>OY856359.1:3750000-5000000 GCA_963693475.1 Ectropis crepuscularia | reverse complement strand
CCAAAAGGCTCATAGGCAACGATACTCTTGTGCGAAAAAGACTACAAAGTCTTGAACATCGCCGAAAAGTTGCTAGCTAGCCTTTCGGTTTTTATCGAATACACTTCGGAGAGTGTGCGACTGATTTACATGATCTAATACCACCTTGCCCTTTTTGCTATCGGAATGCTCGTAACTCGAAAAAGCGACATCGTTTCATGGTTGATGTTCCAAATACACGACCGAAGAGATTTGACTCTACTTCTGTGAGTTTGTTTTGTGTTCTTGAGCCCAATAAAGTTCATTTCATTTATGAACTTACAACCTACTAATCTCACAATCTAGCGACGCCTAGTAGTTTCTTTTGCCGTTATATTTTCCCGCGATGAAATTATTGAAGTTTTGATGTTTGGATGTGTGTTACTCAGTCACGTCGGAACTTCTAAACGGAACGGGTTGAAATTTGGAAAATATTAAGATTATATAGTCAGGAATGGCAAGTAGGTGCCGGAAAATAATGGGAATCAGAAATGCGCGGGTAAAAAATTATACTTTTATAAAAATTATATTTGTTCCGTATAATCGGGCAACATTGTATCGGGCCGGCGATTAGCGTGTGTCTGTGGTCGCCGGCTGTCACTTGTACGTTGTCTCTGGCCGCGGGACCGGCATGACATGAGTTTTTTTTTGTGGTTACAACGGTGTTAATATTTGCTACGGGAATACATTATTAACGTTAATTACTACTGGATTAGTGCTGGAATATTAATTGTGACGCTACGGGATTAGTGCTGGACTATTTGTGTGTGAAGGGGCTACTGGATTGGCCGTTTCTAGAACGCAGGATCGTTCTAGGAATTTGCGAGATCGTCTGGAATTTTCTGGTTTGGTATTCCGATTCCCTCTGGTCCCGTTCCTTCTTCCTACCACCAAACTGGATTTTGGACGACGCCGGGAACCCCAGGTAAGTCATTTCTTTGCACTACTCGGTTTGCAATCAGGGAAGTAAATGTTAAAATCGGTATAACGGCATATATAATTGTTGTTTTATTCCTGCTATGGGCCCCAGGACGATATTTCGGGATAAATATTGAACATTTTTTGGTAGACAGAGCGTGGTTAACCGTAAATACCCCCGTAATAATATAGTTGTTGTTTTTATTTTTCTGGGAAAATATCAGGTAGGCCAGATATTTGGGGGTTCCCAGTTTATAATTTCTCCCCAAACTGTCGGGAAATTAGTATTAAGTGGTATCCGGTTTTTTAGGTTGCGGATATATTTGTTGCGACATTGTCCGAACCTTAGGCTAATTTAAAATTTAAATTTAAATTTAAAATGGCTTCGGATTTGGCCAACCAGCTCCGATGGTTCGAATCCTTACAAGGATTGGTCGGCCGGAGAGACCGGAAGGAGGCGCTGCTAAACAGGGCAGAACAGCTCGACAGGCGCCTGGAGGTCGCTGAGAGGAGCGCAGGATCGCTGCGGGATGCAAGGCCGTCTCCACCTGAGGAGTAGATGGAGAGGATCGAGGCGGACATGCGGCGCATCCTGGATGTGTACGACGAGGTCTCCGAAAGGGTTCGCCAGCTGGAGAGGTCTCGTCAGGGAAGGGCGAGCTCGGGACCCGTCATCAGGGATGCGGGCTCGGGTGTAGTGGGACGCCTTCTCACTCTGGACTTGCCCAGGTTTACAGGGAACCTGCGGGAGTGGAGCGGCTTCCGGAGCATGTTCGCCTCTCTCGTAGATTCACGCACGGACTTGACGAGGGCGGAGAAGCTGGCCTATCTCCGCACGTCACTGGAGGGTGAGGCACTCTCCCTGGTCCAGCACCTGGAGCTGGACGACGACAACTTCGGCACGGCGATGGAGTTGCTGGAGACGAGGTTTCAAAATCCTCGGCTCCTCGCCGACGCTCACGTGTCACAAATACTGGGGCTGCCGAAGGTGACTGAGAGGTCTCAGTTGCGGCCACTAATCCTCACGCCCGTGAAGGTGGCGTACAACGCCTTGCGCAGCTTGGGACTGCCAGTAGAAAACTGGTCGTTTCTGCTGGTCCACATCCTGCTGGGCAAGGTGCCGCTGGAGTTGCGCGCCCGGTTCGAGCGGGAAAGGGGCCTTCACGCCGACCCGAAGGTCTTCCCCACGTTTGAGGAGCTACTTCGGGTCCTGGAGTGGGAGGCGAGGATGGCAGAGTCGGCGCCTCAGGAGGCGCAGCCCGCCGCGTCAGCTCGTGGCCCTGCCGGAACAGGACCGCGACCTACCAATCCCCGCACTCAGTGTGCGGTGAAGCGGACGGCGACGGTGACGAGTGCGTCGGAGCAGGAGTGCCCGAACTGTGGCCAGCTTCACGCGCTGGTGCAGTGTCCGGCCCTGCTTTCGCGGACGACTTCCGAACGACGAGGGATCGTTCGGCGGTTGCGTCGGTGCTACGGGTGCCTGGGGGGTCATTTGTACAATGACTGCCCCACGGCACGGCCGTGTCCTGGGTGTGGGGGACCACACCATCAGCTCTTGTGCGTCAGGAGCGATGGTGCTGGTCGACAGCCCTCAGGGAGGGGGCCCTCCACGGGCGGGGGCGCTCCCACGCAGAGCCACGCATTGTACAACAATGAAGTGGCTACAGCGTGGAGCACACCCCCTCCACCCCAACCCACGGCAGCACCGGGCAGCCCAACAAGGGGCGTCCTACACGTGGCTCGGTCACCGACCTCACAGCCCGCGCGGACGCGGGCGAACTGGAGAGGTGGAAGGGTGATACAGGAGTCACCACGGGGGCCACCTCCCCAGCGTTATCCTTCTCCGCCGCTGGATCCGCGATTAATGCAATGGAGGGCGTACACGCCTCCCCTCCATGAGCATCCGAGGCTGGACTACCACCCGCCCTACTTTCAGTATGGCAGGGCAGCTGGATATGCCCCCCCTCCGATGGCCCTTATGACTCGGCAGCCATATTGGGCTGGGCCCTGTAGTCCGACGGGTTCGGACGGGCCTCGGAGGGATTGACTAGCCTCCGTTCCCTTGGCACAGGATCAACCGGTGGTCCTGCTGCCCACCCTCTGGTTAAGGGTTTGGGGTCCAAGAGGCGACTACGTCCGGATACGAGCGCTCTTGGACACAGGGTCCCAGGGGTGCATTTTAACAACCCGGGTTGCTCATCGCCTGGGCCTGGCTAGGTTTCCGTCACCGACTCCGTTGCGAGGAGTCGGGAACACAGAGGTGCGGTTGGCTGGACAGACCCGCCTCTCCTTCTCGTCCGTACATTCCTATTCGGAAAGGATTGCGGTCAGGGCCACCGTCATGGATTCGGTTGTCGGTTGGCTTCCTCAGGCGGACATAGATCCGGATCTTTTGTCCTGTACTAAGGGTCTCAGGTTGGCGGATCCCCGCTTCGGGATGGCGGGTCCGGTAGACCTTTTGTTGGGTTCTGATGTACTGGGTTACATCATGAACGGCAAGCCTAGACTGCTGGATCAGTCTTCGCTGATGGCGCTGCCCACCATCTACGGGAACGCCATTTTGGGAATGGTGGATGAGTGGCAGCAGTCGAATCAGGCTTCTTTTACGGGAACGGCCCTCGCTCAGATCATGCAGAGGTTCTGGGAGATCGAAGAGCCGCCTACCGTGTCTCAGCTGGATCCCGAGCACGTGGAGTGTGAGAACTTTTATCAGGCTCACACTCGGAGAATGGTTTCTGGGCGATTGGAGACTAGGCTGCCTTTCCGGGATAACCCCCCGCGTCTGGGCCAGTCTCGATCATTGGCCGAGAAAAGGCTCAGGTCCATGGAGCGACGCATGGCTCGAGATCCTGTACTTCGGGAAAAGTACATCGAGTTCATGAGGGAGTATGAGGCACTGGGCCACATGTCTCCGGCTCGCGACGACTGGTCGACCATGGACCACTACTTTTTGCCTCATCACGCTGTTTTGAAAGCGTCGACAGGCAAACTCAGGACGGTGTTCGATGGATCCGCTCCGACTTCGACAGGAGTGTCACTGAACCAGTGCCTCCACGCTGGACCGAAGTTACATCGGGATATTGTAGACATCATCCTGAATTTCCGTAGGCATCAGGTGGTGTTGGGAGCGGACATCCGTATGATGTTCCGACAAACGGTCATACACCCCGAGGACAGGAGGTTCCAGTTGATTCTCTGGCGGGAAAGTCCTCAGGACCCTATGATGGTGTATGAGTTGAACACCAACAGCTTACAGAGCTTACAGAGCTTCTCGCATCTGGAGGCTATGAGCTTCGGAAATGGCTCTCTAACGACCCCAACGTCCTGGCTGGTATCCCGGACGATCACCAGCAGGATCCGGGGCTCTTCGAGGAAGGTGACGATCCGCACGGGATTGCGGTTCTGGGCATGCAGTATCAACCGGTTGCTGACATCTTCACCTTTCGGGTGGCACTGGAAGCCACACGCGCGTGGACAAAACGGACGGTTTTGTCCACCATCGCCAGGATGTTTGATCCAAACGGTTGGATCAGTCCGGTTCTGTTCGCAGCCAAGTGTCTGTTACAGCGACTTTGGACTCTGAAGGTCTCCTGGGACGACCCCCTGGTCGGAGACTCGCTTAACACTTGGCTTCGTTTAATATCTGACCTCGAAACGGTCAATCGAGTGGCGTTGCCCCGTCGCATTCTGCCACCAGGCTGTAGCCGGATCAGCCTGCACGGGTTCTGTGATGCGTCCGAGCTGGGCTATGCCGCATCTGTGTACTTGCGTACAGTTGACGCTGGAGGCCACGTCAATGTCACGCTCTTATTGGGGAAGAGCAAGGTAGCTCCTATCAGGACACGACTCACCATTCCGAAACTGGAATTGAGCGGAGCCACATTACTTGCTCGGCTGCTCAAGCATGTATATCAGGAACTGTCCACCTCGATAGACATCCGGAATGTCTATGCGTGGTCTGACAGTCAGGTCGTGCTTGCCTGGTTAAGAGCAGCCCCTCACACCTTGGAGACCTTTGTGGGAAATCGGGTTTCCCATGTCCAAAACATTGGACTGGACATGGTTTGGAGACATGTCCCGGGTGAGTTGAACCCCGCTGACTGTGCTTCGCGCGGCTGTTCCGCGCCGGAGCTAGTTGATCACCCCTTATGGTGGGGTCCGGACTGGCTGCGGGAGCCAGAAGCTTCCTGGCCAGCTCTCGGCGCGGACTCGGAGCGAGCGGAGCTGCCCGGAGTCCGCGTGCATGCGATTGTGGCGGAAGTGCCCCCAGACCCTGACTGGTTGACGGGTCGTTACAGCAAGCTGGATAAGTTGTTGGGGGTAACTAGCTGGATTAAACGCTTCATCCACAACTGTCGTCACCCTCGTCAGAGGAGGAGTGACCAGATCGCCACTGTGGAGGAGCGTCGGAGTTCCTTGCTGCACCTCATTCGGCTGGTGCAGGGTGAGAGGTTTCCGACGGAACTTGAGGCGCTGCGCTGCGGTCGCGCTCGCTTGAAGGGTGCGGTCGCTAAGTTGAACCCTTTCACAGATCAGGATGGTCTTCTGCGCGTAGGAGGTCGGCTCCGGAAAGCCAACCTGCCGTACGGCAGCAGGCACCCCCTGTTGCTACCAAAAGGAGGTCCTCTGGTGGACCTGCTGATCACCGATCGGCATATCGGTAACGCGCACGCTGGATGTGGCGCGCTTCTCGCTGTGTTGCAGCGTGAATTCTGGATCTTGTCGGCTCGCAGGGCGGTCCGAAAGGTGCTGTTTAGATGTGTCCCTTGTTATAGGCTCAAGGCGTCTACCATGCAGCCCATGATGGGAGATCTTCCTCCGGATAGGATTTCTCCCTCGAGGCCGTTCGACGGGGTCGGAACGGACTTCGCTGGGCCCTTCTCGGTCAAGTCATCGACGTTGCGTAACGCCAAGGTCGTTAAAGCCTACCTGTGCGTCTTTGTGTGTTTGGCCACCAAAGCAGTCCACCTGGAGCTGGTCTCTGCGCTGTCTACGGAGGCCTTTGTCGCGGCGCTGGATCGCTTTGTAGCGCGAAGAGGAGTACCCTCTTTAATACGTTCGGACAATGGCACAAATTATCGAGGGGCGGCGAATTATTTACGCGAAGTTAATAATTTTTTATATTCTGGTAATAATAGTTTAAGTCTGGCTCTCGCCCAGCGGGGAATCAGCTGGCAATTTAGTGTGCCGGCCTGTCCTCACTGGGGAGGAATTTTTGAGGCTGCGGTGAAGTCTGCTAAAACCCATCTCCGCCGTGTCATCGGGGAGACCGTGTTAACTTGGGAAGAGTTAGTCACGGTACTATGCCGCGTGGAGGCAGTTCTTAATTCCCGTCCTCTCTGTCCAATCTCGCCTGACCCTAACGATCTAGAAGTCTTGACGCCGGGTCATTTCTTGATCGGTCAGCCTTTAACCGCGTTGCCGGAGTATCCCTGGAAGGATGAGCGCCCCGGACGGCTGTCCCGTTTTCAGTTATTGCAGCAAATAAGTCAAGACTTCTGGAGGCGCTGGTCGGCCGAGTACTTGCATCTGTTGCAACAACGGGTAAAATGGACAGATAGGACGGAGGCCCCTCGGGAAGGGGACTTAGTATTATTAAAAGAGGCAAATTTGGCCCCCCTACTCTGGCGTAGGGGACGTATTTTAAAATTGATATCTGGTACTGATGGCACACCCCGCGTGGCGGAGATTCTGGTTTCTGGTTCCAGACTTCAGCGCGCGGTGTCCTCTCTGGCACGCCTGCCTCTTTATTAGATATACGTATTTTTCATGGTTAAAATTTTATTTAATTTTATTGCTATTTTTGGTAAAGGTTTTTTTTTGTTTGATTTCCACTTTCGGGTCAAAGTTGGGAATTTCGTTTTTATTTGAGGTCTGGATACTGCTAAATACTAGTTACTAAATACTGGTTTTCTAAAATTGAACAGGAGTTCAATTGGTCGGGGGTTTTGTTCCGTATAATCGGGCAACATTATATCGGGCCGGCGATTAGCGTGTGTCTGTGGTCGCCGGCTGTCACTTGTACGTTGTCTCTGGCCGCGGGACCGGCATGACATGAGTTTTTTTTTGTGGTTACAACGGTGTTAATATTTGCTACGGGAATACATTATTAACGTTAATTACTACTGGATTAGTGCTGGAATATTAATTGTGACGCTACGGGATTAGTGCTGGACTATTTGTGTGTGAAGGGGCTACTGGATTGGCCGTTTCTAGAACGCAGGATCGTTCTAGGAATTTGCGAGATCGTCTGGAATTTTCTGGTTTGGTATTCCGATTCCCTCTGGTCCCGTTCCTTCTTCCTACCACCAAACTGGATTTTGGACGACGCCGGGAACCCCAGGTAAGTCATTTCTTTGCACTACTCGGTTTGCAATCAGGGAAGTAAATGTTAAAATCGGTATAACGGCATATATAATTGTTGTTTTATTCCTGCTATGGGCCCCAGGACGATATTTCGGGATAAATATTGAACAATATTCATTGGTGAGAACTTGGCAGAACAGTGAACATACACTCTGACGTAGTCGTGGACGAACCATAATTATATTGATATGATTCGTTAGCCTTTTTTATTTTTTTTACAAGTTAATATTACAACTTTGTGGCGCTATTCATAACTTCATATACTTACCCTAGGGCGCTGCGCATACGTAGACACCTTTAGCACAGTATTAAGAAATACTACCAGTAGGTCATCGCCTTTGATCTTGGAAGAAACGTAATAACGTAAACCAATAAATACAATGAATAAATAAACCAATAAAACATACGGAAGACGTCAGCCCTGAGCCGCGCTCTTGCAATACTAACAAAACTAATTGTAATGTAGGCAATGCAGGAGCACGCTTCCCGCGTCTCACCCCGCGCGCCCCGCACGATTGCCCCGTCTAGACGGCTTCTTCGAACGACTGTATAATATATTAGACTGTGCTTTTAGTCTCCAGTTACCGGCACCAAACAATTTTTTATCGTCAGTTACGGACACAAACAATGTTAACCTTTACGTCGGGAGTAGATAATTTCATGATGGTTCTATAAAAACAATTTTTCATCGGTACCCTCACATAGGACACAAAAAATCTCCACGTTTGCATCCTGTCCAAAAGTAGATTTAAAATAGCTCTAGTGTTTTCCGTAACAACTAGTTAGTGTATAACGAATTTTTAATAGTTTCCAGTACAAAAGCAATACGAGTATCTGTAGCTGACCCGAGACATGTACATAAAATATGAGTCGTAAAAATTTTACCAACATCTATATCTTTATAGTCAGTTTTATAGTTGGTTTTATTAGCATTTTTCTTTATCTATCAATTTCATCGGTTTTTGGACTATAATGATGGTAATCAACAACAGTTTCTGCTGGAAGATACTATAGTGCCTTATTTCGGTACGGAACTTCAATTTCCTTCCGTATTTTTAGGGTTCCGTACCCAAAGGGTAAAAACGGAACCCTATTACTGAGACTTGGCTGTCCGTCCGTCCGTCCGTCTGTCTGTCCGTCCGTCCGTCTGTCACCAGGCTGTATCTCAAGAACGGTGATAGCTAGACAATTGAAATTTTCACAGATGATGTATTCCTATTATGAAAATAAAATAAAAAAAACATTATTAAAGAGGGGCTCCCATACAACAAACTTGATTTTTGCTCGATTATTCCGTCCCAAATAAACTAGATGGCGCCACTAGTAAAATTAGAACGCGATATCGAATTCATCGTCAGGATCATGACCTAAAAATCGATATCTTAATAAAAATGTTGCCTGTCTGCGGAAATTGCGATGTATTAGAAAAATCGAAAAAAGCCAAAGAGGTTTTCGCCGTTTATTTGCCAATGGTACGGAACCCTTCGTGCGGGAGTCCCACTCCCACTTGGCCGATTTTATTTATATTGAATTTCCTTCTGTATCTTCTTCACCATCCTACGGGTACCTGGAAGAAATCACTCTCAGCGATGAGGTTGCCAATGGCAACTTTGTTTTAAGTGTTTCTGCATTTCGTTTTTATTATTTGAGTGCAATAAAAAGTTTGTCTATCTATTTTTAACCACTTTTGAAAAAAAAGCATCTAGGCGTTGGATTGCGTTGCCTGAGTGGATTTTCTTAATGGTTACGTTCGCTGTCTTCAAGTCGAGAGTGAATCAGTTTGATTTTTGTGAGATTGTTCACGTTTCATCGTAGATCGCATCGTCGCTTAACATCAGGTGAGATGACTGTCATGTGCAAACCTATTGTAGTTAAAAAATATATTTGTATTCTAAAAAGTTGGAATTAGCCTTAAGGATCGCCTAAAGCCAGAAAACGAAAAAAGGACATTTCGACGCCGCTCACTGAAGTAAAGAAACTAAAAACTATGACAAATAACTGAATAGAATTTTAAAAATAGATCAGATTTTTTTACAATAAAAAAATAAAAATTACACCGAAAAAACCCGTTTTAATTCGAGTACTCGAAATTATCAGCGATGACCCCACATTATTTTTTGGTAATAAAATTCCTATTTGTACGTTCTAGTAAAGTAACCGAACACTTTTTAAAATTTATGTTTAGTTATTGAGTTAAATAAAACTTGGTCAAAAATGGACTCCTGATTAAATATTGATTTTTTCCTCCAAACTGTGTCATGCTATTCTCGACTTAATGTACATTACATTAAGAAACGCGTCGCGCGGGTGAAATCTGATTTTTTCCTGGCTTTAGGCGCACTCTTAAGAGGTCAGTTTAAGATTCTTCTCGAGTAACGGGTCTTCTCTCACAAGATTGACAAATAGAGACACTTAACTGACATACTAAAGATACTATACACATATTAACGATACATTTTAAAGCAAGGGTAACTGTTGTCATCCTCATCGCTAATAGGAATCTCTTCAGACAACCAAAGGACGGAATAATGTGTGGATAAGTTAAATAACCGCGGTGTTACCCGCGTAGTTCCCGTTCCCGTTATTCCCGTTTCCGTTGTTCCCGTTGTTTTTTCGGGATAAAAAGTAGTCTATGTATTCTTCCAGACTATAATCTATTTGTGTTCCAAATTTCAGCCCCATCCGTTCATACGTTAGGACTTGATTGAGCAACAAACATCCAAATATCCAAACATCCATATTTTGACATTTATAATATTACTAGCAGCGCGCCGCGGTGTTACCCGCGAAGTTCCCGTTCCCGTTGTTCCCGTCGTTTTTCCGGGATATAAAGTAGCCTAGGTATGTGTTCTTCCAGACTATAATCTATCTGTTTTCCAAATTTCAGCCCGATCCGTTCATACGTTAGGACGTGATTGAGCAACAAACATCCATACATTCACATTTATAAAATTAGTAGGATAGTAGGACGATCCACGGGCGAAGCCAGGGTGAATGACTTGTGTAAAAACTAAACTAAAACAAATAACAACACTGTTCAAAGAATTAAATCTTTATTTTCCTCTCAGAACTTAAATGACATTTATAAATCTGGCTTCTCTGAGTATAGCCATAACAGAGTCAAAAGTTTCTTCGCAGGAAGGTAGCACTTGCACAGCGGGTAGAACATAGCCCCAGTTACCCAAGTCCCTCAAGTAGAAGGTAGCAGCGATAGGTGGGTTGTAGCGGTATTTCACCCAGTCTGTGATTTGACCAGTATGACCATCTAGAAATTAAAGAAGAAAATGATAAATCTTATTAGCTATAGAACTTTTTGCAGTGTCCACCTATTTCTGTGGAGCCATTGTATTCTAACAGCAACACAGTGACGGTAAGGTTTACGTTTCGGATTCTAAGGTTTTTTTTTATATTCAGAAGATTAGATTTTTTTTTAATGTTAGTGAAAAGACTTACCGTGAATTTCTTTAGATGTACCAACAATGTATTGAGTGTTGTATTTAACTGCTAGCGATCCCATAGCTCTTCTTCCAATGGTCAGCTGTAAAAAATAGTAAAATGCACTCGTTTGATGCAAGAAACTTCGCTCCTACCCGACAAATAAAATACACTCAAATATGGGCTTTATGTCATGCCAGTTAAGATATAGATACATTGGCAACATAAATTAGCAGACGACTGTCAGCGCGCGGTCTACTAATTTGTGTTACAAATGTGATCTGTATCTTAACATCCATGACATAAAGCCCATATTTCAGTGTATTTAATTTGTCGGGTGGTAGCCGAGTCATATAATAATTCGGCGTAGAAAATTGAAAGAAAATTGGCATGATGAATGGATCAAAAATATAGGTACTTTTCTAATTAGTCTGTCAGGTAGATTATGGAATAATAGTCCAGTAAAAATAGACATTCCATAGGAATTAATTCCCAACAAGCTGGATTTTTGTGCAGGCCTTGAATACGTCATTACAAATGATACATTAAAAGTTCCCATCGATCCCGCTTGTGCGTTGTTTTTTATTCGAAGTCAAAGGTCACAAATTTGCGTTTTTGCGTATATCTCTGAAACAACGAGAGCTATTGAAAAATAGTTCAGACAAAGTTTGAAGATCGTAAAATTTTCTACAAAAAAGATCTCAACACTTTTCTTCTACAAAACATCGCTTTCGAGATATCATAACCGCAGGAAAGTCTTATTTTCGACTATATCCACACATTTCCGAACTACCTCTGAATGAATATTGTATTTTTTCCTCTTTTGAAAATCGCTGATGCCGTATCGCAGCCAGTTATCGCATGAAGGAATAATATATGAGGCTGACATTTTGGATATGCAGTTAAACTTTGTAAATAATATATTTTCGCTTGAACTTGAGCTCTCCCAGGTTTTAAAAAGTAAATAATGATCTTATCACTAGGTGTTCGTACAGTTAAAATTATGAACAAATCTAACAGTGAGAACAGTGCACCGTAGAAGAAAAAGTGTTGAAATCTTTTTTGTAGACAATTGTATGATCTACAAACTTTGTTTGAACCATTTTTCGGTAGCTCTCTCTCATTGTTTCAGAGAAATACGAAAGTAACCCAATTTTGCGCTTTTAAATTCGAATAAAAAACAAGGCACAAGCGGGATCGATGGGGATTTTTGACATGTCAAGGACTACACAAAAATCCGGCTTGTTGGGAATTAATGCAAACTGGAATCACACTTTCGTCTATTTTGACTGGACTGTAATGTGGAACACACATTTTTTGTTAAATCAAATTATAAAAAAAAACAAACAAAGAGATGTATCTGCAATTTTCCAGAATAGAAGGTTGTGACGTCGCGTCTCCATAATCTTAAATAGACGTGACGTGACTTGAATCTTCAAAGCACTATATCTTCGTAATTGTTTGTTTGCGAAACGAAAAAAAACCTACGTGTTACCTACAATGTTTTTCAATACTGTTACTGACCGGCAAATTAGATTTTTCGTCACCTATTCTTTATGTCACCCACAGATTTGGACCCACAATGGCACAGAGTGATAGCTTTGAATCTCTTTTCTAGCAATTATAGCGTTCAACAGTGCACCGTGGCTTTATCCGCGTAGTATTTTTTTTTAAATAAAGAGTGACGAGGCGAGCATGCCATGTGCCTGATGGTAAGCAACATGCCTGCTACATAACAGCACAGTGACACGCAGCTATTGGAACATGAAGAGTCCAAACCATTGCCTAGCACTGCACTGTATTGCGCTTGTCACCCTCTCTGGGTGACAAGCGCAATACAGTGGGGTCTAAGATTTCTCTAAGCCTTGTAATTTCTCTGGAAACATTGCCCTTCAAACCGGAACACAGCAATGTTTGCACATTTCTGCGTGGCGGTAGAATATCTGGCAAAGGTGTGGTACTTCCCCAGGCGGACTCTGCCAAGAGTCCTACCACTACGTCATTATTACCTCTTCTAAAAGTTGCATATGTGCTGTACTATTTTCTAAGTTATCCATATTCCAACTCGATCAGTTCAGCTATTTTGGCATGATTGCCCAACAAGCAACCAAACTTCACATTTTTCTTAATATTAGGATTTAAAAATATAAGCTCCTTATCATCATCGGCCTATCCGAGTCCATTGCTGCAAATAAGTCTTTCCTATGGCTCGTTTCAGCTTCCAATATAAAAGTTAATCAATCGTGGTTACCATTTCGTTGTAGTTGTACAGGTGTTCTGTGGTATGGGCGAAAGGAATCACCAGACGTTGCCCAAAAGATCTGAACGCAAGGAATCCAGTGAGTCTACCACCAATTCCTTCTATGTAGCGGGACAATGATCTGGTCTCCGGCTCAGTGAATGGACCAATGCCAATATAATTGTTGTCTGAAGGATTGTGACTGCCTCCGCTTACTGGAACAAAGTAATTAGAATCATTTATCTGTTTTAATAGGAGTAGGGCTCTTTGCAGAGTGCGCCTGGGGAAGTACCACACTTTTACCAGCTATTTTACTACGTAGTAGTAAAACCCAAATTTAATTGTATTCCGGTTTGAAGGAAAATGTTTATAGAGAAATTACAGTGCGTAGAGATAAGTCATTTTAAATCTCTGGATGTCGAGCGGAGCACATTGCTAGGATTTGGACTTTTCCTGTTCCAACTTCTACGTGACATTGAGATGTTATGCGCAATCGTGTTTCTTACCATCAGGCAGATGTCTTTATAAAAATAAATAAATTTCTCATATTATCTGGATAGCGAGGATAGTGTATTTCTTAGCAATGATTTGAAATCTTAAGGTCCAAATAACTGTGTGGCTGAGCACTCTTAGGAACAGGTCAGTTTCTTACCATCAGACGCATATTATAATAAGATATAGAATCATTTACTGAGCTTTATGCTCAGTATAATTAAACCTTATATAAAAAAATAATGGATCGAAAATGTTGTGCAAAGCTAAATTCTATTTTTCACAGTGTGATACGACAATCTTGTCATATTGATAATCTTACTTACAATTGGCCACGGTGGCCTTATGGTTATGTGGTATGGTACAAAACTTACACGCGCATGCACACGTAAGGGTCGTTTTTGTATGAAACATGCGCGGGCGATCGTATCACGCAGTTTCGGCCCTTAGTGGTTAAATTAAAAGACAAACTAATATCACAAACTACCTACTATTCATTACCCAAAATAACCAACAGTGTTGAAACGTGGACACTGACAGTGAAAATAGTCACGCTCAAAGTTGCTCAGCGAGCCGTGGAAAGGGCTGAGCTTGGGGTTTCTGAAGGATTGCATCCGCAATGAAGTAAATCGTCAGATAATTAAAGTCACCTATATAGCTCCGCGTATTAGCAAGCCGAAGTGGCAGTTGACCGGTCACATCTGTTGCAGACCCGATAACCGTTGGCGTAGATGGGTTCTAGAGTGGAGACCGCGAATCGGTAAACGTAGTGTAGAACTCCCTGATACTTGATGGAGTGACGATGTATACGAAAGGCAGCTGGTATCGGTTTGAGACGTAAGACCAAGGATCAGGCTGAGTGACGTATTATTGGAGAAACCTATTGGGCGAATGCAGACTGATGATGAAGATGATGACTATTTTTATAAATCTACCAAAACTGTATATAACTCAAAGAAAAATTATAATATTACCTCCCCATTGTGAGTTCCAGTTTTTAGTAAGATCAACGCCAAATGCTGTAGCAGTTATTTGTCTTCTGTTCTTTGTCCATAATCTCACCTGTAATAAAAAAACTTCGATGTGCAAGTCAATTCGGGCAGTGGTCGTGCGGTACTTCAATTTAAAATTAAATTCAGATACACAACTAAATTTTATAAGAAGCTATGACTACGTCGACTATTAGGAAACCGCCACACCGATTTCCATAAAATTTAAATTAAATGCGTTGCAAAAATGCGGTGAAATTTGTTATCGTATTCTAATTCTGTCACGTGACAGGGCACAACACATTACAACTTTTTCGTGAGATTTTTTTCCGTCTAGCTCCCTTTCATAACGCGCGAAAAGGAACTTCGTTCCAATAAAGCTCTATTTAATATTGGTTTAAAATTTATTTTTAGTCTCAAATAAAAATAATTAAAATTACAGTAAAAAAATAGCCTTAATGTCAGTAGTACCATTGATTTGTACCATTGATGGTACATCCAGTCCCAGAAATGGGAATTTGTGTTGGGTGTTTGTTGTCTTTCTGCAAAGTCTGATAACGTTAGATTTTAAACATATCAAGCTAGCATAGCTAAATCAGTTCACCTGTTTCAAGTGCTACAGAAACACAAAAATAAATGACAGTAACATCATTCTCATAACACCATAACACCTACTTTTGTACAGGGTTTTAAAAAGTATACTTACAGAGTTAACACTAAATTCAAAACCATCAGGGTTGACACTCGGGAAAATGTGCCACTCAAAGTCCTGAGTCGCTTGCAGTGCTTCAGGGTCCTCTCCTTTGACAAGCTGGTCTATGACATAAGTGATGACGGTAGGAGAGAGCCAGTCAGCACCTACTTGCCCTCCTTGTAATAGGAATGCACGTCTGCTGTTGCCACGGGAAATTCTGACACCAGTGATATTTCTGCCTGCAAAACGGTCATAAGAAATTTTGTATGGACAAAAAAAAACTATACCTTTATAAACAAAAATGTCGGAAGATTTTTAACATTTTGACCACGGAATTTTAGACGATGTAAATTGTGGCTGTAAAATAGAGACCGTGGCTGCAGAGGGAAACCGCTATTTAATATGCTGCAGTGATGTTTCTGCCTACCGTGTCTTTGCGTGTTTGCCATAAGTTGGCGAAGGTGGTGTGTGGGACAGAAAAGTGCTGTTATTGCAGCGCGCTTGTTGTTCCTGTCCTATGCAGCAGGTTGATGAGGAGGCGAAGAACTGGCCCATTATGGACTACCAAGGGCACTCACTTCCTTGATCCTTGAAATTGACCCGGTGTACCATGGGTAGTCTAGTGCTTCCAAAGGACCAATGCACCTAAGATAAGTTCGCGGAAGAATACGAGATTGTCTTCACATCTCCGTCGTAAGTAGCAAAGGTTTAACCCCGTGGAGATTTAGTAGGAAGGAGTATCAAAGGCAAACAAAACCTGTCCCACAGTTCAGTCACCCCAGGTGGCGAATATGCGTATTAATATTAAAAAAAGTATACCTTGATGAGAAGTTCCCGCACTTATCAGAGAGACAATGTTGCTATGAGTTGAAGCCAAATGTTCCAACCAAGCGTTTATATCATCTAAAGTCTGATAGTTGGTCCAGAACAGCTCTTGTCTAGTATCACGCTTCTTTCTACTAAACTGTACTTGGGTGTCTAATGCTCTGTAAAAATGAATACAGGTAAAAAAACGAGATATTACTTCATTTTGTCGTAGTGGGACTTACTAAGGGCAGTTTTACCTCCGCCAATTATTGCACTGCCAAACAGACAGTTCCACCCATTACTGTGATTCTATTTGAAAGTTAGTACTTTTCTCAATCTTAATACTTTTAACACATGGAAGATAGCAGATACTCACTGAACTATTGTAGCAAGTTATTTCTAGGGCAAATTAGCCCGTTTTTTTATGGGGTAAGACTAAAAATTCGCGGAGCGATTTTTACCCGCGCCTGCTGTGGCAGAACTACGAATTTATTTAAAAACTAACGAGATAGCTTATTTTCGCGGTTGTTTATAATTGCGGTGACTACGACTCGCGCGTTACTACTAGTTGCCCTGCGGATCCGCAACCGTGGTGTTTGGGGTGAAAATCGCTCCATGACTTCTTTGCCTTACAGTACCTAATCTAAGTGTTCGCTTACGACAACAGTGTAAATTAGCGATACCACCCACCACCGTGGATACCACCAACGTCTTTGCGTCACGTAAAAACACATTGACGTAAATAATGACAAATATAACCATGTTTCTTCCGTTCGTTGGGGTGTGGTTTTGGATTGTGCTCACTTTGGTATTTAGGTTGTACAATAGCAGTGCTTTAGAATACAGCTGTACTAAAAGCACCTAAGGTAGCATAGCTGGAAATTTTATTTGGATGTAATGTAGTGTAATCTGTCTAAACTGATAATAAAGTTACTGAATGTTTGTCAACTTACTCTTGGATATTTTCCAACATCAGCTCCGAGTATATGCTTCTTTTCTTCAAAGCGTGTTCAAACTCTTCTCTTCCTTCAGGCGGAGACACGACACTCACATATTGACCAGGCTTGCTTGGCGCAACCCAGAAATCCAAATTGTCATCAGTTTCATCCAAGTCTTTTAAGAAATGCACATGTTCTTCACATTTCGGATGCACTTTATACAATGCATAGTTATCATATCTAACTTTATCAGCTACCACAGACCCTATGACACTAATTAATAATAATTTTAATAACATTGTAGAATTTATTGCCTAAGTTTCGGATTCAGGACCAACTGAAAGAATTTTATTTTGTAATTTTAATGTTATCAAATACATTCAATAATCGGATAAGTATCTCTTTCCAGTTATCTAGACCTTATGACAAAGAGAATAGAGATTAAATTGATGATTTGTTGTGTTACTTGAACGCTGGTAGAAATGTTAATCTTATCGACGTACGCGCGTAATCAACTATTTAGTGACGATAAACTAAATCGATTAGGATTTAAAAAATCCCGTAAACTGCTTTGGTTCGAATAAATTGCTTTGGTATAGGTACTTTTTAGTCCTTAGGCATAGAATAGATAATACAGATAGAACGAACACTCCCCACCCCCCGCCAGTTTCAAGCTTCCTACCCCGCAAGAACGCGAGAAGCACTCAACGAAGGGTTATATCGGACGACAATTTTCTATGAGAATACGACCATGTCGCTGTGTTATTTAAATTTAGGTACCAATTTTTTCATCTGTTCAACGAAACAAGAATAACAGATTTTTAATTTCATAAGAATTTCTATAATATAGGTACTAGGATTGAATCGTTTTTCTACTGAGTTTTGATAAGTTCACAATTTTAAGTTAAGAATAAGAGATTTTTGATTTCATTAGAATTTCTACAAAGATTGAATCATTTTTATAAACTGTGCTACTGGTTTTAGAAGTACGCGCCAACACTGAAGTCCTGTGACGAAATTATTAAACTCGTTGTTTTTAAGCTGCGGCTTTCGTTAATCGTTGTGAAATACGTCAGTGGCGCCAATAACGTATGGTAACGAGTGATGGCGCGGAGTATAGTTCGCTTAGTCACTAGTGTTGCCATTTTAGTGGATTTTTTTACTAAGATTGCTACTATTCAGATTTATTGGTAAGTGATTATTTCTTAGCATTCAACCGACTCAAAAAAAAGAAAGAGGTTCTATATTAGACTATCTGTACTTTTATGTGCGTCCATGTACCTATATTATTATGTCGGTCAATAATAGTGAACAATGAATATAGGATTTCATCTAGTAGTATGCTTATTTAAGATTTCGCAACAACCGTTCATTAAAAGCAGTAAGAGGATACGAGTACATTGACTATTGGAATGGATAGTTCAAAAAAAAATTAACGATATTTTTAAACTAAAACTTATTCAGTAATTAACGGCTTTGACATTGACTTATAAACTTTACCGGTTCTAGTACTACCGGTACTACTACGATTTAGTTTCATTTTTAACCAACTTCAAAAAAGGAGACGGATCTCAATTCGTTTATATGTTTGTTACGTGATAGCTCCATTTATTGTGAATCAAAGAACATAAGCCCAAATCACATTGAAAAAACCCAGGTGCCACACCTGGGTTTTTTGATGTACCTCGGATTTTAAGTTATTAGTAATAATATTCTAAACTATCATCATCATCCGTTTGAGTGGCTAACCTGCGTTTTTTTGCCTGTAGAAGTTTTGTAGAAGTTCGTGTCAAAAGCTCGTTTTATGGAACAAAATATGTTGTATAATTTGATGTTAATGATAGAAAAATAATATATACCGGCTGAGTCATAAAGATACATATCAAACAATGCACGAATATGCTTAGGTTCTTTTCGCGATGGGTGGCCTTGGAATTCAAATTTAACGAGTGTAAGTAAAATAATTCATGATAATACGCTTATTTTTGGTAATGTACTTTGGACTTTGTATTCAATTATCACTATGCTTACATCGCGGGTCAAATCTGGACAAGTACTAGCACAAGCACAGCACTAGCATAGGCCTGGGATATGAGGCGTAGGAACTTGAAGAGAGGTATATGCTAAGATGTTATGAAGATGATGATGATGATTACATCGGATTGCAAACAGTATTGGTGAACTTTAAAAAAAACGCCTACAAAACTACACTGATAAAAAAACATGTTAGCCACTAATTTGGGTTACGGGAGTGGTGTAATTTTTTTTCCTAAAATATATTTACATACAATTATTAGATTTTTTTGAGATTAGATACAATTATTTTGTGCCGAGGTCAGGGTACAATTTGGGCCATGTCTCCTTTGATGTTTCTTTTTTTTTGGTAGATCACAGTTTTGAAATATGTAAACAAAACTAAAAATTACTTTCGTTTATTTTTGTTCAAGTTTTTTATGATCGTCGTTGAAATTTGGTCAATTAAGTTTCTGAATTTAATTTGAAATTAAAACTGATTTTTGTTTATTCGGCGCAAATATGATTGTGATTTGAGTATAATAGACTCACTTACTATTCTCACAATACTTATTTAAAGTTTTATGCGATCCTTACTATAATGCGAATAAATAAATCACTATTTATCAATATACAAAAGTAATTTTTTTTAAGCAATTAGGAATAAATTAAATCCGGAACTAGCAACATTATCTTTCCGGCCGGTTCGTAGTTTATTTTCACAAAATTGAATTGTGAGTTTTGAGTTGAAAAATCATGTTTTTCTTTACTGTGCTGACATGAGATGTAAATAATTAGTTTGTGCAGTGTATGATACCTACTCTGATATACCTAGTGAACTGTGATAACGCCTTGCAACTTATGAACGTTGTTGTACCTAATCTAATGTTCTGTGACTAGCCTACCGATAATGAAATACGCGATATGTGAAGTGATTAATTAATATATTGTCAGAATAAAGTTTTCTCTTTGGGTAAGTGTACTTAACTAAAAATCAATTCGTCCATGGTACCTTTATTATCTCCTATTTTGTTTTAAATCTTCTCCCTTCTGGTTGTTGATGAAAGTTATATTTACCTATATTAAAGATCGAACACTAACTAGGTAAAAGATTATAGGCCACTTAATACAGGCAGCTGAACTCACGGGTCACAGCTATTCCATAAAATAATTTAGTAACCCTAGATGACACGCACACATGCGTAAATGCGTTCGAACAACATATGCGTAGTTGTGTGAGTGTAGGTATGTCAACTGCACCGTCTGTATAGATTTTAGGCCGAGTGTCCGGGGTGTGCCTTAGGCAAGGGAATAAAAAACCATAAGGAACAAAGCAAACTGAAGTGGCAACAACACATTCGCAAACACACCCTCACACACACACACTCACACTCTCGCATGCACCCTAACACAGATCTTCTCACACACACTCAGACACATGTACATCACTAAATTGATGAAATATCTTAAGTTAATTGATAAAATGTAACTAAATTTACGTTATTTAGTTTTTATCTTTTTTGTAATTTGTTCAAGTTTAGGAAGACACTGCCTGCAGCAACACAGCTAACGCTAAAGCTACAGGCAGGAGTTAAGTACCAATGTATTTATTCTAAGTTGTTATTCAATACAGATATTTATATTTGCAATGGGCTGACTATTTCTGATGCAGAACAGACAACCTATTCTAAAGACTATCGTAACTAAGGACACGTGTATACGTGTCCTTGAGTGGAATCCGCAAACTGGCAAATACAGTGTAGGACATCCTGAGACTATAGATGGAGTGACGATATACCTAATATAGTTGGCAGTGTAAAACGTAATGCTGAGTATTAGGTTAAGTAGCAAACTATGGTACAGATCTATGACCAGCTATAGAGCTCGTCGTAGATCTAAGATAAATTATTATGATCATAGGATCATAATAGCACATCTATGACTATTATAGTAGGTCGATTACATGATCACGAAGAGTCAAAATCGTTATCTAACACTAGAATGACCTCGTCACCTAGAGATATAAGATGATTTATCTCTATGGTTCCTTTTTTTGGAAATATTTCCCTACAAACTGGAACACAGTGATGTTTGAACATTACTGCTTTGCGGTAGAATATCTGGTAAAAATGTGGTACTTCCTGCACACTGCAGACTCTAGACACTGCACACTGTGTGGACTCTCCAAAGAGTCTTCCTACTACACACTTCACACTACTCTGTAAAATATACGGAACAAAAAACATCCGAATCCAGAACAGATCGTCATTATAACATCATCATCACTGTTTCTGCACGGCTGACGTTAAATCGTATAAGTACTTTCTAAAATACTCCTACAACAGTTTAGTAAAAGAACATAAATATGTAAATAGCTGGTCAAAACACAACATTTCATATCCATAAATATCAATTAAAATTGAAACCTGCTAATTCGCAACCGTTCTTATCACTCATCCCATTACGTATAACACTGACTGATGTTTCAGGATCCTAATTGCGAAGTAAATTGGCGTCACCGTAAATCTTTTGGCGTCCATCACCAATTATAGTCCACGCCACAACTTATAAACTCTAATAAATGTCACTACTGTCGTATTTTGCAAAGATGTTTCGATACTAGTTTATGGAAGATGCTTAGTTTATTGTTTTTGGCACTGGAAGTCAGCCGTGGCGTGGATTCTTCGGGTGTCACAGCGTAGCCGCAGTGACAATTTGTAGTGACTGGCCGAGAGTTGGCAAGATTGATAATGGTAAGCGGATTAGTTCTAGTCTTTTTAGTCCAGTAACTTTGTCGCCTGAAAGTATGGATTAGTATGCGTTAAATACGGTAGATCTGATTTTTTGCAGACTTGTTTATGATGTTGGCCTCATGATTAATCCAAGTTTGTGACCTCGAGCGGCGAATGCAACTTTGTCAAAAATCCAAAAAACCGCGAATAAAACGTTTATTTTTCAAATTTTGGCGATATGAACCCTTAACGACTTGTTTTTGAAGAAACTTTCTTATGGCGTTTATAAAATACTAGCTGTGCCCCGCGGTTTCACCCGCGTCTATTTGAGGAAAATCCATACTAAAATATCCATTGCTGGCCACTTTATTACGTTTTACGGAACCCTAAAAATACGTAAATAAGCAACAATGCATTGCTGTAGAACAAATTTGATTACTTCAAATGACACAAACTTCAAATGTAGACACGCGCCGTCACAGACTTCAACGAGCAAAGAGAATTTAAATTCACGGAACTAAAGCTCTCGAAGAGAAATATTTTTCCCCGTTTTTACTCCGTACCTATTGATAGTAGCGTAATGTTATATACCCTATAGCCTTCCTCGATAAATGGAGTATCCAACAAAAAAAGAATCTTTCCTATCGGTCCAGTAGTTTCCGAGATCCTAGCGTTCAAACAAACAAACAAACTCTTCAGCTTGATAATATTAGTATAGACTAGAATTGTCTCTGTACACCCAGTAGTTTCTGAGAATAAATCTTTCAAAGTTTATAATTTTTTTCAAACTTCGCAATTTTTTGCAATACTTTAACTCCTACTTGACCACTTTATGGCACAGTTACTGCAGTTTTTAACCCCCAAAAAAAGAGGTGTTTTAAATTTGACGTCGAAGTCTGTCTGTCTATCAGACATACACACATACAGGTCTGTCTCTTTGTGTATCTGTCTGTGTGTGTATCTATCTATGGCACCGTAGAGTTGAAACGGATGGGCCGATTTCGATGCGGTTTTTTAGGGTTCCGTAAAACGTAAAAACGGATCCCTTATAGATTCGTCATGTCTGTCTGTCTGTCTGTCTGTCTGTCTGTCCGTCCGTATGTCACAGCCACTTTTTGCCGAAACTATGAGAACTACACTGTTGAAACTTGGTAAGTAGATGTATTCTGTAAACCGCATTAAGATTTGAACAAAAAAATTTAAAAAAAAGAAAAATTAGGGTTGCCCCCCATACTGAGAACTGAAACTCAAACATTTTTTTTTCATCAAACCTACACGTGTGGGGTGTCTATCGATAGGTCTTCAAAAATGATGTTGAGGTTTCTAAAATCATTTTCGTCTACACTGAATAATTTGCGCAAGAGACACTTCCAAAGTGGTAAAATGTGTGTCCCCCCCCCCCTCTAACTTCTAAAGTAAGAGAATGAAAAATCTAAAAAAAATATATGATGTACATTACCATGTAAACTACCAACGAAAATTAGTTTGAACTCGATCTGATGAGTAGTTTTTTTTTAGTACGTCATAAATACACTATTATTGAAACTTCGACCAAAGTTACAACGAGCTATAAGAACTATGTGTACTGTGTATATTATGTTACTTGATGCAACGGAACCCTTCATGGGCGAGTTCAACTCGCACTTGGCCACTTTATTTTATTTGAAGATTATTTTTGTGTTGATGTTTTGAGCCATTTTTGCTAATATCGATTCAAGATGGCCGCCTCCACCAAATGGAGGAAAAAAACATACTCGATACCCTAATGAATGTTAATGTTTTCTCCATATTGTGGGTGTTTATATGTACCGCAAATTTGTATACAATTATATTTTAAAGTAGACAGTTTACTTACGTCGGGTTTGACACCACGAGTGGTGCGTTACAGGCTAAAACGTCCACGAAATTTTACCTTTGCCTTTCACGAACCAACCGCGGCTACCCCGTCTCCAAGCCCTGGTCTTGGACACACTTCCGTCACTGCGTAGGTACTTGAACCCAAAGGAAAATATGACTACTTTAGCGGCCAACCAAGGAGTAGGTGGGTGCCAGTCGTCCCCGCGTCTGGATAATTTTGGTATCCCGTCACGGGCCAGGTGTATAGTGGAAACGCCTACCACTTTTAACCTGCAGAGGACAGGAAGAGCGATGCACCGGAATACCGATACTCCTCTTTCTCTGCAGAACGACGGCATTTGCCATGTTACAGTGTAGGTACGTCCCAGCGGCGGCGGCCGGTAATACCGGCGGTCCTCTCCCACCGCGTCCTCCACCCCACAACCACTGTATTCAACAACCAGCACTATGTCACTAAGTTGCATCGAGGCTTATACACTGCACAACCAACATGGCGACATTGTCGTCTTCTTGGAGGCTAAGCCGAGACGAGCAGCTCTTCGCTTCACCGTGTGTGCCAGTCCAAGTTTGTCATCATTACTGGCTTTAAAACCGAAGGAGTACATTTTCAAAAATCTTACATAATCCAAGAAAAATAACATTCAAAGACATGTGCTGTCCGCTATCTCGCTTTTGACCAGAGTGATAGGGTTTTGGTTTTTAACTTCTGTTTATGAGAGGAGGTCTCACCTATAGACATGCTTTTGAAATATCGCGAAATAGATAGTCGTAGTGAACTGTGGCTGATAATGATGATGAATTCGAACAGTTATTTAAAAACTAGAACCTCATCGTGGACATAAAGGGCATTCCACACGAGCAACCAGTCGCGTGGTCATCGCTAATTGTGATAAATGATCGTTCGCGGTAGCGCAGTCGTTTGTCTTGCGCGTCGCATCGCAACAGACAGTTTACTTTTCATTGTGACATCAGTGCGTTGCAGACGAGCTACTAAAATAATGTATTAATCTGTTATGCATTAACTTTGTACTCCTTTTTACGGAAATTACGCGAACGTATGAAATTTTCTACTCTTATAGTTTGACAAGAAAAACTGTGCAGAAGGGGCTCAGTAACCGTGGCCTGGTCACCCACGATGACGCTCAGAGGAATCCGCGTTGGGTGTGCTCTTCTAGGCTTTGCCTCCAAGCCACCAACGATACGGGATCGAGTCTACACGGCAGGAGAGGAATTAATATTAATGTACTAACCTACCTTAATATACTAAAAACGATCAGTTATTCACTTGAAAATTTCCATTCGAATGCAATATGGTAAAGTATGTCATAGTAATATTTAATTGCTCGTCTGTCATCCCAAAACCGCAATGAAGCTAAATCCACTGCGTAACCGCACAATTATAGCTGACCGCGCGATTCGACGGTTCAAACGAAAATAATGCGTTCGAAACACAAAATAAATGTGTTTCAAACACGAAATAAACGTTCTAAATACCAAATAACCGTTTTGAAAACGCTTTTGAAAGCGTTTGCTGGCAACGCAATGTTTTGTGGTTTGTTGATGTTACCTACAGAATTTTAATGTAGGTACTTAATATTTTCACATTAGCCGAGTCATTATTTGAACAGACTGTATATTATACATCTAAGGTACTATCCTACTAATACCTCTTATAGTATATTTATGCAATATTATAAATACATAAATAAATACAATACATTAAACATCCCACTAAATGTTCTCACAGCTGGGACTCGGGGCCTTATTATCACGCTAGGAGAGAGTCAAGGCCATAATCCACCACGCTGGCCTAGTGCGGGTTTGGTGTATGACACAGTCATGCCCTCAGGTCTAGTCGGGAGAACGACGACTGCCGATTATGAAGCCCCGGGTGGCCCCGGGTTATAAAACCCTACACGCACCTCTGTCTTTTCGAAGTAAAACGGCGAAGGAAAACATCGTTAGCAAACTGAAATGTACCAAGTATATGTAGATTACGCAAAACACGTTTACCAAGCTAAAAATAATGTAGAGTAGAATAAGTGATAGTACTCCAGGTTCTGACTTTTCAAATAGTCATATTACTACAAAGTGGTTTTAGTTCAATAAAGCTATTTATATTAAACTATCTATGGCTTTGTATTTTTAATCGTCTTAGAAAATATTTTGCTTAAATACCAACTTTGATGTCAAATGCAAACATTTATCTGGTTTCAGTTCTCATTAAAAGCTTTATTTCTCCAATAATTGTTTGCGACAAGCGGACTTTAAAGCCTATTAATTTCTGATTCTAGACTTTGCATTACTCTATTCAAAGAATTTTGAGAACTATCAAAGAGAAAAATCTTACTTGATAATTTCAATATATTAGTAGATTTGGTTTTATTTAAAACAATATACCTAAATATTTTAATGCATAATACTTTAGTAGATGCTTACCTACCTACTTACTTACTACCTAGGTGTTTTTTTTTTGGGTAGAGACCGCGAATCGGTAAACGCATTGTAAGACGATCTGAGACTACCTATATGGAGTCACGATTTATGAAGGGCAGCTGGTAGGTACAGTTGCATACGTTAACCCGATAATCGGTCTGAGGAACATAATATTCTGTACAATAGTAGACGGGTAGGTATGGGATGGTTATTAAGATTAATGATGATTTTGGTGTTCTTTGTAGTTGTACCCACTGAAATGAAATTTATTTCACACACAGAAAACAACGAAATATAGAAACAAACATTGTAAAAGTTAACATTACTGTAAACCCGATGATCGGTCTGAGTAACATATAATGTACAATAGTGGACAGGTATGGGGAGGTTATTATGATTAATGACGATTTTGAAATTAAATTCATTTCACACACAGAAAAAAAACGAAACACATACAAACAAACATTGTAGAAGTTAACATTACTGACACGTATGTGTAGGTAAAAGGTATAGCTGTTCCGATTTGATTAACCCTACAAACATCCAAACATCGATACTTTCACAGAGTAGGATTGGTTGACATCTTTTACACAAAACTGGACACAGCTTTGCGTTATGTGAATTTTTTATTCAAATGTTAAACGTTTGTGACGTAAACCGTGCTCAAGAAGCCAAATTTAAATGAAAACCAGGTATTACAATACGGCAGTCAACGGAAGCTATATTCACGTTGAAATAAATAAATCAGTCTTGTCGGTAATACTAAAATTTACATGTACAACAAAACAGAATCCCTAAAAAACGCTCTACACGCACTTTTTGCCAAATAAATCTGTACACAAGACAATGGCCAACAAAAGCGCAAGTGTAAATTACTGCGGACATTTATCACGCTCGTCTCGCCGCCACAATAATACGGTTGACTTCATCTTCAAATAATTCCCTTTGTTCCTTGCAGTCAGCGCGTGCGGATTTTTTCTTGTGGTACAAGTTGAAATCAAAGTGACGATTGGATCCACAGTGAAAAGACAATTCAAAGTGAAAGTTTAATTAAAAGTGAATACGCAATTCAAATTGAAAATATAGAAAACGATTGTTAAAATGAAAGTTTTTGGATCTTGAAAACTAAAACAAAATGTGATTCCAAGATGTTTATCTAACTAGGAAAACTCTGAAGGATTGTAGAGTAACGCTGTAGGCTAAAGCCTACATATTATGAAATACTTTTAACGTGTAATCTGTACATAAGACAGTGGCCAGCAAAAGCGCAGGTGTAAATTACTGTGGACATTTATCACGGTCGTCTCACCGCCACAATAATACGGTTGACTTCATCTTCAAACAATTCTTTGTGTTGTAGTCAACGCGTTCGGATTTTTTTTTGTGGTACAAATTCCACTCAAAGTGAAAGTTTCATTCAAAGTGAAAATGTAATATAAAATGAAACTATAATTAAAAATGAAAGTTTAATTCATAGTGAACGTTTGAGTTGAATGGAAATGATAATTTTAATTCATTCAGAAGGTTTAAATAAAAGCGATAAAAAGATTTCAAGTACATGTTAAACGCAAAAAAGGTGTTAATTTCAAAATACGAATTAACTTCAAAGTGCATGTTACATTTCAAGTGAATTTTCAATTTAAATTTAATTATAAAAAGTAAAGAAAGCGATTGTTACGAGTAGAATGGCAGTTTTTGTATCCTGAAGAATAAAACATAACATGATTACACACATAGGTAAATTATTGTTAGTGCTGCGCAGCTCTGCGCAGAGCCAATATTGTTGCATTGCAATTTTTCAGAGTTTTCCTAGGTAGAGAAGCATCCAGCACAAATTGTTTTATTCGACCAATGTTGAAATCACTGCACTTATCTCCTGATACAAAAACTCTTCTCTTTGTGCTTTTTTTGGATATTTTACTTTTCAAACCGATACATGGTGGGCATATTTCTGCACAGCGGTATGATAATTGAAAAAAGTGTGTGAACGTCCCCTTCGTTCTCTATAATCTCCCTTTAAAATAAAGTGGCCAAGTGCGAGTTGGACTCGCCCATGAAGGGTTCCGTTGCAGCAAGTAACATAATATACATAGTACACATAGTTCTTGTAGTTCGTTGTAACTTTGATCGAAGTTTTAATAATAGTGTATTTATGACGTACTAAAAAAAAACTACTCATCAGATCGAGTTCAAACTAATTTTCGTTGGTAGTTTACATGGTAATGGACATCATATATTTTTTTTATATTTTTCATTATCTTGCTTTAGAAGTTAGAGGGGGGGGGGGGGGGGCACACATTTTACCACTTTGGAAGTGTCTCTCGCGCAAATTATTCAGTGTAGACGAAAATGATTTTAGAAACCTCAACATCATTTTTGAAGACCTATCGATAGACACCCCACGCGTGTAGGTTTCATGAAAAAAAAATTTTTGATATTCAGTTCTCAGTATGGAGGGCAACCCTAATTTATCTTTTTTTTAATTTTTTTTGTACAAATCTTAATGCGGTTCACATAATATATCTAGTTACTAAGTTTCAACAGTGTAGTTCTCATAGTTTCGGCACAAAGTGGCTGTGACATACGGACGGACAGACAGACAGACAGACAGACAAGACGAATCTATAAGGGTTCCGTTTTTACGTTTTACGGAACCCTAAAAAGGTTGGCTATAGCTAATACGCTAAAAACCCATTTAAATGGCTATTTTATCGTATAACCGGACTAGGAAACCATCGTCGACGTTTTTATTGTTGCAAAGGGATATAAGCAGTGCTTGTGATTTATTATCAAGTGAAGTGATACCTGGTTTGCCACTTTTTCACAAACGTACACAACTAATTACGAACCCACAAACTTTCACCCATATAATATACATAGGTACTAGCGATCCGCCCCGGTTTCGCACGGGTGCAATACTGATACTAAATATACTAATAAAAATAGTTATTGTATACTTACCATCATGGGTTCTTTGTAGGCTTTTTTAAGGGTTACAATAATGCAGTAAGTACATTATTTTGATCCATCTCGTAGGGTTCAACTAGTGTTTGCAATTTAAGCGTAAAAATGTGCTTGTCTATAACAATAAAACATTAGAAATGTTTAAAATTATCAGTGTTTGTCTACTGTCTTATGCACGTATTGTACATATAAATCTTTCGCTTAAATTGTTCTATCTATTAAAAAACTAAGTTTCAAATTTAGTCTTTTAATTATGTATAAGATAATAAGATATAAAATAAGATCTAACCATACCTAGGGACAGAAAGCCACGGGAAGATACCGTATGTTTTATACTAAGTAGTGAAGTGTAGTTAAAATTATTAGGTTCAACATTAAAACGCTAGTTCCTATGGTTTATCCCACAAATGACCGTCCATCACGGCGTGTCGTTAAGGGCAAGAGGTGGAGTCATATATCAGAGAGCGTCGTCTACGCAGTTCGCTGCAGCGACTAATGCCTATTGTAATGAATGAGATCATGGCAACACTGCCGTTTTAAACATAGATGCTTATAGCACACGTGTTTATCAGGAGGTATTTCGTCCATTTTAAAAAGCACCACTGTCTTTTCGAAGTCATGTTCGCAATGCCGATAATTTCAAAAAGTGAAGGAAAACATCGTACCTTGAATCTTTTGAAGTCATGCGTCATCTAATCATCATTATTAGACTACAGGCTCGTGAACAAAATTTATGGGTCAAATGAACCACCAGGACACCTATGTAGGATGATAGAAGGGTTTAAAGTTTAAAGTAATAAGATTCAGCACTATGTCGTCACTTGTAAGCTGTCCAACTGAGTGCAGTTGAAGAGTAGCAACATCAACATCATCAACAACATCAACAGCCCACTAAACGTTCCCACTGCTGGGACTCGGGGCCTTCTCTCGCAAGGAGAGAGTTAAGGCCATAATCCACCACGCTGGCCCAGTGCGGGTTGGCGGATGACACATGACTTCGAAAGATTCTAGGTACATGTCGGTTTCCTCACGATGTTTTCCTTCACCGTTTTAAGTTAGCGGCATTACGCACATGACTTCGAAAAGACAGTGGTGCGTGTGGGGTTTGAACCCGGGGTCTCCGGATCGGCAGCCGCCGTTCTCCCGACTAGACCACCGTAACTTATATTACTTATAGAAGAGTAGCAACCCTCGATAATTTCTCCTTGTCGCATGATTTTTGTACTGTAGCTACTGTAGGGCTATTTCCAGACCTAATAGAACGTAACAAAATAAAATTCATACCTAAATGAAATTTCAGAAACAAACTGGGTTAAATACATTAAACTAAATACACTGCAGGAGTGGATGCTACGGCCGAGGGTGCTCCAGCCTTGGCAAGAATTCTGCTGTATCTTAAAACGGTTTATCCTCGAGCGGAGTGAAGTGATTATTAAACTTAACGAGGACCATGTGCTTTGTTCTGTGCGATTGTTTCAGGGTATTTTGTAAGACTAAATGGGAAAGAATTAAATCATACTATAAATGCGAAGGTTTTGATACTTGAACTTTTAGATGTTCTAATGAATGTATATTTATAATATCTTATTTCTTCACACCATTTATATTGTAAATATTTATTTGTACACATATGTAACATAAATAAAATATACAAAAAGTGGTTGCCGCGGGCTGCAGCTAGTATAGTTTACAGCTAGTTATACACTCTCACTAATATTATAAAAAAATCTAAGTTTAGATGTTTGTTGCTCTATCACGTTGGCTTGCCTGAACGGATCGTACTGAAATTTAGAACACAGATTATATTCTGGGATATACACACTTTTTATTACATGAAAATAATGGAAAGGGAGACCTGCCTGGAGGTAAAACCGCCCTGCTTGTATAGTATGTTGTAGAATCATGTAACTTTGAAATCTGAATAGACGTAGTTCTTTAATCCCCAACGTCTTTGAACATAATGCCGAGGATCAAAGTGCACTGTTTGCTTTGAGCGTCGCTGGCCGGGATCCAAAACTGATGCATTTAATTGGGACACTAGGACACTGGGACAGTTCTGTGGACTTTATGCAGTAGAACGACTGTTAAAAAGATTAGTCACTACTGACGTTGTTTGAACCTAGTTTTTTAGTTTAGTGGGACGTGGTAATTTATTCCATAATAATAGTAATATATTATGCTAGTTGCTTTCTGCAGTCTGACACACGTCTTGTCAGTTTTTCACGATTTATTTTCGCCAAAATACATCTCAAGTTAAGTTCAAAACGTTGTTTCATTAGATCACGTTCATTGCTTTTAAAATTTTCTCAAAAAAAAAAAAAAACCCGACTGTTCATTTATAATTTAAATTTAAAGATTTAATATCTCACTTGACACGACACTCGACTTTTTTATTTGTAATCAACTATTTAGTTGTACATGTGGCACAGTCTAACGGACACGAAAGACAGCCTTCTGAAATAGGACTTTCTCGATATTAGGTTTTAAATAGTTCTAAGTCCGCCTGAAATCACATTATTGTATTTAATTATATTGATCCATAATTAAGACAAAAACTGAAACCTAATTAACATAAATAAGCATTAGTTGCTCAAGCACAAAGAGATGCAACGCCCTACGTCTAATTGTCCACACCTGCTAACTTACCAACAACCTTAACGTCAAACTAATAAATACCAATACGGAAAAGCAGGTTTGGATCCCCAAAGCTTAGCCCACCAACGACCAATAAAAATTGAGCTATTATAATGTGTGACTTACATGGTATTAGCAAAAATCTTATGGGTCAGGAGAAATTGGTTGATAGGGCTGAAATAAATGGCAGTTGGTCACGTGATCTGACAATTTGTCGTGATGGCTGAACGATTATCCGCATCATTAGTCATATTACCACCTTTGATAACATCATTTTCGGTCTTTCACTAGTGAATTTATGAGCTACCGGTCGTTTTTCGTAAATGTGGGAATCAAATTAGCTGATGCAGAGAAATTGTTATGAAACATACAAAGATTTATAAAACTCATTTTCGTTTAACAAAAAGTGATATGTTTTAGTAAGAAGTCACAAGTCTTATAATTCTTAGTACTTTTCTTTTAGTACTACTACTTCTTAGTCTTAGAACAACTGAAAAAAGTAGTAATTAACATTTTTGACCGTTGTTTTACCGCAAAGCAGTTTGTAATGTGCAACCTTTACTATATTTTGGTTTAAAGGGTAATGTTTTCAGTAAATTGCAGGGCAAATATACAAATCATCTTACTCGTATACATACCAGAGTAGTGATGAGCGCAAAGACATCTTTGTTCGAAAAATACTTGAAACTCTTGAATATTTCCGCAAACTACCTAGCTTATTGAGTTTTTAGGGTTCCGTAAAACGTAAAAACGGAACCCTTATAGATTCGTCATGTCTGTCTGTCTGTCTGTCTGTTTGTCTGTCTGTCTGTCTGTCTGTCTGTCCGTCCGTATGTCACAGCCACTTTTTGCCGAAACTATGAAAACTACACTGTTGAAACTTGGTAAGTAGATGTATTCTGTGAACCGCATTAAGATTTGAACAAAAAAATTTAAAAAAAGAAAAATTAGGGATGCCCCCCATACTGAGACGTGAAACTCAAAAATTTTTTTTCATCAAACCTACACGTGTGGGGTGTCTATCGATAGGTCTTCAAAAATGATGTTGAGGTTTCTAAAATCATTTTCGTCTACACTGAATAATTTGCGCGAGAGACACTTCCAAAGTGGTAAAATGTGTGTCCCCCCCTCTAACTTCTAAAGTAAGAGAATGAAAAATCTAAAAAAAATATATGATGTACATTACTATGTAAACTACTAACGAAAATTTGTTTGAACTTGATCTGATGAGTACTTTTTTTTACCCGACTGCGCGACGCAAAGGAGTGGTAATGTGTTTAACAGTCTATGTATGTATGTATGTATGTATGTATGTTTGTATGTTCCTTTGAGGCACTATACAGACCAAACGCCTGGGCCGATTTTTATGATTCACACGTCAATCGATTCCTCTTCATCTGGCGAGTGACACTAAAGACATGACATTAGTGTAAATCCAATATGGCGGATTCAGGACGCCATATTGTCCAAATTAAAAAAATGAAAATCACCAAAATATCTCAAGAGGGGTATCGTTGAATAGGTATTTGAAAATAATGTTTAGCTTTTTCTCAATGTTTTTCGATTTGACTGACCGTTTAGGATGTATATCGATTTAAAGTTGAGTAACAACCATTCTCACATTTATAGGTTTTTAGGAAGCAGAAAACTTCGTATACCTAACTAACTGTACGTGTGAATGTGGATGGACATTATATACTAATGTATCTAGTAGGCATCGATATAAATCAATAGATGTGCCCTGAGAATCTTGAAATTGGTAATAAACTGCGTCTCTGTATGTATCGTAAGTGGTTTACAAACAACCAATATACTTGACCCCTATAATCGCTAGCGGCGAGATTTGCTGTGGTTCTACTTATTTTGGTTGTTGACACCGAATAATGATAGGTAAAAACGTCCGGCGTCCACCGCGTCCTGCAACCGACTAGAACGGAAAGAGTGAGCTCACTTTTCCCAACGTTGACATGATTGCGTGCGCCGTGAAGTTTGGGATGGGGCCCATCTTGGGCTCTACGATCTATGCTAGTAGGTATGTTGGACTACCTTTTTTTCGTACGTGCAGGTACAGTCCGCGAGGTATAAGCTGAGCTTTGCATTAGTGTGAGTGATCACCAAAAGTACAGTCAGACGCAGGACGCTGTGACCATGTTCTCTTAATAAGGTGTCAATTTTATATTCAATAAATCGTTGTTTATTATGCAGTATCAATTGTATATTGGTATAAACGATAGGCCTGCCCTGAATACGGTATTCGGAAATTTTAAGTAAATAAGTTATACGTAGGTGACGGATCTCATGCTTTTCCATTAAAAATTTTCTGTTATTCTCTGTCCTTGACCATTTGAATCCTAAAAGAGATACTTCTTTTCGCAATGACCATATTGATCCTGGATAGTTAATGTCAGCTTGTTGTTTAAGAGTTTGTTGTCTGACTGTACTTTAGGTAATAGATGCGTATGCATGTGATCACTCACACTAATGCAAAGCTCAGCTTATACCTCGCGGACTGTACGTGATAGTGGGAACACGGAACCGCTCTCGGATTGCTCCACCTCGGTCGCCCATCTCCAACTTCAAACGATTTTTTAGTAGGTACTCAACGTCAATCGAAAACCTATACTAACACAAAACTATAAATATGAATTACATGCAGTAGAAAATCCTACATATTATATCAGTAGAAACGAAGACATGTGGTCAACAACCAAAAGATGCATATTATTATGTTGAGCATATTAACATTCACAACATTGTTCATAACCAAAAAGTATAAAATAAAAAAATATAATTTAAAAACTCAAAAACCCGACTGCGTAAAAAGTGAACCAAACTACGTACTCGCATACTAAAAAAACTGAAAAGAATAAAACAAGCATTTAGATTTCTGGTGGTCTAGAATTCTATAATATGTTATTGTACAATTACATTGTATGTCGAATAATGATGGATCCCGACTGTTCAGTTGTAATGTTCTTTTATTAGAAAATATTGTATTTATTTCAATAGCATTAATACAATAACATATTATAGAATTCTAGACCACCAGAAATCTAAATGCTTGTTTTATTCTTTTCAGTTTTTTTAGTATGCGAGTACGTAGTTTGGTTCACTTTTTACGCAGTCGGGTTTTTGAGTTTTTAAATTATATTTTTTTATTTAGTACGTCATAATACACTATTATTGAAACTTCGATCAAAGTTACAACGAACTACAAGAACTATGTGTACTATGTATATATTATGTTACTTGCTGCAACGGAACCCTTCATGGGCGACTCCAACTCGCACTTGGCCACTTTATTTTCTTTTTATTGGATGCAATTCAGAAAGTAGGCATCTAAACTGAATACCACACAGCCATTTTTTTCTATCGGACTACTCGTAGTCCGAAAAAGCAACATCAATTCATGGCTGATGTTCTGAAGACTTGAACTCAATAAGGTCTGATTCCACTTTTGTACTTAGAAGATTTCGTCTTGGCTGTGGAGTGTATTGTCTACGTAAGATTTTCCCTATCGTTACAATCCTGGTGGTATCTTTGAATCGAAAGCGATATAGTTTCTTCTAGATAAGCACGCTCCTACTGTATCATCACTTAGGTAGTATCCAGCGAGATGGTGATGTTTTACCAGACATATTGCATGCCTCTCGAAGAGGCTAGTTTGTATGGGTCAACTTTAAAATGTTTTGTAACAGCTTATCTAAACTACAAACACAGCCTTACAGCACAGCAACCTACCTACAGCAATAAATATTTTTGTATTTGAAGAGCAAATCTTTCATTGCTAAAATACATATTATCTTTTTTTTAAACTTTATAGGTTTACACTTGACCGCCATCTCGCCTCATGTTAAGCGACGACGCGGTCTACGATGGAGCGTGCTTACCTAGAAGAAACCGATTCACTTTCGATTTGAAGACACAAACATTGTAACTATAGGGAAAACCCCACTCAGGCAAGGCATTCCACATCCTTGACATTCTTATCACAAAAGCAGAGTCAAATCTCTTCGTTAGTGTCTTTGGAACATCAACCATGAAACGATGTCGCTTTTTCGAGCTGCGAGCATTCCGATAGAAAAAAGAGCAAGGTGGTATCAGATCATGCAAATCAGTCGCACACTCTACAAAGTGTATAAGTATACCTAAGTATTTATAGTGATTATTAATTTATTGCACTGCTGGGACCCGGGTATTCAAGGTCATAACCCACCGCTCTGGCTGCAACCGCAAGAGACATTGCGGCTGGCGGCTGCGGTTGACCGCAGTGCTATCTTTGTTTTTTTTTTAGTATAGAGCTATAGAGTGACGAGACGAGCAGGTCATGTGCCTGGTGGAAAGCAACATGCCCGCCATATAACAGAAAAGTGATACGCAGCCATTGGATCATTAAAAGTCCAAATCATTACCTAGCACTGCACTGCGCTCGTTATCCAGAGATCTAAGATATTATATCTCTAAGCCCTGTAATTTCACTGGAAACATTGCCCTACAAACTGGGACACAGTAATGTTTGTACATTATTGCTTGGCAGTAGAATAACTGGCAAAAGTGTGGTACTTCCCCAGGTGGACTCTGCTAAGAGTCCTACCACTACTAAAGTTGCGGCTGCTTCTATTTCCAAGCGCGATGGCATGCCACGGATGCAAAATGCATAACTCACTCGCTGCAGTACATTTGTGTGCGACAAAATATCGGACAACGCTAGCTTACTATGATTCGTTTGTTTTGGAACTCTTTGCGTTTCCTGACAGCACATTCTGCGGTCGCCACGCGTCGCGGCCGCCCGTCGAAGTGCTGCCGCGCTTGGAATCTATTTCATAAGAGATGCATTGAAACTTGTAGTATCGGTAGCAGCCCGTAGTCCGTCTTGCAACAGAATTGTCCCTATATAAAAATACTCCATAGTTCTAGTGGTATTCAAATCTATGGCGACAATAGTGCTAAATTGCATATGCAATAAACCACCTCAATTTACAATAAAACTCATTAAGTAATCAAAATTCAGTATAATAATAAGTAAACAATTACAAATCACCACTACAATATGTGCTAGTAATGTGTTTCCGTTCGACAAAGCCATGATCCTCCAGTCTTTCTTCCGAGGCGCTAACAACGACTTCATAGCTTCCATTGTTTCAATGCACGTGGGTAAAATCAAGTTTGGAGGTAGAGCAAAGCCATAGTTTCCTGAATCGCGAAGTTCAAATGTGAGAACGACACTGAAAACAGAGTAAAAATGTCCAAATCTACAATATTAAATCTCTTTATACTACACCTGCTCGGAAAGTACCTTGATACTTTATCAAAGGACAATGCCCACGTCCCATACATTGAAAACCCTGTCAAACTTTTTTTGATACTGAAAGTGCATAGAGATGAATAGTGTCTAATTAGGATTGTTCATGCTTCTTAAAACGTCTGCTGTTGGTGTTTTTTATTTTCCAAATACCAAAAATGAGTTACAGTTAAACCAAAAGTAAGGTTATGTTTACTGTCCAAATACATTAGAATTATGTTTTCTTTCGGATTAGAAGAGAAATTAAAAAAAAGAAATAAATTAAAAAAAGAAGAGAAAGAGAAATTAGAAAGAACTATGGTATTATCTTTCAAAACATATTTCTTATCAGAATAAATAGGAATAATAGTACTGCTCAATACCAACTGATTACCATACGTATGAACGCTTCATTTGCATATAAATATTGTCACAGAAGGGAATATCTTAATTGTGATATAAATATCTTAATTGTGATATAAATATCTCATTATTTTGATATTCGAGTTAGAGGTTTCCATCAGACAACACAAGCATGTATGGTTTTATGTAATTATTACCACAATTATGTACCTAAGTAATAAGGAGCACTGAATCACATAATTCCCAGTTTTGTTAAAACCAATATAAATTCCGTCACAAAAACTGGATGAGTTGTCGTTGACATCCGATTAGGAATTAATAATATTTTTCTAATTCCTAATATTTCTCTACGCACCGCAAAGAAGCTCAAAAAATCTTCCTGGAGCAATCTCTTTTGAACAATCGGAATAATTTTACTGTGTCTGAAATCCGACATTGAAACATTGGTAATGTGTGTTTGTTGTGGTGAATAATGCATATATATTACACCGCTTAGAAAACACGAAGAAAACTATAATATAGGACGAAAACAATTCATTTTGCTTGTTTACTTTTTGATTTGACAACTTGTCAATTTGACATTAATCTTTGACCACAAAGATTGTTTTACCTCTTTGTTTGACCAATTTGGATTGGTGAAAACGTTTCGTTTCACAATTGCATGCCAACTTCTTTCTCGTTTACATTGCTATAAAATGCAATGATAATTTCTTTGTCGCCGTAATTACATATATCGTTATTTAAATATGTAAAAGTAGTAAGTAAACGACATTGTGATAGAAATTGACATACATAACATCTACATTCAATCTCAACCTAACGCGGATCAATAAAACGAAACGCAAGTACCGATTCGTTATTGCAATATTTTCCAAGTCAGCTTTGTTGGAAAATGGTAGGTTTAATTTAAAGAAATGGAAATTATTTTATTTTGTAATGTTAGAAAGTTATATAACTTCGCACACGAGTACAACAAAAAAATCACCGATTTTTTAATATATAACTCATATGTCTACACGACAAATATTTTGGCGAGTCAAAAATGGACATTGTCCTTTACGGTAGAAAGTACGTCATTGCATATCGAACAAATATGCGGCGAGAAAACGCATCTGAGCGGGAGAGAAAAGTGTATGAAAATCCATTTCTTACTTGGTTTTTCTTTTTTAATTTTGGGTAAGACTATGCGCTGGTAACCTAAATATCAAAAGCCAAAAAGTTTTTACAGTGAGTTTTTATCTCCAAGTTCGCAAAATGACACTGGCCACTAGCTGTGTGTTGGATGGTGTCAAACAATTTGAAAAAAGAACATGTGAAAATTGCAGACGCCATTGGCGCCATTTTTAATTTGTGTGTTGTTTGAGGATTCAGTTTTCGTAGAAAAGTAAAATAAAACTATCAAAATGATAAGTAGTGATAGTGATGATGAAGATTTTTTAACTCCGCCGCAGTTGAAGGAAACAGCAAAAAGTGTTACATTAAGCTTCACTAACTGCAACAATTTCAATATAAATTTCAATTAGTAAAGATTTATAAAATTAACAATTTTTTACAATGACAACAAAATAATAATTAAAAAACTAATCTCCGAATAACCCACCTCTAACCGCTCCCGGCGCAAAAGTGCCCATGATGCTCGCCGCGTTCCCACGCTGAATGGCAATGGCCAACCTTTGCTCCAGGAACGCACCAGAGCGGGAGTCACCCGTATTCTCCCTGAGCCTGCGCCCCAATTCTGAGAGGAACCCTTTAGCCTCTGCGCCCCAACAACCCAAGGTCTCCACGGCAACAGGTACAAATTCGTACTGCGACACCAACATACCATACTTTCGCTTCTTCTTATCAGCGGCATCCTCTGCCGCGGCCGATGGTGAGTGGATAGTGCGACCTAGGTGGCTGGCGGCGACAGTGCTGACGCAAGTGGCGTCCCAAATTAAGCACTTCCCGTTCTTCCAGGGCACCAGAGTCAACCCATCTGGTCTCTTGCCGTCCGATCTGCATAGGCCCGGGGGCTCAAGTACGCATGGAACTCCCGCCGACACTAAGGCTCTCCGAACTATGTCATTGAGTGCATGGTGTCGCGAGAACCTTCCTGCACACCGTCGGCAACTCAAAGCGTGATGGCCATTGGCTTCTACCAAGGAGCCGCAGGTGCATACGTGGGGTTCACACACCTTGCAGCCCAGGCGAAGAGCCACCGCAACGCGCAACGAGTTGTTATCCAATAAGGTGCCTAGGTGAGGAGAAGGTAGCGCCTGCAACCAAGACCCAGATTCAGGCTGCGAGACGGCCCGGAGTCTGGCCATATCCGCTCCCGAGGCACATGACCAAAGTTGTGTAAAGATTTAGTTTTTTATTTTCCTCGTAGGTGTAGTATAAAGCACTATGTATCACTCGAGAGAAAGTGCGATTCCCGATCTCGGGTGTTTTAAAGCCCTCGCCTACGGCTCGGGCTTCAAACGACACCCTCGACGGTAACCGGTCACTTTCTCCTCTCGGTGAACAATGTACTATTCCTAAACTAATACCTACTAAATAACGGCCCGTTCCGGTATTGCTCTGATATTGCCATATAAAGACTTAATCTTTAAAATTAGATCACATAGCACACGGTGTGCAAATTTGAAAAAAATTGGTTAAGAATAGGGTACCGGACTGGTTCAAAAATACACCATTCTAATTAGTCCGTCAGCTAGATAATGGAAAAATATGGGAGACGTATTTTTTGTTTAACACAGTCCTATGTCATATGTAATGTAATGTAAATATGTCGAATGCCAAAACAACTCTGGGCCATCGAACAACTAAATATGATCACTATACCACATGCCGAGCTAAGAACCTCGAGCTTAGGCTTTTACGAGGTAAGAACCTCGTAAGAGAAAGACAAGCTTAGCAAGTGCCTTGACTTGGTTTATAAGGTTACCTCTATGTGGGATGTTGATTCCACGACTATAGTACCGATAGTTGTGTTGGCGAACAGTCTTATAGCAAAAAATCTTTCTCAAGAGACTTTCGCTAGACTAGAGAGAATCAAAGGTTAGATGCAGAAGGTCGTCATTCTCAACAAAACACGAATTTTCAAGAGGTTCTACAGTCTGCAGCCTAGTCATGGGCTTAAGCCCCGTTGCTAATAGCAATCTAGGTTTAGGTTTTTTTAATGATTTTATGTCGTTTTTCAAATAATATGAAAATAGTAAAAACTTGAATTTCAGGAATGGTATAAACGACTGAATAATGATTACTTACGGTGTATGGAAATTATGCTTTACCCAGTCGGCAGTAATGCCGGAAGTCAAGTACCCTGAAACAAATACTCAATACCTTAATCACTGGATTTTATAAACGCGTTTATCATTATCATTTGATTAATTGTGATTATTTAACATTGACATCAATTTGGATATACATAAACAGCCAACTAAAGTTTTGCGCCTACTTATGCGACTCCACTACCACCCGATAAATAAAATATCACTCAAATATGGGCTTTATGCCATGACTGTTACGATATAGATTACATTGGCAACATATATTAGAAGAGGGCTCGCCGACAGCGAGCTTACTATCGTCAAGACTGCTCGGTAGTTGACGCCTTGCTAGCCACTCGCTGTAAGCAAGCGGACTGCACGGTGTCTGCTAGCAATGCAGTCGCCGCGCGGTGCCGGTTAGTTGGTTTATAGAAGAATGAGCGCGCGCGCAGCTGGATGACTACAATCTGTCGGCGCGTGGAGAGCTGGGTGACTGCTAGCTGTCGGCACGTGGACAGCTGGGTGCCTGCTAGCAGCTGTCGGCGTGTGGAACGCTGGGTGCCTGCTAGCTGTTGACGGGTGGACAGCTGAGTGACGGCTAGCTGTCGGCGCGTGGACAGCTGGGTGACTGCTAGCTGTCAGCGCGTAGACTGCGAGCAGTCGGCTTAGTTTAGGCCAGTGTTGGATGGGAGCGGTGCAGGATCAGAGTCGTATAAGTGTGCCTATAATCGTGTTCCTACCGCTGGGACACAGGAGAGAGTATTCTCTCGCAAGGTGCAGTGGCGGATGACGCAGTACTTCGAATCCATGAAAGTTTAAAAGCTAAAATTGAAAGCAAGCCCGAGTAGTGATAATTATTTAAGCATACTTTATTAACATGTCACGACACGAAGAAGAGAAAAAAATTATAATGTTGATTGTTTGCTTTAACCAAAGAACAAATTCAGTATTTGTACTGTGTCTGCATGTTTGTATGTATTTTAAAACTATATGTAAGTATTATATCTCGCTGGCAAAGTACAAGTTTTGCTTAGTTTGGGATCAGATGGTGTTGTCTGTGAAGTGCGATATTTAATTGATTTATTTAATTTTGTAATCCACTTCAAAACAAGAAAAGTTTATCAATTCAACAACATGTTTTTTTTTATGTATGTTGTCCCGATTTCTCGGGAACGCCATAACAGTACAGTGTGACACGTTCAAAAATGTTTAAAATAGTTCTTACCCACGGTGTCGTAAGCAGTCCCAATCGAATACATAGTTCCGTAGGATCTTTGTAGATGTTTAGCTGCAATTTGTGACATCAATTTCTGAAAAAAAAAAATTTTTTTTTTAACTTGAATAGGTTTACACTTGACCGCCATCTCGCCTGATACTAAGCGACGATGCGGCCTACTTACATAGTTAGCTACAAGTGAAGCTAATAAAAGCGTGTTAAAAATATTCAAAACTTACCACTTCCCCATAATTTTCAACGTGGGTAGTTTTATCGGCATACGGTATTATAATGTACTGTCCATAAGCGTGAAAGGAAATGAAGAACTCTAAATTGGCTTTGTTAGCCCTGATCAGAGATGCCATAGCTTTAGTCTCGTTTTCTGAGAATGCTTGTTTGCCGCAATATGTTTCAGATTTAGGATTGAAACTCACACCAACAGCTAAAAAAACATTACAGAAGAAACAAGTTAATGTGAGTGTATAAGTATGTTGAATAGTTACAAATAATGTATATAATATTTTACCATTTTTTAGTTAGCAACATTATAAAATCGAACATTTTTTGTGTTAACTATTAATATCATAAATGCAAAAGTTTGTATGTAATAATATATCGTCGTTGCGCGTGCAATACCGCGGAAGAGCACTTGGTAAATACCGCGTAACTACATTTTCACAATTTTACAGGAGGAAGAAAAAACTTAATAACTTGGAAATTTATAATTATATTACCGACTGAACTTTATAGCAGCTTCATTGCTTCTTATTTTATAGAAATTTAATGTAAATCTACTAAGAACTTGTTTAGATTTTGTGAAATGTCACTTACGCGGTTTTGTTCCAGAAAATTACCATGAAAATACTATCCTTTGAGCAGATACGCAGTCAAATAAAAAATATAAGTGTGATATTATTTATTTTAATTTATTGTTTTAAATTATTTTAGAATCAAAAACATACAAAATTAAACATTTTCTTATAAAAAAATAACAAAAACTCTTAGGTACTCTAGATATGAACTTATTTTTTTATCATCATCATCATCATCATCAAGACGTCCACTGCTGAACATAGGCCTCCCCCCTAGATTTCCACAACGAACGGTCCTGCGCAACCTGCAATCAGCTGTTTCCAGCGACCTTTGTGAGGTCATCTGTCCATCTAGTGGGAGGCCGTCCAACACTGCGTCTTCCGGTTCATGGTCGCCACTCGAGAACCTTTCTTCCCCATCGGTTGTCAGTTCTGCAAGCGATGTGGCCTGCCCATTGCCACTTCAGCTTAGCTACTCTTCGAGCTATGTCGGCTACTTTCGTTCTTTTGCGAATATCCTCATTACGGATCCTGTCGCGCAAAGAGACTCCGAGCATAGCTCGCTCCATAGCTCGCTGTGTGACTTTGAGCTTTGTTATGAGAACTACAGTTAAGGACCACGTCTCAGTTCCATAAGCCATCACTGGCAACACGCACTGATTGAAGACTTTTGTCTTCAAGCATTGGGGTATTTTGGACTCCAAGATGTGCCGTAGTTTCCCGAACGCTCCCCATCCGAGTTGGATCCTTCGCTGGACCTCTTTGTCGAAGTTGGATCTACCCAATTGGATCTTTTGACCCAGGTAGACGTATTCGTCAACAACTTCGAGTGTGGTATTCCCAACTTTAACCGGTACAGGTGAGACATGAACATTTGACATGACCTTCGTCTTGTCCATATTCATCCTCAAACCTACCTGTTGGGATACTCTACTAAGGTCCCTGAGCATAGCACCGAGGTCCTCCATCGACTCCGCCACAATGACTATATCATCGGCAAACCGAAGGTGAGTGATGCATTCGCCGTTGATATTGATGCCATGTCCGTTCCAGTCCAGTAGCTTGAAAAAATCTTCCAGCGCGGCAGTGAACAGTTTCGGAGATATAACATCTCCCTGTCTCACGCCTTTCTGTAGCCGGATATGTTTTGTGCACTGGTCCTGTAATTGTGGCTTTGCTGTAAATACACCTCAACACTTCGATATAGCGATAGTCCATGCGGCATCGCTGGAGAGACTGAAGCACTGCCCAGGTCTCGATGTAATCGAAGGCTTTCTCATAGTCCACATACGCTATACATAGTGGCCAATTATACTCCTCGGTTTTCTGTATAATCCGCCGAAGCGTATGGATGTGGTCTACGGTACTATAGCCTTTTCGAAAACCGGCTTGTTCGGGTGGCTGGAAGTCGTCAAACCTGCGTACGAGACGATTCGTGATTACCCTCGAAAACAACTTATAAACTTGGCTCAGAAGTGAGATGGGTCGGTTTTAAATCCAAGGTATTCCTCGCCCATCATCCTTTGCCGCTTATTTATTATTCTTTTCCAGTTATTAGGATTCGCTTTGCGCTTTCTTCCATTTTTCTTCGTCGAGTTCTCTATTTCCCTTTCGGGAAACCACTCCGCATTTTCTGATGATACATATAATTTAAAAATTGGTTCTAAATTTGTTATATCTGAGAGGGCGACAAAAGAATGATCAGTGACTGAATCACCGGACGAAAATTCAAGGTCATTTTTATTATGCTTCTCTGTATTAATGTTTATTTTAATAGGAGTTATAATATTATCATCGCTATTCTGTGTTAAAGTAGGATCTAATAATGTTGTAAGCGTAGTAAACTCGGATGTCAAATTTTGGTTCAGAGGTTCTTGCTCTAATTTCCCTGACAAAGGAACAGAAACTATTTCTTGTTGCTGGTTTCCGGAAGTAAGTTTAATTTCATCGTATCTTTTATTAAATATTTCCTTCTTTTTTTGCAACAGTAATTTTCGCTTTTCACATAGATCTCTTAAAGTTACCACGTCGTCGTTAAAATGAGCATTCTCTAAAAATAACTCGTCATTTTCTTTGTCTTCCATCATATTTATTTACTTTAAATTATATGTATCTAAAAAAAACATAAAAATAACAAAAACATAAATAAACATATAAATAATACATAAATAAACATATTTAGTACAATGCAATACCGCGTAAATAACAAACACAACTTTTATAATGTAATACTCGTATCAATACCGCGTAACTACTTGTTATAGGTTATTATTACTCACAATATATTATATATATATATATAATAAATAAGCAAACATAATTTATAACTACTATATAATATATAATAACTAGTTATATAAAACTAAAGAACTGAAAGGATATAGATGAAGTTTTATGCATAGATAGGATCTGTGTGTGTGTGTTCTGGAAAAATACATAGACTAATTTATCTCCAGAAAATATCAGGACCGGAAAATACACGGGTAAAATCACGATTGCTTATTGAAGTAACAATTTTTATAACTTTTGTCATCATTCAAGTTAACAAGTCTTTTAGATCTTACCTCCAAAATTGTATCCAAAGTTACGGTTCAGATCTACTCCATATCCATTACGGTTTTTCCTCCACAAACGATCCTGTACATAAATTATTATTTTAGACACTATTATAACAAAATTTGTACTTTTTTAGTCTCGGTCACAATCAATGAATTCAAATGTTTGCACTGTGTCTGGGTGTTTATATGTATATTAAGTATGTATTTAAAACTATATAAGTATTATATCAGCTATTTGGCCGCCATCATACAAGCTTTGCTTAGTTTGGGGTCAGATGGTGTTGTGTGTGAATTGTCCACCAATATTTATTTATTTATTTAATGTTAATTTTCATTACCATGTTTCGCTATGTATAGCTTAAGTAACCGAAACAATCAGTTCCCAAAATAATAAATCATTTGATTTCAAATAATAATCACAACTAGTATATTATTAGCCTTCAAACCGGCTAAAACTCGGCTTGTGCTAGATTCTATTTGTAAGAGTTGTAAAGCATCCCTTTCTGCAATGCACTTGATATTCCGTATCGGCGGCAACCCAACCCGAAGTCGTACCGTCTGAGCTGCGCTAGTTCAAAGTTCTCTACGCAGTAGAGGTCATTTAAGACCTATTGTCATAAGACTCTTTGTTCCGTATAATCGGGCAACATTAAAAATCATAGCGGATCTATGGTTTGACAGCCGGCTGTCAAGTGACGTTGCTCGGTTCCGCCGGTACGGTCGAGCGACTCCTGGTTTGCTTTTCTGGATAAAAGTGTTATAGTTCGCGGGAACGACGAGTTTTTCGGGATAAAAGCTTTATTATTGTGCGGGAATACATTAATAATTACTACTGGAGTAGTGCTGGACTATTTGTGGGAAAGAGGGCCCTGGATTGACCCTTTTCTACAACGCCGGACCGTTGTTTGTGCTGGAGGACAACTCTGGACCGGAGTTCGCCTGGAGATCGTCTGGTTTGGTTTCCAATTCCCTCTGGTCCCGTTCCTTCTTCCTGTCGTACCAAACTGGGCTTTGGATAGCGCCAAGAACAATAGGTAAGTGTTTAACTTGTCAAAATTGTGGGGGTAAACATTAAAATCGGTATAGCGGCAAATAAATTGTTTTTGAGACTTGCTATGGGCCCCAGGTCGGTATTTCTGGTATAATACTAAACATTTTTTGGTAGACAGAGCGTGGTTAGCCGTAATTACCCCATTTTTGTTTTAGTTTTCTGGGAAAATATATCGGGTAGGCCAGATATTTGGGGGTTCCCAGTTTATAATTTCTCCCCGAACTGTCGGGAAATTAGTATTGGGTGGTATCCGGTTTGATAGGTTGCGGATATATTTGTTGTGACATTGTCCGAACTTTAGGTTGGTTTAAATTTAAATTTAAAATGGCTTCGGATTTGGCCAACCAGCTCCGATGGTTCGAATCCTTACAAGGATTGGTCGGCCGGAGAGACCGGGAGGAGGCGCTGCTAAACAGGGCAGAGCACCTTGACAGGCGCCTGGAGGTCGCTGAGAGGAGCACAGGATTGCTGCGGGATGCAAGGCCGTCTCCACCTGAGGAGCAGATGGAGAGGATCGAGGCGGACATGCGGCGCATTCTGGACTTGTACGACGAGGTCTCCGAAAGGGTTCGCCAGCTGGAGAGGTCTCGTCAGGGAAGGGCGAACTCGGGACCCGTCATCAGGAATGCGGGTTCGGGTGTAGTGGGACGCCTTCCCACCCTGGACTTGCCCAGGTTCACAGGTAACCTGCGAGAGTGGAGCGGCTTCCGGAGTATGTTCGCCTCTCTCGTGGATTCACGCACGGATCTGACGAAGGCGGAGAAACTGGCCTATCTCCGCACGTCACTGGAGGGTGAGGCACTCTCCCTGGTCCAGCACCTGGAGCTGGACGACGACAACTTCGGCACGGCGATGGAGTTGCTGGAGACGAGGTTTCAAAATCCTCGGCTCCTCGCCGACGCTCACGTGTCCCAAATACTGGGACTGCCGAAGGTGACTGAGAGGTCTCAGTTGAGGCCGCTAATCCTCACGCCCGTGAAGGTGGCGTACAACGCCTTGCGCAGCTTGGGACTGCCAGTGGAACACTGGTCGTTTCTGCTGGTCCACATCCTGCTGGGCAAGGTGCCGCTGGAGTTGCGCGCCCGGTTCGAGCGGGAAAGGGGCCTTCACGGCGACCCGAAGGTCTTCCCCACGTTTGAGGAGCTACTTCGGGTCCTGGAGTGGGAGGCGAGGATGGCAGAGTCGGCGCCTCAGGAGGCGCAGCCCGCCGCGTCAGCTCGTGGCCCTGCCGGAACAGGACCGCGACCTACCAATCCCCGCACTCAGGGTGGGGTAAAGCGGACAGCGACGGTGACGACTGCGTCGGAGCAGGAGTGCCCGAACTGTGGCCAGCTTCACGCGCTGGTGCAGTGTCCGGCCCTGCTCGCGAGGACGACTTCCGACCGACGAGGCATCGTTCGGCGGTTGCGTCGGTGCTACGGGTGCCTGGGGGGTCATTTGTACAATGACTGCCCCACGGCACGGCCGTGTCCTGGGTGTGGGGGACCACACCATCAGCTCTTGTGCGTCAGGAGCGATGGTGCTGGTCGACAGCCCTCAGGGAGGGGGCCCTCCATGGGCGGGGGCGCTCCCACGCAGAGCCACGCATTGTACAACAATGAAGTGGCTACAGCGTGGAGCACACCCCCTCCACCCCAACCCACGGCAGCACCGGGCAGCCCAACAAGGGGCGTCCTACACGCGGCTCGGTCACCGACCTCACAGCCCGCGCGGACGCGGGCGAACTGGAGAGGTGGAAGGGTGATACCGGAGTCACCACGGGGGCCACCTCCCCAGCGTTATCCTTCTCCGCCGCTGGATCCGCGACCAATAGAATGGAGGGCGTACACGCCTCCCCTCCATGAACATCCGAGGCTGGATTACCACCCGCCCTACTTTAGGTACGGCAGGGCAGCTGGATATGCCCCCCCTCCGATGGCCCTTATGACTCGGCAGCCATACTGGGCTGGGCCCTGTAGTCCGACGGGTTCGGACGGGCCTCGGAGAGATTGACTAGCCTCCGTTCCCTTGGCACAGGATCAACCGGTGGTCCTGCTGCCCACCCTCTGGTTAAGGGTTTGGGGTCCAAGAGGCGACTACGTCCGGATACGAGCGCTCTTGGACACAGGGTCCCAGGGGTGTATTTTGACAACCCGGGTTGCTCATCGCCTGGGCCTGGCTAGGTTTCCGTCACCGACTCCGTTGCGGGGAGTCGGGAACACAGAGGTGCGGTCGGCTGGACAGACCCGCCTCTCCTTCTCGTCCGTACATTCCTATTCGGAAAGGATTGCGGTCAGGGCCACCGTCATGGATTCGGTTGTCGGTTGGCTTCCTCAGGCGGACATAGATCCGGATCTTTTGTCCTGTACTAAGGGTCTCAGGTTGGCGGATCCCCGCTTCGGGATGGCGGGTCCGGTAGACCTTTTGTTGGGTTCTGATGTACTGGGTTACATCATGAACGGCAAGCCTAGACTGCTGGATCAGTCTTCGCTGATGGCGCTGCCCACCATCTACGGGAATGCCATTTTGGGAATGGTGGATGAGTGGCAGCAGTCGAATCAGGCTTCTTTTACGGGAACGGCCCTCGCTCAGATCATGCAGAGGTTCTGGGAGATCGAAGAGCCGCCTACCGTGTCTCGGCTGGATCCCGAGCACGTGGAGTGTGAGAACTTTTATCAGGCTCACACTCGGAGAATGGTTTCTGGGCGATTGGAGACTAGGCTGCCCTTCCGGGATAATCCCCCGCGTCTGGGCCAGTCTCGATCACTGGCCGAAAAAAGGCTCAGGTCCATGGAGCGACGCATGGCTCGAGATCCTGTACTTCGGGAAAAGTACATCGAGTTCATGAGGGAGTATGAGGCACTGGGCCACATGTCTCCGGCTCGCGACGACTGGTCGACCATGGACCACTACTTTTTGCCTCATCACGCCGTTTTGAAGGCGTCGACGGGCAAACTCAGGACGGTGTTCGATGGATCCGCTCCGACTTCGACAGGAGTGTCACTTAACCAGTGCCTCCACGCTGGACCGAAGCTACATCGGGATATTGTAGACATCATCCTGAATTTCCGTAGGCATCAGGTGGTGTTGGGAGCGGACATCCGTATGATGTTCCGACAAACGGTCATACACCCCGAGGACAGGAGGTTCCAGTTGATCCTCTGGCGGGAAAGTCCTCAGGACCCTATGATGGTGTATGAGTTGAACACCAACACCTATGGGTTGAGATCAAGCCCCTTCATTGCGATCCGCTCACTGCTGGAGTTGGCGGAGCAAGAACGGGCTCGGTACCCACGTGCAGCCGCAGTTCTGGAACGCGACCTGTACGTGGACGACGTTTGCACTGGTGCGCAGACGGTGGAGGAAGCTCTGTTGCTCCGGGATGAGCTTACAGAGCTTCTCGCATCTGGAGGCTATGAGCTTCGGAAATGGCTCTCTAACGACCCCAACGTCCTGGCTGGTATCCCGGACGATCACCAGCAGGATCCGGGGCTCTTCGAGGAAGGTGACGATCCGCACGGGATTGCGGTTCTGGGCATGCAGTATCAACCGGTTGCTGACATCTTCACCTTTCGGGTGGCACTGGAAGCCACACGCGCGTGGACGAAACGGACGGTTTTGTCCACCATCGCCAGGATGTTTGATCCAAACGGTTGGATCAGTCCGGTTCTGTTCGCAGCCAAGTGTCTGTTACAGCGACTTTGGACTCTGAAGGTCTCCTGGGACGACCCCCTGGTCGGAGACTCGCTTAACACTTGGCTTCGTTTGATATCTGACCTCGAAACGGTCAATAGAGTGGCGTTGCCCCGTCGCATTCTGCCACCAGGCTGTAGCCGGATCAGCCTGCACGGGTTCTGTGATGCGTCCGAGCTGGGCTATGCCGCATCTGTGTACTTGCGTACAGTTGACGCTGGAGGCCACGTCAATGTCACGCTCTTATTGGGGAAGAGCAAGGTAGCTCCTATCAGGACACGACTCACCATTCCGAAACTGGAATTGAGCGGAGCCACATTACTTGCTCGGCTGCTCAAGCATGTATATCAGGAACTGTCCACCTCGATAGACATCCGGAATGTCTATGCGTGGTCTGACAGTCAGGTCGTGCTTGCCTGGTTAAGAGCAGCCCCTCACACCTTGGAGACCTTTGTGGGAAATCGGGTTTCCCAAGTCCAAAACATTGGACTGGACATGGTTTGGAGACATGTCCCGGGTGAGTTGAACCCCGCTGACTGTGCTTCGCGCGGCTGTTCCGCGCCGGAGCTAGTTGATCACCCCTTATGGTGGGGTCCGGACTGGCTGCGGGAGCCAGAAGCTTCCTGGCCAGCTCTCGGCGCGGACTCGGAGCGAGCGGAGCTGCCCGGAGTCCGCGTGCATGCGATTGTGGCGGAAGTGCCCCCAGACCCTGACTGGTTGACGGGTCGTTACAGCAAGCTGGATAAGTTGTTGGGGGTAACTAGCTGGATTAAACGCTTCATCCACAACTGTCGTCACCCTCGTCAGAGGAGGAGTGACCAGATCGCCACTGTGGAGGAGCGTCGGAGTTCCTTGCTGCACCTCATTCGGCTGGTGCAGGGTGAGAGGTTTCCGACGGAACTTGAGGCGCTGCGCTGCGGACGCGCTCGCTTGAAGGGTGCGGTCGCCAAGTTGAACCCTTTCACAGATCAGGATGGTCTTCTGCGCGTAGGAGGTCGGCTCCGGAAAGCCAACCTGCCGTACGGCAGCAGGCACCCCCTGTTGCTACCGAAAGGAGGTCCTCTGGTGGACCTGCTGATCACCGATCGGCATATCGGTAACGCGCACGCTGGATGTGGCGCGCTTCTCGCTGTGTTGCAGCGTGAATTCTGGATCTTGTCGGCTCGCAGGGCGGTCCGAAAGGTGCTGTTTAGATGTGTCCCTTGTTATAGGCTCAAGGCGTCTACCATGCAGCCCATGATGGGAGATCTTCCTCCGGATAGGATTTCTCCCTCGAGAACGGACTTCGCTGGGCCCTTCTCGGTCAAGTCATCGACGTTGCGTAACGCCAAGGTCGTTAAAGCCTACCTGTGCGTCTTTGTGTGTTTGGCCACCAAAGCAGTCCACCTGGAGCTGGTCTCTGCGCTGTCTACGGAGGCCTTTGTCGCGGCGCTGGATCGCTTTGTAGCGCGAAGAGGAGTACCCTCTTTAATACGTTCGGACAATGGCACAAATTATCGAGGGGCGGCGAATTATTTACGCGAAGTTAATAATTTTTTAAATTCTGGTAACAATAGTTTAAGTCTGGCTCTCGCCCAGCGGGGAATCAGCTGGCAATTTAGTGTGCCAGCCTGTCCTCACTGGGGAGGAATTTTTGAGGCTGCGGTGAAGTCTGCTAAAACCCATCTCCGCCGTGTCATCGGGGAGACCGTGTTAACTTGGGAAGAGTTAGTCACGGTACTATGCCGCGTGGAGGCAGTGCTTAATTCCCGTCCTCTCTGTCCAATCTCGCCTGACCCTAACGATCTAGAATTCTTGACGCCGGGTCACTTCTTGATCGGTCAGCCCTTAACCGCGTTGCCGGAGTATCCCTGGAAGGATGAGCGGCCCGGACGCCTGTCCCGTTTTCAGTTATTGCAGCAAATAAGTCAAGACTTCTGGAGGCGCTGGTCGGCCGAGTACTTGCATCTGTTGCAACAACGGGTAAAATGGACAGATAGGACGGAGGCCCCTCGGGAAGGGGACTTAGTATTATTAAAAGAGGCAAATTTGGCCCCCCTACTCTGGCGTAGGGGACGTATTTTAAAATTGATATCTGGTACTGATGGCACACCCCGCGTGGCGGAGATTCTGGTTTCTGGTTCCAGACTTCAGCGCGCGGTGTCCTCTCTGGCACGCCTGCCTCTTTATTAGATATACGTATTTGTCAAGGTTAAAATTTAATTTTATTTTATTACCATTTTTGGTAAAGTTTTTTTTTGGTTTGATTTCCACTTTCGGGTCAAAGTTGGGAATTTCGTTTTTATTTGAGGTCCGGATACTGCTAAATACTAGTTACTAAATACTAGTTACTAAATACTGGTTTTCTAAAATTGAACAGGAGTTCAATTGGTCGGGGGTTTTGTTCCGTATAATCGGGCAACATTAAAAATCATAGCGGATCTATGGTTTGACAGCCGGCTGTCAAGTGACGTTGCTCGGTTCCGCCGGTACGGTCGAGCGACTCCTGGTTTGCTTTTCTGGATAAAAGTGTTATAGTTCGCGGGAACGACGAGTTTTTCGGGATAAAAGCTTTATTATTGTGCGGGAATACATTAATAATTACTACTGGAGTAGTGCTGGACTATTTGTGGGAAAGAGGGCCCTGGATTGACCCTTTTCTACAACGCCGGACCGTTGTTTGTGCTGGAGGACAACTCTGGACCGGAGTTCGCCTGGAGATCGTCTGGTTTGGTTTCCAATTCCCTCTGGTCCCGTTCCTTCTTCCTGTCGTACCAAACTGGGCTTTGGATAGCGCCAGGAACAATAGGTAAGTGTTTAACTTGTCAAAATTGTGGGGGTAAACATTAAAATCGGTATAGCGGCAAATAATTTGTTTTTGAGACTTGCTATGGGCCCCAGGTCGGTATTTCTGGTATAATACTAAACACTCTTTAAAAAAAATACAAAGTTTCTAGCGAAATTATAGGGCTAAGGTAAACATCATCAGGTAACTCCGGATGAAGAGTAATTAAATTATTTCAAATTTGAGCAACCACAAATACAAGAGTTCATGTTCTTTGTCAAAATTTACATTTCATGTTAATGACATCAGATATTTTGGAGGAAATCTGAGAACTAAATTATTCTTTCTATATGCACCTTTATAGCACATGTGCCACGGACGGTCCAATTCTTGAAAGCAGCATTCGTTTAAAAGTATGACGCCTGCCAGCCATCGCTTTCCTCTACCATTTTTTTAAGGGCAATTTGCTACACGACACCACCGCTAGAAGAAGCCTAAGCAAGCATAAGTGCTCGAGGCATACATAAAAAAGAGGATTTAAAAAAAAAATGTTGTCTGTAAAGTCGGTTTACTGACGATAGTTGAACGTGACAACGTCTTAAGAAAATACTGATGGAATGGTAGCATTTTTCAAAAGAAAATTTTAATTTCATTTGTTTAATAGATTTGTATGTAAAAAGTAATCAGTAGAATTTAGTCATTTTCAATCAAAACAATGCAAAAAAGCTTTTAGATGCCGAGGATCAAACCCGGAGCATTTCACATGCAAAGCGAACGCTCTACCACTGAGCTACATCCCCGCTTGAACTACTGGTCGAAATAATTAATACAACTGTAACAAACATGCGGCGAGGTAACGACCGACGGTAACGACCGACGGTAACGCGGTAACGGTACATGACGTCATGTTTTGCGGGCGTGCAAATTGGTTTCGTTAAAGATTCCATAAAAAATACAAATTACCTACCTGGTTATGCGTATGTTCGTATCCATCTGGGTTAAGTACGGGCACGAAATGCCATTCATACAAATAAGCTATTTTCTTAAACTCGTCATCATCGGAATAAGGAGCATGGATAACACAATCCAGAAAATACGTCACGAATGCCGGAGACACCCATTCTCTTGCGTGGATTCCACCTTCCACTATCACTTTCTTCAACGGCAAAGTTCTGGTATCTCTATAGACAATAAAATGTGTATTATTTTTACTAGTCTGGAAAAAGGCCTCTCAGTTTTCTTTCCAGATAGCCCACTTTACGTTTTTAGAGGTACAGTTATTATTGTACGGTTGCAGCTTATCACTTCACCTTCATCTGAAGAATAATATTTTGTATAAAAATAGTGACACGCCAAATGTTTTGGTCCAAAACCTTTAATAATCTCCAACCATAGAATAGAAAATTCAAACTATACTACCTCTATAACGGGTTTTTTTACTTTGACAGTGCAGAGTAAATTGCAAAACTCCACACGCCTAGGTGTCAAAATCAAACTTGGTTCATCTTTTTGGGACCTACGATGCCACAGGCACACAAACACACACAGGACACACGGGATATTTGCCGTCAAACCCATAACGCCCCGTTGTTTTTGCATCGAGAGCTGAAAAAGTGACTAAAATATTTTCTACCTTTTGCTGATGTCTCTTAAATTGATCATGACTTCAATGATTTCTCTGTTTTGAACTGTTGTCCCGATAACCCGGAGTTTCATTTTCTTGGGATAAAGGCTCGCCAGATCTCGTAACCAGGTGTAGATATCTTTGAGTCGGAAATAATGCAACCAGTCAAATGATTCCGTCCGCCGTCTGATATACGTTTTGACTTTTTGCATGTTGAAAGCCCTGAAATAAATTTGTTTGATTATTGTTTTCGTCTGATGGGAGTGGGTTATTAGATGGAGTTACGAAGTTACGATATAGAAAAGAAGGCTAGTGGAGATTGAAAACGTAAGACCGAGGCTAGTGTTAAGTGGTGTATTATGGGAAGATGTCCATCAGTGGACGTATATAGGACTATGATGACATTTTTTTATAATGATCACAACCAGTTATTTGTTGTGGTAGGTAACACTTTTGTAATAGTAGTTTTTATGCACCACTCGACTTTAAAATCTTGGTCATCGCTGCAAAGTTGAAAAACAATTTGTTTTTTGTTGGATACATTTCGGAGAGTGTTCAGATAGCCTGTACAGTCTAATAACTTATTTTTCTTTTTATGTCTATTGTAGTTCTAAATGCGACATCGTTTCATGGTTGATGTTTGAAAGCCTCAAACGAAAAGATTTAATGTTCATGACAGGAACTTCTAAACTGTGAAATATTGAACGTGAATGGATACTCTCTGATGTTTATAATATGTGTATTTTCAGGTCAAGAGTAAAGGGTTTCATCTATGTAGGTAAACGTAGATCGCATGGTCACTTAACATGAAATAACACAACGGTCTAGAGCAAACCTATATTTTATCGATACTAAAAATGAATGTTTGTCTGTATGTTCTTTATTGAACCGTAAACTATGCATTTGATCATGTTTAATTTTGTTTTGCAAAGCAATGAGCCAAAGACAGTTTCTTAGTTAGTACGACATATTTTCTACAGGTGGCGTAGCAGGGGTTGCCACCAGAACACAGTAATGTTTGCACATTACTGCTTGACGGTAGAATAACTAGCAAAGGTGTGACATTTAGCCAGGGGATCTCTACTCAAACTCAAAGATACATTTCCTACTGCAGACTCTTCCTACCAAAACTTATTACACAAAGTATACTTACTTTTGCAAATCGTCTATAACTGTAGTCAGGTATAATCCATGTCTGATCACGTCTCGTATAAAAGAAGGTTGGTTTTTCGGAGCTATCATGACGTCAACAGGCTTGTTGATCTGACCAGGTTCTCTCCAGAAGTCCGCTTCATACATCGTAGTTAAATTCTTGTAGAAGTCCAAATGGTTCTGATTTATAGGAATACCTCTATATAAGGTGTAGTTCACGTAAGATTTACTAAATATTTGACGAATTTGTAGAATGATAAGAAAACATTTTAATATATCGTATTGCATTTTGGTAAATTTAAAAAAATATCAACTAAATTTGTGTAAACAAACTATTGAGACCATCTTGTTTTTGACATGTACAAAAGAAATCGACGTTTACCTTAATCACGAATAACTGTCACATTTTAGTTCTTCAATTTGACAAAACAACAATACTAATAGTGCAAGATCCCAAAGCTGCCAGACGTCACCTATTTTCTGATGAATGAAATGTAGACGATTGAGTAGAGTTAGTAAGTACTATAGTAGATCCAACCGTTTATCCTCTTTTTGACAGCACCAATAGAACGTAATTGCGTCATGTTACGCAAAAGTTTACTTTTAAATGCGAGGTTTTAAAAATATGACAACTGCTTAAATTTGCTCCTTGATCCCGTATAATAATCATCTTTCACAAAATGAGTCCATAAGTGCAGTAGTTTTTTTATAAATTCCATAAAATAACAAACGTTTTTAAAAAATTACGTTCTATGGCTATCAACATAGTGATGTTACGAAGTTACGATTGAGATATCGATATTGTTTATGAACTATTTTTACACGGGTGTTTTCCGTTCTCGGCACATAATATCGGATTTATTTTTATGTAAAACCGTTATATTGATGCGCCTCAGGAAAACATACAGCATTATTTGAAGACGTGTTTATCTCCTGGTGTATATCCAAAAAAGAACAAGGTTATGATGACTGAAACATTTGAATATTTATTAAAATAAAGTGTTAAATAACATTTTGTAGTTAGGTAAATTAACAAAGTTTATTTATGTCTGATGTAAACTTTGAAGAACATGATGTACCATTTTCGTTAATTTCTAAATAAATTAACCTGATATGCTTAATGTGTTAAAATATTTCCATATTTGGCTTAATAATGTCTCATCAGTCGGTCACCCAAAGGTTACTGCTGTACCTGATCTACGTCTACTAGTTGTGCGTCTATAGCACTGTTTCAATAGACTGGACATATCTAATTTTTCAATAACAGGATGTTAAGCAACTGCTATAAGTAAAATTTATTTAAAATGACTCGAAATTTATTCGGGTTTTCTTAGATAGGGACTAGTTATATGTGATTGCACACAAATTATCTTCGTTTTCTATGATTATACTACCACCGCAACAATACTTATGTGTATTCGGTCTGTAACATTTAAAAAAGGTAACAAATCTACCCTTATTCTCGGAAATGTATAGGGTATTATCAATACTCGTGAAGATGTTAATGTGATGACATCTTTCAGCGACATGTACAGCGGACCAGCATGGCGGGCCACGGCCTTTCCCCGAGTTCTAGTGGTGGGAACGAGCCAGAAGGCTGGGTATGGGCATTTTTCGCCATTTATGGCATATCCTGGGGTTTGTGCTAGACATAACATAGTATTTACTCATGGTATTTCGGTTGCCTGGAAGAGATCGCTATTAGCGATAATGTCGCCACTTGGTTCACTAGTTCTAGTATAAGTCCCTGTTGTTTAAGTATTATATTGTGGATAATAAAGAGTTTCTATCTTTTTATAGTCTTTTATAATATTAGTTGGCTAGTAGAGAGCCACCACTTTAAACGTCATTGTTGTATAGTATGTATTTGTATAGTTTGAAATGGATATTTTGAATCCGTTAATTATTTATCTTCTAGTTTGCTTTCTATTCTCTCTCGCTTCGTCTAATGCTGGCTTTCATTAGACTCAGTATCTGTTTTTTCTTACAAGTACAGAGTTTTTGTCGTCTAACATAACCACAAATAAAACAATTGTTCATTTTAATACAATTCATTAATTTATAATGTTTTTGGCAGAATAACTGAATTTAAGCTTCTTCTAACTCAAAACGTATGAACATAAGAAAAAAAAATTAAACGAAAGTTGTAGGAAATAAACTAGTCTTTAAAAAAGGTCTGATGCGTTTTATTGATTAATCTAATATTTCAAGAGTTATCGGCTGCAATAGAAAAACTGGTTAATTAAATGAGCCATAAATCATAAACGTTACATGTCACAGAAAAGTTTTCCGGCCACAAAAGATGCAAGATATTATTTTCTACAATAACGACCTCAACAATTTTTGCCCTAAAGTTTATAGTTTCCGAGATATTAGCCAAGCTCGCAGCAATGTTTTACTTTTAAAAATTCGGCAACCGGACTTTGGGACTGATTTTTCGCAGGCAACCCGACAAAATGTCATGTTCTTATTTGCCAAAATAATCTTTAATTTTATTTAATTTCAATTTAATAACCAGACCGTTGCAAAATGCTAGTATCGATGTACCTGTTTATACTTGGTCACAACACTATAACTGACAAATTAGATCTGCCAAAAAGATAATAAATGGTTGGATTCACTATAAGAACACATGCTTACTCGCTAACTTGCTTAGACGGCCAATTTTGAGATATGGGGGGTAATGAAGGTACATACAAATATTAGTTACTTCACGTATTTTCTAATAAGTGATTTTCACGTATGTTGTCCTCAAAAACAAGGTCTCAATACTCCCAGACACTTTCCTTCGGCCGTTTTGCTTAACAACTCCAAAATAATAATTTAACTTCACTTGAATTCGCATGCTCCATTTGTAAATATGTTCATCAGACAACTATTTTGTTGCTTTTTACAATAAGATAAACCAATCTAAGAGGGCAATCATCCCCTAAACTCAACTATGCCTCTATGGGTAAGAGCGCGAGACTGAGTGAGAAATTTATTAGGAAACATTGACTTAAAATTGAGTTAAGGGGATGATTGGCCCCTTAGATTGGTCTGTCTTATTGGAAAAAGCTTTAAAATAGTTGTCTAACTAACATATTTACAAATGGAGCATGAGAATTTAAGTGAAGTTAAGTTATTATTTTGGAGTTGTTTTAAGCAAAATGGCCGACGGAAGGTGTCTTACTCCCAGACACTTTCCTTGGAACCTTGTTTTTAAGGATATTGCCTACAACATACATGAAAATCACTTATTAGAAAATACGTGAAGTAAGTAATGTTTGTATGGACCTTAATTACCCCATATCTCAAAATTGGCCGTCTAAGCAAGTTAGCGAGTAAGCATGTGTTCTTAGTACTTGCTAACTCTACTCAATCGTCCACATTTCATTCATCAGAAAATAGGTGACGTCTGGCAGCTCTGGGATCTTACACTATAAGCTAAATAAATACTACATAGTTTACGTTCTACAGTTAAGTTGGCCACGCTTTATTATACATTACGGACTACGATAAAATCGTGAAGTCCCTATATTTCTGTGCAGTTTCATGCACCAAGGTAACGAGCAAACTGACGATGAAGAGAGTGGACACAAATGTTTCTCGGGATATTTAACTACCCTCTTTCTCAGTATTTTGGATAGATTACTACCGCTACTTGGGTAAAAATCGTTCTGTGATTTTTTAGAAAACTCATAGAGCGATATTTACAAGCGTCGCGGTAAAAACTATGCGCGCACGCTTTGCGTGCTTAAAACGCGTCGTGACATGTACTTCCACATTTTAAGTATACCTTTATCTTAATTGTACAGAAACTGCAGGCCCGCAACCGCCGCGGGCGGAAAATCGCTCCATGAGTTCTGAGGGCACAAAACCACGAATTCACGTCGCAACGGAGATATCTCCGAATTCACACAAATGCATCGCAAGAACGTCCGATGTGATTCGCATCGCGCATTCCTCCGATCTTACGTCATACTGGTCATAATGGTGTCACCACCTTTTTAGTCAGTACTGAGACAGAAGAAGAGAAAGACGATGACACATTTAATTGGGTAATATTTAAGACATTTAGTAATACACTAGCAGCGCCCCGCGGTGTTACCCGCGAAGTTCCTGTTCCTCCCGTTGTTTTTTTCCGGGATAAAAAGTAGCCTATGTGTTCTTCCAGACTATAATCTATCTGTGTTCCAAATTTCAGCCCGATCCGTTCATACGTTAGGACGTGATTGAGCAACAAACATCCAAACATCCATACATTCACATTTATAATATTAGTAGGATTATTTTTTGTAATTTTGTGTTTTGTAACTTGATTTGATGACATGACTTAGTAAAGTTTTCTATAATTTGTATCTATATAGTTGAAAGGCGATTTTAAGAAGCGAGTTGTAAAGCTAATTTTGTGACTAGACTTATAAACTATGTCATTAATAATTTAAAAATTGGAAAAATATTTGTATGCCCACCAAATCCGGCAAAATATGACGACAAGCTACTTTGAAATTTTGTGACCTAATTATATTATCATGCACTATGTTTGTGTGTTTTGAGCAAATAAATTGTCTTTTATCTTTTATCCTCAAATGAAGATATGCTCATTCTAAAATAAAATAAAAAATATCTTCTTTTATTCTCAACCCATAATCATCATCATCAACAGACAACTAAACGTTCCCACAGTGGATTGTAGCAATTCGCATCGCAAGATCCTCCGATGCGGCGTCGCATCGCAGTTTTGTGTGGGAGCCCTTAGCCCTAGTCAAATTCGAACGTAAATCTCAATAAAACATGAGTGTGTATATATATAATGCATGTCATGCAATGCAGAGATAATATGGCGGGGTATGGCAGGGTATATCGGGGTCGGTCGACACCTCGGATGGTTTACTCATAGATTTTTCTTAATCTACATATATAATAGAAATTTAATCTAATAGAAAAATAAATCTTATAGAATGTTCTAAATCATGGATCTACCTACCGACTAAAATCCTCACAGGTTTCTTCAGCCACGGGTTGACGGCAGAGTCGCGTGATCACTCTCGCATTTGACTGTGACATTTACTGTATGACTGGTATAACTTGGAACATAGTCTATTCAGTAACACACAAAATTTAAAATTGTGATAGTTTGCAAGTATTTATGTTTTTTAATGAACGTAGGTCCACGCTCGACCACAAAAAAATATAAACAGGGAAAAATTATTAACGTGGACATCCTCTTGCTTGTCTTTTTTTATAAAATCAAAATCCATATTTCTTTGGCTTGTATGATGAAGTAATACGCACTCACAATCATAGGTATAATTTGCTTACTAAACTATGACGACATATTTATTTTCCTCTAAGTTACTTACTAATTTTACATCATTTAGTCCCCACCGGGATGAAGATACTGGGTAGTTGAAGCGCTGAGGTAAAGGAGCTGATTGGAGAGTTAGGACATCTAAAAAATTAAAATTTATTCTAGGTAATAGCTCCATCGTGGACTACATTGTTATTTAACATCAGGCTAGATGCTGGTCAAGTGTAAACCTATAATAGGTAAAAAAAAGTACGATGACACTCGCTCCGGTTTCTATTTATTACAAAAAGTGTCCATCGCTATTCAGCGGGGTAATATGGGCACCAGCTTCCAGCATAATGATCACGAACCTTTGTGGAGGGTGTCGTTAGAAGCAGATTATATGAGACTGTGATGTTGTTTTGTGTCTGCCCTCGTGGCTTAGTTGGAAGTAGCTCTGCCTGCGAAGCCGAGGGTCGTGGGTTCGATTCCCACCCAGTGCAAATATTTGTGTGATGAATTCAAATGTACAATAAGTATGTATTTAAAACTATTTAAAAAGTATTATATCAGCTATCTGGCCGCCATCACACAAGCTTTGCTTAGTTTGGGGTCAGATGGTGTTGTGTGTGAATTGTCCACCAATATTTATTTATTTATATTTATTTATTTATTTATGTAGTTTTAATTGTGGTTCTCACTTGCAAATTAGTTTAGACTTATTTAATGTTAAAGATAAACTTCATTAATTATTACAAAGTACATTATTGCGTAAACACAGAATGAAATCAAATTATAGCATCCAATTCTCGTTAGTTATTGCTAAACTGCCGAGATACCGCAAGTTGGTTCGCGGCCAAGCAGTCGCTTAATTTACTCCAAGATGTGGCGAGCGGTCACAGCTGCTATGTGTCTGGTTAAATTAATAATTATAATGCGTTATACTGATAGCACGATATTGGCTCCAATGGTTTACTCACCACTTGTGAGTTGGTGAGATGTGATCAGGGCATGATTAACTTTTAGGCTAATTAGGCTGCAGCCCAGGGCGCGAGGATTGGGGGCGCACTGAAATCGTGCCTTTGCACGCACTATTAATCAAGCATCATTGCATTTGCCCTACATACTACACAGAAACAAAACACTAACACTAAAGGCGCTGTGAATTGAAAAAGCTTGCGAGTCCCTGAGTTTAACACAACTAGTGGTGGGGTCACTTTCTAGCAGTTAGCCTAGGGCGGTCAGAACTCTTGATCAGCCGCTGGATCTGATGCAAGCGGATCTGCTCTACCTTACACTATAGTGGTAGGAAGACTCTTTACGGAGTACACTTGGGAGAAGTTATTCTTCCGCCAAGCAAGTAATGTCTTCCGGTCCCATCCCAGAGAAATTATAGGGCATAGAAATAAATCAATCACCTTATATCTCCAAGTGACGAGCACAGTCCAGTGCTAAGTAACGAATTTGACTTTTCATGTCCCAATAGCTGCGTGTCACTGTACTGTTTTAGACAGGCGTGTTGCTTACTATCAGCCACTTGTCTTGCTTATCTAGTCACTTAACCCTATTAATAAAATGGTTTGATTAACACGAGATTAACACAAACATCAAAACAAATGAGAATAAATCACTATGAAACTCGACTCGACCGAATTAAAACTCGGTCAGCTGGAAGAGTTTTGACTGAATTAATTCGGCAAACTGCATTTTACCTAGAAAATAAGAGCATATTCATTTTTACTTTTGAACATTCGTCATATCTACTTGCCACTAAGATAATGAGTACAAATTAGTTTCAACTATCGAGAAGCTTTTTTTCCAAAAAACAGGCCGCTGGACATAAATATGCCAGTTTGGTATACATATCAAAGCACGTTGTTTAGATAAAACACCTAGTCTAAAAACTCATATCGCTGAGCGAGTGTTATCTTTCATAGCTATTGTCGCTCACCGACAAACTAGTGAAGCGAGTGCTTGCCGGCAGTGTGAGCAGTCAGCGATAAACTATTTGTATATGCATCTCTTTTATTTACACAGAATTTGGTATCTAATGTACGTTTCTTGAGCGAGAAAATAGTCGATGGTTTCTCGTTTGGTTTAGTTCGGTAGGACAACTTTACTGCCTTACGCCCGCAGAGTGAGCTGTTCGTTGCTTGCAGCCCCCTGAGACAAGACTGCAAAGTCTTGAACATCGCCGAAAAATTGCTAGCTTATCGGGTTTTTATCGGATACACTTCGGAGTGTGCGACTGATTTGCACGATCTGTTACCACCTTGCCCTTTTTTTTATTGGAATGCTCGCAGCTCGAAAAAACGACATCGTTTCATGATTGATGTTCCAAAAACACGAACGAAGAGATTTGACTCTGCTTTTGTGATAAGAACGTCAAGACTGTGGAATACGTTGCCTGAGTGGGTATTTCCCGTTAGTTAAAATTTTTGTGTCTAATCGAGAGTGAATCGGTTTTTTCTAGGTAGATACGCTCCATCGTAGACCGCATCGTCACTTAGCATCAGGCGAGATGGCGGTCAAGTGTAAACCTACAAAAAGTTAAAAAAAAAAAGACCCCGCGTTAGAATCGCGCGGTCGCCCGCAGACTCGGCGGGTAGCGCCCGCGCGTTCTGCGGTTGGTTGGACTTCAAGTAATCGCCCGTTGCGTCTGCGGATGATAATCACAACCGCGGCGGCTGTGAAATCGCAAAAATAAGCGTCGTCTCGCAAGTTTTGAAACATAACCGTAGTTCCGGAACAATTGTGTAACATACACAACCGAATTGAGAACCTTCTCATTTTTTGAAATATGTCACAAAATGTGAGTCACTAAAAGACGATTCATATCAAAACAATTTATTTAGCCAACCAAAATATTACAAAACTCAGGAACAGTCCATGAGAAATCCCGTCGCAGGTCGCTATATCACTGAAGAGGTCTGCTCGAAGCCGTTTCACGCGAGTCGTCATGATTTCCAAAACCGCTGTCATAGTTTCTTCACAAGTGGGCAGTATCTCGCTTGGTGGCATACCGTAACCATAGGTACCTTCATCACGAAGCAAAAACGTGTATACAAACCTAGAAAATGAACTTTCTTTGTAACAATAGTTTAGGCTATAATAACATAATAATTAATTACTGTCTGTACTGTCTGGGTGTCCTTTATCTCGAATAATATAAAAATGAATGTGTGTCTGAGTGTCTTTTATAGAATCGTGAACTATGCATGTGGGTGACCCCACTATATTTATTTATTTATGTGTAATTTATTTATTAACTTATTTAATTATTTCATTTACACTCCACAGCCCCACACTACTATTTCAGTTCATTTATAACACTTATATCTATATTGTTAGTTTATATTATTATCGCATATCAACGTATATATCAAATAGCATCGCCCTTCTATTGTGCAGTCGGACAAGCTATTTTTAGCACATCGGATGCGCGCGGGCGCCGGGCGATATTACCCCTCGCCGCGACCCGCGCGCTAAATAGTGAAAGGGATTTGCTACCTGCTGCCGGCTCGGTATCGCACCGCTGCCGCGCCGCAGTCGCTACTTACCATCTATACGCGACACCTGTTCCAATATTTTATTTGTGCCATTTCTCTCTAATTACTTTTTACGTTAACTATCCAACGTGTAACTTATGTATTATTGAATATAATTTAATAGTAGTGGAATTTGTGGCCTTTCAATAGTACTACCAGCACCCCATCCACTACAATGCATTTGATCATGTGATCTTTAGCAAAGTTGTTATGCATGATCCAAAATAGGTTTCTAAGTAAGAAAAGTTGAAAGTTTACAAGAATATAAAATACTAGCTTGTATCATAAACGGCTTTATTATTACTAGTATCATAAATGATGGCTTTATCGCCACTAGCGATCTCTTTAGATCATTAATGACACAAAAACACACAGAAGAAAATAATGAAAAACGGAGGAAGACTCACGGTACTCGAAATGCATCTTTTACCCAACTTGCACTGTCTCCTGAAATTTTGTGACCTAAAAAAAATTAAAACAGTTACACATTGAATACGTACAAATTATCGTTTACAATTATGCTAGCGAGTGTAGTCAATCAGACGGCTGTGTTATTTGGCTGGTCTGCGCACTCACGTCCAACTCAACTGTTTTGTTGGTCCAGTGTGCGCACGATCAGTCCAACTCGGCTAAACTATCGGCCAAAGAGATGGAATAGTTTCTTCCTAAATCCTACGAAGGCCAAGCAGGGAGGTAGATACTACTTTACGTTTTATACACTTATTACATACCTAGAGTATCATACGAATTCCCTATATTGTATTTCAGGCCAGTTTTTTTGTATATTTTTACTAACGCTTGCTTTCCGTAGTTTTCCTGAAAAAAAAAAGTTTATCTAAGATTGTTGAAAATTCTAAAGACCTGAAATAATAAACAACGACACATAAATAAAACACAAAGACGTATTAAATAAGTAGATTTATTTTTCATTCGCTATCTAATAATGCATTTTAAGTTGGTTAACCTGATCATTAACAAAAATTAACCTACGAGTACCTACTGTAGTTTTGTTAGTGGTAGGAAGGACTCTTAGCAGAGTCCGCCTGGGAAGTACCACACCTTTGCCATTTATTCTATCGCCAAGCAGTAATGTGCAAACGTTACTGTATTCCGGTTTGAAGGGCAATGTTTCCAGAGAAATTACAGGACTTATGTAACATCTTAGATCTCTGGATGACGAACGCAGTGCAGTGCTTGGTGATGATTTGGACTCTTCATGTTCCTATAGCTACGTGTCACTGTGCTGTCATGTGGCAGACATGCTGCTTACCATCAGGCATATATCCTGCTCGTCTCGTCACTCTTTATTTAAAAAAATAATAACTGAGAATTTAGATCTGACAGGAATGATGTGTGTAGCTTAGGAAGCACTTCGTGATGCACTTGGGAGTCGACAACTGCAACTTTCCTGTATCTCTGGAACGATTCTTGGTAAATGACCACTTGGTGCCAGAGTAGAGGGAAAAGACTTGGAAACGTTGCTTGATAGATATTTCTATATAGCCAATGACCAATGAACAATTCTTAAGACTATCCCTTTGGAGAACCTGAAGTGTCACAGCTCGCTTAACAATGACAATGTATAAATATGGTGACAATGAATAAATAATATTTTATGTCTAAGGCCATATTTTATAAGAAACTCGCAAGATTTCGTTAGATACAGAAAGTTTTCAAATACTCGTGGTTTCGATCACCGCCCAGTGCAAATATTTGTGTGATGAATACAAATAGTTGTACTGTGTCTGATTGTTTTCTATTTTCTATGTAAAATAAGTAGTATGTTTATAAAAATATACATATAAGTATTATATCAACTATCTGGCTTCCAATTCCAAAGCAGTTTTTATAAACTTTTTTAGAAAGATTTGCTTAGTTTGGTGTCAGATGGTGCTGTGTGTGAAATGCCCGCCATTTAAAAAAAAGATTTTATATAAAATAATTTAAGACAAAATTATTGGAAAATAAGAAACCCGTTTTCGTCATCGCGATGCAATTAGTGAAGATAAAACTGTAGGTACTCGATACTCACGATAAATCGATTTTAGTATTCATATTAACGTGGTTGTTACACATATTTATTGTGTTATGTTACACATATCCGGATTCGGATTCGGATTGACCGACCTTATTACACGTGAGTTACCCGTTTGTCCGATAAATATGCAATTTAAGTAGATATGTTTAAGTATAGAAGATAGTCTTTATTTAATGTGGTTAATTTAAGTAATTTTTTTGTGTTTCAGTTTTAAGTATGGGGCATCCCCAAAATGTATTTAATTTTTTTTCTATTTTTGTGTGAAAATCTAAATGCGGTTCACAAAATACATGTACGAACAAAGTTTCAACAGTATAGTTCTTATAGTTTCGGAAAAAAGTGGCTGTGACATACGAACATGACATATAACGATGATTAAGTATGTTTATGATAATTAAAAAATTAAACTTACACTGTCCGCATAATTTCCCACATGTAATATCTTATCACCATATGGTATTATGATCTTTTGACCGTATGCATGAAAAGAAAAGTAGTATTTAAGGTTTTTCGAACACCGACTTATCAGTTGGGATATTGCATTGGTTTCTGGTTCCGAAAATGGTTTAGGTCCGCAATATACGTCATCGGTTGAAATATTACTTGAACCATATTCTGAAACAAATAATTTATTACTAGAAACCAGATATACGAATTTAAAAAAATAAGCTTTGAAAAGAACTAATAAGATAATGGTCATCTTTCAACTCCATCCTCAGATTCTGGTTTACCATCTAGTACCGAAGAACTTGTTATGACGAATCAAACGAGCTCAAACTCGATGTCACTTAGTTACGGAGTTGCTATGGCCGTCCAGCTCCATCATGAGACTCAACAAACACAACTGTTAAATCAAACGAGCCCAATTTCAATGGAGTCTAAATTCAACGTCAATCAGGGAGCTATAGCAAAAGCTGTGCTCGGTGTTTTTCTGAAATATTGTTTTATCCTTTAAAGTCGCCTTTATTATTGTTCAGCTCATTAGTAAACTGAATTGGCAGTGAGCTGGTCTAAGCTGTCGCAAAACTGATTACTATTGGTGTAGAATAGATGTGCTGTAGAGTGAAAACTATATTTATATTGATACAATTACTTATGGTCTAGTGCTTTTTAGGTCCAAATTTTTTCGTCTTCTCCTATCGTTATGTTTCAGGTGTCATTCGATGCGGAATGGAAACTAAATATTTTCGGAGAAAATTCGAAGCTCGCTCGCAAAAATTGCAATAGTTATAAATAATTTAGTGAAAATAAAAAATAGTGTTTCGTTCTTTGCCAATATGTCAAAAACTATTTAAGATACTTCCAATTTAAAAAATGCTCAAAAAGAAGGAGATATTTAGTTAAAAATCAAAAGTATGTACTTCTGGAACTGTAGAACTAATATTTATAACTTTTCCAGAGGGTTGAAAACACATCCATCCATCAATAATCCAGGCGCCTACAGGATAGATCAATGAACAATAATCCATGGTTCAAAACTTTTTTTGGCAATTTTTCAATAAGTTATTCATTAATTAATTTACTAATTTACTAATTAACATTTTTTTAGCAGCACGAGCATTAAAATTGTAAGTGCGATAAACGTATAACTATAAATTTGAGTTTTTTTCCTTTTGAGAACTATTCTTCAAAAATTTTAGTAAAGATTCTCGTTGGAAAAATAAAAAATATGATAATTTTCTTATTGCTATTTACAATTTTACTGAGTGAAATTGTTATGTTAATTTATAGATTTAATTGATTGAAATATTAAAAATTCATTTGTGTATTAAATTTTATTAAACAATAGAAGATAGCTATAATTAATTATCATTTTTAAGTAGATTCTGATCATAAGAAAATGGACCAATACTAATATTATTCAAATAAACTTTATTTCAATGTTTAATGTAGCTTTGTAATTTTTCACTCAGTAAAATTGTGTTATTAACAAAACGAAAAATAATATTTTCTTTATTTTTCCAACGGGAGCCTATACTTAAACCTTTAAAAAATAGCTCTACGAAAAAAAAAACCCCTGGTTTATATAACATTCATCGCAATTACAATGTTAATACTAATTCTGCTAAAAATGTTAATTTAGTAATGGATAACTTATTGAAAAATTGCGAAAAAAAGATTTGAACGGATTATTGTTCATTAATCTATCCTAGAGGCACCTACATTTTTTAATTTTTTTATTTGCATATTTAATAGGTTTAAATAATCAAGGTCCGAAGGGGCGAAAGCTGGAGCAACCGTTTTCGGGCGTATTTTCAACCCTCTAGAAAAGTTATAAATATTAGCTCTACAGCTCCGAAAACATTTTTTTTTTGTAAATATACTTTTTGAGTATTTTTTTTAAATATTATAATTACTACAATATATTATAATTTTATTTTTTGACATATTGTCAAATAACGAAACTCAATTTTTCATTTTTATTAAATTGTTTATATCTGTTGCAATTTTTGCGAGCGGGCTTCGAATTTTCTCAAAAAATATATCTAGATTCAATTCCGAATCAAATGACACCCCAATCATAATGATAGGAGAAGGCGAACAAATGTTGACCTAAAAAGCACTTGTTGACTAGACTAATATAGTCGTTTGAACGTGAAACTAAATGGAGTGATGATTTACGGAAAACAGTAAATAGGTGTGGTGGGAAACAGAACTTTGACCATCGGGTGAGTGGTGTATGATAGCGAAGATTTATATCCAATAGTGAACGGGGTAGCAAGATAGGTTAATTATGATGATGATAATAATATCATAACATCTATTACGTGTTCAAGTTCCGATTTGGAGAACTTACTGCAAAAACTGTAGTCGAAATTTCTATTCAAATCTACACCTTGCGTTCCATTAGGTAAGTTCGATCGTCTATTTTTTCTCCACAACCGATCCTGAAAATCATAAAATATGATAGTCCATACGCTTTTTATAGTACACTAGCGGCCCGCTCCGGCTTCGCTCGAATAATAACCTAGATATCAACTGCAGCGCCATCTGCCGTAGCCTATGTTACTCGGGAATAATGTAGCTTTCCAAAGGTGAAAGAATTTTTGAAATCGGTCCAGTAGTTTCGGAGCCTATTCATTACAAACAAACAAACAAACGAACAAACAAACAAATCTTTCCTCTTTATAATATTATTATAGTACATAAAGTAACGGGACGAACAGGACATATTTATGCCATGGCGAGTAACAAACCTGCCCATAGCAGCACAGAAATTACTAAAAGGATCTAGACATTGGATCTGAACATGTTGTTCATTAATAGGTAATCTATGAACCTAACCCGACTGCACCAAGCAGCGACCAAGCGTCACGTTGTTCCGTGTGAATCCTTGGTCGACGTTCATACTAAAGTATGTTGTAACTTTCTATATATAAGGTCTAAAGTCAAATGGAAGAGGGCGGCGCCCGGGCGTCGCTTGTTGTGCGCACATTATGCCCGGTTTACATTATTCCAGTCCAGCGATCGAATCCAGCGCTGGATTGCTTACTAGAAAAATGTAAACCGGGCTAATGCTTTCCAGTGCCGGAACATTTTTCTAGTAAGCAATCCAGCGCTAGATTTGATCGCTGGGCTGGAATAACGTAAACCGGGCATTATAATTATAAATTATTTATTTACGGGAATTAATTTTGTGCAGTTTTTATTCAAAGATATTAATCGCGTCTGATTCAAAGCGATAATTCTTTGACACCACTTTCCTTATAAGTACAGCTACACTGCGGTATATTTTATCTAAGTAGGTTTATTTTCAATCCATTATCTTCAAACCAAGAGTGAATAGATTATTTGAGGTAATCGTGCTATCGTCGTAAACTGTATGGCCACTTAACATAAGGCTAGATGGCATGGCTGCCATCTAGTCTTATGTTACGCACTTATTTAAAAAAATTGGCACGTTAAATAAGTGCGTAATCCTGAAAATATTAAATACATAACACAAGACCAACGAGATCTAAATTATTTCAACTCAATAACAATTTTGTAGTCACGACAAGAGACCACGGTTAAAATAAAATTGGCGCAACATCGAGGTAATGTTTCTGATATTATAAATGTGACAGTTTGGGTTTTAGATATTAGTTGCCTAATCACGTCAGAAAGTCTGAAAGGATCTGGTTAAAGTAACTGAAACGGCACGGGTGAATTTGCAGATTTAGATTTCGTTGAAGCCCAACGTAATGTTTTCAAAACGAGTTTAAACCATAAAAGGAGAGACATAATTCTTAGCATTCCATGGATTCACCGTGCGGGTGCCGGGTTCATCGTGTGGCAGAGAGAGAAATCCCGAGTAGACCCCAAGATTTGTGACTCGGGCCTAGGTTTAAGGGGCCCCTTTTTGACGTACGTCAACACTCACCTTCACTACTCGTATTTTTTCTCCCTGCTCAGCCAAATCCGATACGATCCTACTAGTGCAGCTTTAGATAATCGTTCTAGTATAGAACTTACTGCACTTCTGGGCAAGCCAAGGTCTTTCAGCAGGTTATAGAGAGATTTTGTTAGTATACCTCTCTCTTCTACTTCTACAGCGTATAAATTAACTACATAGGCATTTTTTGTTAATTCGTTTTCTACAAGGACTATGCGTTTCGTATCTCTAGAAAAAAGGAAAATGTCTGGTCTGGATGACGAAACACCCACATCCTCTGGGATTTTATAGTGCTTTTCATACGTGTCCATTAAAATGGTCCAATCAGGTGCTGTACTATAATACTGTGTTATTTAGTCGGTGAAATAGTCCACTATAATATAGAAAACACAAAAACACTATAATATAGAAACAAAAGACTCACATTTGTTTGGCTATACACATAGCCATCGGGATTGGCAATAGGGATCAAATACCACTGATAATTATACGCAACATCGTACAAACGGTCATCCGTGGAGTTTTCAGGTGTCAACAAATGATTAATCAGGAACGTAACAACTTCTGTTGAAATCCACTCGTTCCCATGCAAACCACCTTCAACAATAACGGTTCCTTTCGTATTTTTCCTAATAATACTCAACGCGTAGATATCCCTATTTTGTACCGACTTGCCAATCGGTATAAGTTCACAAATTTTCGGATACTTTTTGGTGACATCAGCCAGCCATTGGTAAATATCTTCAAGGGCGTGGTACACATCCCAAGTGTATGTGTTCGTTCTGAACTTCATGTAGCGTCGGACCACATTTTGTGCATCGAATAATCTGGAAGTATCAAATTAAAACATGTTTTAATAACTGCTATATATAAATAGTTAACATTAAATTTACCTAGGGCGTTTACCCTGCTAGAGCATATCAATAATATACTTGTACTTATATTAATAATTATTACTATTGTTAGGAAGAGCCTCAAATATCCTAATGCTGGACAAATGCTTTCCTACCCTACTTCCACACGTCCCTGGTCTGGGGCCTACCGCCTAATGGAACATGAAGAGTCCAAATCATTACCTAGCACTGCACTGCGCTCGTCACCCAGAGATTTAAGTTGTTATATCTCTAAGCCCTGTAATTTCTCTGGAAACATTGCCCTTCAAACTGGAACACAGTGATGTTTCCACATTACTGCTTGGTGGTAGAATAACTGGCAAAGATGTGGTCCTTCCCCAGGCGGACTCTGCTAAGAGTCCTACCACTACAAAACTAAAACTCAAACTGTCTTAGCTTTGATATTGTTTTCTCTTTTCTTTTCACTTGGAATGATAGAGATAGCAATAGAAAAGCCATAGCCGATTTAGCTAGAAGGGCTGAATAAGTATGTACAAATCATTGAGGTGTTTATCGAGGTTATCCTGGCAGCGCTTAGTTGGTCTACCGCAACGTCGCTTGCCATCTGGCTTCCACTGTATGGTGATCTAAGCTTCGGTAGTGTAATGTTATTGACGTGAGTTTGAGATATAACTGTCTAAATTCTTGTAGGAAATCTAAATTGTAGTAATACTTAAGAACAAATAACTTTTTAATGTTTTTTGTTTGATTTACATCTTAAATTTATTAATAATACATTAAAAAAAAACTTCAAGTGCTGGGAGCCACATCATCACGTAATGTTTTGAGTTTGATTTCGTCGTAGTAATTGATGAAACAACTTTGTTGATTAAAGTTGGTTGATAAATTAATACGGCCATTTAAAAAAAACTTGAATATATTTAACAAAACATAAATAAAGGATCTAATAGTGAATAGTATGGTAGATACAGTCGCAATTGTTAACTTGAACGCTTCATGCAATCCTCACCTATAAACTCAATGGCATTATGCCGTTATGGGTATGTCTTAAAAATTTAAGTACTGAAACATGTTAAGTAACAACAGTGGCTTTACTACCTTTTTAAATGTGAAATTGCGGTATCGCCTCAACAAAATATACATATTGGATGAAACCTGCACAGCCATAAGCTTCAACACCAAAGTTTTACTAAAGTTTTTAAAACTCTGTACTTACTCTTGAACGTTCTTTCTCATTTCTTTGACTACTAATCCGAAATGCTTGCATCTATCCCTGAACAGATCTGCATCTGTTGGAGAGACAATAACTTGCACAGTCTCAAATAACTTGTACGGTTTCTTCCAGAAGATCAAGTCAATATACTTCTGGGACTCCAATTTCTGTAAGAATTTCAAATGTTCTTTCTCCATTGGTGTCGTTCGAAACATAACATAGTTATCATATTTTTTGCCTTGACAAAGACTAAAATTGGTCACGAATACAATTACAACCGCGATGATCTTCGCGTTCATTTTAATAAAAATCGGAGAATTTTATCCTGAATCATTTCAACGGTGTTTCACATATGACAGCATCATGACAGAATCTATAACAGTGACACAAGATAAATAAAGGTCAATATTACACACTAAAAGAAGAGTTTGCTTGCAATGCGACCAACTTACCTGTAGAAAGTGGCGATGGCGCCACAATCGAAAACCATTGTCACCTGTTATAAAATTAGACAACTTCTGTGTTCTCTAATACTCTTGACTCCGGTTCCGCTTTCGTCTGTTCAACAAATAAGTTGGTGGCATTGTACTTGTTTTGCTGGTATAGTGGTTGTTGGTAGATGGTATAGATTCGAATAATAACAAGTAAGTTACAATACATTTTTTTTAAAATAATGAACGAACAGGACATGCGCCAGATGGTAAGCAACATGCCTGCCACATAACATCACAGTGACACTTATCTATTGAAACACAAAGAATCCAAATAATTACCTAACACTGCACTGCGCTCGTCACCAAGAGATCTAAGATGTTATATCTCTAAGCCCTGTAATTTCTCTGGAAACATTTATAGATTTCATTCCATTACAAAATGTACACATTATTAATTATTTGGATTAGCGTTAAAATATCGTCAATGCAAAAATAGGAGTCGCGTATGAATGAGGACTAGCGACTGAGGCTCAGCAGCGGTGTGATATAGGCATTCTACCGCTGAATCTGTTTTGGTTTTCCTATTGATGTCTCTATAACATCAAGTAAAAAGAAAAGAGAGAGAGCAATATCAAAGCTATGACTGGGTATTTTAGTCAGACGGTAGACCTCCAGGCTAGGGCATGGCGGTATTGGACTTCTGACAAAACCGGTATTTTTTCGGTATTCAAATTTTTAAAACCGGGATCCCGGTTTTTCGGTATTTTTTCGGTATTATACTTCAGCTATTCGGTATAGTAAATCCGGTACCTACCTACTTAATTTAGCATTTCAAACTCTAAAGTTAAACAAATATCAATACATAAGTATAAATTTTAAACTTATACTTATGTATACATAAGTATAAGTTTACGCTCGTTGGTTTTATACGAAAAATTAAACCAACTTCAAAACCACAAAACAGCACTCAAAAGCGAAAAATAAATTAATGTAACTATTATAAGTCCAACTCACTCATCTATTTGATGTCGTAGCCAGTCAAGTGAAAAAGCTAGTAGGTAGATGTTATGTACCTAGTAAGTAGTGCAATTACTTGTAGGTAGATAGTATTTTTTATGGATTGGTATGGCTGGTACCGACCTCAAACAGATGAGTAAGTAGCGCTTAAAATAGTTATTTTTAGCGGACTCGCAATTATTTTACTAAAAAAATAAATTAAATCACAAATGGCAAAACAATTCTCATTTATAAGTAATTTGAAATATAAATAAAAATGACTACAAGAACAAACACGAAATATAGACAAGTTAGGAGCGTAGGAGCGATGTGCACGGTATGGACGCTGGACGCAGAAAGAGGCCGGTGCCGGGCTGCACTGGCTTTTATAAACTTGTGGCGAGGTAGGCGCGGTGGCGTGATAAAGATGGCGTCTCTCCGCTAACACGGCTTCTCCTGACACGTGGTCGTCCCGACCACCTTCGCTGATGCCGAGTCTATCGAGGAGCTGGTGGACCCTGCTCGTCTCCAGCTGACTGTGGAGTATCGGATGTCTGGCTGCAGGGAGGCGGATCATTCTGAACCTCGTTTTCAGCTGGGAACAGAAAGACAAGGCATTAGTCGAGCACTCTTTGCAAACTTACTAATTTTGATAATACCGACAAGCGGAGCAATGGCTCCATGCTCGACACGTATTAAATATAGCACTATTGCTATAGCACCAGCAGAGCCAATTCTCCATGCTGCGTTAATTTTGGATAGGCACTCAGTTGCCAAATCCAGTCGAGCCTGGCTCGAACACAAAACATAGCACTCAGTTGCTATTACACCAGCAGAGTCAATTTTCCATACTGCGTCCATTTTGGATAGACACTATTGCCAAATCCAGTCGAGCCCAGCTCGAACACACAACATATAGCACTTCATTGCTATAACACCAGCAGGGCCAACGCTCCATACTGTGTCCAGTTCGGATAGGCACTCCGTTGCCAAATCCAGTCGAGCCTTGCTCGAACACAAAACATATAGCACTCCATTGCTATAACACCAGTAGGGCCAATGCTCCATGCTGTGTCCAGTTCGGATAGGCACTCAGTTGCCAAATCCAGTCGAGCCTTGCTCAAACACAAAACATATAGCACTCAATTGCTATAACACCAGCAGAGCCAATGGTCCATACTGTGTCCAGTTCGGATAGGCACTCAGTTGCCAAATCCAATCGAGCCTTGCTCGAACACAAATCATAGTCATAGTCATGGTAATAGTCATAGCACTAAGTTGCTATATCACCAGCATGTGTAACATTACATATTGAATACAATATGTAAACGTACATTTTACCTCTATTTTCATCTCAAAACTAGCAATTATTCATAGAATTCTTAGATTTACATACCAACATTTTTACATCACTAATTTCCTTTTAATTGTGTCCATACGATAGAGAATAATTTTCTTATTATTATGATATTGTTCTGGTATTATATATCTCTTTTTAAACCTATAATAATTACGTTTTTCTAAAAATCTGATCTGTTTACATAATTTCATTATGTCAATACTTCAAACACCATTCGTCACTTAGCAACCTCTACTCTATTTCATAAGGTCGTATAGTTTTTAGAACTAATCCTCTTTGAATTGTTAAAATTAAAATAAAATTTATTTTCTCCAGATTCAAAACACTAAAAGTCTACATTTTTAATCAAGTCGTTTGAGAGGGTCAGTAAGAATCTGGCTCCCATAAGAGCAACATCTAAAGTGCAGTGGACTTCCAAGTAACGATCATCACCAGTAAACCTTGAAGGTCTAACGGCTGTGAGCCCCTACCGTTCAAGGACTACATCCTGTGAACCTGCTTGGAAGTAACTACATTCTTGTGAAGCTGTTTGGAAGACCACTGCACTCATGAGCTCTTCAAGACAGATAATATTTAATTCTTTTACACTCTTTTTTTTATCTCATTTACTTTTCTTATACCCCGTTTTAATCTTTATTTTTCTTTAATATACTTGTATTTGTGATCATTTTATTATTTCCCTTCACCTACCTCTCCCACATAAACTTCTGTTGTTCACTGACGTGACATTTGGCGCCCAACCTTCCAAAACAACCCCCCCTCTCTTGCTTATTCTTTGATCCCTCAACCCCTGAATTTCTTCTAAATTCTAAAACATACTTACACTAGTATTTATACCTAATATTTCCTTTCGGCACTCTTTGGATAATAACTTCCCTCCTCATCCTCTCCTCTCCTCTCCTCATTCTATCCTCTCCTCTCCTCATAATATCTCATCTAAACATTTCATCACTTAATCATTCATTTACTCAAATCACTATTGATCTAATATCTAGACAATTATTGCTTAATCTCTCTAACAATGGACAAAACCATTAAATTTGAGTACCTCAACAAATCCGAACTGGAATATGAGGTTAAGATTAGACTAGAGGAGCCAGTCTCTTCCATCTCTTTACTGCGCAAGCAAATTACACACTTAAGCCAACAGTTTCCCTCTGAGGAAATTTTAAACTCACCTTATACTATCGAAGAGGATTTATGTCAAACTGAAATAACACTGAATTATGTTGAATCAAAATTAAACAAACTGACGAAATCCGACTCGAGATTAATCAAATTTATTCAGATCTTCTTAAACCATTTACATTTTAGACTCGATCGGATCGACATTGACATAAATCCTACCTTCTTAGATACATTCAAAACACTTAAGGAAAAATATGACAGTTTAATCAATAAATTCAACTTATTTATTCTTCCAGACCCGATTCAACCTGAAATTGTATTGGCGGAGGTCGTTAACGCAGGTCGGTCGAACCCTCAACAGTTTTCTTCTGCGACTCAACAAGTCGCCCACTCACAGGTACCTCTTAATGATTCTGAACTCTTCAAAGATCTTAGACGTCACTCTTTCGATGGTAAATCTTGTCCAAGATCATTCTTACTTAAACTAGACGAATATTGTTTTTGTCGTAGAATTGATAGAAATTTATTAATTTCAAGAGCCTATGAAATTTTTACTGACAACGCGTTACACTGGTTTCGCTTTAAAATTGGTCAAAATCCAAATTTAACTTGGGACGATGTTTCTGATTCTCTCATTAAGGACTTTGGTGAACATGATTACGATTTCAAATTACTTGAAGCTATTAAAAATCGTACTCAAGGTTCGAACGAGAACATTATAATCTATATTTCAATAATGTCAGGTATGTTTTCTAGACTCTCTAGAAAATTATCCGAATCTGAAAAAGTTGAAATTTTATTGCGTAACATTAGACCCTGTTACTCTGTCTTTGTAGCATTAAAGGACATTTCCTCCATTGATTCTTTAATAGCTACTTGTCAAAACTATGAGAAATTTCTCGATAGAGACAAACAATTTAAAGAACCAGTTAATAGTTCTCTCATGCCTGAGTTTTCTTATAAAAATACTGCTTCAACTTCATATAGAAATTCGTCCCAAAACTATACGAAACAAGTGAACACCGTTTCTAAAAATACACAGTCTAATTCTATGACAAACTCTAATTTATTTTGTGTACGTTGTCGTACAACGAATCATAACTTAAAAACATGTAAAGAACCTCATTATACTGTATGTTTTAAATGCGGTCTGAAAGGATTTAGAACTCCTGATTGCCCTAAATGTTCTAAATCTAATTCAAAAAACTAAACTATGACTTAAAAAGTAAATTTGATATTGATGACTGGAAAAATTGGTTAGAAACTATTAAAAAAATTTTCTCTTGTTACAAAATTTCTTCAACTCTTTACTCTAATGAAATTGATTTTAAACGACCTTTCATCAATATTAAAATTAATAACTTATCTATTTCTGGGTTATTAGACTCGGGTAGTTCTATAACTATCTTGCGAAATAACTCTCACCTAGAAATAATTAAACTCGGTTACAAACTTTTTAAGTCAGATTTTATTACCGTTTCTACAGCTAATAACGAAAAAGTCAATTCTTTGGGTTATTTTGACTTACCTATACAGTTTAATAACCAAACGCATTGTATCAGGACCCATGTTTTTCCTGAGATTTCACCATCTTTAATTCTAGGAATCGATTTTTGGCAAAAATTTAATCTTTTACCAAAAGTTCTTTCCTCTTTGATTAAATCTGAACATAATTGCCAATCTATCTCAGAAAATAAATTAGTGTTACCGTATGATAACTTATCGTCTAACCAGAAGATTATTGCGGACGACATTATTCAACGCTTCAAACTTATTTCTTTTGAAGAAAAAGGAGAACTGGGCTTGACTAATCTCATAACTCACAAAATTGACACTGGAGATGCTCTCCCTTTCAAACAGAGATGTTATCGATTATCTCCTGAAAAACAAAAAGCTTTAATCAACGAAGTTGACAAAATGCTACAATGGAAAGTGATTGAAAAAAGCGAAAGTCCTTGGCAATCTCCAGTAATCATCACTCCGAAGAAAAATGGCGAATGGCGATTTTGCGTAGACAGCAGAAAACTCAACTCTATCACTCGTCGTGATGCTTACAACCTACCACTGATTAGTGAAATTTTGGATAACCTCAGAAATGCGAAATATCTATCTAGCATTGATATTGCTAAAGCATTTTGGGAAATTCCGCTAGATGTCGCTGATAGAGACAAGACTGCTTTTTATGTACCTGGAAGAGGTATGTTCAGGTTCACAGTTATGCCGTTCGGATTAACCAACTCGCCGGCAACTCAACAAAGGCTGATGGATATGTTATTCACTCCAGAGTTTGAAAACAAGGTATTTTGTTATTTAGATGATATAATTATAATTAGTGAAAACTTCGAAGAACATATCTCTCTGTTAGTGAAAGTTCACGAAAAATTATCTTTTGCTAATTTAACTATCAATTTTACAAAGACTCAATTTTTTAGAAAGGAACTCAAGTATCTTGGTTTCGTCGTGGATGAATTTGGTCTACGAGCTGATCCTAAAACAATAAAATCAATTCTTGAATATCCTGTACCTACCAACAGAAAAGAAGTTCGAAGATTCATTGGCACTTGCAGTTGGTTCAGAAGATTTATTCCAAACTTCAGCACTATTGCATTTCCTCTTAATAGATTGACGTGCTCTGGGAAAAATGCACCCAAGTTTCTCTGGAATGCGGATGCTGCTTTGGCTTTTCAAAAACTTAAAGAAGTTTTGGTTACAGCTCCTATTCTTGCCTGCCCAGATTTTAATCTTCCATTTTCAGTACATTGTGACGCATCAAACTATGGTATTGGCGCAATGCTAACTCAACACCAAAATGATCAAGAAGTTGTGATTGCATACATGAGCAGAGCTCTTAACAAGCATCAACAAAACTATTCTACCACTGAACGTGCAACCCTTGCAGTTATTACTGCCTTGGAACATTGGCGTTGTTACTTAGACAACGGGATGCTATTCACTATTTACACAGATCATGCTGCTCTTAAGTGGTTTCAAAACTTATCAAATCCTTCGGGAAGACTTGCTAGATGGTCTCTTCGTTTATCCTGCTTCAATTTTATTTTGAAACATAAGAAAGGTAAAGATAATGTTGTTCCTGATCTTCTCTCTAGATCTACAAATCAAGATTCTGGAATTCAAGGAATCAATCCCATCTCTACAAGTAATCCTGTCGTCGATCGTGATCTAGAACACTACAACAAGATATTTCTCGCCTGTAACTCTAATCCCGATAGTTATCCTAATTATCATGTTAGAGATAATAAACTTTTTCGTTGTATTCACTCTTCTAATGAAATTAATGAAGATTTCATTTGGAAGGAAGTTCCTCTACCAAGTGAAAGAGCTTCCATAATTATCAACAATCACAGTACTCCTCAAGAACCTCATCTTGGAATCTTCAAGACTTACAAGAAAATCTCTTTATTATATTATTGGCCTGGAATTTTTAAAGACATTACAAATTTCATTAATAAATGTGACACGTGTTTGTCTTATAAACATCCTAATCATTTTCCTTACGGACTTATGGGCAAACCAAAAATTTGCTCTAGACCATTTCAATCTATTTCTTTAGATTTAATGGGTCCTCTTCCAATGACTAGAAAACGCAATCAATATATACTGGTTATTAACTGTAACTTTACTAAATATACTTTAATTTTTCCAATTAAACGGGCTACCGCGTCTATTATTATTGACATTCTAGAAAACTGTGTATTTTTAGTCCACGGTACTCCTCAAACTATAATAATGGACAATGGCTCTCAGTTTCAATCTCATGAATTTAATAATTTTCTTAATAAATACAAGGTCCCTTTTATCTTTTATTCTCCTTTTTATCATCCACAGTGTAATCCCACTGAACGTTACAATAAAACTATTGTTACGGCTTTGGCTTCTTTAGTCGGTGACGATCATAGATCCTGGGATATCTTCCTGCCGAAGATCCAGTTCGCAATGAATTGTAATGTTAACCTAACAACTGGTTACTCTCCATCATTTTTGGTGTTTGGTAGAGAAATTATCCCTTGTGGATCTCTCTATACTCCAACTGAAAACATAGAAGAGTTAGTTTTCTTGCCTCGGGATATTTATGCATTGAATTCTGGTCTTCTCTCTTCTACTTTTGATAAAGTACATCTTGAACTTTTAAGAGCACATGCTAGAAATAGTGCTCATTATGACTTACGTCGTTCTGTTAAGGAATTTAATGTTGGTGATACTGTTTGGCGTAAGAATTATGTTCAAAGTAACGCTGCTACCTATTTTAGTGCTAAATTAGCTCCAAAATTTATAAAATCTAAAATCATAAATAAATTGTCCCCTTTAGTTTACATTTTAGAAGATGCTAACGGTATCACTGGCAAATGGCATATCAAAGATATAAAAGGATAAGCCATCGTTTCTTAATTTTTCTTTATTTTTTTTATCATCCCTTTAACTTTTACTACATTTACTTACATTACATTTACTAACATTACATTATTTTAATTACTCTTTAGTATTTCTAACGTATTTAAACGTTACCCAAGACTTAGTGGTCTTTTGTTTTTTTTAACTTTCTCAAGTTAATGAGCTCTAAACTCATTAACTCTTTAACCAATGAGTATCTAACTCTTGGATTTTGTATGAGCCCTAAACTCATACTCTTATCTTGAACCCTACCGTTCAAGATATCTTGAGCCCTACCGCTCATGTTAGCTCTTGAGCTCTACCGCTCATGCTATCTTTTGAGCCCTTATGCTCATCCTTAATTACTTTCTTCCCCTTATAAAGAGCGGATGATAACTCTATAAATAAGCCTAACTATCAAGCCCTATGTTCATCCTTTTTATCATTCTTATTCTCTTCTCTTCATAGAGCGGGTGATAACTCTTTAAATAAGCCGATTATTAGAGCGGTTGATTTCTCTTTAAAAAAGCCTGCCATCGCCGAGAGTGTATGCTTTGAGTGTTCGTCATTGAATGTGAACTTACACCCAAACAGAATGGAAGTGATGAGTGAAAGACTTGAAAGGTTACTTGAATGAATTTATGTTTGTGTGAAGGTAATACCTCTCTTAAACCCATTAGAAATTCTTCCCAAATTTTACAGAAGCGTAAAATTTCCGCAGTCGTGGGGAATAATGTAACATTACATATTGAATACAATATTATGTAAACGTACATTTTACCTCTATTTTCATCTCAAAACTAGCAATTATTCATAGAATTCTTAGATTTACATACCAACATTTTTACATCACTAATTTCCTTTTAATTGTGTCCATACGATAGAGAATAATTTTCTTATTATTATGATATTGTTCTGGTATTATATATCTCTTTTTAAACCTATAATAATTACGTTTTTCTAAAAATCTGATCTGTTTACATAATTTCATTATGTCAATACTTCAAACACCATTCGTCACTTAGCAACCTCTACTCTATTTCATAAGGTCGTATAGTTTTTAGAACTAATCCTCTTTGAATTGTTAAAATTAAAATAAAATTTATTTTCTCCAGATTCAAAACACTAAAAGTCTACATTTTTAATCAAGTCGTTTGAGAGGGTCAGTAAGAATCTGGCTCCCATAAGAGCAACATCTAAAGTGCAGTGGACTTCCAAGTAACGATCATCACCAGTAAACCTTGAAGGTCTAACGGCTGTGAGCCCCTACCGTTCAAGGACTACATCCTGTGAACCTGTTTGGAAGCAACTACACTCACGAGGACTGCTGGCTGTGAACTCTACCGTGCAAGGTGGAGCCATCCTCGCTGACGGCTACTACACTCACGAGGACTGCTGGCTGTGAACTCTACCGTGCAAGGTGGAGCCATCCTCGCTGACGGCTATGAGCCCCTACCGTTCAAGGACTTCATCCTGGGAACCTGCTTGGAAGTAACTACATTCCTGTGAAGCTGTTTGGAAGACCACTGCACTCATGAGCTCTTCAAGACAGATAATATTTAATTCTTTTACACTCTTTTTTTTATCTCATTTACTTTTCTTATACCCCCTTTTAATCTTTATTTTTCTTTAATATACTTGTATTTGTGATCATTTTATTATTTCCCTTCACCTACCTCTCCCACATAAACTTCTGTTGTTCACTGACGTGACACATGGCCAATGCTCAATGCGGTGTACATCTTGGATAGGCACACAATTGCCAAATCCGGTCGAGCCTCGCTCGAACACAAGTCACAGTCATGGTCGTAGTCATAGTCACAGGTCACAGCACTACATCGCTACATCACCAGCAAAGCCATTGCTCAATGCTGCACACAAAACATGATGGACATGGCACACTGTTGCCATGTCAGAGTGGGGTCTCTCTCGACACTCTATTCACTACAAGTACATACCAATTTGCATTTAATAACTTTCATCATCATCGACAGCCCACTAAATGTTCCCACTGTTGGGACTCAGGGCGCTCTCTTACTAACTTTACTTTTTACTTGAGAACAATAATTAGGGTTCCGTAAACCCTAGAAACGCGGATGAAACCGCGAGACACATAAATTAAGCAAAGTTAACTCACTTTCAAAAATGCAGCACAGGATTCGGGGGTCCACTCTCCTCGCCAAACGACCATGTGCTCGGCTGCCGCCTACGTGGTCTTTCCAAGCAGTTGCAGTGCGTACCTGCCGTGCGGCAGTACCTGCGTCACGTGGTACGGACTCCGCATGCTCGAATCGAGTTCGCCTATAACTTGTGCATGCAATATCGTAAAGACCTTATTATTTAACAGAATTTTTTTTTTGACTATACTGCGATTCTATAAGTGTAATCTAGCAGAAATATCCTGCAATACCAAGCAACCGACGTACTTCCCTTATATTCGTGAGCATAGGTGAATCAAGAAATTAATGCTGTAATTTTTTTTTATTTGCTCGGTCTACCCTGACCTCTAGAAATGATCCAACCCAAATATTCAGCCTGTGGCCACGAATGTACTACTCTTTGTATTAACTGAAAATACCGCGTTTTTGCATCGATTCATTTACCGAGGAATCCAGGACGACAATATCAGATTTGTTAGAGAGAACCTTGCCTGAATCGATTAGTGGTTGCAATTATTTCGCGATTACTTTACGTTGATAGACCACTGGAGCTTTGGCATTCTAGTTTGACGAACGCTGGCTTGGCCGCTGAATCACGCGACAGGCTTAAGTACTTACATTTACGAAGATGATCAATAAGATTTTCAATGAAATGCAATGGAAAACTGTCCGTCACTACAGTATTTAAAGCACAGTAATCTACGCATACAATTATTGCCATAGACTCCCTGACTGGTTAAAACGCCTGTACCAATCAACACGGGTACATTCAAACATTTTGGCGGTATCACAAAAAGTAACTCAAGTGCAACATTAGGAAATTCTATAAAAAATGTTACTACTCTTAAGAACTAGTGCACTAGTTGCTTTGGTTCCCGATACCACGAATTGTTTGAAACGTGGGTAGTCATGAAAACTTAAAATGCGGTCTTTGAAATTAATGATACGCGGTAGCCGCTATCTATCAAAACATCAGTCGGCATGCCCTGTATCACCGCGGTAGTTTTACGTCACTGTCTTATGGAAGGCCTTTTAATTCGCGACAAAAATTTACATTATTCTTGTTACGTTCTTCGGACCGTTCTTTTGCAAAACATGTAGCAACATCATGTCCGATCTTTTTGCAAATGGTACAACGCAAATTACTACCCACTTTATCGTTATTATGTGAGATACTCGGTTTAGGTAGTTTTGGACACAATCTAGCCACATGCCCTACAGAATTGCACGAAAAACACTTTATTTCGTTGTTATGAATATGACTGAAAGTTCGTTTTCGCGATATACGGTCGTTACTCTTGTTAGAGAGGGATTTCGCATCATTGGTAGTGTTTACATTAGGCTTGGTATAAATTGATAAAAACTGAACAATGTCCTTGGTCGTAAGATGAGCATTAGTAGCCGTAGCTCGAATCTGCGGGTCTGTTATTCCACGGATTATGATGGCGGTTGTTAACTCGTCACTTAGACCTTTCAGAATATTCAACCGTAGAATAGACCGTCTAGCATATTCGGCATACGTGCAATAATTTATCCGAATTAGTTGACGTGACGTCGAAAAGAATCCGAGCAATATCGACGGTTCGTGCGCAAAGTGGTCTGAATTCGGCTTTGAAATTCGACCACGAACGGTCATTAGTGACCCAATCGTTTAGCCAGCTTTGCGCATCACTTTTGAGGCAATTCGCGATTCTGGAAAAACACTCGTTGTCGTCCCACCGGTTTATCTCGCGGGCTTTGTCTACCTCCTCGCACCACGAATCGATGTCGTTCAGATTGGGATCGAAACTCGAAATATAGTACTGGTTCGGTCTCACCTTGGTTATCACCTGAAGGGCTTCGATGAACCTTTCTGTAGCGTCAGCGGGCGTACTGGTGCACGCCACCGATTCCGGCGACAGCATCGGCGGAGGAGGTGTGGATAGCCTCATCGCGCTGCGCGTAGAGCCGGCTGGGGTGGTGACGGCGGACGCCGCGCTGTCGCCCAGCGCAGCCAAAGAAGTCTCCGCAGGCGTGGCCGGGTGGCCACTGTTTTCTAACGCGTTTAGGCGCGCCAAAATGGCGCCTAGCTGTTGTTGAAGGGTTTCAGCGTCCGTTTTCTGACCACGCCGAGTCCTGCCTCCATCACGAGAGGTGGAACGGTTGGCCATGTTTTCACACACCACTCCTCTATATGTAGCTAACGGCCAGAGCTAGGATAGGCTATGGAGCCTATCCCACTTCTGATTTTAGCGGACTCGCAATTATTTTACTAAAAAAATAAATTAAATCACAAATGGCAAAACAATTCTCATTTATAAGTAATTTGAAATATAAATAAAAATGACTACAAGAACAAACACGAAATATAGACAAGTTAGGAGCGTAGGAGCGATGTGCACGGTATGGACGCTGGACGCAGAAAGAGGCCGGTGCCGGGCTGCACTGGCTTTTATAAACTTGTGGCGAGGTAGGCGCGGTGGCGTGATAAAGATGGCGTCTCTCCGCTAACATTATAATAATTTATTTTTCGCTTTTGAGTGCCTATTTGTGGTTTTGAAGTTGGTTTAGTTGATATGCATCACAAGACCAAAATAAAAAAAAATGATTTACCCCCGACTACCTCGAAATTGGTAATCTGTACGACATTCTACTAGTCAAGTCTTTTCTTTTGATACCCATATTGAGGTAGTAGTGAAAATAATAATGAAATTCGCCATTTGTTGTGGCGGCCATCTTGGATCGGCCAAAACTTGTCAGTGTATAGTATTTTACTAGTCAAGCCCTATCATTTGATTACCCATATTGAGGGAGGTTGTGAAAAAAAATTGATTTTTTTTTAATAAATTTAGATACGTTGTGGAGGCGGCCATCTTGAATCGATATTAACTAAACATAGCTAAGAACCACCGCACGGGAATTAACCTTTAAACAAAAAAACAGCATAATCGGCCCATCCGTTTGAGCTCTACGGTGTCACAGACAGACACACACAGAGACAGACAGACATCGACGTCAAACTTATAACACCCCTTTTTTGTCGGGGTTTAAAAATACTTCATGTTACTCTTTTTAGTGCAAAACAAGTTTTTATTAATACATTTACACTATTTCGTGTAAACCATGAAAAAAATGACGTAAGACTGCCGCTCATCAAGTTTACAATCATAAAATGAATTGCAATTGATTATTGATTGTTATTTTTGTAGTCTAGAGCTGCCTTATGGGTTTTATTTATGAATTTAATTTCTTTATTCAAAATACCGAAAAACCGGTATTTGTAATTTCAATACCGGTATTCAGGATTGCCTCAAATAGTCCGGTATTATCGGTTTTTCGGTATTACCGAATACCGGTATCCATGCCCTACTCCAGGCTAGGACGGCAGCTTTTACCTTTCACTTCGTCTTGCAACAACTTACGCGTGAGTCGCAGCGAGGAGAGTGCCGTACCAACCGCGCCCATAGCATAAACAGCCAAACTAAATGTTCGGACTCGGGGCCTTCTCTCGCAAGGAGAGAGTCAAGGCCAAAATCCATCAAGCTGGCCCTGTGCGGGTCGATAGATGACACATGACTTCGAAAGATTCTGGGTACAGGTCGGTTTCGTCAGAGCGTTTTCCTTCACCGTTTTTGTATGTTAGCGAAAATACTGGTGCGCGTGGTTGTAAGCCCGGGGTCTCCAGATCGGCAGTAGTCGTTCTCCTGACTAGACCATTTTTTTTTCCCAGGTAAAATTCTTTATGAATTCCACCGCACCGGGGGAGCGCAGTAGATATGTGGGATTCTCCGTCATAATGACGGCCTACACACTGAAAACCCTGGGGTGTTTCTTCCGTACGCTTAAGTGCTGGAACTACGGGAACACTCTCGCACTTTACCACAGTTTCGGCAGCGCTGATCCCCTGGGACCCGTCTTTATAAGGGGTGGATGTTCAACCCTCTTTCATTGCAAGGCACGCGGCACGAGGCACACCGCGCGCGCCATCTCAGGGGCTATACTCATCAAGCGACGAACCCCCCGAGTCCGACGCGCGTGGTTGTAAACCCGGGGTCTCCGGATCGGCAGTAGTCGTTCTCCCGACTAGACCAGCCGTAACTTCACTGTAAATGTAACCGGCGCGGCGCAGCGCTCGCGCAATACTAATTGCAAAAATAATTGTCCTATTTAACAATTAAGAGTAACGTTGTAGTTCAGTCATTTAAGCTTAAATTAGGTAAGAATCTCGGAATTCGAGATACCTAGCTGTAACAAAATACTTGTATATTGACACCCTAAAAGTTCTCTCAAAACCTACATGTGGTAGGGTGTAAGCAACTATTAAATTTCAAGGTCTGGTCTAGAAGTTACTGCTGGGCTTCTAAGTTACGGCTGGTCTAGTAAGTTACGGCTGGTCTACTAAGTTACGGCTGGTCTAGAAGTCACGGCTGGTCTAGTAAGTAACGACTGGTCTAGAAGTTACGGCTGGTCTAATAAGCTACGGCTCATCTAGAAGTTACGGCTGGTCTAGGAACGACACCTGCCGATCCGGAAACCCCGGGTTCAAAACCATACGCACCACTGTCTTTCAACCTATCAACATGAATTAACGTTTTTTATCAACACCAAATAAGAAATAATATGTCAGACTGTTTGCAGTTGTTTTATGTAAGTTTGGCGATAACCCGCCTGTTTTCAGCAAAAAAAAAAGGTCTGAAACTACGTACTAGATATCTCTCTACTTAGTCTGTGGTACTAGATTGCGTAAGTCTTAGAGTAAGGAATACAATATAGAGTTACAAAGTTCCTGACTACTATAGTGCTTCTCGTTCTTTCAATTTCAATTCAATTATCAATTCAATACTCAAAAGGTATTGCCATAAAGAAAATATTCCACTGGATAAGGGTAGTGCTACGATAGTTGTACGAATTCATAAGTAAGTAAGTGCATTTTGTAACTGTCCAAGAAGTTAATATACCAAATAAATGTCATTCACATATCCAATATTGTACTCATAAAATATTTTATGATTATATTCATGTAGTTTTCAACAAACAAAATAAACCAGCTAAGTTTAATGTCATTAACCTCAAAGAATTCATTTCAAAACCTTAAATAAAACACGGAAATAACAGAAACAAGGAAAATACCTTGGTTTCACTTGATTAAATTAAAATAATTAGTTTAATTAAATGATTACCATCTCAGAAAACTGCGGAAACTGCGGCCAGTGTGAACTTTGTGCTTATTGAAACTTAACTTCAATAAAGAAACTTGTTAATTAATTAGTGCCATTTAAAAGGATTAAAAGATATTTTTAGCAGACAGATACTTTACGTAAAACTGGTATTTGCTAACGACTTTGTTTACGTAGAATTTCGAAAATGGTTATTTCCTAAGAGACTCTGTGTTTTTTTTTTCGAGATATAATAATGAAAAATATTATTTTTTTTGACTCGATGTGTTCACTGGGACGGAACCGCTACCATACCTAGCCGCGGCAGTGAATGCCAAGATTCTCGGCAGTTAGAGATCGTGTGAGGCGAGGATGCGAGAACGCCTTTCGCTCATCCACTGAGGCGGAAGTAGACAAGAGGGTAAGCCCGGAAGGGTACACCTTTGGGCCGAAGAGCCGCCAGTCACCAAACCTAGGGATAGACCTTTCCGAGGAGGTGATACGCCGCTGGTTTCCGGTGCGTCTGGAGCCAAATGGGTTTCGGACGCCCATCACGAGACGGGCCCATAAGGGCGGTGGCAAACTGGATCAGGGTCGTTGGTTAGAATGCGAGAAGTGACCTAACCTAACCCCAGGCCATGCCGGAGAAACCTGTGGAGGCTTAAATCGGTAGGAGCACCATGTCCATTCAAGGTGACGAGCCCGATATACCCTGTCATGTCCCTGCATTGCATTCATGCGTAAATGTATTTTTCCTACATAAAAAGGCAAGACATGCAACTGATAGAAACATGCACAGTGCAACGCCCATTTCGAGGACGACGATTGCCTTTAAATAACACAAACATTGCGTTTAAAAAAGAAACACAGCAATTTGTTGCTTTTGATATGGAATACTTGATAGACCCTCAATAAGGTGGTAGGAATAGTCATGACGAGGTAATTACATTTCTTTATTTTTTTAGAAGATATTCTGATCAATTCTTTTATTCGAATAACTTCGCCATAAAACACAAAATATATCAGAACAAAGCTAATATAACAAAAAACATGACCATCAAATTTTGACGGTTTATTAGACGTATTTCATGATATTTAATGGTAGAGAAAAGTGGGGATTTATTACCTCAATAAATTGCGAATTTCGGGGGATTCGGGTACACGCACTCTCACTTAGTCGAGCCCATGTGGTATTGGAACACGGAGGTTTTATACGATTTCCTTATTCAGAGTAGTTTATGCGAAACGGCAGTTTTTATTTACCTCGAAATCTTGAAAAAATCTGAATTCCGTATCATAAAGACTGAAATAAGTGCGATTTTCATCATTAAAGTTTTGAAGTTCAAAAATACAAATAATGAATATTTTATCTACATTACATTCTAAATAAGTATCACTTAACACTTTGTTTAGTTATTCTCGTCTTTCTATAAATAGTACCCATAATTCATTTTCCATCCGACGGTTGTCTTTCTTTGTCGTTTTAGCGCTAAGATCGCCAATTGTTACTAAGTACATTGTACGAGTAAAATAGTTATTGCAGTGGCGATAACGTCTAATTTCACGATTACACAAGGTCGTACAATGAAATCCCGACGCACCTCTAAAATTAAGTTTACTCAATAAATTTTCTAGAAACGCATAATCATTCTCCCAAATTAATCATATCCCCAAGAACGGCTAATACATCAAGCTAACAATGCGCGACGACGTCTTTAGGGTGTGCACACAAGTAATCAGCTAAAACAATGTGATGTACCGAATTTGATGAATAAGCCTAATATGTCATGTCAGGCACACCCCTAAACTAACCTAGTGACGTTGTTGGCGGGGCCATTCTTTACGAAAAATAAGTAACTTGATAATTATTTCTTGTTCTATTAATTTCTATTAACCTCTGCCAGTTATTCTACCGTCAAGCAGTAATGTGCAAACATTACTGTGTTCCGGTTTGAAGGGCAATGTTTCCAGAGAAATTACAGGGCTTAGAGACATAACATCTTAGATCTCTGGGTGACGAGCGCAGTGCAGTGCTAGGTAATAATTTGGACTCTTCATGTTCCAATAGCTGCGTGTAACTGTGCTGTTATGTGCCAGGCATGTTGCTTACTATCAGGCATATGTCCTATTCGCCTCATCACTCTTTATTTCAAAAAAAAAAATGTCTTCTACTAATATTAAGCATGTGAAAGATTGGATGTCTGGACGTTTATGCCCTACCTCATCATCATCAACAGCCCACTAAACGTTCCCACTGCTGGGACTCGGGGCCTTCTCTCGCAAGGAGAGAGTTAAGGCCATAATCCACCACGCTGGCCCAGTGCGGGTTGGCGGATGACACATGACTTCGAAAGATTCTAGGTACATGTCGGTTTCCTCACGATGTTTTCCTTCATCGTTTTAAGTTAGCGGCATTAAGCACATGACTTCGAAAAGACAGTGGTGCGTGTGGGGTTTGAACCCGGGGTCTCCGGATCGGCAGCCGCCGTTCTCCCAACTAGACCACCGTAACTTATATTAACTTTATTTTATTATTTTATGTTATTTATGTATATATTAACTTTATATTATGTTATTTATTTTAACTTATGCCCTACCTACACGAGGCTAAATTTTGAAGCTAGCATAGCAAGCTAGTGTTAGTAAGCTAGCAAGCCAGTACTTCTAGCTTCGTGTAGACAAAACTAGCGTTGCGTAGCGTTGTCTACACGAAACTAGAAGGACTAGCTTGCTAGTTTGCTAACACTATGATGAGGCACCCTTTATTAGATATAGACAAGAGGCTCGTGAGCAAAACGTATGGGTCAAATGAACCACCAGGAGACCTATTATAAGACTATTGACATGTGTTGACATTTATACATTTTGACGTAATAATAACCAGTCAATTATACTATTTCAAGACGCAAATAGACCTATTAGACATTGTTTACAGTTAATTCTCTAACAAAATAAAACTTTGGTATTGAATTATTTGATGTTGAAAATTACCTTTGACATGTCTAATTGTTTACGAAAATGCCTCACATGTGACTCCTCCGTCTGTTTCGAAAGAACGGCTTATTATTCTGATAAAAAAGGAAGAGTGGGCCCGCGTAGTATTAAATTTATTATTGATATAAAATCCATGAACAAATATTTTGTCAATGAGTATAATTATATACCAATGTAGTGTATATATCACGTTTACTACACATTTGACTGGCTTCGTGGCTTAGTTGGTAGTAGCTCTGCCTGCGAAGCCGAGGGTCGTTGGTTCGATCCCCACCCAGTGCAAATATTTGTGTGATGAATTCAAATGTTTGCACTGTGTCTGGGTGTTTCTATGTATAATAAGTATGTATTTACAACTATATAAGTATTATATCAGCTATCTGGCCGCCATCACACAAGCTTTGCTTAGTTTGGGGTCAGATGGTGTTGTGTGTGAATTGTCCACCAATATTTATTTATATTTATTTACGTGCTATGCGCACATGATACGTACCGTATAAGGCCCGATTCACACGGCGCGGCTGCCAACCGCGCCCGCGCGCGGGCGCGGCGCCGCGCCGCGCGACGGTTTTGTTTCGAGACCGCAGGTTTTTGCGGTTTTTCAGCCGCCGGGGTCGCGGGCAAAAACCGCAAGACTTGCGGTTGCAAGACGGTCAGTCAGCGGCGTAGTGTAGGGAAGGTGGTGGGGGCGGCGCGCCATGGCCGGCACTTTTTGAGGGGTGGCCAAATTTCAGATTAAATAATAATATATTTAAACCAATTCATATTTTTATCTAAGGTGCACATAAAAAAGTTTGTTTACTTTTTCTACTAATTGTTTTATTTCTTATTCTATGACGATCTCCGAGAAACTTTTTTTGTGACACAGACGATGTTGAACGTCTCGACAGAGTGGTAGAAGCCTCAGGGGATGAGGGCTCGGAAGTTTTTCGCGATGAGGCGAGAGAACAAGAGAAAAGTCGAAGCTTTCGAGAGAGACTATGGAACTGATGGAAGAAGAAGAAATATCTGTGGTTTTACTCATAGATAGCGAAGCAGAGAAAACTTTGTGCATGTCGCTACCTGCTTCCATGCCGCCGTGCCGGGCAGAATAAAGCTCAGGTCTGACTAGGTCTTAAGTTGTTTTGAAGGTTTATCACGAATCGCGTTGTTCGCAGACGAGTTTCAACTACCGGATAGGCCAGATTTTGCAGAGGGTGTAGTACCATAGACCAAATCCAAGCCGTGAGGAAAATTGTACAGAAGACATTGACTGCCGATAATCGAGGTGATGAGATGTTTGTATAACGCCGCAACTATGACCGACTGACTGTACGGCCCGGTTCACACGACGCGGCTGCCAACCGCACCCGCGCGCGGGCGCGGCGCCGCGCCGCGCGATGGTTTGTTTCAATACTCACGAGACCGCAGGTTTTCGCGGTTTCTGCTCCGGAAAGCTACTGCGCAAGAATTGCGCGCAGCCACGCGGGCGCCGCGCGGCTGCCGCGGTCGCCGCGGCCGTAAGCCGCGTCGTGTGAATTGAATTCAATTTTATATGGAAATCTGCCGCGCCCGCGCGTGGGCGCGGTTGGCAGCCGCGCCGTCTCTACCAGTCGAAAACTCTCGGACGAAGGATATTCACCTGCGTTGATGAGTGTGACAAAGGAACGTAATCTATCCGAAATTGTTCTCAAACGAGAAATGTTAAGGATGCTGAATGTGACTGAACGTGGTATTAATATTAACGGAGAATGCATCTCTAACGAAACGCTGGAGGATTAACAAGAGATGCTAAATAGCCTGGCTTATTCTTCGCAATACATCGGTCTTCAAATGAACTTGGAATTAAACACCACCTGTCGCACAACGTACCTACTATGGAACGAGCTGTGCTCATATTGTTTTTACACTTTCGCTATTTGAATACGTAATGTAGGTAAACAATTTACAAGATTTAACCATGGTCAAAACTAACATTTACGTGCTCACAAGAAGACATCTCACACAGTCCTCTCGCGAACACGGTGGTTGTAACGTTGCCGAAACATGGAGATGATTAAATGATAGTTTTTATCGTGATTAGGTCCTGTAAAGTGTTTACATTATGAGCTACGCTCAGTTTTTCTCTTAGGGATCTTACCCTGTGATTTTATCGGCAAAATTGCCGTTCCAGTTATTATGCCGCTTTTATTATCATTAGTCTTCGACTTTTGAACTTGAACGACCCTAGTTGCAGCTAGGGCATGGCGGTAATGGATTTCTGACAAAACCGGTATTTTTTCGACTTTAATATTTTTAAAGCCTTATTTCATGTATTAAAATAGTTATAAAAAATACCCCACGTAATATTCTTTTAGACTAGTAGAAATCAATGCATCGAAATAATTTAAAATTACCGTTTTTAAGAAAATAATCAATCACTCTTCCATCTATCGCATGTTGCGTCACAGGTGGCCGCGGAGTAAGGGTAAAGTGAAAGGCGTTCGACAGAGCAGCAGACGCCAATATGGCGCCGTTACTTATTAAGTTACTTAAATTATTTACTCACATAAATCGAGTATTTTGTCCAAAACTTTTTAGTTATACAATGTCTACAATGCAAAAAGAAGTTTCATTTTTACCGCACATTCATAAAACCACAGAATTAGTAATATTTCTCACTACTATAAAGTCATTCATTTATATACTGACTGACTGGCTGACCTCGTGGCTTAGTTGGTAGTAGCTCTGCCTACGAAGCCGAGGATCGTGGGTTCGATTCCCACCCAGTGCAAATATTTGTGTTATGAATTCAAATGTTTGCACTGTGTCTGGGGGTTTCTATGTATAATAAGTATGTATTTAAAACTATATAAGTATTATATCAGCTATCTGGCCGCCATCATACAAGCTTTGCTTAGTTTGGGGTCAGATGGTGCTGTGTGTATTGTCCACCAATACTTATTTATTTATTTATTTATAAGAAGCAAATATTTATCACCGTACAAAAAAAAATCTCAGGTTCCTACTTAATTGAACGTTTAAAACTCTATGGTTAAACAAACAACATATCTACATATAACTAAAATAAAGGCATTAATTAAAATGTCTATTTATAATATTTACGCTTTAGGCCCGATTCACACGACGCGGCTGCCAACCGCGCCCGCGCGCGGGCGCGGCGCCGCGCCGCGCGACGGTTTTGTTTCAGTACTCACGAGACCGCAGGTTTTCGCGGTTTCTGCTCCGGAAAGCTACTGCGCAAGAATCGCGCGCAGCCACGCGGGCGCCGTGCGGCTGCCGCAGCCGCCGCAGCCGTAAACCGCGTCGTGTGAATTGAATTCAATTTTATATGGAAATCTGCAGTTGGCAGCCGCTCCGTGTGAATCGTCTCTAAAAGATATTCTTCTGGCACACTTTGACTGGCCTCGTGGCTTATGGGTAGTAGCTCTGCCTGCGAAGCCGAGGATCGTGGGTTCGATTTCCACCCAGTGCAAATATTTGTGTGATGAATTCAAATGTTTGCACTGTGTCTGGGTGTTTCTATGTATAATAAGTATGTATTTAAAACTATAATATTAGTATTATATCAGCTGTCTGGCCGCCATAGTACAAGCTTTGCTTAGTTTGGGGTCAGATGGTGTTGTGTGTGAATTGTCCACCAATATTTATAAAAAAAAACATTAGTGGAACATGGCCAATGGCCATGGTCCCGAGATAACCCAAAAAACTATTATCATTCCCGAGTGCGAAAAATATGCTTGTGGCGTGCCAAAAGAAGTTTTCACTTCAATAAGCTGATTGTTATTTTTGTAATATGAGTTTGATTGTTTTTTTTTTATTAAAAATACAGAACAATCAGTATTTGCAATTTTAAAACTGATTTTCAGAGTTGCCTTATATAGTCCAGTATTATCGGTTTTTCGGTGATCCCGAATACCGGTATTCATGCCCTACCTGCGACTGTCAAAGGCCACAGTCATTGACATATCACACCATGAGAATGAAAGTGACTCAATTCAAAAATTTGGGTTTTCGAGTTTAGTACACTGACTGACTTAAAAAAACAGTATTTAATTTTATCCCGGCGAAATTCAAAAACAGACAATACAGGTTGCATAGTGACACCACTGCAGTAGTAGTACTTGTAGTGCGTAAAGTAGCAAAAAATTTATGATGGGTTGATGTGCCTGTTGTAATTCAGTTCCTACCAAATTTTCTGTTGATAAGAAATCATTAGTTGCTTATTATAAAAATGTACTATTAAATTATTTATTTATTTATATTCATTGTTACACTGCTTAAATAATTCATAAAATCTAATTCTAAGTGTGCACACGGTTCTACGAACAATCGTGGTAACAATAAATACAAAAATGTACACAACAAAGTAACGAGAAATTGCTTAGGTAGGTACATAACACCAGTCTTCACTAGGACGGCCCGTGTTGAAGACTGTTGTAGCCCGCCTCAAGCCACAGGACCGAGCGAAACACAATGCCAGTTACATTTAATTCAATACAAGAAGTAAATTAAAAAACACAATTACACACATGTTTGTCCTCTGTTGCTTAAGTACGACTTGGAGTAATTTTTAAAAGTTTTTTTTTAAGTTTCAACTTGCGACTGATAAACGGTATACCTAATTAATAAGGGTTAAGACATAATTATTCTTCAAAAGTTATTTGAGAATAATATTATATTTACTAAGAAGTTCTATTTTCGTAACACATTTGTTTTATAATTTCTGTAATACGTCATCAAAACATGGCTTCATGTTAGTTTTAATAATTTTAGGGCCATTGGTCCTTAATCATACAATAAAAACCCTGACAAAATATCATTAAGTTTTATTTTCTCTATCTACTACATTGAGATTTATGGAAATAATTAAATTGGTGTTATAATCAATGAGGCTGGAAAATTAATTGATAGTGAGAGTGTAGAAGACCTAAGAGAGAGAGTTCACACGGCGCGGCTGCCAACTGCGCCCGCGCGCGCGTGCGCGGCAATTTCCATATAAAATTGAATTCAATACACACGACGCGCAGCCACGCGGGCGCCGCCCGGCTGCCGCAGCCGCTGCGGCGCCCGCGTGGCTGCGCGCGATTCTTGCGCAGTAGCTTTCCGGAACAGAAACCGCGAAAACCTGCGGTCTCTTGAGTATTGAAACAAAACCGTCGCGCGGGCGCGGCGCCGGTTAGCAGCCGCTCCGTGTGAACCGGCTCTAAGTCATAACAAGCCTTTTTAATACATATTCTTTTTAAATTAAAGTTACCTAATTGTGAAAGGATTTTTAAGCACACATTTTTAATACATAATTACATAAATATTTATAAAATTTGATCCATTTCTAAAGTTCAAAGAACTAATAATATTTTTTATTCAAAGTTGAAAGTAAACCGTTACTATTATTAAAATAAATGCTGTTTATGCAGACACGCTATTGAGTGCAGATACATTTTGCTCATTATCCAAAAATCAGTAATTTTGGATTGAGTCACTTTCATTCTCAAGGTGCGATATATTACTGCGAAAGGACAGCTACTGCGCAGGAACCACGCGCAACCACGCGGCTCCCGCGCGGCCGCCGCGCGGGCGCTACGCGGTCGCCGCGCGGGTGCCGCGTGCTGCCGCGGCCGCCGCGGCTGTAAACCGCGTCGTGTGAATTGAATTCAATTTTATATGGAAATCTGCCGCGCCCGCGCGCGGGCGCGGTTGGCAGCCGCGCCGTGTGAATCGTCTCTAAGAAAGGTACCTTAGTAAAAAAGATGTGTTGAACGAGTGGCTAAAGCGTCTAATTTCGCAATCGTGAGTGCTTAAGTTCGAATCTAGTCTGTTTCTAAACATAGATAGATAACTCTTTATTGTGACACAAAAAACAGAAAAAACACAGTAAAACACTTATGAACTAGCGCCGCAAATGGCGGCCTTATTGCTGAGAGCAATATTTGCCAGGCACGCGGTTTGAAAAAAAAATCGCCTCTGAACCAGGTTAGGTGAGGCGAGGTGACGTTTTTCCTTAATACTACTAATTAAATACTATAACATAAAACAAATTCATCCTACTAATATTATAAAAGTCAATGTATGGATGTTTGGATATTTGTTGCTCAATGAACGGATCGGGCTGAAATTTGGAACACAGATAGTATATTATAGTCTAAAAGAACACAATACATAGGCTTTTTATCCCGGAAAAACAACGGGAACAACGGCAACGGGAACTCCAGATTCCAGAGAAATTACTGGGCTTAGAGACATAATATTTATCTTAGATCTCTGGGTGACGAGCGCAGTGCAGTGCTAGGTAATGATTTGGACTATCATGTTCCAATAGCTGCGTGTTACTGTGCTGTTATGTGGCAGGCATGTTGCTTACCATCAGGCACATGACCTGCTCGTCTCGTCACTCTATGCTATAAAAAAAAAAAAAAAAACTACGCGGGTAACACCGCGGGGCGCTGCTAGTACGTACATTATATCTCTTACAATATATAGTGAGTTGAATACCAATAAATGCTAGTCATTATAAACCTACATAAATTTATGAACAATTTGTACATGACAAATTTAGCATGGACCAAAACAAAAAATACAGGTTGTCAACTGCTGGTTGTAATGCTGTATTTTTATACTATCACTTACGTTTTACTGGTGACGACAGCCCTGCATTCTCGACAAATAAAATTCTTTTACATTGGTCTTAAAGATGTTTAGATACTGCGAGTGTATTACAGTCTATAAGTATCTCTTTAAGGGCCAGTATACAAGTTCGATCTTACTACTGGCTTTTATGTCAAGGGAAAACATCGCGAGCTAACTGGCACTTTTTTAATTAGACTTCTTTCAAGCATATGTATCATACGCCAACCCGCACTTGCCCAGTATGGTGAATAGTCATTGATGTAAGAAGTAACCTGATTATGCTTATGCCAAATGCCATATTAAGTTCCGATATAACGATGTAATTTTGAACACGACGTTCGAAGTTAAATGAATATTTCGTAATTAATAATAGTGTATTAAGCAACCGTTGTAGTATAAATAAAAGCGATCAAGTGCGAGTTGGACTCCCCCATGAAGGGTTCCGTAGCAGCAAGTAACATAATAAATAAATTCTTGTAGTTCGGTGTAATTTTGATCGATGTTTAAATAATAATGTATTTATGACGTACCAAAAAAAACTACTCATTAGTTCGAGTTCAAACCAATTTTCGTTGGAAGTACACATGGTAATGTACATCATATATTTTTTTTAAATTTATCGTGCTCTTATTTTAGAAGTTGAAGAGGGGGGGGGGACACATTTTATCACTTTGGAAGTGTCTCACGCGCAAACTATTCAGTGTAGGCAAAAATGGTATTAGAAACCTCATATTATTTTTGAAGACCTATCAATAGAAACCCCACACGTAAAGGTTAGGTGAAAAAAAAAAATTTTGAATTTCAGTTCTAAGTATGTTCAGTTATAAGTTTTTTTTGTAAAAATCATAATGCGGTTCACAGAACACATCTACTTACCAAGTTTCAACAGTGTAGTTCTCATAGTTTCGGCAAAAAGTGGCTGTGATATACGGACGGACAGACATACAGACATGACGAATCTATGAGGTTTCCGTTTTTACGTTTTACGGAACCCTAACAAGGTTTCACATTCATTGATATTGAAAAGAACTAAGAAAATAACAAAAATAAGCGGGAAATATAAATGCAAAAAATATGTTATTATTCATTTTTCATGTAATAACTAGGAGCGTGGTCTGTACACAAAAAGATGTAAGCTTTTTAGGACCCAGTAGTCCTTAGCGTTCTAGAAGGTACTTATACCTTTTTAGTATACCTTTTTTAAATCCTTTAATGGTTGGGACTGGTACGTGACGTCAATAGCTTGACATTATTATAATTGTTGACAATGTTTTCACGCGCTACCATGAAAGATAAGTTGGTTATAAGTAGTTGTACGTAGTACTTATTACTTCCATGCGCACTACTTACAGTGTTGTCAGCTAGCATCATTAAACACAGTGAAAAGATAAAATTATTATTAATCCCTATGTAAAAGTAGCTCTTTCTGTTTGTCTGTTACGCTTTAACGCCTAAATTATTTAATTGATATAACTTTTTCAACAGAAATAGACTGAGAAATGATACAGGTTACTTTTAAATTCGAAAAAAAGGATTTCAAGAGATTGAAGTAGAAGATAAATTTTGTATGTAAGTTTTATCACCGTTTTTTTTTATAAATAAAAAATGGTGGACAATTCACACACAACACCATCTGACCCCAAACTAAGCCAAGCTTGTACGATGGCCGCCAGATAACTGATATAATACTTATATAGTTTTAAGCACATACTTATTATACATAGAAACACCCAGACACAGTGCAAACATTTTTTAAAATAGAAACTTCAATCTCGTCTTTCTAGACTTTCGTTTATATATAAATAATTATGATTCACAAAATTTGACCTTGACAAAAACTTCACCTCTTAAACGTGTTTCGCGAAAAAAAATACCGTGGAAAAACGATAAGCCACGAGTTATGGTATGGTAGTGGTAGGACTTTTGGCAGAGTCCGCCTGGGGAAGGACCACACCTTTGCCAGTTATTCTACCGCCAAGGAGTAATGTGCAAACATTACTGTGTTCCGGTTTGAAGGGCAATGTTTCCAGAGAAATTACAGGGCTTAGAGATAGAACAAATTAGATCTCTGGGTGACGAGCGCAGTGCAGTGCTAGGTAATGATTAGGACTCTTCGTGTTCCAATAGCTGGGTGTCACTGTGCTGTTATGTGGCAGGCATGTTGCTTACCATCAGGCACATATCCAGCTCGTCTCGTCACTTTTTACTAAAAAAAAAGAGTTACACCGCAGAGTACAGCCAGTTCAATTCTAAAACGAAATTAGACTTATTTTGACACACAATTTATGATATTTGTGTGATAGTTATAAAAAATTTAATGACGACACAATTACGGAACCATAAGCTTCACATTTATCTCTCAAGCACGAGCCAAGTTATTTAAACTTGATTTTTTAACAATAAGCCTGAAAAAAACAACTTTAAACCTGTTTGCATTTGTGGTTTTCCTTGATCCTGATACACAGATACATTGACATTTGTGAACCCATTAAATAAACAAAATGACATTTTTTGTACGAGTTTATTTTACTGAGTCAAAGAACTACTAGCAACTTTACTATTAAGTTTGAGCCTTCAATTTTTTGCGATCGGCCTATGCTTGCTTGGTCCACAGCAATAATTCAACTGGTCAGAAGATATGAAACCACGACAAATATTATTCGTTTATTTGCTCGATTGTTTTGGGAGAGGATCTAGCACCTGCCGTGTTGTCGCCGCACCCCTACCGCCTAACTAAATCGCTATCGGCTATCGCTTTGCTAATGCTGTCTCTATCATTTCAAGCGAAAAGAAAAGAGAGAGAAACATCAAAGCTATGACATTTTTCGTTCGGCGGTAGACCCCCCGGTCTATAGAACTATATAGGTACTGTTGTGACAATTATCTGATGTCGGCTGATGTATTAATCATAATCATAATCGTTTATTTCATAAAACCAATATACATGTCAGAATTTTATTGTAAGCATGCACATATTATAGTGTCCAATAAATTTAAATTCCAAAATGTCAAAAAATAGTTATTACTATTTATATTATTTGGGTAAATGCGTTGCAAAAGATGTCTTAGTTGTGTGACTGGTTTTTTTTTAACCATGCAAGTGTCAGCTGACTGATTTTCAGTTTCAGACCGATGACGATGTCGACTGATCTCTTAATAGGACAAATATTGAGTCAGCTGACAAAGCTCAAGCTATCTTCTGTTGTTAGGGCTGTAAAGTGAAAAACCTCCTGATGTTGCATTCTGAGACAAGAACGGACTTCTGCATCTGAACCCTCATCAAACCGTCTAGCGAATACCTCTTAAGAAGTTGGACTTTTCGCTATCTATATCGCCGTCCCCGATACAATTTCCAGTTCATGATCATTGAATGAACATCCTGAATGGCAGTTACCCTATTAGCCAAATTAAGGCAATTCATTCAGATCAGTTGCACATTCTTTAAAATACATCCGATATATACGGAGACAGTTATGACCTTTATATTCGAAAATATTAATAGGTTTTTGGGTCGTCTAAACCTTAAGCAAATGTTTGGAATACTGCTTTCAAACTTTTCAGGTTTCTAAATAATTACTATTTTATAAACTGGTATAACCTTTTATTTATAAATGCTGTACATTTACAGTAATGCCGTCTACATTAATAGTTTTAAATCAATCGACCTTAGCATTTCTTTCCATTAGAAATGAGGGTAGGACTCCTCAAGTACCATAACGAGCTCTTGTTTATTTTTGCAAAATAAATTACAAAAACAAAACTTATCAAGACGAAACCTAGTGCAAAGTGTTTATCAAAAGTGGTGTTCCTAGTGAAGTAGAAAAACCCTAGTGTCCAAATGGTGTTGGCTTAAAAATTAAACAAATTGAATTTCACTGTTACCGTGCTTCAATTTCTATTCAAGCTTAGAAAACTAGCAAAAATTGATTATAATCTACAAATGGTTTTGTGGCATATCTAGTGACAGATGTATTATTGTGAGTAAAAACAGTTATATTTGTGAAAATATACATAAATTGCATTTTTTTCAATCGTATCCACGAACAAAGACACCACTAGCGCCATCTGGTTATTATTACCCATACTAAATTACTGTCTTTCGTATCTAACAACGAAGGCACTACTAGCGCCATCTAGTGGAAAACCTTTGCGTTACTTTGCCACCTGATTCGCAATGATAATAGTACTCGATACTCAAAACTATTCATTGTGCAGGAACTAACATAATCCGCCAGGTGGCGCCACTTTGTTAATAAAACGCACAACAAACAAGATTTCTGTCCTTTGGTAGCGATTTTTTTAAATTGCATAAATTCAACATATTTGCAAGATGCCGCAGACACGAAATCAGACTGCATTAATTGAGGCGCAACGTAAAATAAAAACATTAACTCTGGACTTAGAAAAAACACAACAACTTAATATTAAACTGCTTCAAGAGCAAGATGAGTGCGCAGAGGAATTCAAGCGCTTGGTAGAAGAAATAACGCAACTGAAGTCTAAATTAGCTGAAAAAGAGGCTGAAATTATCGATATTGTTGCAGAAAAATCTCAGCTCAAAAACTTAACTGAAATAAGATTAGAGGACTTAAATGAGTACGAAAATGCCCTCAAAATTATTCAGATGCATGAAAAAAATGCTACCCTTTTTGAAACGCTACAAAAAACTACTGAACAACAATTTCAAGAAAAAATTGACTCATTGCATAATAATATTCAAACATTAACAACACAAATAATCAATTTACAACATGAAAATATACAACTAAAGAGTAAGCAACTTTCTGTCGAGTTTTGCTCTTTATCAGCGGAGACCAAGGACATACATTCAAATATTTCGGAATTGAATGGGTCATCCACAGAAAGAAATGAATTTTTTGAAGAGCTGAAAGAAAGAAATACTTCACCTCCCATTTTGCACCTTGACATAAATAAGAACCCCACTGCTGCTATTGAAAATTTACTTAATTCAAACAAAAAAACACAAGCAAAAAATCGTGATCACTTGGGGTCTACATTAAAACAGATCTTAATTTTATGTGACGATTATGGCAAATCTCTTGCAGAATACTTTTCCAGGCACAGCTCTAACAATTACGTGATTACATCGGACTGTAAACCAAATGCCACACTTGGAGAAATAGTAAAAAATGTGGCAACACTGACTAAGAATATGAAAGAAAATGACGAAGTTATTCTTATCGTTTCAGGGCTAAGTTATTACAAGATAGGTTATATTACAAATTTAATTAAACTATGTGAAAGTAAGAAGTTTAAACTTCAGATCTCTACAACACATTACCAATATGGGAACTCTACTGATAACATGCATAACTTAAAAAGGTTTAAAATTAATGAGCATTTATATAAGTTAACTCTACGATTCCCATTTCTTTCCATAATTGACATAAATTCATTTGATAAAAACATATTTACGTATCGCAATAACTTGTCAAAGAATTTTATTAAATTTATGTGTAATGAAATATTGAAAAATTTTAGATATAAGACAAATAATAATAACAATAATTTGATATATTTGACTGGTATAGACACTCACGAAACACAATATAGAGCTTTAACTTTACAGGACCGCTCTGACTCCGAATCTTTTTTAGATCGCGAATCCAAAAAGATTTGTGTGACATAAGCAATGACAATTTAAAAATTGTGCATCAAAATATTAGATCCCTTAACACTAAAAAAGCTCTGCTTATACAAGCAGTAACGCTTGTTTATAAACCAGATATATTAGTATTGTGTGAGACCTGGTTAAATGAAAGTAATTTTAGTAATGTATTAATTCATGGATATAATCATACCAGCTGTTTTATCAGAACAAAACGATTGCATGGAGGTGTATCAGTATTTGTTACTGAAAAACTGACATGTAGGCCATTTAAACGCATTAACGAATTGTCTGTGGAATTTCATTGTGAGCTTGCGGCAGTAGAAATTGTACATTTAAATAGGCTTCTTGTAATAGGTATGTACAGAACGGGTAACGGTAATTTTAAATTGTTTATTAAAGTCATGAAACAATTATTCCACCTGCTGAACAGTTTTTCAAATAGAAATGTGATTTTAGCAGGTGACTGGAATGTTAATTTCCTTGTAAGTTCTCCTAATAAAATAAAGCTAACTGACTTGATGCGCTCTAGTGGTTATCGCAATGCAGTTGATTTTCCCACTCGATATGAAAACGAGTCTAGTACATCTGTAGACTGTATTGTTACTAATATACCGGAGCAAGAAATTAATATAGTACCTATAGCTACAGGTATATCTGACCATGACGCACAACTTGTCAACATTGTATCACACAAAAAACTTAAACGAAAAGTAATTACCATAGAGAAACGCTTTTTTACCGACAATAAAATAATCGAATTCTGTAATGCTATGTTAGCGTATGATTGGGACAATATATTTGAATCATATAATGGAAGGACCTTTGAAAACTTCATAAATAAATTTCTTTGGAATTTTGATATTTTCTTTCCTTTAGTAAAAACAAAAAATCGACCAATGAATCGATGTCCGTGGATTACGGATGATATTGTTGAATTGCAAATAGAAGTAAACGATCTATACCAATTGAGACGTCAGTTTTCGGGGTTATCTGAAAGTATTATACAACAAAAGAAAAAATGTAGAGACGAACTAATAAAGGAAAAAAAGGAAGAATACATTCAACATAGAATAACAAATTCTAAAAATCCTAAGAAAGAGATATGGAACGTTATCAAAGAGGAGAGTAATAAAAATATTAAAAAATGGGACTGGCATCTTGTAGATAGTTCAGATAATATCTCCATAGCAGAAGACAAAATAGCGTCACACATCAGTAATCATTTTGCGACCACAGCGCATAACCTAACCATCGCAAATTCCCCAGATTTTGATAGATCTATACTATTTTTAAAAAGTAGAGTCAATTATCAATGTGAATTTCAATTTGAAACTATCACACCCTTGCATTTAATAAATTTAGCCAGAAATAAAATTAAGAATTCGGTCACTAAAGATATATATGACATATCCGGTGAATTTTTGTATCGTATTTTGCTCTATCTGTCAGATCATTTTAGCTTCTTAATTAATAACATATTACAATCTGATTGCTATCCGAAATACCTAAAGAAATCGCGATTGACACCACTCTACAAGGGAAAAGGCGAAACAGAGTGCGTTAAAAATTACAGGCCTATTACTATTGTACCCACAATTTCCAAGCTTATTGAATCAGTAATGTCACAAACTATAATGGCTTATTGTAACCGAAATTCTATTATGTCTGATACACAGCACGCGTATAGAAATGGCCGGTCTACAATTTCGGCTGTTCATGATCTTCTAGTGAATACGGTAGAGAATCTGGACAAAAAGCTTAAGGTAGCTGCAATCATGTTAGATTTATCTAAGGCTTTTGATTCCGTGAATCATGAGCTCGTATTAAGAAAACTTATGGTCTACGGAGTTAGGAATAAAAATCTGAATCTAATAAAATCGTTTTTAAAAAATAGGGAATATATAGTAGAGATAAAAACTGAAAACCGGCGACATAGATCTCAACCAGAATGCATAAATATAGGCGTGCCTCAAGGTTCTTCGCTCGGAAATCTGCTTTTTTCTTTGTTTGTAAACGACTTATCTTTGTTGGACATAGATGGAAAAATAATACAGTATGCTGACGATACCACCGTGCTATTAACGGCGGATTCTACAGATAACTTGATTTTAAAAATACGTGAAGCTGTAGATAAATTTAACAGCTGGTTCCAAATGAATGGTCTACAGCTGAACGGTGATAAGACCAACGTTATGTTTTTCAACTTAAAATCGACAAAGCAAATAATTCACTCTGTAAAATTAATGGACGGGACAGAAATAATGAGCACAAACAGAGTCAAACTGTTAGGCTTTGAACTGGATCCTGCTCTTAACTGGAAACATCATATAGATGCAATCTGCAACAAAATGGCCAAAGGCACATATGCATTAAAGCAACTGAAATATGTCACGTCTCCACAAAGCCTAAAAGACATATACTATTGTTACATACATTCCATTATGTCATACGGTATAATTTTCTGGGGTTGTTCAACAGATTTCCAACGCGTGTTAAAAATCCAAAAACGAGCAATACGGATCTTAACTAATGCAAAATATAGAGATAGCTGTAGAGATCTTTACAAAAACTTAAGCATAATGACATCAATTGCACTCTACATATTTGAAACTATTAAATATACTAGGGAAAACATAGATAAATTCACAATAAAGGAAAAAATAGACCGGAGATCGGGTAAAACTAAAACTGAGCTACAACCGTTTCAATGCAGACTCTCGGTAGCAAAAAAACTGCCAATTAACATGGGTAGACTTCTTTATAATAAATTGCCAGAAAATGTGAAAAATATATCCAGTAGCGCAATATTTGTTAGTAAAGTCAAGCAACTGTTACTAAAAAAGACATTGTACACAATAAATGAATACATGACTTGTGATTATGACGACGTTGCCTGATATTAGGTAACTGCATTAAGAATTCATTAAAATTGATTGATATTATTAAAAATGTGCCTACCTATTACTAGATGACCTCATGTCGTGAAATAGCTACTTAATATTTGTTTAGCTATTTATTTATTGAAAATGTTTATTTTTTGAATGTAATTTTTAATGTAAAATGTGTACCTAGACTGTAGAGTATAGTTATAAGATTATTATTATTTTTAATTAATATTTTGCCCATTTACAGCAGAAAATCATTTATTTTTTTATTGTAATAATAATGCGAAAGACGAGACATATTACTCACTGTATTTAAGTTTTGGTTGACAATGTATTTTGCGGCTAAGTTTGATATATGTGTTAATATGTTAATAAATGCTTATCTTATCTTATCTTATCTTATCTTATCTTAGGCTTTTCCCCTATAGAAATTCTCGAATTTTTGAAGTGTGGGGCTCAGTAGCCGTGGCCTGGTCTCTCTACGGTGAAGCTAAGATAAACCTGAGCTGGATCCGCTTGTCTAGGGTTTCTTTCCAAGCGACGACGTGTCTTTGTGTGTTGCGCAGTGTATGTACACAATTGAGGTTAGCCGCGATATAGCGGGGTAGGGCATCGCGGCTTTAGGGTAGAGGCCGCAGCAGGAAAGGACCGGCGGTACAACGGTTCTCCTACCTACCATGGCCTTACGATCATGGGACCTTACCCCTCACGGAAAACCAAGAGTGTCTACCGTGAGACGTTTAACCCCCACTTAACGGTTGGTCCTCAAGGTGTAAAGAATTCTATGGATGTGTTAACCGGTAGTACAAAAAGGGCAGAAGACCTTTGTCTCACAATGGAACTGCATGGGTACTTATAATAGATTTCTGCACTGCCATACTATATGTAAGGCAGGTGTGCCTTATGTGTCCTTTGGTCTACTGGGATCGATATTTTATTACAGACAGGCTTATTGCCGCCCATAAAACTGATATACAGGTAGTGCTGATAGATCGATCTCAGTGCTAGGCCATGTTTGTCGAAATTATAAGACAAGATCTTCGCAAAGCCAAAAAGAAGTAACAAATGAAAAATTATGCCTTGTTTTGGCTTAAAACGTTTCCTCTATGTGGGAAGTTGCTTCGAAGATAGTTCCTTTGGTTGTCAACTAAGACCTTAAGAGGCTTTCGTTAGACCTAATTATCGGTATCCTGGGCTTTGTTTCTGGCATACTGAGTATGCATGTGCAATTTGTAAGATTTTTGAGTTTTCAAAAAACTTTGAAATTTCATATGCATAAGGACTAAAAACTAACAAAACTTGTATTTATTTCATAAATACGAATGTTTGGGTTAGTTGCTTACTAATTTTGAAACGGTCAAACGGATTGGATGGAAACACAGTTACGTTATAGTCTGGAACTACACATAGGCTATTTTTATTTGTGAAATAACGGGAAGGAGCGCAGGTAAAATCACGTTTTGCTGCAAGTACACATATTTATTGTAAAAAATCATAGAAAAAAATTGAAAACTAAACACATAAATGATAAAGAACTGTACAAAAATGATGTTTTTTTTTAACTTCTATAGATTTACACTTGACCGCCATCTCGCCTGATGTTAAGCGACGATGCGGTCTACGATGGAGCGTGTTTACCTAGAAAAAACCGATTCACTCTCGATTTGAAGACACAAAGATTGTAACCATCGGGGAAAACCCACTCAGGCAACGCATTCCACAGCTTAGACGTTCTTATCACAGAAGTAGAGTCGAACCTCTTCGTTCGTGTCTTTGGAACATCAACCATGAAACGATGTCGCTTTTTCGAGCTACGAGCATTCCGATAGAAAAAAAAGGCAAGGTGGTATCAGATCATGCAAATCAGTCGCACACTCTCCGAAGTGTATCCGATAAAAAACCGATAGGCTAGCAATTTTTCGGCGATGATGATGATGGTGATGATGTAAAACAAATGTACCTTAGTACGGGGCGGTTTAATTTACTGCCCTCTGAAAAATGGCTGTATGGCAGTGTGTGATACTGACAAACTCATCAATCTCCTGTTATTAATTAAAATTCAGACTCATTCGATCAATTAGCAGAGCTGTGAAACGACGCGAGCATACGTAGTGATTCTGGGGCAATCGACATTTTTCGTTAATAAATCCTACTCATATTATAAAAAAATGTAAATGCATGGATGTTTGTTGCTCCATCCACAGGCTCCATCATGTCGGCATAATATATTTACTTATTAATTTTTAAAATCAAGAGTGACGAGACGAGCAGGCCATGTGCCTGATGGTAAGCAACATGCCTGCTACATAACAGCACAGTGACACGCAGCTATTGGAACATGAAGAGTCCAAATCATTGCCTAGCACGGCATTGCGCTCGTCACCCAGAGATGTTATATCTCTAAGCCCTGTAATTTCTCTGGAAACATTGCCCTTCAAACCGGAACACAGTAATGTTTGCACATTACTGCTTGGCGGTAGAATAACTGGAAAGGCTTCCCCAGGCTGACTCCGCCAAGAGTCCTACCACTACAAATATACTGAAATATGTTGTTGTAGCGGACCAACCTAATAGGCTGTAGGAAGCCTGGTAGATACCCAATTTAACCGCTATTTGAAATATTGGCAATGAAGGCACTGAAAAATCCCAAACTTTTAAAAATAGACCAGAAACATCATTTATTTTCTCCGTAAAAATAAACACCAACTTCAATTTAAAATTAAATTCAGATACTTACCATTGATATTTTAGATACTTGACCAAACTTTATTGGAATGTTTCGCTACGTCGCGTCGGTCGTCTACTACAGGACATCAAATTTTTTGTTTTTTTCTTCATATTTCAAAAACTGGCACACCGATTTCGATAAAAAATTATATGGGATCCTCTGGTCAACTTTTTTTATTGGTATCAACTATATCTATCCAACAAAAAAAAAAACATCAAAATCGATTCACAATAATAGATGGCGCCATTGTGTAACACACATACAAGAAAAACATACATCCGAATTGAGAACCTTCTCTCTCTCACTCTTCTCTTTTTTTGAAGTTGGTTGAAAAAAGCATCTCCCTTGTGATACTCCAATATGAAATGTAGGGTATCTTCAAATCTAATTTGCAATTAACATTAATACAACTCAGTTACTAACTCAGTTACTGTTATAGTTTTACTGTCCACCATATCCAAGGATAATTTAAAATAAACACATTATAAAACAACATTTCTACAGCTGGTAACCAGGAATAATGGACAAGTTAAGATTCGAATTTATGGTGAAAGCCAGTGAAGATGTGAAAACGAATATTATTTGTGTAACGACAATCATGGATTTAGATGGCCGGTCCTTTGCAATTCCAGATAAGTTACAACCTGTAAAATTACATGATGGAATAGTACAGACGCCAATATTTCAAAAAGTGAAGGCTACATTGCAAAAACGTCATGAAAAAAGACACGTATGGATATCTATGAAACCTGAGATGAAGGCGGTTTACTACGATGAAGATGGAAATAAACAATTTATGGGATACCTACTGGAGGAACAAACAAAACAAACTCCTACAACAGGAATTTCCGAAGAATCGCTGACAAGAATAATGGAAAGTTTCGCCGAAATGAAGAATGAGTCATCAAAACGTCTTAATATGGGTAGAATGCAAGAGAAATTTGTTATTAAAAAATTCAGTAGCAAGACTACTAATGTATCTCAATGGATGACTACTTTTGAAGCTGAATGTGTCCGTATAGGAGTAGAAGAAGATGTTAAAAAAATTGAAATTTTTAGGTTGTTTATTGAAGATTCCTGCTTAGACTGGTATAGTTCCATGCTTATAAAGCATACAATAAATTCAGAATGGGCAATGTGGAAAAAAAACGTTTGTGATACATATGCAGATAAAGGATGGTCACCTATCAGGTACGCGATATTGTTTAAGTACAGACAGGGCTCATTACTGGAGTATGCGTTAAAAAAAGAGAGACTACTATTAGAAATAACTGTGTAAAAAGTAGGTATCGGGAATATGTCAATAAAAAGACCCGTGTAAAAGAGGTCGTTCTAATTTTTTTACTGCATGTTGGTAGCACTGTACTGATTTAGCGCGCAAAATTTGAGCGGGATCTGTCATTTAATTTGTTTTAAACTACGCTTTTTGTTGGTCATAGTTTTGAGTTCTCGGCGATTTTTACTTACCTTACTTTACCTACTTTACCTACGTACCTATTTTATTAAGTACCTATTTTACTTTACCTGCGGCGAATCGTGTATATCGAATCTTTTAAGTCCGTCTACAACATTCTCATTGACATTTTAGGCATGAAACGCGTCGCCCCTCGACTAGTTCCAAAAGAGCTCAATTTTGTTCAAAAAGCGCAGCGAAAGCATGTCGCTGAAGACATGGTTTCCCGAGCTTCTACGGATCCGACCTTTATGAAACGTATAATAACTGGCGACGAGACATGGGTTTATGAGTACGACATGCAAACAAGCCAACAGTCTTCAGAATGGCGTCTCGAACACGAGCCGAAACCCAAAAAACCGCGGCAAAGTCGCTCCAAAATCAAGGTGATGCTGACAGTTTTTTTTTGACTACCGTGGTGTGGTTCACTCCGAATTCCTTCCAGAGGGAGAAACAGCGAATAAAAAATATTATTTAGGCATCATGAAGCGTTTTTTTATTTTTTTTTAACTCATGGATGCTGCACCATGATAATGCACCATCACACACAGCCATTATAGTGAAAGAGTTTTTAGCGAAAAATTCAATAAAAGTTCTCGACCAAGCACCGTATTCATCTGATATGGCTCGACCACTTCGAGGAAAACGTTTTGAGTCGATAGAAGCCATAAAAGAAAATTCGCTGAATGAGCTAAAGGCCATACCGCAAATAGCCTATGAAAAATGTATGGAAGACTGGGTGAAGCGTTGGGGATGTTGTATTGCAAGCGATGGGGCCTACTTTGAAGGCGATAAAATAAATTTAGATGAATAATTTGTATTTTTTGTTTTATTGACAAATTCCCGATATATAGTACACAGAATGTATAACGTAAATATGTGTATACAGTAAATGTATATTTAGTATATGTGTATCTAGCGTGGTGGATTATGGCTTAGACTCTCTCCATGCGAGAGAAAGCCCCAAGTCACAGCAGTGGGAACATTTAGTGGGCTGCTTATACTAAATATACTCGTATATTTTCTAAAAACATATCTTCAACATACTGTTTTCACTCTCTTACTATCTTTCTTTTAGGCCCGCCATACACGCTACGGTCTGCCGGAGAGATCTACCTGGGCAGTTATGCCTGCGCAGGTAGACCGGAGTGTGTGTGGGAAGCCTGCACAGGCGACCGGAGCAAGATCTAAAATCAATTCTGTTCGGTTGGACTGCGCAGGCATAACTGCACAGGTAGACCTCTCCGGCAGACCGTAGCGTGTATGGCGGGTGTTACGCCCGTTACGCGTAATTCAGCGTATTGACGCTTTCGAGATGTGGTGCTGGAGAAAAATGCTCAATATTCCATGGACAGCTCATCGTACCAACGTGTCCATCTTGAGGGAACTTTAAATACAAACCAGGCTTTCCACCACATGCCTGCAGAAGGTACTCGAGTACTTCGACCACATTGAAATCACACAAAATCGAAGGAAAGAGACCAAGAGGAACGCGCCTGACGCGTTGGACGGACCAGATACGCACCACACTCGAATCCACTGTCCACAACGCAGTCTACACCGCCGCAGATCGTCACCAATGGCGGTCGATAATCAGAGAGGTTCTCAAGAGAGATCACGACCCTCAGTAATTGGGGTATCGACGCAAGGAGGAGGAGGATTCTTAAGCAAGTTATGACCTGTGTTGCCTTAAGGCAAAGCGCTTGTGGTTTTAAATATCTATTTACTAGAAAAGCAACCATTCAAACAATAGCCTTCAAATCGGAGAGAAATGATGATACATTTTAGGTTTAAGTGTAATATATGAACAGATTTGATGAATCTTGCTGCACTTTGCTGGCTTATTTCCCTTTTATGTATTAATGTTATTATTTTATGTCACAAAAAATATTTCGAAGCCTCCATAGAATTTACCTAGACGTAGGATTCTTTGTAGAGTCCGTCAGGGGAAATACTTTTGTCATTTATTCCACCGCCAAGCGGTAATGTGCATATATTATGGTGTTCCGGTTTGAAAAGCACGTGTCCATATAAATTAGAGAGCTACGAGATAGATCATATTTTGTTTTTGGGTGACGAGCACAGTACAGTGTTATAGTGACGTATTGTTTACCATAAAGCGCTTATGTTCTTCACTGTACTAATTTTATTCATTGCAGGTACATTAATATGGTTAAATAAATGACGTATTTACTCTTTACTGTACTTAATTTTCAGAAACAAGATATAATCCAGTAACTTTGTCGCCTGAAAGTATGGAGTAGGATGCATTAAATCCGGTAGATCTGATTTTTTGCAGACTTGTTTACGATATTGGCCTAATGATTATCCCTCGTTTGTGACCTCGAGCGACGAACGCAACTTTGTCAAAAATCGTTTAATTTTCAAATTTTGGCGATTATAATCCTAAACGACTAGTTTTTGAAAATATTTTCTTATGACGTTTATAAAGTAGACTAAATTTGCTACAATATGATACTAGAATTGTCTCTGTTCACCCAATAGTTTCTGAGAATAAGTCTTTCAAAGTTTATAATTTTTTTCGAACTTCGCAATTTTTTGCAATATTTTAACTCCTACACTTGACCACGTGGCACAGTTACTGCGGTTTTTAACCCCCGAACAAAAAAAGAGGTGTTATAAATTTGACGTCGAAGTCTGTCTGTATATCAGACAGACACACATACAGGTCTGTCGCTATGTATATCTGCCTGTGTGTGTATCTGTCTATGGCACCGTAGAGCTCAGACGGATGGGCCGATTTCAAAGCGGTTTTTTTTATTTGAAGATAAATTTTTGTGTTAATGTTTTGAGCTATTTTTGGTTAATATCGATTCAAGATGGCCGCCTCCAGCAAATGGCGGACCAAATATTTCATCACAATCTACCTCAATATGGGTATCAAATGAAAGAGCTTGACTAGAAGAGTACTATACAGTATAACAAATTTTATAATTTTAAACAATTATGTAATTCGCCATTTTGGGATTTGAAATTTGTTATACTATATAGTACTCTACTAGTCAAGCTCTTTCATTTGATACCCATATTGAGGTATTTTATTTTTAAATAAAAAAACCGCATCGAAATCGGCCCATCCGTTTGAGCTCTACGGTGCCATAGACAGATACACACGCAGGCAGATACACATAGAGACAGACCTGTATGTGTGTCTGTCTGATAGACAGACAGACTTCGACGTCAAATTTATAACACCTCTTATTTTGGTCGGGGGTTATGGCAGTAACTGTGCCATATATAAAATGGTCAAGTAGGCGAAAAATTGCTAAGTTCGAAAAAAATTATAAACTTTGAAAGACTTATTCTCAAAAAGTATTGGGTGTAAAGAGACAATTCTAGTATCATATTGTAGCAAATTTAGTCTACTTTATAAACGCCATAAGAAAGTTTTTTCAAAAACTAGTCGTTTAGGGTTATAATCGCCAAAATTTGAAAAATAAACGAGTTTTTCGTGGTTTTTTCGATTTTTGACAAAGTTGCGTTCGTCGCTCGAGGTCACATACTTGGGACAATAATAATTAGGCCAACATCATAAACAAGTCTGCAAAAAATCAGATCTACCGGAATTAACGCATTCTGTAATGTATAAAGTTACTGAAGTAATATACAAAACTTAAAGTTAAAAGCTGGAATAAATTCCAGAAATTACGAAAAAACATATTAAATAATTGTACTATATTTATAAGATAAGATCAGAATCAAGATTTAAAGCATGAATGCAGTCAGAATCTTATTTACATTTAACACACTGGTGGGAGCCCAAACCGAAGTACTATCTAAGCCCATACCACCCTTACACTATCGTACCGATATCGTACCTTGCGATTCGTTGAAATCGTACGAAATCAGATACTCGTTGAGTACAGTAGATAGTACCTAAGTGAGTATGCTAAGTAGGTATATGGAAAATATTCAGATATGCTATGAGATTGTGTGTTAGTAGGTATAGTTATTTAGTTAGTAAGTGTAGTTCAGTAGGCCCCAGCACATTCTGCGATAACCGACATTTCGTATATTTATAACAATAACGGTACATACCATCTGAAGTCAATCCTTGAAATAAATTATTTTAAAGAACTATGTTACGCGTACACCAATTATTTTATAATTAATGTGATAAATTTAATTCATCATCAACATCATCATCAACAGCCCACTAAACGTTCCCATTGCTGGGACTCGGGGCCTTCTCTCGCAAGGAGAGAGTTTAGGCCATAATCCACCACGCTGGCCCAGTGCGGGTTGGTGGATGACACATGACTTCGAAAGATTCTAGGTACATGTCGGTTTCTTCACGATGTTTTCCTTCACCGTTTTAAGTTAGCGGCATTACGCACTTGACTTCGAAAAGACAGTGGTGCGTGTGGGGTTTGAACCCGGGGTCTCCGGATCGGCAGTCGCCGTTGTCCCGACTAGACCAGCCGTAACTTAGACCACAGGTAAATTTAATTAGAGGCTTCAAAATATTATGTGAAACGTTTTGTGCCAAATTGAAGAACGTTCTTTAGTTCACAATAGCGCAATCAAAACTCAGTATTTCTAACTAAGAATATAACTGAATTCTTATTGCAAGAATTCTAAGGAATTTCTTCAAAAATAATTATTTTCACAAGAATTTACTCCGAACAATATCACCAAATATTGAAGCGAGAATCTCGAACAAGTTTTTAATTAATTGTCGCAATTAAGACAAGTTCTGAGTCAACAATTTATTTTACAAGATATTTCAGAGATTACTTAAACCTTAACAAAACTTTCATTATTTCGTATTTATTCATTGAGGTTATTATTTCGTGTCAGTTTTACAAGTTTTGATAAATATGCAAAGTTTTACGAATATACTGGTTACATTACAAGGTTTAGATAAGTAGGTACCTACCCTTTGAAATGTAGGTACCTATCCTATAAAAGATTTGCAAACAACTAGAAGGATTGATTTGAGTAAAATTTAATACATTTTACAAACTAGTAGTTAGTAAATAAATAAATATTATCATCCTTATTCTCAAATATCTCTTTCCATCCTATGGTTGCCTGGAAGAGATCGCTTTTAGTGATAAGGTCGCCAATTGCTACTTTATTTGTTTTATTATAAGTAACTTTTGTTTTTTAAATTTTTAAATTAAGTTTTTTTTTAATTTTAATTAAATTAAGTGCATTAAAGAGTTAATTTATCGATCTAAATATAAATATTGGTGGACAATTCACACACACCACCATCTGACCCCAAACTAAGCAAAGCTTGTATGAAGGCGGCCAGATAGCTGATAATACTTATATGGTTTTAAATACATACTTATTATACACACTCATATATAAAAACACTCAGACACAGTGCAAACATTTGAAACATTTGAATGTAACGAACGATTGTGATAATTGTAATAACTTAATTACAAAATATGTTGTCTTTGAATAAAGAGGATACCAATGTTTCAAATTCTTTATCAGCACTTTATCAAAATTTAAATACTTATCGGCTTATAAGTAATTAGGTTTTGCATTATCGACTAACAGCTTAATCCTGAAAGATTACAATTCAAATGAATTGTAATCGGATTATTTTGGAATTATAGTAGATAAATATTTAGGTAGGTGGATAAAACGTTATCGGCGTGCTGAGATAAAAGATACCCGTTTAAGGTAATAATTTAGTGCTCACGTTTAATTCTGTTTCTTAGGTACCATTAGGTAGTCTTGTAGTGGTAGGACTCTTGGCGGAGTCCGCCTGGGGAAGGACCACACCTTTGCCAGTTATTCTATCGCCAAGCAGTAATGTGCAAACATTACTGTGTTCCGGATTGAAGGGCAATGTTTCCAGAGAAATCACAGGGCTTAGAGATATAACAACTTAGATCTCTGGGTGACGAGCGCAGTGCAGTGCTAGGTAATGATTTGGACTCTTCATGTTCCAATAGCTGCGTGTCACTGTGCTGCTTACCATCAGGCACATGTCCTGCTCGTCTTGTAACTCTTTATTAAAAAAAAAAGGTATTACTGAAATATACATCTATATCTATACTAATAATATTATAAAGAGGAAATATTTGTTTGTTTGTTTGTAATGAATAGGCTCCGAAACTACTGGACCGATTTCAAAAATTCTTTCACCTTTGGAAAGCTACATTATTCCCGAGTAACATAGGTTACGGCAGATGGCGCTGCAGTTGATATCTAGGTTATTATTCGAGCGAAGCCGGAGCGGGCCGCTAGTAATATATAAAAATCAATGCCACTTTTCGTTGTTAGTGAACTGCTCCTAAACGGCTGAACCGATTTGAATGAATTTTTCTGTATGCGTTTGGGTAGGGCCCTTTATGGTTTAGATTCACAAATCAGACCGGCAGATGGCGTTGCAGTTGCTATCTAGGTTATTGGTATCTAGGAAGCTGGAACGGGCCGCTAGTATTACATATATTTATGTAGGTACTAATATAATATTATAAAGCTGAAGAGATAGTTTATTTGAATGCACTGTTCTCAGGAACTACATACTGGACTGATTTTAAAAATTGTTTCAATGTTGGATGTTTACTTGCTCTCTGATGCTAGGGCCACACTAACGAGAAATGCCATTAATTATCGCGTTAATGGACGTTAACCGTAGGTGTATTTTACACCTACGGTCTATGTCCATTAGGTGTATTTTACATCAACGGTTAACGTCCATTATCGCGATAATTATTGGCATTTCTCGTTAGTATGGCCCCAGCATGTGTGCTATTTATTGGCTTTATGTTATGTAGGAGAGCGAGGGGCTTGTTGTAACAGTTTTCATGAAAACTGAAATATCTCGAGATCTATTGAATATACCTATTGCTACTAAATGTAGATGTATGGATGATGTAACTCTTTTGCTACCAAATCTAGTAAAAATTATACCTAAATGATCTATGCCGAAACTGGTCATAATTTTACAATAAAATTTATCATTATTTGGTGATAATTTTACAAATAATTATTTTCTAGAAGAAGTCCGGTATTACAACAAACAAAAAAAAAGTAGGACAGGAAAAAAAATCTTGGAGCTTATAACACGTTACAACATGCCCCAAGATTTTGTTACAACTAACCCCATGGTATGATTTTTAATATTTATCAAGATAACAAATTAACTAATTTAGCAATCTTAAAAATTATTATACATTTTCAGAGATAGATAAATTTGGATGTACATAAGACATAGAAAGTTTGAAATTGGTCGATAATAATAATGCAAAACAAAATTTTACGACTGTACAATTTTATATTACCTGGCAAAAATGAAGCGCGTGCACACTTTCACTAAATGTGTCGGCCGGCGGGATACTGACTATGGCAACATGATGCAGCGCGGTTGACAGGTTAAATCGAATCAAAGAATTACGTTAATAAAGTTAAAGATCCTAGTGAAAAGAGCCTGTTACTACTTAGCCCTGTTGTTACAACAAGCACCTCGTTCTTCTACCATAGACGAAGCCGGGACGGAATATCTTCTCGCGATTTCGTCCGCGTGGAATTTAGAAAATGGCTATTTGCCAAGGAATTCTACATTTCCACATACAGGTACAAAGTAAAATAAACGATCGATTGTTTTTGTGAGAATTATACAACTGACCAAAACAGGTCCGTAAATTTAAAGTTATCAACAGGTTATCAACAGGAAGCGCTTTGAACTGAAACTAAAACGAGAGCAATGGGTAAACACTCTGAAGATAATATTATTATACATTGCAAATTACATAATTAATTGCAATAATTAGATTGCACTAATTGATTTCAATATTACGTCACTTGCTGTCATAATCACCAAAAGGTTTTTAATTAAATCTATACCTCTAAAATATGCATATTAAAGCCCGAATGTAGATTGGAGTGGAATCTGGAATCAATATTTCAGAACATTACTTATAAAATAAATTACTTATATCTTGTGAGTATTTTTTTTAAGCAATAAGTTTTTCTTTTTCTCCTTACACAAACTTTAAAACTTGCGTTTGACGAATGACGTGGCCGGACGCACGCATAAAACCGCGCAAGAGATCATCACTACCTGGTAGTGAAGGAAAATATCGTTATTAAACCAGCACGATTCAAGAACCTTTGAAGGTCGTGATTCCTACGCCTACCGTCACTGCAAAAAAAATCATCGAGTGCAGGGGGAACATTTAGAAAGCTATTTATGCTACGTTTCTGATATTCTAAAATTCATTATCAGTATAACATTAACTGTACACTAAAGTAATATGCAAACGTAGCATAGGATGCCATGAAAGTCGATGGAGTGACAATTTACGTAAGGCAGTGTCTGAAGAAAAGCAGAGGATAGATCTGAGTGGCGTATTATAATAGGCATATGTCCATCATCGGTGGACCACCATCAAGGTAGGCTGACACTAGTATAGACTGTCGACTAGTAAAAACTAATTAATTACATTATTATTTAGTGATGTGATGAACAACAAATGAGTCTGATAGTTAGTAATAGTTACGTATAGCAGCAGCCATAGGAGTCACGCAGCCATTTAAATGTGTAGAATCCCAATCACTATCTTATCCAGAACTGCGCTTGTTGTTCCGCAATATTAAAATATACTTACTTAATAACTTTACAGGATACAAAGACCTTCAAACCAGAGTTTAGCGATGTATGTAAATTATAGCAGGATCCAACGCAGCATTATTTAAAACAGTTTTTGTAATTTATTTCAATTTACATACTTGGGTGTAAAACTGACTAAAAAAATTGGTGACTATATTGAACAGTAATGCAGGTATTTAATTTTCTTCGAGATAACAAAAACCGATTTTAATTTAAACAACAACAAACCGTCTTGAGATTAATTAAAAATTTTGAATTAAGTTTCGCCGAATGAGTTTAATTTTTTATCAGGCAATCAGCTAAATTTCATAATTTTTGTGAAATTTACGAATACGTCGTCCAGGTCGTAACCAACTTTTAGTGTTTTGTTGATATACTCGTATATAAAACCACAACACCGATTTTTTTAAATTACAAAAAAAAATGTGATCATACATATTACATTAGGTAAATGTATTTTTGTTATGTAGATATCATCGACTTTACAAAAAAAAATGGTAGCCTCTAAAGACTGTCGATAGGAGTGAAAACTTATACCTCAGAATTTCATAGCACACTTCGGGAACTATGCTGGTGCAACCTGAGGGCACTGCTGCTAGTCTGGAATTAATCTTTAAAGCATTTTCGTCTATATTAGTCTTCTTAGCATGGTCATCTAGAATATATGGTCATGGTCCCGAGTTCACCCACATATTTCTTTCATTTACGACCGTGATGCTAGACCTCAATTCACAGTCCACAAAAAATATGTGCGTGATGCGGTAAAAGAAATTTTGACTTCAAAAAAAAGTCACAATTGTGTATTTAGGTGGAACTATCACGCATGCAAAAAAAACATACACACGAATTGAGAATCTTCTCCTTTTTTGAAGTCACATAAAAATAAAGTCAAGCTTTCCCAGTGAACTAGTTAACCAAGTTCCTTGAACACCTCCTGCTTTGCATGATAAGGGACTGGAGAATTTCCGCATGCAACTTCAAGTTTCAATTGTTCGCCAAACTTGGAGCTGTTGCGGGAACACCACCTTTTGTGCGTTTGTTTGTGTGGGACTAACTGTTTGACATACAGAAATGGACAAAATAAATATACCTAGACAGACTATAATATTAGTAAGAGATTACATAGCTGTACAATCCACATGAATTAATGGCAACCAAAAATAAAGTAATATCTTTTTTCAATTTGACCACAGACTTAATATAAACATAATAGTATTTTTGCCGTTTGACAATTTTTTTTTTTTTTTTTGATTTAAAGTTTTTTTTTGATTTCAAAACATTAATTTACTTCAAATATAATTTTTAACATTAACACATTTCAACAATCTTTTTTCCATTTTGGCAGCGTTCTTCATAAGATAAATGTAGCTTTACTGATTCATCGATGTCTTTTGAATCGGAAACTTACAATAGGCGCTGAAAAATGAAAAAGTATGAATAATGTAGCTTCAAAAAAAGATAAATACTTAAGATATATAACGTAGTTTAAAATATTACGCTGTCTTGCGTGTTTTAATATAGGTAATATGGGGTTCTGGTAAACTTGTTCTAGATAGGAGACCACGAATCGGCGTACGTAGCGTAGAAGACCTTGAAAACTCGATGGAGTGAAGATTTACGTTGCGCAGCAACTAAGTAGGTACTGGCTGTTAAAGAGGAGCCGAAGTTAAGGCCAAGTGGCGTATCATGAGAGAGGCCTATGTTCAGCAGTGGACTAAAATAGGCTGATGAGGATGATGTTTTTTTGTGTTTTGATATAATTTTCATATGTTTAAATTTATTCATCAATCAATTCATTAAATGATCTATAGTAAAAATAAAATAAAAAATACACATCAAATTAGGTCAAAGAGACCACTGCGCACTAACCCCTGCCCGAACGTGCCCAGAACACTCGCTGCGTTCCCTCTCTGTATGGCCAGGGAGATCTGCTGAGTTAAGAACCAACCAACCAACTCGATGGATACTTCCATAGATTGAGTATGAAAAGTATTTGACCCTATCTCGTTGTTTTGCCGTTTATCTTTCCGCGTGACATTGGTGGAACTGTGAGGAAACCACAAAAAGGACCATAAATCAAGAGTAGAAGTTGAAATGTGTCAAGTGGTTTTTCAAGTAATTTCATGTAGCAGTAACCTTTAATTTTGTTTATTTATTTTTACAATTGCATGTAGTATGAATAACTGACCTCGCAAATGTTGTTTTTCTATATAATAAATTATCACCAGAATTAAATGTCAAAGGAACGCAACAGATCACTAAAATAACCTTGCCTAGTTTGTACTCGGTTAATGACGTCATGTGGTCACGTCAATGAATCAAAGTTAAGAGCTGGTCGAGTCGCGAGAACGGCGACTGCCGATCCGGATCCCCGGGTCCGAATTCCACGTGCACCACTGTCTTTTCTAAGTGATTTGCGTAATGCTTGCGTAACTTAAAACGACGAAGGAAAATATCGTGACGAAACTGATATAGATTACCGAGGTAAATTACGGCCTTGACTCTCTACTTGCGGGCGAAGTCTCCGAGTCCAAGCAGTAGGATTTTTTTAAGTGCGCTGCTTATGTATATTTATATGCTATTTAGTAATTTGAGCGTCAAAGCGTAATGGAAAGAGAGAGACAGAGGTATTTTCATATTTAATAATATATCATAATATTTATTGATTAGGTAAACGGGTAACTCACATGTAATGAGGTCGGTCAATCCGACTCGAGTTTCAGCCGCGTCCGGCGGCCTTTTTCAAGGAGAGTGTACGCGCCCGATGGCTTCCCGTTTGGCACTGATTATCATAATATTGGTAGAGATTATGGTTTTCATTAAAACCTCAAAAGTCATTATGCTCACCCCTTAATTTTTGTCTATTTCGTGCATTCAAAAACGCAATTATTGCTCAGAAAAGTACTTCCACATGTTGTAAGGTTATCCGGGGGTCAAGGGTTGAGAACTCAATTGGTGAAAATTGAATTCCCAAACCTCCCCGGAAAGAAAGTTAATGTTTAGGTATAAAATAAAAAAGTAAGACTTTTTCAAGCGTTTATTGATAGGACACAAAGGCAGGCATCAACACTAAAAAGGGTAAAAGGCCAGGGGTTGATCGTTGAGTTACTGTTCCTTCAAAAGACAAAAAAAGGAATTTGAAGAATTCCTCGACAACCTCTATATTAAAATTTGGTTATTCCCAGTACAGGGTCCTTTAGTAAAGATGGGTAAATTCCGAATACCACCCTAGGTTAGAGAGGGGTTCAGCAAAGGCAAAACTCCCCGGTTAGGTTAGATCAGTAATTGGGCGAAAATCAACCCCTCCTTACAGCCAGGAACCTATACTGTTACCGAGAACTGACAATATCTTAGGCTAGACAATATATAGGCCTTCATCAGTATGGTGTAAGACCATGGAATTTATAACTATAAATCCAGGTGACTAAGTATGGTAAGTGACCTAACCACAAATTACAAGTACAACGTCCGTTCCCACGCACTAAGATTAAACCGTTGAAATAACATTATTAGGTAATTGGTGTAAGACCAAGAAATTTATAACTATATTTATAGTAGATGAAGTAAGGTAAAAGACAACATTACACATTACAAGTACAACGTCCGTTCCCACGCACTAAGAATAAACCGGTGGAATAACATTATTAGGTAATTGGTGTAAGACCAAGAAATTTATAACTATATTTATAGTAGATGAAGTAAGGTAAAAGACAACATTACACATTACAAGTACAACGTCAGTTTATGACTGACTCTCAGTCACTTACAGGAAGTATGGTATCCAACGTATAGCCATACACCTAGTTTACTCGGGTGAAAAAGTATCTTAGGTTATTAACTACTGTAAGCTCCTATGAAATTAATGTTTAACAGCAACATCAGGTAAAAGTATATGTTATAGAACATAGAAATTTAGTTATTATCTAGGTCAGAAACCTGACCTGTATTAACCTAACAAGGCCCATAGCCCGGCCTGGCGAATAGGCCTCCACCACTCTCCATTTCAACTTCCACCACTCTTCACTATCAAAAAAAACCTGTCGGGTTCCGGCGAGCGTCGTCCCTTCCACGAGGCACGAGCTCGGGGTCGACCGCCGAATAGGGCGCAGCCCGGGGAAACCGCCAGACCTCTCCAACCCACACCCAAACACACCAGGGCGTCTCCAACCGCCTGGGGCCTCTCCAACCCACAACCAAACAGCCCTCCAAAACCACCTCCTACGAAAGAACAAACAACATTAACAACGGGTTCGTCAGACTCCCGCCTACACGCGGCCGCTCGGTACATTTTCCTTTATTCGACTTACCCCTTTAGGAAGGTGTGGTCACTTAGAGACGAAGACAGGCACGCGCACGATGCGGATGGCCGCCGGGCGCCGACGCTGGCCGTCTCGCCTCGCCGCGTTAGCCTCGGGACACGTCACTATAAAAAACATGTTTTCACATTTCTGCGACACGAACAATCGATCGATCGACGATCTAACAGCTCAATCACCTCACATAACTCACCAAAATCTTCAAATTCCACCAATATATATAATAATTAATCAACGACGCGGGACGGCACGCGGCCGCCCGCTCGAAAAATCGCTCGCAAAATGGCCGCCTTCCACCACTCCCGCTAACAGCCAGCTAGTGACGGGGGTAAAGAGGAACGACTTTTTTTAGTGATGTCCGTATATCGCTCGGCCGCATAGAAAATCGATGCGTTCCGATTTACGGGAAAAAAAAAGGGTTACAGTACTCCTCCCATCACCAGAATTTTTCGAAAGGAACCGAGAAAAATTCAGACGGCCCTCCGTCTATACACCTATCAAGCACAACACCCTACAGCTTCAAACTAAATTAACAAAGAAAACCTAAAACAACTAGCAAAAATCTGGAATTCTATACTAAGATATCCTGAAAAAGATGTAGATATTGTTCTTCCTTATGTCCAAATAAGGGGGCTGGTCATAAATAACGATGAGGGTCGCACAACAGCGTCTCGCATCCTACCATCCACTCGTCGAACATCCAGTAAAACAAAAATCCTAAAAGTAAAAACTAACTTAATCCAACAACAAAGCCTATTCAAAATATTTGCAAACCGAACCTAAGGTTCTCAAACAATTCAGAAGTTGATTAGGGTACACATAACTACTGCGACACATAATCAACTACAATAGTACAAGCTTGGCCAATTGGTTCAAAGACGAACAAGTCTTCTCCATCATCAACGGCACCTACAGCAGGAACAGATACTCGGAGAGACGACAGCCTCTCGTCAGCAGGTAGATCGACCTCCTTCAATAAAGTCTGGTAAACAAAATTTACCTAAAAAGGTATAACGGTACAACGCCCTGTTAAAAAGTCAAGGTTAAAGACACGAGTGGGGGGTAGATCCCAAACAACGTGTAAAACTACAGAATCTATCAAACAACATTCACATCTTCTGAGTTTATAAGTGTCAGCATACTACGGGTCAAACACCGGCGTATGATAAAGAGTCCAGAACGCGAGAAAGCGTTCGGTACAACGTTCTCAGAACCCTCATTAGGTTCCCTACAACAGCACATGTGAAACTCTGCCACACAATACTACATAAACCGCTAGAATACTACGGGATTCTATAAAAATCGACGTCAGCATCAGCACCACCACTTCCAGCACATCAACAACATGGTTACCTAGAGCCTAGCTCAAAAGGTTTATCTTCTGATCGCGACATCCCAACGCGGATACAGATATAATATAAGTCGAGATTCTATACAAGAAATCTGCTAACTCGTCATACTCAAGTATAAAAAGGTCTATCATCTGCTAACGATAACTCAACGCTAGTGCAGAAATAGTGAACAACAATAGGGTTACCTCAAGCCTAAGTCAAGAGGCTTATAATCTCTGATAGGGACATCCCAACCCTGATACAGAAATAGTACAATCAATAAGGTTCTCTGCTCGCGACAGCTTAACACGATTACAGAAATAGTAGAAACAATAAGGTTACCTCAAGCCTAGCTCAAAAGGTTTATCAACGGTGGGCGACAATCTAACGCTACTCCCGAAACAATATAGAAGGCGATTCTAAATAAGAATACCGCTAAAACGTCATCATAAAAATGTTATCATATCAAAATAGCTAAAGTAAGAACAATATAGGTATAAAGCTTCATCTATTGAGCTCCCTATTTAAGTATATAGTTATCCGGAATGATATCACAGACATACATAGTATAAGAATTCATTCAAAGGATGCAATCGATGCACCTGTCACCACAGCATCTCGGGGTTGCTGAAAGAAAACCGACTATCACGGCGATCTCCCAAGCGTAAAACATCTAGAGCTAAATTAAAAGCCTTCCAAAACTTAATACTAAATAAAAAAAATAAACCACAAATATTAACCTCTAAATATGGACGAGCATCAATTCTATTCACACGAACCATTGCTGCTTCTAATCTAGATTGTTCAAAGAATCTACCTATAAAATTACACCAATCAGACCACTCGGCCTTAGAAGTTAAACAATGGCCCGTCCTGTTCAGTTTTTTGGCTGTACACAACGAGAACAGTTTCTAATAGTAACACCCTTCTCACCACATCGATAACAAATAAGAATAGGAGGCGCCTTACATGCTTTCAGGATATGACCCTTAGTCCTACACCTTACACAAAATTCGTCCGCCGTAGCCACTGCAACTTCAAAATCCGGAGGCAGGAAATCCTCCAACAGCAAGTTCTTCAACTCTTTCCAATTATGAACGTCATCGCGTATACTACGATACCATAATAAAGCATCATCCGTAAACAACTCCACAGCCGAGGTATACAATTTAGAGGGGTTAATATGTCTAGACGAGCTTAACTCTTCTAATCTCTCCAGGTAAGCATGAACACTACCCTTCCCATTAAACTTATGGTTTAGTGCGTGAACATTTGAAACTCGGTCACACGAAACCAGGCGCACAGCAGGACCACTACGAACTTCCTCGGAGTCAGCGACTGCATCAGCTCCATCAGCAGTTCCCAGCTCCTCAACAGTAGGGTCACCTTGAGCTCCACACAACGGCTTATCATCTGCAAGGGTAAATTCAACACTACTACGAAAATTTTGCAATATGCGATCCATCTTCTTAGTGATAACACCCAAACGTTCGTCAAGCTGAGCTTTACGGACACAGTCTTCCTCTATAGAAGGTGAAAGGCGACTCAACCGATGAAAGAGATGATTACCTAAAGCTTGTATCCTATTCAGATATTTTAATAGTAATGGGCGTCGAGCACAAGTCTCCTCTAGTTCCCCTAGTTTACCCTGAACACACAGTAGTTCGGCAGAAATATCACCCTCATAAGTTACAATTTCATCAGTTCTCATCTGAGCATTCAACTTTTTCACCTGAGCTCGTAACTTTTGTATATTATCCTCCGGAAGGGCATCGCGGATACATACTTCATATTTCAACTCATCAACATTCAGTAAATGGAAAGATATGGGACGTTCCTCCATAGTCAAAGTCTTAAGTAAACAGAACTATACTTAAAATTAGATAAACTTAGGAATGTAGCTTATGCTAAAAAGTTATAATACTAGCCGCACAATACAACAGTAGTTAAACAATATTAAACCGTTATTATGATAACAAACTCAAAGTTATAGGTTGAAAAGGTAACAGTAACACGATCCAGAATCGAGCAACAGACCGAAACCAGAGGTAGAAGACCACGATCGATGACTTATAGTAGTTAAGCACGTCTTGAAAGCTTTAAAATAATAAAACAATAAGAAAAATGTTATATAGTGTCATATAACCAGCATATAGTCATATATATGATCTATAAATAGCCTAAAAAGGTAGAAAACTTCACATACAGTCGGTAAAGTTAAAAAAGTAACATATGGGGTTATACAGCTAACATATAGTCAGGTATAGTAAAAGGGTATAATAATAAATAGGTTGTGACAGCTCAACACAGCCTAAAAGTAGAAAACTTTACTTATAATAAGGAAAGTTAAAATAAACTGACATATAGTAGTATATAACTAACATATAGTCGGGTATGGTAAAAGAATATAACAATAAACAGGCAATGACATCTCAACAAAGCCTATAAAGTAGAAAACTTTACATATATTAAGTAAAGTTAAAAAAAATAACATATAGTAGTCTATAGCTAACATATAGTAAGGTATAGTAGAATAATATAACAATATCCAGGTAGTTATAACCTAAAACAGCCTAGAAAGAACACAGAACATCCTATAAAGCTTCAATAACGTGCAAAACATCCCATACAGTCTTATATAGCGTTATATAGTATATATATAGCGTATAAATGCTTGAAAAGGTCCCTGAGTTCGGGCGCCAAATTGTAAGGGTATCCGGGGTCAAGGGTTGAGAACTCAATTGGTGAAAATTGAATTCCCAAACCTCCCCGGAAAGAAAGTTAATGTTTAGGTATAAAATAAAAAAGTAAGACTTTTTCAAGCGTTTATTGATAGGACACAAAGGCAGGCATCAACACTAAAAAGGGTAAAAGGCCAGGGGTTGATCGTTGAGTTACTGTTCCTTCAAAAGACAAAAAAAGGAATTTGAAGAATTCCTCGACAACCTCTATATTAAAATTTGGTTATTCCCAGTACAGGGTCCTTTAGTAAAGATGGGTAAATTCCGAATACCACCCTAGGTTAGAGAGGGGTTCAGCAAAGGCAAAACTCCCCGGTTAGGTTAGATCAGTAATTGGGCGAAAATCAACCCCTCCTTACAGCCAGGAACCTATACTGTTACCGAGAACTGACAATATCTTAGGCTAGACAATATATAGGCCTTCATCAGTATGGTGTAAGACCATGGAATTTATAACTATAAATCCAGGTGACTAAGTATGGTAAGTGACCTAACCACAAATTACAAGTACAACGTCCGTTCCCACGCACTAAGATTAAACCGTTGAAATAACATTATTAGGTAATTGGTGTAAGACCAAGAAATTTATAACTATATTTATAGTAGATGAAGTAAGGTAAAAGACAACATTACACATTACAAGTACAACGTCCGTTCCCACGCACTAAGAATAAACCGGTGGAATAACATTATTAGGTAATTGGTGTAAGACCAAGAAATTTATAACTATATTTATAGTAGATGAAGTAAGGTAAAAGACAACATTACACATTACAAGTACAACGTCAGTTTATGACTGACTCTCAGTCACTTACAGGAAGTATGGTATCCAACGTATAGCCATACACCTAGTTTACTCGGGTGAAAAAGTATCTTAGGTTATTAACTACTGTAAGCTCCTATGAAATTAATGTTTAACAGCAACATCAGGTAAAAGTATATGTTATAGAACATAGAAATTTAGTTATTATCTAGGTCAGAAACCTGACCTGTATTAACCTAACAAGGCCCATAGCCCGGCCTGGCGAATAGGCCTCCACCACTCTCCATTTCAACTTCCACCACTCTTCACTATCAAAAAAAACCTGTCGGGTTCCGGCGAGCGTCGTCCCTTCCACGAGGCACGAGCTCGGGGTCGACCGCCGAATAGGGCGCAGCCCGGGGAAACCGCCAGACCTCTCCAACCCACACCCAAACACACCAGGGCGTCTCCAACCGCCTGGGGCCTCTCCAACCCACAACCAAACAGCCCTCCAAAACCACCTCCTACGAAAGAACAAACAACATTAACAACGGGTTCGTCAGACTCCCGCCTACACGCGGCCGCTCGGTACATTTTCCTTTATTCGACTTACCCCTTTAGGAAGGTGTGGTCACTTAGAGACGAAGACAGGCACGCGCACGATGCGGATGGCCGCCGGGCGCCGACGCTGGCCGTCTCGCCTCGCCGCGTTAGCCTCGGGACACGTCACTATAAAAAACATGTTTTCACATTTCTGCGACACGAACAATCGATCGATCGACGATCTAACAGCTCAATCACCTCACATAACTCACCAAAATCTTCAAATTCCACCAATATATATAATAATTAATCAACGACGCGGGACGGCACGCGGCCGCCCGCTCGAAAAATCGCTCGCAAAATGGCCGCCTTCCACCACTCCCGCTAACAGCCAGCTAGTGACGGGGGTAAAGAGGAACGACTTTTTTTAGTGATGTCCGTATATCGCTCGGCCGCATAGAAAATCGATGCGTTCCGATTTACGGGAAAAAAAAAGGGTTACAATGTCAACTGTAAAACGTACTAATTACCTTATTCCTTGCACTCAAAACTAGATTTTAAACGGCGTCATTTCAAGGCACAATAAAGGATAGTTTTGTTTGAAAATAAATGGGTATATTTCTCTTTCTGATTCGGGTTTGTTATAATGACAGTAATAAATCATATGGATCGTTAGCTCCCCCGGTGCGGGTTCGATTCCCGGCAAAATGGCATCATCTGTCAATGCGTGACTTGACGCGGCGGTCTAATGGAGTAGTGGTGTTTTGGAACAATCGTATGTGTTCGTTGTTAGTGATTTGAGGGATGGGTATGACATGGTAAATCCACATATTTGTAATAGAAATAACAGTGTTTTACTTGTACATAGTTTTATCTTTATTTTTTATCGTATAATTAAATTTATCGAAAAACTAGCAGAACTGCAGTTTCACCCTCGTTGTACCCAATCCCGTTACTTTTCTCAGATAATAACTAGCTTTTATGTTATTCCAGACTATTAACTACGTATCAGTTCAAGATTTCATCAAAATCCTTTCAGTAGTTTTTGGTGAAAGAGTAACATAGATTCTTACAAACCTTCGTGTTTTTAATGTAGTAAGATAAGTTTCTAAGTTTAATGTAGTAAGATAAGATAAATGTTAATGTAGTAGGATATGTTTATGTCCTCTCTGTACTTATTTTACTATCTTCCACAACGTAATTAAGTATTTTTACTTCCACATTCTATTCTTCATTTCTTCTCTTCTATCCCAGATACCTGGATTGATTGAGATTGATTTTTGCGATAAGGTTTCCAATTGCTACTATATTCTTAAGGTTTTCTATACTATGTCGTTTTATTTTCTAATTAAGAGGAAAGACAATCCATATCTATCTATCCTTTCAAAGCAGACAACAGTAAAGTTGAAAAGTTTGATCTTCGCTTCGGAAATTCGACAAAACGTTACTATTAAATATATAAATCAAACCACTTCGTTAAAAATGTGTAAAATAAATAAAATCTCAATTTATTTTTCTAACACTTCGTGAAAATAGATCGTGAAAGGAAATGTTCAACTATCATTATAACGTTTTAACTATTTTAAAATGAAATATTATCTGTTACATTCTTCGTTTAGCGGACATTAGTAAGACTATTATTGAAATAATAAACGAAACTAAAAAGCTCTACGCTACGCGGGCAAATAGAAAACAGCCGTCCAGGAATTCATATTACCCTTTTTTACACCGTACGACTCGGACTGCTAATAAATTGAAATGGATCTTTTTTTACCCGCGTTGAGTACTTTTGGTTGGGGGTATCATATTATAGTAAATTTCACAGTTTAATAGTTTTTTTTAACAGCATTTTAACAGTGAATATGGTTTGGATTTTTTTACGTTTGGATGTTTGTTGCTCAGTGACGACGGAACTCCTAAATAGATCGGGTTGAAATTTCAAACACAGATTGATTAGAGCCTGGAATACTACATAGATTATTTTTCATCCCGGAAGAATAACGGAAACGGAAACTACGCGAGTACAGGGTGCTGCTTTTACTTTTATAATAAAATTGTAAAAGTCAATGTTTTTATTTCTATTTTAAACATTTTAATTTAACCGATGCGGAAGAAAGGTTCTCGAGTGGCGACTACGTCACGGAAGTGTTGGACGGCCTCCCACTAGATGGACAGATGACCTCACAAAAGTCGCAGGAAACCTCTGGTTGTAGGTTGCGCAGGGCCGTTCATTTTGGAAATAGTATGTTGTAGTATACGCAGCTACTGCGCGCGCGCCGCTGGAGCGAGTATGTCCTTTCGCCCAATATTGCGTAGAAGCAATCAACTACAAACATTACAGATTTTCTACAATAGCACTGGAGCCCACCAAAATCTTAAACGCATAAACTGGGCACGGAGGGTGCCATACATTTTTTCGAGTATTTTATTCTAAAAAACTGCATATAGTCGTTAGGCATCCAATACCGCGAATGCCACAAACTGGAAATTTTCTAATATGTCATGTTTTATTTTAAAACATAACAAAACAAAAGTGAGCGTTAAAAAGACAGCCATCCTAAACTGACGCATTCGCTGGTCTGATGACACAAAATTATGTCGATGGTTTTGAATCTTTCGAACGATGAAGGAGCAGGCGAAATTTTTGGTCAACTTTTTAATGCAGTAACGTATTTCAAGGTTTGAAATAGAACTGTATAAAAATCGACTTGCCAAACGACGATAAATTAAAATGTAAAATGTGGGGCCTTTATTTTGGCATTTGACTCTCTCATCTTGTGTGAAAAGGCCTCAGTTGTCCCAATATAAATAAGGCTTATGCTAACAACAAACACGAAAATCATATACGAAATTCAATATATTTTGTGCATACACTTATGGCTTTATGTAGAAAAAAAATGTAATATTGCGACTACGACATGCGACTACGACACGACCAAATATCGTTACCACTAAAACCAACCACGAAACGTCATCTCAAATGTCATCACTCGCCGACAGCTGACGAAACGTCGCGTCGCTTCCCCATCAATTACCCACATGTTAGTTTTGTTTGACAGTAGCGGCTTCCGGTTTCAGAATAGGAAGGTGTAAAGAATCTTTTTTTGCTTTTGTTTGGTAAAGTTGATTAGTGTATTTTAATAGCACTCGTCCTATTTGGGATTGATTTTATGCGTGTATTCAGAGGGAGATATTTTAAAATATATTTTTTGTTACACAAGTTATTGAATCTTAATATATATAAATCTCTTGTCACGATGTTTGTCCGCGATGGATTCCTAAACTACTTAACCGATTTTAAATTAAAATGGCACACCGTGAGCAGTTTGGTCCAACTGGAGAGATAGGACAGTTTTTATTTCGATTAATCCTTATAGTCTATAAATGACAATATCCGAGCGCAGCCGGAATGGGCCGCTAGTTATTCTATATTTGTTAAAATAAGTTAGTAAGGTTCATACTACACAACATTAGCTCTTATGTACTAAACTAGTCAAGAACATTTTCCACTACACTGGCCGAGTATGGCTAATGCGCACTAACCTTAAGAAACAAAGTTCAATTACAGAAAATGCTCACCTCCATATTATAAAGTTTGATTTAAAATTATACAAGGTTATAGGTATCTTCTATTTAAATATGTAAAAATGAAGGATTTTTTTGGTAGGGCTCTTTGCAGAGTCTGGAGAATTACCACATTTTTGCCAGTTATTATACCGCCAAGCAGAAATGTGCCAACATTACTGTGTTCCGGTTTGGAGGGCAACGTTTTCAGTGAAATTACAGGGCAAAGAGATAAAACATATTATATATCTGTGTGACGAGTGCAGTGCAGTGCTAGGTAATGATTTGGACTCTTCATGTTCCAATAGCTGCGTGTCACTATGCTGTTTTGTGGCAGGCATGTTGCTTACCATCAGGCACATGGCCTGCTCGTCTCGTCACTCTATACTATATAAAACTCTGTATGTCCTTTATATAGACTCGTAAACTATGCATTTGATCATGTGACGATCTTTAGCAAAGTTGTAGTGCACGAGTCAAAGAAGGTTTCTGAGTTGGTGCAACCAATTTTCGGCAGGTGACGTAGCATCAAGTGCGGTGTACAGCCAATAGGTACAATCCTCAAAAAAACTAAGTAGCCCGTTAGTTAGATTGCCAAAAAATATTGTACACGTATTTTTTCTTTTAAACAAAAAATGACGAAGATACAGCGCGTCGAAGTTTCGTGCGACGTCACTTGTGAGTACAATTTTTACTCACGAGTGACGTCGCGACCCCCCACTCTCGAAGTTTGATGGTCTATAATCTACATCTTTGACGATTTTTAATATTATGAAAAAACAAAAAATACGTGTCCAATATTTTTCCATAATCTAGCTGACGGACTAATAAGAATGGTGTATTTTTGACCCAGTCCGGTACCCTATTCGTTGCAAATAAATTCGTTTCTCTAGACATTTACGAGTACCTACCTAAGTAAATGTAACATTTAAAATAATTAATAAATATTGGTGGACGATTCCCACACAACACCGTCTGACCCCAAACTAAGCAAAGCTTGTACCATGGCAGCCAGGTAGCTGATATAATATTTACAAAGTTTTAATTATATACTTATTATACATAGACACGCCCAGACACAGTACAAATGTTAAACCTACTTCTAACTCTATAATTTGGTGAAAATTAATTAGTTACTTACTAGAAATTAATATCTAAAAATTAATTAGAATAAAATACAAAATAAGACTTTACTAAATTAGTCAAAAATAATTACTTCTCAGAAGATTTAACTTGAGAATGTTTTTACTTATTCTTATACTCAAAGTTTTAGTTTTTGTGATAGTTGGTCTATTATGAAATATCAAATACATTTTTGTTAAGACTTTATAACTAAATAGATTATTTAAATAGTGACACGCTTCAACTAGAAGACTATAATAAAAATGTTTCAGTTTTGATTACTGATTATGATGCATCAACAAAGTTAGCCCAAGTGTTAATAAACCGAGTAGATTCGGTTGCTTTAGAAGTGAGAGCTTGCTAAATAGTTCTTAATTAATAAAGACCGATTCTAACTATTTGCCAACACCACTGGAACCGATTTTCAACGGATTTACTGAAAAGTTTTCGAATCTAAATCGTTTGAGGTCGAAGAAGTTTATCTTCAACTTACAGATATATAGAAAGGTAGAATAGACAATGGAATAATTATTTATTAAATGAATTGATTATACAATTTATGTGTTGTTGTGGCATGTTTTTATTACCCACGTTTTCCTCGCTTGATGGTAGCCGAACTATACTTATATTAATTACCAGTGCTCGCCAAGTGCCAAGGACAAACGTAGAGGGTGGGGGGTATCATGGGGGTAATGATCCCCTTTAGGCTGGGTCCAGTACCTAGATGGGTCAGTAATTGAAACGCACGCGCGCACTTGTCGCACGGTCTTGTGACTTGAGAACGACTATGAGAACTCCCCTCGCACCAAAGATGGATTCGCTTTTGCCAAGTGATCGAAATTCATACTATAATTCAGACATTTAGAACACAAATCCAGTTTAATGTCAATTTTACCACAGACTTTAACAATAAAAAATACTATGTGTGTGTTTTATATAATTACATGTTTGTATACAAAGAAGTACATGTTTGTTTTTTATAGTATAGAGAGACGAGACAAACAGGTCATGTACCTGATGGTAACCAACATACCTGCCACATAACAGCACAATGACACGTAGCCATTGGACCTTGGACTGGATTGCACTGGTCACCCTGAGATAAAATATGTTTTATCACTATGGCCTGTAATCCCACTGGAAACATTGCCCTTTTAACCGTTCACAGTGACGTTTTGACATTACTGCTTGGCGGTAGAATAACTAACAAAGGTGTGGTACTTCCCCAGGTGAACTCTGCAAAGAGTCCTACCACTATTAAACTACTAATGGTAGTGTATAGATGTTATGTATTTTAATTGAGTAAATGTTTTTTTTACAAACGAAATTATAAGTAACCCAATAGAAATGCCCAGCGCTGGGACTCGGGGTCTGCTCTTGCAAGAAGAGAGTCAAAGGTCAAAAATTTACCACGCTGGTCGTGTGGGGTTGGGTGTATGACACACCTCCTCGAAAGAAGCCCTTTTCCCAACATTTTGGTTTCTTCTGGATGTTCATCTTCATAAGCCAGTAGTGATGACAAACATGTATACGTGTTTAATTTAATTAAAACTGCTTATTCCGTTACAGACACACATAAGAACATACACACACAATTACAAATACACAAAAATTGGCCTTGACCCTAAAAATTTACCTAGACTCGATTGGCACAGAACCGAGGACATTGGCATGACAACCTATACCCAGCTGTGGGATAAAAATTCGGTGGATGATTATGATAATGAATGAATAGATATTTTTCCTGTTGCTCACGCTGTAAGCATAGGTATATCAGCAATTGTTACAAATAAATTAGTAAAATATACCACATTAGTAAAATATACCACATTTTTGCCCTGTAATCAGTACCAAAAAAAAATTTCATGAATTGCGCTAAAAACCTAAAAAAAAAGAAAAAATAAGAACACTTTAAGGCCGCTAATGACGTTCACTAATGTACTCGACTAATTAACAAACCGGAGAACAGAGCGATCCAAAGAAAAAAAAAATCTACACAAAAAAATATTTGGGTGGAAGTCACAACTTTCCCGTAATTACGACGAAGTGCCATTTTATGAGTCCCCAAATGCAATAAGAATGCGGAGAAAAAGTTTTAAATCGCTGTATTTCTTGTCGTTTGCACGTGCTTAGAGGGCGCGGTGACAGGAACAGCGACGTACGGAGCGATTACACTGGTTCTAACCGGCATCAAAGAAAGAGGAGGTTCTAAATTCAGTTTTATGTTTTTTTGAAATAAAAACTTCTTTTGTCACACCACAGACAGATTTGTCGTGGAATGTGAATTGAATTCTTGCGTCACGCTCGGGTATGATTAGAAATTTTCGGGTAAACTCGGGACCATCATAGGCATGCTCATGGCCACGCTCTCCCGGTTTCACCCGAGTAGTGTCCAAAGTAAGCTATCAAATTCTGAGTTAGGCAGTTCCTATGACTGACTTTTTTATAGTATTTTTGTAAAGTAAAGCTTTATTTGCGTAGCATGGGTAGATACATTGATAGATGGAAATGTTACGAATAGTAGTTCATATATAATGCTCTTCATCATCAGTCCCAAGACGTCCACTGCTGAACATTAGCCTCCCCCCTAGATTTCAACAACGAACGGTGCTTTGATACCTGCAGCCAGTGGTTTCCAGTGACCTTTATGAGGTCATCTTTCCATCTAGTTGGAGGCCGTTCAACACTGCGTCTCTCGGTTCGTGGGCGCCACTCGAAAACCTTTCTTCCACATCGGTAGTCAGTTCTGCGAGCGATGTGGCCTGCCCATTGCCACTTCAGCTTGTTGACTCTTTGAGCTATGTCGGCCACTTTCGTTTTTTTGTAATTACAATGCCCTTAGGCATGCAACACATACAATTAAAAAAAAAACAGCTGAATCTACATTACATTGCACCTACAAATTAATTAACACGATACAATACGAAAATACAGTCTGTTTTTGCACGTATGTCACGCGATATCTGCGTCAATTGCGAATCGATTTTGATGATTCATTTTTTTTTGGTAGATCATACCATAGATGAAGCATTTTTTTTGCTACGCAAAAAGATCAACAAAGCGAGTGAGCGAGAAATCATTTTTAAGTGGAAATCGCTCGAGAGAAGAAGAGAAAGTGAATGAAGTAACGTCATTACAATATTTTAGTATACCCGAACGTAACAGTCTGATTTCGTCGCGGTGAAAATCGTGTATTTTTTAATTAATCCTTGGATTGCAGACGATTTTATTAAATTATTTATATTATGGCATGTTCTGTGCGTGAATGTGATACAAGACGATATTATAATCCGAATCATTACACTAGTCACCAACACATGTAAATATGATTTTTTATCAGGTCTCCGAGCTGCCTTTGTGTGTCTTTTACATTTGACGTCTTTGGATCATACTAAGGTTATATTTTCAATTTTAACAATATCGGTGTAGCGTTTTTTGAAATATAAATATTTGCTAACCTCAACGACGTATTTGTACTACCACGTTATTTAATTGGAACAGTGGATAATGTCACAAAAAGTATGAATTTAAGTTTAATTTTTTAATTGAAATCGGTTCTTGTTTTTTCGTGTTATGTTATTAAAAAAATAGTCAATCATCAATCATCAACAGCCCACTAAACGTTCCCACTGCTGGGACTCGGGGCTTTCTCTCGCAAGGAGAGAGTTAAGGCCATAATCCACCACGCTGGCCCAGTGCGGGTTGGCGGATGACACATGACTTCGAAAGATTCTAGGTACATGTCGGTTTCCTCACGATGTTTTCCTTCACCGTTTTAAGTTAGCGGCATTACGCACATGACTTCGAAAAGACAGTGGTGCGTGTGGGGTTTGAACCCGGGGTCTCCGGATCGGCAGCCGCCGTTCTCCCGACTAGACCACCGTAACTTAAAAAAATAGTACTATTAAATTATTAGTACTTATTAAATTATGACACACATTGAGTGACGTTATGTTGTGCATTAAAATAAGCGAAAATTCTGTATTGTATCCGGTATAATAATAATTTGAAGGTCATCATTTCCAAATAATACAGTTTAACGATTGTAGCCGTACGAAGTATAAGGCAATGAGTAAATAATAACTGTCCATTACAACCTTGAATAGACCTAATTATAGAGAAATACCATTTTGTTACTGTGCTAGGCTTTGCAAATGATAAACGTTCTACCGTAGGTACTCTAAGCTTTGATCTAAATAAATTTTAAGCTGCATATCTGCCAGAACTCTATCAATACTCGTACACCTTTTTTTACATAGTATAGAGTGACAGGACAAACAGGACATCTGATGGTAAGCAATAAGCAACATACTTGACCATAACAGCACAGTGACACGTAGCTATTGGAACATGAAGAGTCCAAATCATTACCTAGCACTGCACAGCGTTCGTGACTCGGAGGTATCAGGTGTTGTATCTATAAAGCCAGTAAGTTCACAGAAAAACACAGTAATATTAGCACAGTACTGCTTGGCGGCCGAATAATTGGCACAGATATGATACTTCCTTGGACTCTGCAAAGAGCCCTACCGCTACAATTAATATATATCTATACTAATATTATAAAGAGGAAAGATTTGTTTGTTTGTTTGTTTGTAATGAATAGGCTCCGAAACTACTGGACCGATTTCAAAAATTCTTTCACCTTTGGAAAGCTACATTATTCCCGAGTAACATAGGCTATATTATATTTTTTTTTAAATTAGGGATCCTTTCTAAAACTCCAATAATGTAACATAAGGTGTAAAAAAATGACCTGAAAAATTCCTTACGTCGCGTGCGCTGCGAAAACTATTGATGATAGAACAAAATCATTTACTACGACTTTGCAGAACTCATTATTATCTACAAAAAGTGTCGCGACAGCATATGTCTAAATATTATAGCCACAGTAAGCAGTTTTTTATTCTAAAATATTAATTTATATATGCCGCCTCTTGAAAAGGCTCTTCATTTGTACCTTGGTATTAATCCTCTTCAAAATAGGATAGTTTTTGTTTCGATTAATAGTCTTTAAATGACAATATCCGAGCGCAGCCGGAATGGGCCGCTAGTGTACAATATTTGCGACGTTGCTGACATCGAACGAACTCAAAAGTCAAGTTTCGTTCAAGCCAGTTGACTCAAAACCAGTACACAGAGTGTTTTTTTAATGTTTAAAACAGTACATGCGTAGTCAAACATTATTTTATAGCGCTAAAGAGTCCAAAACAGGTTTATTTTGATGAAACTGCTCGGAATGTCAAGACCAATGTGACTTCCTTGAGCATTCTCTTTCTGCATTCTGCTTGAAACCATAATCTCAGGTGATTAAAAATTCGTATAAATTTTTCTCCAAAACATATCAGGTTCAGTGACTTTACTCGAGGCATATTTAAACACTGAATTAATTTTATTCTGGCTAATAATTGCTATCAAACGTGATAATATTATTAAACATTCGTAAGTTGGGTACGCTTCTGACCGGCATTAGTGGGCATGATCATTTTGATTGCATCTGGATCTATGGATAATTTAGAAGCGTTTAAGCTAAGTAGTTATAGATGTTTCATGATAAATGGATCTATTAAAATCGGTTTTACCAGTTGACAAATAGCCTATGTTTTTTTTCAGGCTAGAGTCTTATATTTTTACTAAATTCCTTTGAAATCGGTTTTATAGTTTTTTTCCATACTGAATAATTTGCGCGAGAGGTACTTCCAAAGTGGTAAAATGTGGCTCCCTCCCCTATAACTTCTTTTAAAATAAGAGAATGCTAAAACTAAAAAAATATGCTGTAGATTACCAGGAAAACTTCCATTAAAAATTGGTTTGAAGTCGATCTAGTAAGTAGTTTTTATTTAGTAAGTACGACATAAATACACTATTATTAAAACATCGATCAAAGCTATACCGAACTTGTGTATTATGTTACTTGCTGCTACGGAACCCTTCATGGGCGAGTCCGACTAGCATTTGGCCGCTATTTTTACACTCCACACCCAGTTCAAGTAAATGGACTGAGCACGTGAATGAAAATTGTTATTATGGATTATCCAAAAAAGATACTTATACATTTACTACCGTGAACTTTTTTGTAGACCTTTTTAAGAGGTACAATAATACTGCAGTACATTTATTTTGCAGAAGATACATATATAGAAGTTGCGGCTGGTCTAGTCGGGAGAACGGCGACTGCCGATCCGGAGACCCCGGGTTCAAACCCCACACGCACCACTGTCTTTTCGAAGTCATGTGCGTAATGCCGCTAACTTAAAACGGTGAAGGAAAACATCGTGAGGAAACCGACATGTACCTAGAATCTTTCGAAGTCATGTGTCATCCACCAACCCGCATTGGGCCAGCGTGGTGGATTATAGCCTTAACTCTCTCCTTGCGAGAGAAGGCCCCGAGTCCCAGCAGTGGGAACGTTTAGTGGGCTGTTGATGATGATGATGACATTTATTTTAACTATCTCGTAGGGTTCAGCCAGCGTTTGCATTGTAACCGCAAACAATGTGAATATTTATGACAAATGATTACCAATGTCATCATTAGAAACCTTCAAACTTATCAGTGTTTATAGCTAAAAGTACTATTATTATAGTATACAGTACGAGTATTTTATGCGTGTTATTATAGTATTATTATTTTAGTATTTTATCATACATATTTTAAACCTTCCTTGATTTACTATATCTGTTCAAAAACCATATCACAAATATCGTGTCATGTTAAACTATTATGTCATGTTAGTCATTATTGACATCTATAAACCAATACGAAAAATGATTTTCTATTCCTTTTTACGAAAACTGCGTGAAAGGAGGACTATGACACTGGCAAACTTTTATTATGTATCGAGAAGGAAGCCAGAATGCTTATTTTTGGTTTTTATACTATGCATAAAAAACATTAATTAAACCTTGTGTTTGACACACACGCAATATATTAAATAAATAAATATTGGTGGACATTTCACACACAACACCATCTGACCCCAAACTAAGCAAATTTTGTACCATGGGAGTCGGATAGCTCCCATGGTACAAAATGATTGGGGAATCACGCGGTTTTCGTAAAAAGGAATAGAAAGTTGTTCCTCGTATTGGTTTATAGATGTTAACATTATTAATTTTTAAAGTCTGTAGTCAAATTGAGAATAGATTAATATTTCTCTGTGGTCGAATTCACTAATTAGAAGTGTGGTTTCACTAATTAGAAGTGTGGTTTCACTAATTAGAAGTAATTTCGCTGAACAATAAACGAGAAAATATTAATAAAAATAAGACACCAAGTTCGACGAACCTAGTTTAGTTTTCCTGTTTCTATAACCAACTAGTCCACTTAACATACTTCAATTTTGCAAACAAACATTCAGAAACGCCATCTCGTCAGTAGTGATTTTATTTTGAAAAAACTATCATATAAATAGTGCAAGGCCGTGGTCGGCAAGATCAGTAATTTTTGTGTGGTCAAGATTGATTTTTCTTCCAATTTTATACGTTACATGGCTTTATGAGCTCAACGCAGTCAGGTTGAATTTTATTCGTAATTGTAGCCTGTAATAAATTATTATTATTTTTGTGAATATGGTTTTAAAAAGTGATGTTCAGTGTGTTGAAAAAAGCGAACATTTGGGTGATACTTCAGTGATAAAAAATAAAATTGTGTATACAAATGTTTTAATTCACGTTTACATACACATAGCAGCTGCCTATGGGATTTACCTCGCTTTTGTTTCGACGTGTTGGAAAACTCTATTATTTTGTAAGTACTCAAATTTTTATTTTTAATTGTTATTATGTTTTTTTAGGTTTTTTATTTATTTATTCATTTGTGTGAATTGTCCACCAATATTAAAAAAAAAATTACAATCAATGTCAAAAAGCAATCAGCACTATTAAAACTCGCAGAGGTTTGTATTAGTGCGAACATTCTCGAAAACAAATAAATATATACAATTTAATGCAAATACAAAGGTTCAGTATTATAAGTCATAAATAATCTAAATCAGAATACGATCAATATAAATAAACAAATCTAACCCTCTAATCAAATCTAGATTTGGGCAGGCAGGCAGAAAAACTTATCTATCTACCCATACATCCAGTACAAAATAGATGGCACGAAAACTCACGATTATTGATATTCTGAGGTTTAGGTTTTATTTGTGATATTTATAACCAATAAGGATACGTTAGTCTTAAGGTACATACATACGTAATTTATTGTTGTGATATTTTTTTTAAGAGTAGTGTATTTTCTCATTTCTCACTTCTTTAAGTAGTTAATTTCATGTTAGGTAAAGTAACTGTTGTATATTGATGATATTTTTTTTTACGGTTTTTTATATAATTTGCGCATCCCGTTTCCTAACAGTCTTGTTCACACATTCTTTTTCATCCTAAGGTTACTTGGTAGAGATCACTTTATCGATAAATCGGTCCAGTTGTCACACTAATTTTAAAGTTAACCGTTGCGTTGGTTATTTTTGTGTATTACATTCTGTTGTTTTAATAAATTACAAATATATCTCTATCTATTTTGTAACTAATAAATATAATATATTACCTATACTAGCGGCCCGTTCTGGCTTCGCTCGGATATTGTCACATAAAGAATATTAATCGAAATAAAAACTATTTTACCTTTAAAGTTGGACTAAACTGCACTCGGTGTGCCACTTTATTAAAATCGGTTCAGTAATTTAGGAGCCTATTACGGACAAATAACGTGATGCGTAATTTACATACATACCTAAGTTTAAACAATACCTACACACTATAATAATTAATAAACATCGAACTTTATTCACTGTGTTCATTAATCAATACATTATTTGTATAAAAAAAACCGAAGAAGAAAATAGCTTTAATTTATGAAATCTATTATTAATATCTGGCAATCGATAAATCGTAACGTAGTGATATACAGGCATTTATATTTAATAAAATGAATAACGTTAGTTACAATTTAGAAGAATATCGTTCATATTATGTACTTGTACTTTACAAAATAGATAGATAGATAAACTCTTTATTCCACTAAATAAACAAAAAAAATCTTAAGAAACAATAATCTAAAAAAGTAAATTTGGTAACGATTGGCGGCCTTATCGCTAAAAGCGATCTCTTCCAGGCAACCGTAAAATACATTTTCCCATATTTAAATAATAAATATTTTAAAAATCAAACTGAAAAAATGGCTTGTCGGTTCAGTCTTTCTACAATTTTTACGAATTTTAAAGTAGGTAGAAGTTAGATATTAAAGTCAATTTAAATGTAAGTAATGATAAAGCAGTGTAAACGCACATCTTATGGTGATAATTTCTTACATGTAAAATTATATTTTATGAATGAATTATCATTATGACAAATAATATAAAAATTATGTGATATGACTGTTATAAACTATGAATAAATTTTGTTTTCCATATAAAATAATCCTCCTATTTTTATAATAGTCGATGTTTGGATGTTTGTTGCTCAATCACGTCGGAACGGCTAAGCAATTGAAATTTGGAACATAGGCATTTTTTGTTGTGGAAAAAATTATATTTTGTGAATCGTTAGTCAGAAAGTAGTCAAATTGAGATCAAATTTTAAATATCGCTTTACAAGCGGTCCGGCCTGGCTTCGCCCGTATAAAATATAGCCTGTTGATATAGCACTCAATAGATTTTTTTAATTCATCCAATAGTTTTGAGATTATCGCGTTTAAACAAATGAACTCTTCAAGTTTATAATATTAGTAAACATTATCGTTTTTTTCTACAAATATTAAAAGCGTGTAAAATTGTATACTCCTCTGTCGACGCAATTTTCGTAAACATGAGTGCAAAGTTATTGCTTCACGTAATAATACACAGATAGTAGGTATGTAAGACGATATTTTTTATTTATATTACAGATATTTATTGTTATTTACCGCCTTAGTGTCAAAATTAAAAAGAAAATTAAATGAATAATATCCTTCAATATTATTTCCTAAAAGTACATTATTTTTACCTTTGACGCCAAGGTGGTACAGGCTAACATCTTTTGCATCGCTAATTATCTACTAATAATAATAGGAATATGACTTATTATTTCAGTTAACAAAGGTTAGATGAAAAATTAATATTAGCGTATTATAGAATGCGTAGGTAGGTATATCAACACAAAAAAGGCCGTTATAGGGACTGCCGATAAAAGTGAAAAATTATACATAACTTAGAATTTTCTGTTAGATAGTAGTAATGTTGCACAATACATCGTGTATAGCCACAGATATACTATTACGCATGTCAGGGGCGCAAACTTACAAGATTTCACCGCTGCGCTTCTCTGTCACCGGTCTTACGCTATATTTTATCTGTATCTGTATATAAGTTTTTACTTCAAAACATTTGTTCTTCGAGCCTGGGAAGCCAACAAAAATAATCCAGAAATCATGTATCCTGGAAAGGTGTCCTGACACCAAAGCCATGTGAGCAGGCATGACTTGCGCGAGAGCTGTCATATTTTGCTTTCTCGGGGTCTTACTAACTCTACTATACCAATATCTGCATTATTTTCGCAAATTAAATGTACGAGAAATGATCTTATGTAGTTTCCGATCTAACACTAGGTGTGTTAGATTGGATGACTAAATAAAAGCTGGACGTCTTCTCTCTTTCTACGTAAAACGTAATTTAAAAAAACTCGGCCTTTCCGACTCCGGTTCTACTTCGATTCGTCATTTCGTCCGTTTAGATGTTCTCAGCCCACGCTGATTAGAGTAGTACTACAACAATGTCCAATCGGATGATACGGAGTAAAACCGGAGTAGAAAGTCAATTTTGAGGTCGAAAGTTTGTATCCACTCAGTGTTTTCTCAGTGTAGATCTACCACTGGTTTTAATTGTAAAGGAAAATATGTATAGGACAACACAGGAGTGTTTTAAGAAAGAAATATCTTTCGAGTGTGTCAATCTGCACTTGCCCAGTGTAATGGTCTTCATTTTCTCCCTATTCTAATCCCAACAGCGAGAATAAGTATAGAGTAGACTGATCAATGGTGTTGTGTGTGAAATGTCCACCAATGTTTTTTCGAGACAAAATGAGATCATATTTTAAGAGTAGGTTTTGTTGGCATTGCTTTATTTAAATATGTAGTAGGTTTTGTTTGAGTAGGTGTCTGCAAGTGCTTTTGGGTGCTAAATTCACCTATTCAATCATTAGAAATATGTTCTATTTTAATTATTTTTTTGTAATTCCAGCATACATCACATACACCTGCGCTACCCTCGGCGTCACCGCTGGCGCCCACAGACTCTGGTCCCACAGAGCCTATAAAGCCAGAACACCTCTTCAGATCCTTCTCATGATATTCCTGAGTATGGCAAACCAGAATGCAGTCAAGTGGGTTAGAGACCACAGACTTCACCATAAGTACACAGATACCAATGCTGACCCAAATAACATAAAACGTGGACTATTCTTCTCTCATATCGGTTTTACGGTCATGGAGAGACACCCAGATGTTGTAGAAAAGGAGAAATATATTAACTTGACGGACTTGTACAGGAATCCAGTCTTGATTTTTCAACGCAAGTAAGTATTTTTTTTATTATCAGTATAATACGCTGAATTACTAATCGTGTGTACAGGTGTGAAGTAATTTTTAAAACCACCGCTTGCTAAGACTTCAGTGACTGTGTATGATGTACATATGTAGGTTCGACTTTTTTGGAATGTAGTTTTCGAACCATGATAGATGCCTAAGCTGTTGAAATATTCATAGATTACGTGTTACATAATAGCAGATTAATTAATAAGTTATAAAAGAGGAAAATTAATCAAAACTAAGATAGCCCTCATAAAACAAACCAGTTTGAGCTTTTTAATCATCTAACAAGAAATATGGGTATAGCAAGCGTTAGAAATACCTTATATTAAAATTGTCTTTTATAACGCAAAAAATGGCCAAAAACCTTTTATTTTTTAATTATTTCCAATATGAAATTATAATGAAAATATTACGTAGAATTAATCGCGATGTAAATGATTTTTAATTATCTCTATGGGTATTGGATGGAAAAGTAGGACGTCTCGTTAGAAATGAGGGGATAGGAGAAGACCCTAATTTGGTCTTTAAAATTTCCATCTACCCTAATTTGGTCTTCGAAGTTTGCAGGGTTTGAAGTATGACTGCAACGTCGAGCAGTTAGAATCTCATTTTATGATGTACTAGTTGCACCCTGCGCGCGTTGCTACGCCACCTGTCGCATTAGTCATACAAACTAAGAAATCTTCTTTGGCTCATTCAAAACAACTTTGCTAAAGACCATCACGTGATCAAATGCATAGATTACAATTCTACAAAGGACATAAAGACAAACATTCATTTATGGATAGAAGAAGTCCAAACACATTTTATAGTTGTGCAAGATTAAGATCATGAGTAAAACCGTGAAGCAGCGCTAGTATTTTTTTTTGGTGACATTTTAATTCAGGTGATTAAAAATAGATTAAATCAATTAATAATGTTCCGTTATCATTAGAAAATTGATAAAAGTATTCAACTTTTTTGTCTAGACAATCGAAGTCTAGACAGTTTGAGAAAAGAATAATACATTTATTACAATTAGGTATCAAAGATGATACACACAATACATTTGTTTTATCTTATCCTATTTTCTAACGTTAATCAATAGCTATTATACGTGACCTTGGCTGCGTCAAATGTATAATTATTATCATGTATGAAACAGATTCTAGAGCTAGATGGAGTCTGATGGTAAGCAAAGCCTATCCATATCATTTTCAGATTTGATTTTGTAATCTTCGAATTAATATTATTAAATACTAGCTTTAACCCGCGACTTCGTACGCGTGAAATAAATATTAAGGTAACTGATAACTGAGGCAGTATTTGTACACACATACAAATTTACGTTGACCAAAACCTGCTTATATTATTAAAAAAATATACAATTTCATCAAAACCAGTTCAGTGGTTTAGACGTTCAAGCATTACAGACAGAGAAACAGAGTTACTTTCACATTTGCAATCAAATAGTATGCCCCGTATGTAAACTTTCATGTCCTAACCCCTATTTCATCCCCGTACCAGTTGAAACTAAAAAATTGCTAAATCAAACATACATTTATTTAGCGTCAAATGTCCAGATACGAAGTTTATGGTTTTATCTTCAACAATTATGAATTTCCATATAAACTTTCATCCCCATTTCAACCCCTATTACATCCCCGTACAGTTTGAAAATACAAAATTGTTTAAATAGCAACAACAATAAACAGTAAAATTATACAATATATAATTAAACAATACATGTGTACTTAAATGAGATAAATATATAACTTGGCGTGAAACAAACATTTCTGTAATGACAGACCTCGTGTCTTAGTTGGTAGTAAGCCTGCTTGCTATGCCGGAGATCGCGGGTTTGATTCCTACCCAAGACAAATATTTATGGGATAAAACTACATACTTAAACAAATTTATCTTAGTATGGAAGCTACTGTTAAGTTTTTTTTTTATTATCTTGGGCTCTAGATTCTAACAAAAATCGTAAATTACACATTCTACTTCACACGTTCAATGTTTCTTTACGATATATTATGTAGATTGAATCTGCTTTGCAAATTAATATATTCATCTTTTTTTTTTCAGGTATAATTTTATCCTCGCTGCGACCACCTGCTTCATTTTACCGTTTTTCATTCCGATCATCTTTTGGGGCGAAACCATCATAAACTCCTGGCATTCTGTCATCATGAGATACACGATCAACCTTCACGCTTTTTTCCTGGTGAACAGCGCTGCCCATTACTTCGGCACTAAGGACTATGATAAGTCTATCAGTGCCACAGAAGATAACACAGTTTCCATTGCAACGTTTGGCGAAGGCTTCCATAATTACCATCACGTCTTCCCCAGCGACTACAGAAACTCGGAGCTTGGAAATAACTTCTACAACTACACTACGATGTTCATTGAAATTTTTGCATGGATGGGATTGGCATATGATTTGAAAACTGTAAGGAAAAGTGTTGTATTGAAACGATGTTTAACTACTGGACAAAAATGAATAATTGAGATAATAAATTAAAAAATATACCATTCTAGATTAGTCCGTCAGGTTCCGAATGTCAAAAAATGTTAAACATTTTAAAAAAAAATTAAATTATCAAAAATTGAGAAAAATATTAACACCAAACCAAATTTCCGGAGTGATGGGGTTGTGACGTCACGTCTTCGTAAAACCGTACAATGAAGTGACGTCACTCGAAATTTCTAAGCACTGTCATCAAGTCAATTTTGGTTTGCTAAACAAAAAAAAAGTGTGAGTACGTTATTTTTTAATAATCTACATTACTGACGGACTAATTCGTTTTTTTATCATCATGCCTTTTAAATTGAAATTAAGTTTCGCTGAGATTTTGTGCAATGGGTAAGCGGTAGGAAACATCTGAAACAAACAACTATACTTTTCTTTTGCTTTTTTTCATGTACCTATTGACTTTATTGTTTAGATAAACAATAATAATATCCTCAGTGTCATGTTAAATTCATTTACATTAATATTCTTTCATTCATTTACATTAGATTATAATATCTTCATTGGCATGTAAAATTGTTTTGTATAATACATAAATATTTTTGTAACAAAAACTTTGTACCCATTCACTACAAAAATTACGCGTACCGAGGAGTAATACATTCAATTCACTTATTTTTAACATGGAGAAGGAGTACAGATTTTTTTGTCATTTAATTAATTTAATTATGTATTAAATATATTTGATACACGCGTTTTTACTCTTTTGTTTATAGTTAAAAACTGTGGTCAAATTGAGACTAGATGAATACATATTATTGCTGTGTGGTCAAGTTTCGACCAATTGGCGACCTTTAGTTTTGTTTAATGTTTAAATTTTGGATTTTTGAATCAGAGTCTAAATATTAGCAATCCATACTTTTTATCAGCAAGAGTTTCGGATCAGGGTACCGATTCTAAATGTGATTCCGAATGGTTCGGAATCGGAATGACAGTCCCTGTCTCTGTCGTGCTAAACAGATAAGACAAAAACCGAGAGATGAGATTCCGTGTCGAATGCAACCAAATGGATTCATAATCGCTACCCAGATCGCTCGGATCGAATCGGATTGAGGCCTTTGTTAATGCTACTGCAAAGGACAATCTAAATTAAGTTGGCAACCAGTTAGTTTGTTTTGTTTTCTTCAAAATTCTAATTGCTAATATGTTTGATTCCTACGTCTGTTGATTAATTTGTATTTCAATAAAATGTGCCTAAAGCGAAAGCAATAAATTATGATGTCCTACTTATATTATAAATGCGAAAGTTTTGTATGGATGTAACCATGTGTAGAACTCTTTCAAGTTAAAAATACTGAAAAAATCAGGTTGCGATTGATAAATCAAAAGTCGAGAAAACTCACAGGATCGGGAACTAAGTTTTAACACAGTATGCTACTAACAATATATTATGTTGAATATATCAAAACTAATTATCAGTTTGGCATCACGGAATATCAGATGAGTGGACAACCACTGACACATAAAATGATAAATAAATCAGTACCTATAATTTTGATAGATATTCTTTTTTCTTTAATTTCAAGCCAAAATAAAGAGATAACAATGTCAGACGTTGTTTAAATTAAACAGCTCGTGGTATTTTAACTTGGAAAAGTTCTTTAGTTGTGTTTAGCACTTTTTGGTAAGGGAATATCTTATAGATTCCCGTCACTGTCATGCTAATGAATTATCTAGCGTAACGTCTATGCGTCGATGCGGCGATGGAACAGCAGAGCAGGATGTGCGTATAAGTTTGCGCTTCGACCGCCACACCAAACCGAGACAGGGGACCGAGAACGAAGACCGCGACAGGCACTTGACATTATATCCATGGATGGGCCAGTAAGAGCCGCGACAAAGACGAGAGACCGCACTTTTTAAAAATGGCGCGTTTAAATCATAAATATTTTAGTTTCAATTCATAATCAGCTTCCAAACTAAGAAAGCTAAGCAAACTAAAATTGAACAATAGCATATAAATAATCAAGTACGTATCTGAAATTTTCGGTCTCTGGTCGTGGTGTGAACTGGCGCCCATATAAAGCTATAATGTCAAGTGCCTGTCGCGGTCTCCAGTCTTGGTCTCCTGTCTCGGTCTCCTGTCGCGGTCGTGGCGCGAACCGCCGACTTCAGACGCTTTGTGAATGGGTGAAATCTTGTGAGTGCCCGTCATCAATCGACTGGCCTTGTGGCTTAGTGGGTAGTAGCTCTGCCTGCGAAGCCGAGGGTCGTGGGTTCGATCCCCACCCAGTGCAAATATTTGTGTGATGAATTCAAATGTTTGCACTGTGTCTGGGTGTTTCTAGTTTCTATGTATAACAAGTATGTATTTATCATTAGTATTATATCAGCTATCTGGCCGCCATCACACAAGCTTTGCTTAGTTTGGGGTCAGATGGTGTTGTGTGTGAATTGTCCACCAATATATATTAAAAAAAAAAAAAAAAAAAAAAAAAAAAAAAAAAAAAAAAATATATAACAACAGAATATCAGTAGCTATACAGGTGAAGTATTGTGCAACATTAGAACTTCATTACTTTCATATAATTATGTTGGTAGTCCCTACGACTGCCATTTTTTTTAACTTAAAATCCTTCTTCCCATATAATATCTATTGAAACGTGTCATGTATTTATTATATATTGATATACATAAAGAAAATACCTGTTAATTACTCAAGAAAGCAAAAGGTTTAAGCTTACGGATCAATTTTATTTTTACGTCATAAATTTAAATTTAGTTAAGTTTGATTTTATCAATCGTCTGCATTTTATAATTTATTTTTACTTATGTTTATTTTTTGTGCATTCGTAGACCTAATTATTCTGTATATTAAGTAGTCGTGTATATTTAACGTTTAATATGGCAAGGAACTCGATTTTATTTTGTAATACAATGGTTTCTATTATTTATAACTTTTGTATTGTCGACAACGACCCTCCTACTTTTATTGGGGTGATGACTGGGACAAAATTAAATACTATTTAATTAGTTTTTACTACTAATTAGTCTGTTAGATAGGTAATGGAAAAATATAGGTTTAACAATTAACATAATATATTTGTTTTGCGTAATTAACCTAATAAACGTAACTTATTAAAAACCGACTGTGATGTAGATCATCAAACTTCCGGAGTTATGATGTCCGGGGAGTTGTGACATCACGTCTACATAAAATTCACGTAAAACTTCTAAGCACCATATTATCTTAGTATTTTTTTGATCGTGAAACAAAAAAAACTCAGACTAAGTACCTATTTAAGTATTCTTATATACGCTCTAAGAATAAAATATCTGGACGATATTTTTGACGTGATAACGTCTTATAATTCGGTGAAGCCGGCTGCACGCCCGCAAAACATGACGTCATGTAACGTTCCGCCGTTACCGTTAGTTCGTCGTCCGTGCCATGCGGACGAAGCTGAGCGCTGAGGGCGCCACCCGCCGCGTCGAGCGGTATCACTACTCGCGCTATCAGCGTACTGATTTCTGAAGACGTTGTCACGTTTAACTATCGTCAGTAAACCGACTTTACAGACAACCATTTTTTTGATAATCTAACTAACGGGTTAAATCTTTTCTCAGTCACTATGCCTATGTATTGTTTTAACTGATTTTAGACATATTTTATGCACCCATTTGGAAAATTATATGTTTAAATTAAAGGGCATGTACATTGTGCATACATCCCTTCCAGTTGGTTTTATTTAAATTTAACATAATTAGGAAATAATTTTTTTAAACCAACAAAATTGAAAAAAAAGTTATTTTGACATTGGTTACATTTTTGTTTATTCCGAAACCTCGATGGATTGGAGTAGTTATTTTGTTCAAAAATTGTATCTTTGTTGATTGTGAGTTCCATTTTTAAATTGAAGTCGGTTTTTTTTTCAAAGAAAAATAATTGTGTAAAAAATTGGTTCATATTTATAATATGTCACATTTTTTTTTTTAATACTATTTTTTGACAATGTTTAGTTTACAATAAATCATTATAAATTGATAAGTATTTTATTTTACACTGTTTAATATTATTTTTAAAATAATCATATTTATATGTAGTGACTTATTAGCTATATCTAATGTGCAATTTATACACACACATAAGCAGCACACTAAATGTTATCACAGCTTGGACTTGGGGCTTTCTCTCACAACGTGAGAGTCAAGGGCATAATCCACTACGCTGGCCAGGTGCGGGTTGGTGGATGACATATGACCTTGAAAGATTCCAGAAACATGTCGGTTTCCTCACGATGTTTTCCGTCCCCGTTTTAAAATTGGCGGCATTACGCACTTAATTTCATGCGATTTATAATCTTTCGTAGGACCAAGGTTCTATTTTTAGACCTTAGAGTAATTTTCCAAATGCAAATATACAACTTTGTTTTCACTACTAATTTCAAAGGTGAAAACCGATATCGTTAGAAAACCAGCACGTCCCAAGAATCTTTCGAAATCACACGTCATCCATCAACCCGCACTGGGCCAAGGTGGTGGACTATGATCTTGAGAGGCAAGATTATGATCTTGCCAACACCACCACCACCCTTAATCCTTGCAAGAGAAGGTCCCAAGTCCCGGCAGTGGGAATATTTAGTGATTTGCTTATATATAGTAATATTACATATTACATCTAAGTGTCAAGCATTAAATATTTATTTTCATCATAATGACCAATGTATTTTTTTTCACAATTTTATCCTAACTTTACTCTACCTTACTCTACCATACCATTTAAAGCTTATAGTAAATATTAACATGCAGTACATTTTTAGTTTCATTTTGAGGAAACGGGTAAATGTTCATATTATAACCAAACTTTCCAATAGACCTTTATTGTGGTCACGTGATCGAGAGACGCAACGTAGCGTGGCTATCAGGATTTAGCGCCCTGCCCGAGAACTATTATTGTCAAGCTTACAAAAATAACATCTCATTAGTAATATAAAAATGAGAGTTTGTGTGTGTGTGCAGCTTAACTTTTTTTTTTAATAACAGTTATAAAATTTACAGTAAAGCATGGCGAAAGTTACAGCACGCGCCTAAAAAATATTCAACCATAATAGTTTATGATATAAGTGCGCTAAATTGACAATTACAGCCGAGGCGATCTTGCTAGCTTGAGCCATAGGCGAGAGCTATAATTAGCAGAGGCTGTAATTATCAAAGCGCACGTATGTCATACGACGTTTTATAACACATTTGCGGGGAAATAAATAAAACTCTGACGACATTTTCAAACAAAAACGATACAGCGAAAAAAAGGGCGCGGAATAATTGTACTTGTTCACACGTTCACAGATGAGCAATGCGTGCGCATCGGTGCCTTTTTTTAAGCAACGGCACAAGACCAGCCTGTGTGCCATAAGTAATAAAGTAAATTAATATATTTGTGTTTTGTTACAGATTTAATATATATATTTAAATAACGAATTAAATAATTATTTATTAAATTTTACCTCTCAAAGTTAATTTTATTAATTAAATGATGACCACTTTTCTGACATAAAACTCTAACTACTAAGATTTAAAAAGGTACCGTTCGTTTTAGACGGATTATTTTGAAACCGTGCGTTTTACATTATACATTACCGCACAAGTACGTAATGAGATACATTACGATACAGAAATTGGTGCAATAGGAGACGCTTTACGAGCAAATGTGTTATTAAATAACTTTTTGTAAAATTTGTAAAATATAGGTACCTCCACTTCTATCTAGGTTCATAGGAAGCGTGTTGTTGTTGAAGAAACACTCAGATCGAGATGATACTTATTTATTTTGACCTTCGAAAATTCTAGATTATTGCATTATTATCAATGGCTTAAGCTTTATGACTGTTCATAATTTACATATTTTATATACATGCCATAATCCTATTAATCTTCTTAATAGGTATTATTAATGTGAATATTTGGAAGTTTGTTACCACTAGTTCAACCAGAACAACTTTAAAAAAATTGAGTGAAGTATTTATAGTAAGGGTATCTATACTTCACTCAATTGACGTGTAAATTGTACATTTATCAATAAAGAACTTTGACTTTGACTTTGACTATATAGCGCGGGTATATAATTATATTTAAATTGAGAGTGACGAGACGAGCTGGATATGTGCCTGATGGTAAGCAGCATGCCTGCCATATAACAGCACAGTGACACGCAGCTATTGGAACATGAAGAGTCGACATCATTACCTAGCACTGCACTGCGCTCGTCACCCAGAGATCTAAGTTGTTATATATCTAAGCCCTGTAATTTCTCTGGAAACATTGCCCTTCAAACCGGGCAAAATATTCTACGGGTTAAGCCCTCTCATTTGATACGTACATTGTAAAAAATATGCAATCCGCTATTTTGTAGCAGACAAACGAGTAAGAACACTCTCGACTAATTAATCTTCTAAACATTTTCAACAAGGGTGACATGTAGTTAAAACCCTGTCAAGCCGGTCCAGTAGTTCCTGAGATTAGCGCGTTCAAATAAAACACCTCTTCAGCTTTATAATATTAGTCTAAAAGTGTATAAACCATTCCAAATCGCTCCTTGTATATCACTAAGTTTCGGCTTTAGAATAAATTTTGTAGAAAAAAATGCAGTGGGTGGAACCCTTCGATAAATTGTGTGATTTTAAACGGGAACTTCAGTCAACACATGGGGACAGAGTTTGATGAATGTCGTCTTTGTTTACACCGTGGTGTATAAAGACAAAGTTAAAATAGAAAATTAAATGATGACTGCTTAGTTTTATTATGCGAGTGCACTTATACATTATATAATAACTTATTATATTTATGTATGTTCCGAGAGGTGGTAACAAAATGTTGGGTAGGTATTTGTGGAAAGCTGAAAATCTGTCACATTACTCTCCTATTATAGCCTACACAGACGTGGCTGGTGAGTAGTGGGGCAAAATGAATCCACACATTTTTTTTAAATCAATTAGTATGTAAGGACATATTATGCAATTTTTTAATATTGTATTGTTGTTGTGTAGTTTAATGTTTAGAGAATAAAACCATAGTAAGTCAGATGGTTTAGCCAGGCTAATAAGATTGACAGACGCGTGCAACAATGTTTTGTTAAAAATATAAAAATTTAATTCGAAATTTTAATTGGGTTTTATTTGTGACTTTCTATCTGCCAGATGATCTAAATCGAAGGGATTGATTTTGCCTCTGCACTTTCGTAATGGGATCTTGGGGTATATTCCAAGATCCCATACGTATAAGATATAGGTATAAGAGAGCTATGTGACAAGTTGACACCTTGCTTCAAATACCTACTCAAAACTTCCTACCAGCTCTCGGAATATTAAGGCAAACGACATGATGTCGTAGGTTAAATTTCCACCCAGAACAAACATTTTAGTGATGAATATGGAATTTGGTTTATCGGATTATGATCTAAACGTGCGTATTTAAAACTATTTTGGTCATTTTTATTCTTTTGAAGTGAAAACTTCTTTAGGCGCGCCTAGACAAATTTTTCGTGGTGTGTAAATTGAATTCTACCATCACGCTGGGGTATGATATGAAATCTTCGGGTAAACTCGGGACCTTGGCAATTGGGCATCTAGAAATGCGTCAGCCAATGGGAAATGCTGAAAGGGCGTGGCCTCGCCATCATGGCATGGCCATCTAGAAATGCGTCAGCCAATGGGAAATGCTGACGCATTTCTAAATGGCCATGTCATGATGGCGAGGCCACGCCCACCGGTTACACCCGTGTAGTTTCCAAGGTAAGCTATCAAATTCTGAGTTATAAGTTTTCATTTTTATCGGCAGTTCCTATGACTACCAATTTTTTTTTGTTTATGTTTAATTTGATAGTAGTTGCATCGAGCACTTATGTTCGATTAAAGACTTCTTCTTGTGGCAGCGTTTCGGCAGGTAGCTCTCTTTTTAATATGGTCGTGGAGAGCGATGGTTGACATACATCACATTCGTGCTCTGGTGCTGGTTAGGGGATTGAACTTCTCATGTCACACCTGCTATATTGCTGTTATAAGGTTTCCTTAAAATTGCTTAACGTCGCAGAAATAAAACGTTAATTTGAAAGTTTGAATTAAGTCAGAACGACTGACTAAAATGGATTAAAATTTGGAAGACAGTTACCTACCGATATTGTAGTCTGGAATAGCACTAATACTTTTTATATCGGAACTAAGGAAGTAAAAAGACAGTTGCTAGTTTAAAATATCTGGCAACCACTTTAGTTTTTATACTAAGAAATTCAAATATGTTGTAGTGGTAGGACTCTTGGCAGAGTCCGCCTGGGGAAGTACCACACCTTTGCCAGTTATTCTACTGCCAAGCAGTAATGTACAAACATTACTGTGTTCCAGTTTGCAGGCAATGATTCCAGTGAAATTACAGGGCTTAGAGATTTAACATCTTAGATCTCTGGGTGACGAGCGCGGTGCAGTGCTAAGTAATGATTTGGACTATTCATGTTCCAATAGCTGCGTGTCACTGTGCTGTTATGTGGCAGACATGTTGCTTACCATCAGGCAAATGTCCTGCTCGTCACTCTTTAGTTAAAAAAAAAACAATAAAGAATCTATTTCTAGCCTACCACGTCGATGTTCTAAAATCTTACATGCATATAACCCAGCGCGGAAACGCATCCAAAACAAAATTCAAAAACGTGGATCCTATTAAAAGAATTAAAATCGATGTTAATCATAATAAAAGCATCAAACACAACCAAAATCCGGTTGCGTTCAACTCTTTGGGTGCTCCCACTAATTATTACAAATGACATCCACACCGAAATAGCTGCGGAATCTATTTGGGCGTAAAATTTTACTGTGGTCGTAAACAGCATTGGTTCTTTATTGCCATTATGACGTCTGTTGACGTGAATAGGGATCTTTTGGTATTTAAAAGGACATTAACGACTAAATTATAAATGATCTTTCGAGTTCTAACGGTTGCTGTACGGCAAAGTTCAAGTTAAAATGGTCGATTAACGACTAGATATAAATGATCTTTCTGATTTGGAAGTTTGCTATACGACAAAGCTCAGGTTAAAATGGACAACGTAGTAAATAAAATTTGAGTATCGTTGAGATTCGGCATTCTTGAGATAAATTGGTTTACGAGAAAGATTTTATTATGAAAATGTTTATTTATTTTTAAATAATACTTTAATTATTTGGCTATTTAGTCGAAATAGGTAATACATTTTTCAAACAGCAGCAAATTATAAATTTAAGATATTATATAGATAGATACACAACAAACATAATATTTATATTCATCTCATAAATGTTTGTCTTGGATAGGTATCGAATTCACAATACAAGACAATCGATGTAAGTCGGTATAAGTAACAATAACACCAGTCTGTTTATAAACGGCGATGGAAAATATCGCGAGGAATCCAACATGGTTCAAGAATCTTTGGAAATCATGTGTGATCCATCAAGCCACATCAACGGCTAGCGTGGTGGCTTATGGTCTTAACTTTCTCTAACACTAATACTAGAAGTGGGAACATTTAGATCATAAATTATTATTAATGCAAATATTAGATTGTTTACTTATATTACAAAATAATTTTACTAAAAATTCTAAGACGATTATTTTGTTTGGGCTTCTTCTGTGTGTGACATCGTTTAAACGATTTAATTTTACGCAACGTTTGAAAAGAAAACAATAAAAAGTTCATTTCAGAAATATTATCATATAAATTGAATGTACTAGGACAGACAGCGAAATGACGGGAGATGTTTTATTCAGTCTAATTTTGTTAGACACGCATGCAATTTGGAGAAATATCTCGACGAATAATATTATTATTTTTCTTCTATTTTGTGTTTGTCCCTATTTTCAAACCCCGACCAAATAGAAGGGCGTTTAAAGTTTCAGGTTGATGTCTGTCTGTTTGTGTGTGTCACTTAAACTTCTCTCGGAATCTCGGAAATATAACGGAAACGACGAAAACAGGAACCATGCGAGCAACACCGCGGGGAGTTACTAGTTGAGAATAGACCTAAGTGAAAAAAAAAATGATTATTTTTATGACAGGAATGCACTTGCACCTCAAAGCTAAATTATTTAGGCCAGCAATAACAGAATTTAACTTTGCAATAAATTCCGATCCAATTTTTTTTGTTTTTATAAAGTTTTTGATCACTTACTGAGCATAAAATCACAAAATGCTGACAGATCCAGGTGACGCCTCAAGCGTCATCTTAAAAAAACATTGGCCTTTATTTCTAAAACTATGCACTTTAGAGGGAAAGTTACGGATACTATTATTGTAGGAAATAAAATTTTGCATCTTTTGTTTTCAGCAAACTTTAAAAAACTGTAAAATTATTTTTGTCTACTCTAAGGTAAGAGGCAAATTGAATTGAATATTTCCAAATATATCAATCATCAACAGCCCACTAAATGTTCCCACTGCTGGGACTCGGGGCCTTCTCTCGCAAGGAGAGAGTTAAGGCCATAATCCACCACGCTGGCCCAGTGCGGGTTGGCGGATGACACATGACTTCGAAAGATTCTAGGTACATGTCGGTTTCCTCACGATGTTTTCCTTCACCGTTTTAAGTTAGCGGCATTACGCACATGACTTCGAAAAGACAGTGGTATTTCCAAATATAATATATAGAATAATAAAAATAGGTTTTCAGTCTACCAAACCAACCAAAAAATCACCTTTTTTGTTGAATCTACAAGTGAAATAAGCACATGAACGTCATTAACTCTGCCTGCAAAGTCGAGGGTCGTGGGTTCGATTTTCACCCAATATTTGTGTGATGAATTCAACTATTTGTACTTTGTCTGGGTATTTCTATGTATAATAAGTATGTATTATATCATCCATCTGGCCGCCATAGAACAAGCTTTGCTTACTTTGGGGTCAGATGTTGTGTGTGAATTGACCACCAATATTTATTTATATTTATCAATGTTGAAAGGATAAAAAAATTGGCAGTCATAGGAACTGCCGATAGAAGTGAAAACTTGTGCCTCAAATGTTTTCACTTTTAATTGAATTGTTTAATTTATTTATCACCTTGTTAAAAGACAAATTATTTGTTAAACCATCGTAGGTCTATGTACATTCGCATAATTTCAACACCGCCAGCTAAATCGATGGTTGCGCCATCTAGTTTTATATCAACGTAATTATACAGAATACTGAATAAACTCCTAACTGTTTCTGTTACCCTGGCACTGGTACCTAGGGGCAAACGCAACTCTTTTACATTTCTGTTGTCCTGGTATCTGGAGATAAACGCTGGGCTGTTGGAGGTAGGTAATCGAAACTCTTTACTGTTTCTGTTACCCTGGTACCTACCTGGCCGTTTTTACCGAGTTTACCCGAAGATTTCATATCCGATCCGATCCGATCCATCATCATATCCAAGCGTGACGATTGATGAATCCATTTCACAGCCCACGAAAATTCTGTCTATAGCGCGCCTAAAGAAGTTTCACTTCAATAAATAACGTACAAGACATCAAGCATAATAATTCAATTAAAACAATCTACAGTCAACAGCCCTATCTTATTGTTTTCCTAAATCTCCCTATGTACCTTAATTCATGAGAAATAAAATTATTATGTAGAGTATTATCTTCTGTATTTAATAATATTATGTACACAAATTTATATCAAATATCGCAGTCATTTTATTGGAATAAAATCAAAAATCCAATGCTCATAACCAAAGACATGACTGAAGCCAGAACGGTGCCGCTTCCACTGTAATATCTCAGCTGCCTAGTAGTTTTATCCATCTCGACCAAGCAAGCCATGATTTCCTCATTATTGGGGATGATCTGATTAGTGGGTAAAAGGAATCCAAATTGTCCAAGGTCTCTGAGCTCGAAAAGAACCGTAATTGGGACTTCAGCAACTCCTTTCACCCAGTCAAAGCTTGAGCCACTTACTTCATCTGTGGAATAAAATAATGTGATTGAATAAAGTGATCTCGATATGATGACGATGTGATTTGTTTTAAAACGTTTGATGATGAGACATTGTAACCGAGAGGGACAAGAGCTCATCTCATTTTCATTAACCTTTCTGAGTAATGGTCATGCGTGGCTAACGCGACGCATGACCAAAATGCTGGCATTTAGTTGGCTCAATGTGTAATAATTTCTATTCAGCGTGGTAATGCCAGCATGCTGCGCTTGCTGTGCAGTGTGCATGTTTTTAATTGGTATTGGGCTTGATTATCTTGGGTATCTTTAGATCTTCATCGGTTTATGTATAATTTACACGTGCTTAGTCTAAACAGTTAGGGTGGTAGTGCAGTTGTTCTTTGTAATTTAGTCTTTTTGTTAATAAAGACTACCCGTTAAAAAAAAAGTTAATTAGTTCACAAATCAGATTTTGACTTGAAACGAGTGTTTGATTTAAATATTCTTAAAATAGGGTTTACCAAACTTACATAAAATTTCCTTGGAAGTTCCGACAGTATAACGAATTCCATGGACTGATTCCAATTTAGCTGCTCCGCGAATAGCAATTTCGTACTGTGAAATAAAGCAAACATCACGAAACGTGCAGACGCAAAGAATTAAAAAAATCTTCTGTGTACAAATCATAAAATATCTAAGCATCACAGTTAAATCTACACAAACAATTGAATTTTTCTCCACTGATCTTTAGAAATCGGTAAAAAGTACATCTTAACAACCATTACTTATTTGTAACAAAGTGTAAATCGTTGGAGAAATAATGATATATATACATATTTTTAGAAGTGGGTAAGGCTCTTCGCCGCAAAAGTTGGGAAGTTTTCCCACTCCTTTGCCAGTTATACCAAGTTATATCAAGACGTTGGCGAAATTGTGCTCACCAAACATTTATCTCACACAAATATATATCACCAAATAGAAGCCAGAAATGAATCGAAGATGAAGAATCAGATGACATAAATAAAAACCAGAAATTAATAGAAGATGAGGAAGAAGAAGACTTTAATCAGCTGACTATTATTAAAAAAAAAAAATGTTTTTTGTTTTTATTTAAACATTAAGACTAACAAATTGTCTTGCCAGACATATTGCATGCCTCTCGCAGAGGCCAGTTTGTATGGGGCAACTTTTAAAATGTTTTGTATTATCTTATCTTACCTACAAACAGCAATAAAGATTTTTGTATTTGTATTTGTATTTGTTATTCTGCTGCCAAGCAGTAGTGTGCAAACATTACTGTTTCGATTTAAAGGACAATGTTTCCAGAAAAAGTACTGGGCTAAGAGATACCTTATGCCTCCGGGTGACGAGAGCAGTGTGGTGCTAGGTAATGAATTGGACTCTTCATGTTCTAATAGCTGCGTGTCACCGTGTTGTTATGGGCAGGCATGTTGCTTACTATCAGGCACATGTCCTGCTTATATTGTCACTCTAAACGATAAAAACAACATTTACCATAGTTGGCAAAAATGCTAAAAGTTACTTGAATAGATGAACCCAAACGTATTTCTAGCAGCGCCTAGTGGTTTTTCCCACGTAGTTATCGTTCCCGTAACGTTCTCGAAATTAAAAGTCCATTTGATATTCCAGAAAAATGTAACCGTATTTTTTTATTTAACCTAATCTGTTCAATCCATCAAGCATAGAGTGCATAAATCAGCCGTACTAACGTGTTTCAGAAACGAACCACCACGCTTTCACATACTTTTAAAATTCAGATAGGTACTAGCCAAAGATGTAGAACATAATATTTTGTTGTTGTGGATTTATAAAATATAATCTGGTAATTTAATTTCCAAAATAGAAATAGCGGTATAATGTTTCGAAATACAGGTGGTATAAAATCGATACACCATAAAAGAGTATCACAATTTCTAAGGATATCATCAATATAACTTACAATGTCGGCGTAGTTTGGCACTTGAAGAACATCAGCCCCTTCTAAATGACTGAAGGGGATCAAGATCATTTGCGAGTAAGAATGGAACGCGAAGTAATAGAGGAAGTTTCCTTGGGTCTTCAAGTTCAGGACGTAGGCTGAAAGTGCTTGCGCCTCACGTTCTGAAGACCCTGTTGGGCCAGCATAGGTCTGGTCGCAAGGGTTTGCTGAGGCTCCAACAGCTAAAAGGTAAAGTTAAATTCAATCTCTCGCTTTAGTTACAAATACATACATGTCCAATATTTTGTAATAGTCTAATGTCTAATTGACGTACTAATTCATTTCTTTTTTATTCACCTTACCCATTCCCCGTAAAAAAATGTATTATTGTCGAAAAAAATTTTTTTAGGAATGGATACGAATAGTATTTGTTTTCGGAATTTAATCTTAACAATTGATTTCATTAACGTAAATTTTGTATGTAGTAAAAAAATATCAGATCATCTTTCAATTTGCTCATAAACTAGGAAATATTAATTTATATGTATTGTTTATACTCACTCATCCACAAGTAGTCAAAGTTTCTGTTCAAATCAATTCCATTACCCAAATCAGGATTGTTACAGGTGACAAAATTGGCAGGGTTTCTGTTTTTTCTCCACATACGGTCCTACGAGTAGAAATTATAGTTACAATAATGACGGGATTATATACAATTTTAAATCTTAATCTCACGGAGGCGAATAGAAAAATATACTTATTAGAAGAGCTATTAATTGATTCTCCAGTGGTTTATAACATAGCCATATAGATGTTTAAGGTTGAATCAAACTTACAATTTGCATCGGATTGATATGTTTCAAATCATTACCTAGAAATACTTGTCACCTAAGTAATAGGATACTCACACCATCAAAAGTATAGACATAACCATCAGGGTTTGTAACAGGGAGAATATGCCAAACAAAAGCTTCAGCCATAAACCTGACCTCAGGGTCAGTGCTAGTCAAGAACTCCTTAATAATCCACGTGACTGTTGCTGGTGAGATCCATTCTCTAGAGTGGATTCCTCCTTCAATCATTCCTATCAGAGGGGTATCTCCTCTTTCACCAGCTTTGAAGTCAATGACAACCGCTTTGAGGAGACGACCTTCGAGAGATGTTCCAACGTTGACTGTAGTAACGACTCCTGGGTATAGTTCTACCAGCTCATCGAGCCAAGCGTGGATGGTAGCAAGGTCGTGATATCGATTCCAAGAGAAAGAGCCGAGAGTGGCGCTGCGGTCAATGTTTGATGGTAACCGTTGCGCATCGATAAGTCTGAAATAGTTTTAATGTATTTACAGACTGATATAAAAGCGTTACGCTTAAGATAGATATAGCAGATAATTACGCACGTCTGTCGGTATGCTGATAATATCTAATAGCCTTGAATAATAACTTTATCTTGATAAAGATCTAATGCATACTATAGCAATAATTGTACCAATTGTGCTTGGTAAATTATTATAAATAGTTTCGGTATAATGGCGGTTTGAAATGTTAGCAGTGTGTGAACGAAAAAACTCTTTACTGATGACCTTATCTAGAACATGGCTTCAAAATATTGTTTTGACAAGCGTAGATATAGGTAAAAGTTAATTACTTTCACTGTAAATTTACAATTTACTGTGTACAATTTTATCACTTAAAGATAAATATGAAGCTGAATATTAACAATACCAAAAAAGTTTGGACAGACTTCCCTGATCTTTCGCATCCAATCATAACGATAAAAATCAATTTGTTGATAATGATCGGCTAATATTTTTATCTTAGGAGTGTTAATATATTTTGACAAAGATGGCCAGAAGAGGGTCGATCTTGTTCAGAGGGTAGGACCCTAAGATAATTGGGATAGGCAGCCCATTATGTGGCCGGAGAAACGTCTTGTTACTCGATGACATGAGAAACGACGCGAATCATGCAAGAGGAGACTAGTGCAGAGTTGAGACAAGTGGCGTACACTAAAAAGAAGACCTATGTTCAGCAGTGGGTTGTCAACGAACTGAAAATGATGATGATGAAAAGTTCAATCCCGTATAAAGTTGAATTAGTTACTTTTGTTCATCAGCTTGTTTGTGTTCCTTAGAAAATATAATTTTAAATAATAAGAAGATCTGTGCAACTGTGCGGCCTGATAAGGAGATTAAAAATCTATGCATCCTATCTGTTGTTGTATTTTACATATTACACAATATACATTAAGTATTTTATATCTTTCTGAATTAAATTGTAATTTAAACCTGAAGTTAGGTATACTTACGTTTGCACATTAGCAATGGACAAGTTAGATTTCAAACCGGCCGCAGCGGCGTATGTAACAAACTCCGTATCTTGAGCTGGAGAAACCATGATTCTTGCATCATTTCCCACTGATAAATAATCAGTCCAAAACTCATACTGCTTCCTCAAGTCATTGAGCATCTGCACTTCAGCTTCGGATGCCGGTATAACATTGTATACTTTGTAACCTTCGTAACTTTTGGACGCTGAAGCTAAAACCACTAACCCTAACAGCCCTACCACTATTTTACCAAACATTTTGAATGCACGTGTTGGTTTTTTAAGATACTATATTTAAATGATCGAAATGGTAACATTTCAAGACGTGAGTAATCTTAGCTATAAAGATAAATAACCATAAACTTATATGGTTATAATCTACCGATAAAAGTAGGTTCAAATTTATTGTATGTAAGATTTGATAATTTATGCAAATAATAATACAGGTTGCATTATTTGCATAAAATATTCACTATCTATAGAATTTGGTTTCACTGCCTTACCTGCAAGAATCTAAAAAACATTGGTTTGTTTTGGATATTCCTTTAAAAAGACTATGCCACACCGATTTCGATAAACTTATTATGGAACTAAACTAAAAGAACTATATCAAACAATAAAAAACCATCAAAATCGTATCACAATTGGCAGCGCTATCGCGTAATATACATATAGAAGCAAACACAACCGAATCGAGAACTTCCTTTTTTTTTTCGGGAAGTCAGGAAGTTAAACAACCTCTCCTTGAAGATCAATCATGTAGTGGTAGGACTCTTGGCAGAGTCCGCCTGGGGAAGTACCACGCCTTTGCCAGTTATTCTACCGCCAAGCGGTAATGTGCAAACATTACTGTGTTCCGGTTTGAAGGGCAATGTTTCCAGAGAAATTACAGGGCTAAGAGTTATAACACTTTAGATCTCTGGGTGGCGAGCGCAGTGCAGTGACTAAATGATAAATGATTTGGCCTCTTCACGTTCCAATAGCTGCGGTCGAATTGATAAACCTCGTTTTTGGAGTTGGTTAAAAGTCCAGTGATTTGAGAACATTCTTTTTGATGTCGGCTAAAATTTATGCGAAGCAATGACTTGTAACATTTTAACTATGGAAATTTTGAATACCTCATAATCTCTGTGAGACATTTGATTAGATATAGATACAATCTGTTATTACCTATCGTACTAAAAGAAAGAAGTGAAATGTTGTTGTAAACACGCATTTTAGCTGGAATGGGCTTATATAGATAACTTCTGTCATAGTACATTATGATTTAAGTGTGCTAAGTTGATAATTACAGCCGAGGCTTTATTGCTAGCTCGAGCCGAAGGCGAGAGCTATAATTTAGCAGAGGCTGTAATTATCAAAGCGCACGTATGTCATACGACGTTTTATAATATATTTGCGAGTAAATAAACAAAACTCTGACGACATTTTCAAATAAAAACAATACAGCGAAAAAAAGGCGCGGAATAATATTTACTTGATCACAGATCACAGCACAGAGTAAGTAATCACTATGTATAACAGATTAGCAATGCGCGCGCATCGGCGCCTCTTTTTTAAGCAACGGCACAGAACCAGCCGGTGTGCCATTAGTAATAAAGTAAATTAATATTTTTGTGTTTTGTTACAGAAAAATTAAAGTAATTTAGGGTCAAAATTAATTAAATTAACGAATTAAATAATTATTTCTTATATTTTACCTCTCAAAGTTAATTTTATTCATAAAATGTTGACCACACTTTTCTGAGATTACCGTTCGTTCGTTTTAGACGGAGCATATCTCTCTACCTAGTCTGTGGACGGAGCATTTTGAAACCGTGCGTTTTACATTACACATTACAGCACAAGTACGTAATAAGATACATTACGATACAGAAATTGGTCCAATAAGACACCCTTTACGAGCAAATATGTTATAAAATATATTACAGTAGGTAATGATTAAAACTGTCAATATATTGATAAGAAACGATTAAAATGAAAAAAATATATATTAAAAACCACGTCTAATTTAATAATTTGCGAAACTAACTAAATCTTTCTGATTAACCCAAACTGCAAAAAATCTACATGTAAAAAATATTACATTATTATATCTAAACACACTTGGGTAATTAAGAGTAATCTAACAATATCTTAATGTCAAAATCTATTCAACTGTAAATTTTGTAGTGGTGGAGGTGATAAAATATTCACTATCTATAGAATTTGGTTTCACTGCCTTACCTGCAAGAATCTAAAAAACATTGGTTTGTTTTGGATATTCCTTTAAAAAGACTATGCCACACCGATTTCGATAAACTTATTATGGAACTAAACTAAAAGAACTATATCAAACAATAAAAAACCATCAAAATCGTATCACAATTGGCAGCGCTATCGCGTAATATACATATAGAAGCAAACACAACCGAATCGAGAACTTCCTTTTTTTTTTCGGGAAGTCAGGAAGTTAAACAACCTCTCCTTGAAGATCAATCATGTAGTGGTAGGACTCTTAGCAGATTCCGCCTAGGAAAGTACCACACCTTTGTCAGTTATTCTACCGCCAAGCAGTAATGTGCAAACATTACTGTGTTCCGGTTTGAAGGACAATGTTTCCAGAGAAATTACAGGGCTTCAAGATATAACAACTTAGATCTCTGGGTGACGAGCGCAGTGTAGTGCTAGGTAATGATTTGGACCTTTCATGAATGATTTCTTCATGGTCCAATAGCTGTGTGTCACTGTGCTGTTATGTGGCACGTTGCTTACATCAGGCACATGTCCTGCTCGTCTCGTCACTCGTTACTAAAAAAACCAAAAAAAAAACTGTTTGGAAGATACGTGGGAATAAAGAAATTTATAAAGACGCAAGATACGCGTTTTTCACGCGTATTTACACACATTACCCTTCTTTGAGTCGGGTAATAAAACAAATATCAGTAATATTAAGATCTGTGGTTTAATATCATCACAATATTTATAGGGCAAACATAATTCCTAATACAAGTATTACTGCGCTCAATCCTAGTCTGTTCGCTGCACTGTACCGATAGTACCCCAACTCTCTTGTAACTCTGTCCATTTCGACTAAGCCATCGATAATTTCTTCATTGTTCGGAATGATGAGCTCAGAAGGAAGTAAGAATCCATACTGGCCGATGTCGCGGAGCTCGAAGAGGTAGACAATTGGTACGTTGGCACCACCTTTGACCCAGTCAAAGCTGCCACCACTGGTTGGGTCTGTGAATAATTCAATTTTTTATTAATAACTACCAATTAGATCAGCTTTCTATAGAACCATCCATAAGCAGCTCGCTTTAAGTTCCTGCAACTGAGACTTGGAGACTTTTGTCAGAAGAAGAGTCAAAGCATCACACTGACTGGTAAGTTAACTTCGGAAAATCGACCACGCTACGAGTTGGCAGTTGATACAGTCGTGTCCTTGAGATATATTTTTCTTAGGACGATTTTCCTCACAATTTTTTTATTTTATTAGTATTATTTGATGATATTGCATTTATATTAAGCAAAGAGATGTCTAAATTAATTAAAATAAATTACTCACACAAAATGTCTAAAGAAGTTCCAACAATGTAGTGAGTTCCGTATTTTTCTCTGAGTTTGTCCATTCCTTTGATAGCGATTTCATACTGAAATCAAATCACCTTCATCGTAAATCTGTACATAGTAAGATTTATAATTAAATAGGATTCAAAACGGATACACACAAATTGTGAGTCTAACATTCAGTTCAGTTTTGTGTGTGTGAGACCAAAGTTTCTATAAATAGATAGATATCTTTGAATATTTCTCACACAACACGGAATAGTCAGAGCCAAAAGTAATCAGAACTGGCTGTTCATTTGGCAGTTATTTTACTTAGATGTTACATAGTTAAGCGACAAAGAAACAACGAAACACAGAATAAAAATATAGTTTTTATAACACAAAATTATACATTCAAGCTCTGTATGGGAATCGAATCTACGGTTACTACCAAGCAAATGACGCGAACACCCAAGCTCATTCTTAAATAAACTTTCGCTTACAACCATTTGTTTACTAAGGCAGCTACAGATGCTTTGAACGATGCCACAAAATCCAAGAGGATGAAGTGTGTTCTTTAAAAGTCTAGGAACAACTTTGTACTAATGCCGTGGACGCCATGGGCGTTTGGGTATTCCTTTACAGTTTGGTAAAGTATAATTTAAAGTTCCGGCTTGTACTTAGTGCAAAAGTTGGAAAAAGCTATCCAGTGAGGCAAAGTAGCTAGTGTCTAGTGTTATAGGCACCTTCGTGCTGAGAACCGTACAAGGTATAACTATAATATATAATAAGTTTGATGGTGCTTTGAATGGTTTGATGACCATTTTTGTGTGATTTGAATTTATAATTTTTGGAATATTGGAGTATAATATAGAGGACATTTATGACTGTAAAATGGTAAGTATAACAAAACTCGATTAGTGTTCCTCACTATCTTGCGGATCAAATTATAATAACTTAATAAAAGTGTTACCACTCACCATGTCAGCATAATTAGGAGTCTGTAAAACATTCGCGCCTCCCAAATGGCTATACGGTACCAACACCATCTGAGAATAGGAGTGGAAAGCGAAATAGTACAAAAGATCTCCTTGGGACTGTAGTAAAGTCACATAGTTTGCCATGGCGACTGCTTCTGGCTCTGAGAAGGGAATTGGCCCGGCGAAGGTTTCAGCGCAAGGATTCTGTGACGCACCCACAGCTAAAAATAAAATTAGTTTCAGGTATTTTAATTACACCAGAGCCTATTGTATTTATTCAACCTACAATTTGTATGTGCATTTTATCTTATGTATATTTCATGGATCTCAAAAAAGGATATTTTATAATTGGAATCGCTTGGCCCGCTCCTATTATTTTTCATAACTGAAGTACCCACCTAATATTGTGAGTCTTAACTTGTAATATTACGTAGGTCCCACAATCAATTCCAGTTAGAGTGTTGAATTTTTGTTAAAATTAATATTAATAAAATGTTTCAGATTCCAAATAAGTATGATACTTTTTGTAGTGTTACAACTCTTTACAAAGTTCGCTTGGGAAAGTACCACCGCACCGTTGTCATTCTATTTCCAGTTGTTCCAGTTTAAATGAAAATGTTGTAAATTTATTACCAGAACTAAGATATAATAGATCTGATATTTCTGTGTGACCAGCACAGAGCAGTAATAAGAAAGATATAGATAGTGCAATCCACGAAGACGCGCCCCACTCCGAGCGTCAGTCGCGAACCATTCACCAGTCATTGTAGTGTGCGTGTGCATTCATAGGTAATAACGTGTACCGATAACACTCAAACATTGACGGAAGCTTGCACACTGATACTATAAACGGTTAGGAGGAATAGTGGGGCGCGTCTTCGTGGATTGCACTATCTGTATCTAGCCTCTTGTCAAGGGCTAGCGCGTAACAAACAAGACATGCGCCTGATTGTAAGATCATATATCTATATTTATAAAAATGAATAGTTGTCTGTATGCCCTTTAAAGGATCGTAAACTATGCATTTCATCATGTGACGACTTTTCGCAAAGTTGTTATGCATTAACCAAAGAAGGGCTTTAAGTTGGTAAACCCAATTTACGAAAGGTAGCGCACGCAGCGTACAGCTACTAGCCACCACTTATATCAGAAGTAACGCCGTCTGGATGTACTTAATACACTTGACGTTAATGAGGTATTTTCGATAACCTATCATTTTAATATTTTAACAATTTTAATTAAAGAAGTTATTATCGAACTATTGTGACTGATAACATTTCATCAATAACACTTTTACCTCACAATTTGGTGCTATAACTCACAGAATGTTAAACGTTATCTGCAGGGGACATGACTGTTCGCAGCAAAAAATAACTACTAATTATAGTAATTTAAAATACTTATGATACTAACTAGCTAGAGATGAAAGTCAATAATAGTAGTGGGTAACTAAAATAAAATTAATAAAACACTTGTTTGCTTGAACGCACTAATCTTAGCTTTTCACCGTTGTGATAAGCTATACGAGTATATACTCGTAATATACGTCCCTCGGGGAAAGCCGGAGCGAGCCACTATTGTTTTCAATGTGACTGTTCAATACACGAAAGTTGAAAAATTAAACAAGAAATATCATCATCATCGTCATCAGCTCACTAAATGTTCCCACTGCTGGGACTCGGGGCCTTCTCTCGCAAGGAGAGAGTATATAGAAGATAATAATTAGTAATTATTGTTCAATGTACAACTTACTCATCCACAAAAATCCAAAGTTCCTGTTAAGGTCAATCCCGTTGCTCAGGTCAGAATCTATGTTCCACTGTGCACAGGAAGTAAAGTTTGACTGGTTCCTATTTTTCCTCCACATTCGGTTCTGTAAGAAATCACAAACATATTTATTTAGGTTAATTAACATTATTTTATATGCCTTTGAGTATGATCAACGCCTGTAATCTATCTAGCCAGACGAGCGACGCTGCCCGCCGGCGTCGCGACGTCACACAAAATATCATTACTCAAAAATGAAACCAAATTTTGTGTGTCTGTAAACGACAATGTATTTATTAATATTATCGTCTATCTTAGGCATCAAAATAAACTATTTTCGAGTATGTATATGATGTAAAAATAAGGTTTTGAAGTCCCAATTCAGGTTTTGCCCAAATTTGACCGCTTGGGGCTTAACACGACTTCCGACTTCCGACTAATAATAGGCTTGATCATCTTGATATCAGTAGATTTTGTTTCGTCAATAGATTATTTATTAATTTAGATGTGGTTAGTGTACCTAAGTACTTAGGTATCTACTCGTATTTCTAATATAGTCTAATTCTCAATGTTATTTAGTTTTAAGTTGGTTATTAAAAAAAGGAGGAGGTTCTCAATTTGGGTGAACTTATGTTTTTTTTAAGTATATTACGAAATAGCGCCGCCAGTTATGAATCGGTATTCATTTGTTTTTTTTTGTTTGGTAGATCATAGTTCAGATGTGGTTCCCTTATAAATGTTATCGAAATCCCTGTGGTTTTAGAAATAATAATGAACAAAAAACTGATTTTTTTTTCATGTATTTCGACGACGTAGTTACAGATTTTTATGAAATTTGGTCGAGTGTCTGAATTTAATTTTAATTGAAGTTCAAGTAAGTTTTGGTTTATTTGAAGAAAATAGATTACATTTATAAATGTTTTGCTCGTTAAAAAATCACAAGGTCTTTAATCATTAAAAAAATACAATCTAAGAATATGATGAAATGTGAACTGTGTTCAGAAGTAATCGAGCCAAAATACCGTTCACATCTTCGTCGCTTAAAATCAGACGAGAAGTCAAGTGTTCAATTTTATCAAAGTGGGTAATTCGGTTGCTAGATAATCAATTAATTATTAATGTATTAACTTCGTACAGATTTTGTACAGATATTAAAAAGGGTTAGGAAGGTTTTCCAGGTCCGGTTTGATTATCTCAATCAAGTGCAAGAACGGTCCCACGATTTTGTCACCAAGACACGGGCAAAGAAACGGGCGAAATATCTGCACGTGTTAAGTACGACATAAACCAACTATCCCCTTATAACCTCTACAATTTTTTTTTTTATCAAGTAGAAGTAGACTTCTACTTGATAAAAAAAAAAAGATTGTCTGTAAAGTCGGTTTACTGACGATAGTTGAACGTGACAACGTCTTAAGAAATCAGTACACTGATAGCGCGAGTAGTGATACCGCTCGACTCGGCGGGTGGCGCCCTCAGCGCTCAGCTTCGTCCGCATGGCACGGACAACGAACTAACAGTAACGACGTAACGTTACATTACGTCATGTTTTGTGGGCGGGCAGCCGGTTTCATCGAATTATAGGACGTTATCACGTCAAAAGCAGTGATGATATTAAAGGATTAATAGTAGTTTTATACTATTACTTACGTTCGAAAATGTGTATAAATAACCATCAGGATTAACAACAGGAAAGATGTGCCATACAATATTCTCTGCTAAAGCTCTGACATTAGGGTCGTTACTCTTCAAGAATTCATTTATGATCCATGTCACTGTTGCTGGAGAGATCCATTCTCTAGCGTGAATACCACCTTCGATCATACCAATGGTAGGGTGTTCTTGTTTCTTGAAATCAATTTTAACTCCTCTAATAGGACGTCCTTCAACAGATGACCCCATGGTAACTATAGTTGCAACATCTGAATATTCTTCAACAATAGCATCAAGCCATGCGTTAATTTCGTCCAAAGTTTGATAATAATCCCAAGAGTATTCCGATGTGCTCCGACCAATGTTAGCAGGTCGTTTAAGTTGGTCATCAATCAATCTGAAAATTTAGTGTGGTTTAGTTCTTGCTTAGGGTATATTTTTACTAGTTCATTAAGTTTGATTACGTTTGAGACCTATTTTTGTTACAGTACAGTTTTAAAGCAACTTAATTGGTTTGTAGTTTTAAAATGTATTGATAGATTTTAATCTGTGTGTTTTTAAGTCAAAAGTTATTTTAGGAAAGCATAAAATCATCGTCGCTCAACATCAGGTGAAATGACGAATACATATATGAAAGTCCGTGATTGTTAAAACGAAAACTACGAAATAATGGTATTTATTGGTCCTTGCATGCTTAATATAAATTTTTGTAACTGGTTAAACAAATTAGGTGTTTATTATAAAGTTAAAATAGTATAAAGTTTATTTTTTTAAGTATAAATGTATGTTATTTATTTTGGTCACGAAATAAATAAATTATTATTATTATTTATTTATCGTTCTAATCAAGACATTGAAAATTATGAAATTACAATATTCCGATATAAGTTTTGTGGGAATTTCATATTTTAATTAACATATTAATTCCTGACAATAAATTTTTTACAGTCATTTAAAGACGCGATAGTATTTAGTTGCACTTACTTTTGAACATCTTCAATGATCACACTACTGTAAACTCCAACTTTATCCAGATACCCTTCAAAGTCTTGTTGATGTTCAGGAGAAACCATGATCCTAACGTCACTGTCGATCGCTATAATATCACTCCAGAAGTACCATTGGCCTTCTTCTTGCATTGATTTAAGAACTTCAACATCTTTTTCTGATTTGGGAACAATTTGGTAAACTTTATGGTAAGTAAACTGTTTATATTCAGCACAAACTGTTGCTATGATAGCGAAACAAAATAACATTTCTTTTAACCTCATAATGTGTGTTTGCTTAGTATTCGGTGTCACAAATACTATTTAAGATTAATTAAACGCCTATGTACGTATAGGATTACTTGATAATGTTATTATCTTAGATAAGTACGTAAGCAAGATTGAGCGATATTGGTGTTGAAAAGTGTTTACTTACGTATTTTCTTATAAACAGGATCTACAGATACTCTTTCAATCTATAATTGTTCACTTGACTATCATTGTTACTAACGGGATTATGATTTTTAAATAATTACAATTGTTTGAAGTCTATAGATATTTGTGGTATATTTTTTGCAATTATAAACATTATTTTTATGCCTGTTCAAAAAATCAAAACCAACGGTTTAAATTTAAATTTCGATTTCAAATCATGCTGACCAGCCAGGGCGCCCAGGGGGTGACACTTGTTTCCGATGTTTCTGCAAAGCGCTAGTGTCGCCGTAGCCATTTTGAACGCAATCTTAAAGCTGCCGTCATTTTCGAGATATGTTAAATGTCAGTGTCATTGAAACGGTGGCAAACATGAACATTATGAATCAAATATCAAAAGTTTTATATGTCGTTTAAAAGCGTATAAACTCGTAGTCATAGATCGTATAACACGATCTTTGCTCGTAGTATTATTTTACTTTGTACATTGTGTTCTCCTCGTTATGTTATAGCTTGAATTGAGTTACGAACGTTATGAATATATACTTTGGCATAATCAGCAGTGACTATTCAACACAAAAGCCGCACGCATAGTTGTAAAGACATCCCAAAAAACGACAATTTAAAAAAAAAATTGGTTGCCTGTAAAGTCGGTATACGGGCGAAAGTTTTACGTGACAACGACTTTGAGTGGTAAAATAATTTTAATGTGAATATTCATTCGTAGTCTGTCATATTATCACTACACAATCGTTTTACAATTAACTGGCAACGTGTAAACTTGTATGCAGGCGCATAAGCGAATCGGCGACTCGGGCATGGTTAGCCCGCCTAAGAGCGAGAGAGACAGACATAAAAAGTGAAAGGCACGCGTCCCTCTCACTCGCTCTCATTGTGAGCGCATAACGTGAGCGGAGCGTAACGCAGTTTCTTGAAGTGTCACCCGGCAAACCAATTTATAAGACGTTGTCACGTCAAAATGTAACTCTCCTTTCCCGTGAACATCAAATTCATTGGCCTAACAAAATAACAATTTGTGAATAAACGCGTTTGCTAACTATCTTTGGCACCCGACTTGTCTATTCATAGTCATTCTACTTTCTAATAATGTACTCAGAAATAAATAAAGTACTAAATACGATAAACATGAAAAAATGCGTAATATTCACTATGATTTATTTTACGAACAGAGGAGTCATATCAACCAGTTCATTAATGATGGAGATAAGTGGGTGCACTAAAATTTTAACTTTATCAATGTACTTGAAATTTGATTTACGTAGGTACCTACTTGAAATCAACCCATACCATGTTTGATTAAGATTTGACCAGTTGTTTTAAAATAATCTTCTAATATTATAATCCTTCTCTATAATAGAATTGGAATTAATCTTATGGGAAACACTAGTGTTAAAGTGAATTTGTGTACTTATGTGTATTTACGCACGCAAAAAGCTAATATTTATTCTCTTTAATCCTCGTGCTAAGAAGTTTAACAAGTAAAGTTGCTGTGCAATTAGTTGTGCTATAGAATAGGTATGCTTTGTTTTGTTGAAGTTGGGTGTAAACAAAAGAAATATAAACGAAGACTAGATTTTATTGGACTCATTATTTTAGGTTATTGTAGTACTATCTATATTCGTTATAGATACACTTCCTTAATATAAATAATTGAATATTGGCTTACATTCTTCATAAAACACCAATCAGTCACAAACTACGAAAAGTTTGAATTATGGTGCCAATTGTAAACATACTATAGACATATAACTAAAGACACATAGAAATATATTTTATAATTTATCACAAAATTGTATACAAAAAAAAATTGCCATCAACTGTGACGGACGAGCAAGACATGCACCTGATGATAAGTTAGTACCACGCCTGCTTATAACAGCACAGCACAGTCACTTGAACTTGAATAGTACAAATCACTAATACAATAATATTGCACTACGCTCGGTTATCTGGAAGAGCTCGCTATTAGCGCTAAGATCGCCTTTTGTACCCAATTTTATTGTGTTCACTGTTTTTCTGTACTGTTTTGTGGTGTAATCAAGTGCTTTGTATTGTATTATATCGTATGCCTATCGACTCATTTAGAAACATTCAATTTAGAGTTTAATTTTTATGTCGGTCTTATTTATAAAGAATGTGACAAAATCTTTTAACGGAAATTCTTCATTAAATCAAGACGAGTATGCTAGAAAAAATAAATAGAAGACATTATAAGGAATACATTGAAGCACTCGCTGACCAGATAATAATATTGCATATATTATTGATATTTTTTTTTCATGAATACCTAATTACTGAATTGTGTGACTTATACCATTATATCATCTGTATATGTATAAGTAGAAAACATGCGTAAGATACACTCAAAACACGCACATTTAACATTTTGGAATAAATATTAGGCGATCCTTAGTCAACAACAAAGATAACATAAACTAAATTAATACAGCTAACTTATTGATATTAGAAATTAAACAGAGCAACTAAAACTCCTAACATTATCACAGATATAGAATAGAAAATTCCAGTTGCAGAACTTTCATAGTATCCAAGATTTATAGCCGTTTTGTCCATTTCCACCAAGGCATCCATAATCTCCTGGCCAGTTGGCACAATCTGGTTTGCTGGGAGCAGGAATCCAAACTGGCCAAGATCTCGAAGCTCAATGAGATATGCGATGGGTACTTCTGCGGTATACTTTGCCCAGTCGAAACTGCCGCCACTCATGGGATCTGAAATTTTACAAAGATAGAATATTTGTATTGAGGTTATAAGGTTTGACAAAAAATGCATGTACAGTCCGCGAGGTATAAGCTGAGCTTTGCATTAGTGTGAGTGATCACCAAAAGTACAGTCAGACGCAGGACGCTGTGACCATGTTCTCTTAATAAGGTGTTTCTTCAAACCAGAAGTGCTGCCATCTGAATATGATTTTGATGAAGTGTCAGTGGTGTCAATATATGTTTCATCGGTATAAACGATAGGCCTGCCCTGAATACGGTATTCGGAAATTTTAAGTAAATAAGTTATACGTAGGTGACGGATCTCATGCTTTTCCATTAAAATTTTTCTGTTATTCTCTGTCCTTGACCATTTGAATCCTAAAAGAGATACTTCTTTTCGCAATGACCATATTGATCCTGGATAGTTAATGTCAGCTTGTTGTTTAAGAGTTTGTTGTCTGACTGTACTTTTGGTAATAGATGCGTATGCATGTGATCACTCACACTAATGCAAAGCTCAGCTTATACCTCGCGGACTGTACTTACTTAGATTAGAGTAACTAAGTCAAAGTCAAGGGTATTTATTGATAAATGTACAATTTACACGTCAATTAATAAAAAAATAAAATCCTTAACTGTAAACTAAGTTGCAGAGTTTTTGACAATTGTGTACTTATCTCACCAAAGGTTCCAAATAGCATAGTTTTTACTCTGGACCAAGCACACCCCCAAAAGGCATAATACGCGCGTTAGTGTGACCTGCAATAGCATCTTCAGGAACATGAAGGTCTGAAATAGTATTGTAGTGCCTCCAGAATGTACATTGTACATAGAATGGTGACTAGAAGTATTTAAATATATGCGACGTAAAGGCATAGAGCCGTTTTTGTTGAGTAAGAATACGATTGCCAAAATTCCCGCAGTATGTATCTGGAGGCACGACAGTGCCAAGTCGAGCAAAAAAGCGGCACGCCCGTACACATTCAACTGCAACCTATTAGGAGGCTGTTGCTACCTAATATCGTGTTTATTGTGTTTGCGAGTATGCATTCATTTATTTTATGTTTGACTACGGAACTCAATATTATGAATTATTCTTATTAAACACAAGCTTTTGTTGAATGTGAGATTGATACAAAATGTTTGCGTATTTCTTGATCTTCATGATGGTCAACTTAAACAGTCCACTTAATGTTACCACTGCACGTGCGCGTGGGGTCTGAACCCCGGGGCCTCTGGATCAGCAGTCACTGTTCTCCCGACTAGACAAGCCGTAACTTAATTGGTAGTATTAGAGTGGTCAGTATCCCCGCCTGCCATGATGATCAAAGGATTTTGGGTAGCTTAACCAAATTTTGTTACAATAAATTTATTAGTTACTCACACAAAACTTCGGCAGACACTCCCACCCTGTAAGTGGTTCCAAATCTCTTGGCTAGTGAGTCAGAACCTCTGATGGCGATTTCATACTGAAAACATAATAACGTTTATAAGCAATAATAGTAGTTCCATTGGTACCCTTATTACAGTATGTTTACGTAACGTACGTTAATTATGGGCATAATAACTTTTTAATAGTCTGTTCCAAAATGGTTTAAAATTTCATCCCAATAAAATTAGCAAACGTATGCTTATGAACAAACTTTGTAACCAGGTATGTAGTACCAATTTTCCCTTTAATTTAAGGCCAAGTTCAAAATTTTGTAGTGTTGGGGGTTATAGCCTGAGGAAATACCACTTTTTCTAGTTATTCTACCGCTAAGCAGTAATATGCAAGCATTACTGTGTTCCAGTTTGAACGATATTGTTTCCAGTGAAATTACAGGGCAAAAAAATAAAACATCTTATATTTCTGGACGACTAGCGCAGTGTAGTGCTACGTAATGATTTTGGCTCTTCATGTTCCATTAGTCTCTTCATGTGTCATTGTGCTGTTATGGGCAGGCATGTTGCTTATCACATACTAGTACTACTACTTTTGAAGATTGTTTTTAGATTTATTTAGGACTTTATGATTGTTAAGATTTAAATTTCGGACGGTCCAAGAGAACTTACCATATCAGCGTAATTACTGGGCCTGCCAGTATCACCACTGCTGCTGAGATGGCTGTACGGTACAATGATGAGCTGCGTGTATGAATGGAATGCGATGTAGTACATAAGGTGTGTATTTGCTCTATTCTTGAGGGCTGTCACGTAGTTCACTATCGCGATAGTCTCTGGCTCAGAGTTGGGGCTAGGGCCAGCGTAGGTGTTGGTGCAAGAATCGTTTGATGCTCCTACGGCTGGAATCATAAATAATGTGATGTAAGTAATAGTTTGTAGTAGAAAAAATCGAAGTTATTTTATCAAATCGAATACAAGACAAACCCTAATCTAATTTATAATTGCGTATTTTTACTACACATCCTCGGCTTGTAGATCCTAATATCTAGATGTAGCTATCACGCTGTTTTTATATATATTTCAATTTTGAAGCTGTAATCTTCATTGAGTTTCCTGAGTTGTATTAGTATTAAATATTTTTGTATTTAATACGTAAATTGTTTTGTTACAACTTTCTAATAAAAATCAAATTCAAACCATCGCTAATTTTTTTATTTATTTCCATTTCAATTAGTACCGTTTTACATAACGAATTACACTAATGACACTTAAATTAAAGTTAAACATTGAATATTATGTGTATGTCAAAATAAGGTGTCGGCCCGGTTGTGTTTATTATAGGACCCTTTTTGTCTTCTTATACACATCAATAGGTAATACCTATATTACGTCATTCTATTCGAAATATACGAAATATTTCTGAGTTAAAGAGCTAGGAGATATATGAGGGAAGCTGGTAACTTGTCACATAATCATCCTATCTTACCCCAAAACGGAGGTGCATACTTAGTTAGTGAGTAGCGGGGCAAAATGAATTCCTCAATTTAGATCAGCTGGCAAGTAGAAAGTCCCATCAAAATGACCTTTTTTTTTGAGAATTCCTGTGGTTTAGTCATAAATTTATACCCAGTTAAAATTTAAAATTGCCTGAAATATTGTTTTATACTTTTTGCAAAACATTTGTATCTAGCAATGTTAAAACCCCCCTTAAATCATCTAGCTTATAAATTGGATTCTTTGAGTATTAAACTAAAACATATAAAAATGACACAATACTGCCTCAAACATATTTTTGACGTGACAACGTCTTATAATTCGATGAAGCCGGCTGCACGCACGAAAAAACATGACGTCATGCGGCGTTACCTCGCCGTTACCTCGCCGCATGACGTCATGCGGCGTTACCTCGCTTTGAAAAATGCTACCATTCCATCAGTATTTTCTTAAGACGTTGTCACATTCAACTATCGTCAGTAAACCGACTTTACAGACAACCATTTTTTAGATTTATGTTATTGAATGAAAAGTTAAAGAAAGAAAAGAAAAGAAAAAAAAAAGTTTAAAATTTAAATAAATGTTTGGATTTTTTTGCCCCGCTACTAACCAGCCAGGTCTGCACCTCCGTATACTATATTGGGGTATAATAGGAGAAATATGTGACAACTTTTCAGCGTGCCTCAAATACCTACCCAAAATTTGCTACCAGCTCTAGGAATATTATAGTAATTTTGTAGTGGTAGGACCCTTGGCAGAGTCCGCCTGGGAAAGTACCACACCTTTGCCAGTTATTCTACCGCCAAGCAGTAATGTGCAAACATTGCTGTGTTCCGGTTTGAAGGGTCTATGTTTCCAGAGAAATTACAGGGCTTAGAGATTTAACACCTTAGATTTCTGGGTGGCGAGCGCAGTGCAGTGCTAGGTAATGATTTGGACTCTTCACGTTCCAATAGCTGCATGCCACTGTGCTGTTATGTGGCAGGCATGTTGCTTACCGTCAGACACATGTCCTGGTCGTCTTGTCACTCGTTATTTAATAAATAAAAAAAATAAAAAAGTACAAAATGTAATACATTGTCATTCTATTCAACATAAGCTTGATAGATATGAAAATAATAAAAATACCTACTCATCCACATGAAATCAAAGTTTCTGTTCAAATCAACTCCATTACTCATGTCGTCGTCTACTCCTTCGTTACAAGTTTTGGCGCTGGCGGTACTTCTGTTTTTCCTCCACATACGGTTCTGAAAATAGAACAATGTTCTTTCAAAACTACATTTGTGATAAGAACATCTAAGCTGTGGAATGCGTTGCCTGCGTGTGTGTTTTCCCGATGGTTACAATGTTAGTGTCTTTAAATGGAGAGTGAATCTGTTTTTTTTTCTAGGTAAGCACGTTCCATTATCGACCACATCGTTGCTTGAAATCAGGCGAGATGGTCAAGTATAAACCTATAAAAGTAAAAAAAAACTTTCACAATTTGAACTTAACTATACTTTAGGTGGAATGGCAGTCAAGTGCAAACTAATTAAGGATAAAAAAACTACTGAAATACCTAAAATTTGACTCATAGTTTATAATATTGTACTCTTATCTAAATCCATTTTAAAAATATTATACCTATTTTTGCTGGAATGAATATGGACCTAATCATAACTGGCGACAATTTTGTAAGAACATAGAGTGACGGAACGAGCAGGATTATTCCTGATGGTAAGCGCAGCCTGCCCATAACAAAAAAGTGTCACGCAGCTATCGGAACATGAAGAATCCAAATCATTGACTAGCACTGCACTGCCCTTGTCAGCCAAAGATATAAGATGATTTATCTCTGCCCTGTCATTTCTTATAATATTATGGACTTTCAAATATGGACATAGTCCATTTCAGGGTTTTGTTCTGATTATGAAAACCAAAATTACATAAAATTGTTTTGTATATTTATGAACGGGGCTATTATACAGAGTACCTAATTATTAGTAATCGACCTGCATCCCTTTAAGGAGATGTTAAGTACTCTTACATTAAATACGTCAACTTTTATTCCACAGTTTATAAAAAAAAAAAGGTGTGTGCTTAAGACCACACGGCAGAAGTGAAAACTTCATTAGCTGATTTTTGTATTAGGTAGGTATGTCGTATTATAATAAAATATTATGGATCGTATTAGTTGAATAAACGAGTAAAACAAGCCAGAAATTAAAGTAAATATTTATTGAAATTTTATTTATAAACAAAGTAGCTGTTACCCGCGACTTAGTCCGCGCGAAATAAATACTAAGGTTACTCAGGCAGTACTTATTTGTATACCCAGATTGTATTATACACATATAAGGTTAGTAAAAAAAGTGTCCATGTTCAAAAAGTTGTTGGCCGGGGCGGGCTTTTTAAAAGTTACTCCAACTTTGTATGCATTCACACGGTGCACCCCTATGATGCCCCTAACATTGTCCGCAAAAAGGTTGGTGAATGTAATAGAATTTTTGTTACCGACTTTCTCCTGTTCCGTCGATTCCACATACACTACACAGTCTTCACTACGATTTTCTGGGAATAGTCTCTTATAAAGTGGTTTTCTAAATAGTTTGTAAGAAACATTTTCACTTGGATTTGGCTTCAATAGTTTTCTTTTTCTGGTCTGTTCGACGGGGCTAGCGACGCTAGCGACGCTCATATTTATTTATACCTACTATTGACTATATTATGTATACAAAACTAAATATTTACACGAAAGAAACGAAATATTTACACAGCAAAACTAATTAATTTGATTGTGAAAATTTTAAAGCACCCGTCGTGTTTTCCCGCCCAAAGAAAAGTCTTTTGGAGTTGCTAGCCGTCAGTGTTGCCACTATGATTTTGAGCTTGTTGCCAAATAGTTATGAAACAAAGTCGCCGGTTTTGATTGAATTATTAAGGGAATACATAAGTCAACAGTCTGGAAGAATACAAGCTATTTTTATCCCGGAAATATAGCTGCTAGTAAGAATATAAAATGGCACTGGTCTAAGTACCTACAATGTTAAGCAATTTAAATTAAAAGGAGAAAAGGGAAAAGGAATAACTTAAGGCAATAATTAACATTATTATCATGTAAGATTCAAACGAAAATACAAATGGTTGAATAAAATGTTAATAATATAATTGGGAAAGTTCCTGCTATAATGTTATAATGTGCGTATTTATCTATCTGTATGTATAGAAATTGGAAGTAGAGTTTATGGATAACAAAACTTCCATGTTGTTTATGTTTGAGAGAATGAGTTAATTTCCTTATAAATATGATCTGACTCCCAATGACCTTGTGTTTTTCCTTCTACACTACACTACACTAGTATATTTCCCTTTGTCGGTAACACGTCGTCTAAATCCCCTAAAAGGTTTTAAAAATTCGCCAGTTTCAGCGACAAAGTCGCCAAGGTGTCAACACTGGTAGCCGGTAGCGAGCAGCGAGAGAGAGAGAGAGAGTATCTATTGTCCCATGTCCTCCTCTAACAATTATCTTTCTCGGTCTGGCACGTTTGTTGACCACACTATCTTTCTCGCTCTAGCATCCCGAGTTTACCCGAAATTTCTTATCATATCCGAGCGTGATGATCACGTGATCATGAATCCATTTCACAGCCCACGAAAATTCTGTCCATAGCGCGCCTAAAGAAGTTTTCACTTCAAAAAATTTTTCCCCATACAAAATAAAACAAAAGTGTATCTCCAAATAGAAAAAGCATCGAAGTTTTCGTAACAAAAGCGCGCGCGCTCTTTAACGCTCGATAAATGACAGTTTAAAGTGGAGTGAATAAACAGTAACATCATTTTTTTTTAATGGGAAATGCATTGAATTTTAACAAAAGCTGTAGAACAAACGTTGTTTGTTTTAATATAAGTACAGAATATGCCCTTAAACTTAAGGTAATTGACAATAACCTTGTGTATCAGTAATATTAGGTCGAACGAACTAAAACATTTTCATTGAAAGATAGGGATCAAAATTTTGACAAAGGGTAAATTTTTTTTAAATAAATCCGACCATGTGCAAGTGGGACTCCCGCACGAAGGGTTCCGTACCATTAGTAAATAAACGGCGAAAACCTCTTTGGCTTTATTTTTAACTCCTTATACATTGCAATTTCCGTAGACAAGCAAAACGTTTTCTTAAAATTTTGATTTTTGGCTCATGATTCTGATGACGAATTCAATATCGCGTATTATTTTTACTAGTGACGCCATCTAGTTTTCTTAGGACGGACTAATGGAGCAAGAAACTGTAAAAAATCAAGTTAGTTTTATGGGAGGGCTCCCATAAAACTAACTTGATTTTTTCATCAAGGGGGGCCCCTTAAATATTGATTTTATTTTATTTTTGGTATTTGTTGTTATAGCAACAATAGATGAAATATCTATAAAATTTATGTTGACATATATATATGTTAATATATATATGTCAACATAGATTTTATTCTCCGGCCAAAAAGAGGGGTATTATTATAAGTTTGACGTCGATGTCTATCTGTCTGCCTGTACCTATGTTTCTCTGTCTCTCTCTCTTTCTCTCTCTCTCTCTCTGTGTGTGCGTAGAGCTCAAATAGATCGACTAATTCTAATGCTGTTTTTATTTGAAAGCCCGGAAACTGGCTTGGTGGTTCTTAGCTAAGTTGGGTTCGTATTGATTCAAGATGGCGCCCTCCGCAAAATAGCGGATAAAATATTTTTTCACAACCTTCCTCAATATTGGCATAGTCTATTAAATCATACAGTCGTTCGACGAAGCCGTCTAGACGGGGCATTTGTGCGGGGCGTGCGGAGTGAGACGCTCCTGCATCGCCTACATTACAACGTTAGTATTGCAGGAGCGCGGCTCAGGGCTGACGTCTTCCGTATGTTTTAATTTTATTTTGGTGCCACGTTTTTTTTTGTGACAACCCGACCCGTGTCTAGACATTATTGGCGTTTCTCCCAAGATCAAAGGCGATGAACTACTAGTAGTATTTCTTTATACTGTGATATGGGTGTCAAATAAAAGGGCTTTACTAGTAGAATACTAAACACGACGACAAATTTCAAATCCCAGATGAGCGTCACCACAAAATGGCGAATCAATTTTTTTTCACAACTCTCTCAATATCAGTATCAAATAAATTAAAGGGCTGAACTACTAAAAACTAGAATACTGTACAAATTTCAAATCCAGGGTAGGTTGGGGGTAAATCAAAATTGTTAATTTTTTTGGTGCAGCTCAGAACCACGGCTGGCAATTTGGGAAGTACCAAACACCTGACTTTTACTTGGCAAGGTACGAAAACGTTAGTTCATTTATTCCATTAAGAAATTTAACACGAGACAGTTTCATATTATATTGAAATTCATCAAATTCATAAAACAATTATAGTATTGTCTATGTAAATTTTGCACTTAAATATAATTAAATATAGTATCGATTTGTACCTAATCATTATTTATCAGTGATTAAATACTTTATGATAAAGTTATTATCTCAATAATATTATTACGATATTGATAATATATAATCACAAACTACCGTCATAATGAGAACATCAAGTGAGTTTCTAATGCTGTACGTATGACATTAGATCATACTGATAGCTTAGCTTACCTCTAAATACAATTAATGTACCTAAATTATTCAAGATTTTATGTTTCAAAATGTATACTTACGTTGGTGAATGTATATGTATATCCATCAGGATTTACGACCGGGAAAATGTGCCATTCAAAGTTTTCTGCCAAAGCTTTAATCTCTGGATCGTTGCTGGTCAAAAATTCCTTGATAATATAAGTGACGGTAGCAGCCGAGATCCATTCTCTAGCATGAAGAGTTCCTTCTAGAAGTCCAACAAGTTTCTCTTCTCTGTCTTTATTGAAATCAATTATGATTCCTTTGATGATTCTATTTTGAACTGATTGACCGATAGAAACAGTGGTTACGATATCTGGGTAAGCTTCGGCTAGTTCATCAAGCCACGCGTAGATTTGGTCAAGATTGTAATAACGGTCCCAACTGAATGATAGTAAAGCATCAGAAGATCTGACGTTAGCCGGATTTAGTTGGTCATTTATTGTCCTGTAATTGAAAAACATATCGCAATTAGTCATAGAATTACTTTTCACTTTAGAAAAACCTTCATAGTCATCATTAACATGTAATTCGGGTACAATAGGTATTTGTGATGCAACATTCTATTGTATGTAACACAAACCATGTCTGATACTACACAAACAACATTATGGTTAATCTGTTTTTAAATTTGTGTTTGTTACTATTTAGTACTTATTTTTGTACGTGGCAGAAAAGCGTTTACGCATACATACTCTTCCGCCTGAGGGAAACGGTCGGGTTATGTCGGACTTAACACTAATGATGGATAAGGTGCCCCTATCGAGTAAAACCTCCACGGAGTTCCATCTTTGCTGCAGGAACGCGGGACAGCTCTTGCATTCTTTCACGAACCCGCCGCGGCTTGGCCGTCTCCGGGTCTTCCTATGGGGTACCCCGCTGTCACCGGCGCATTTAAATGCAAGAAACGCTGTAACTACATTGAGGATCAATCAGTAAGTGGATGCCAGACTTCTCCACGTATGGACACCTTTGATCCCCCACAATGGTCAGGTCTGTATCTCAATATCAAGATCTTTTACTTTAAGGAAGAAGTGAGGCGTTTTGAATCGAATTAAAATTTGCAGATTAAAGAGGAGATAAGATACCGGCTTTAGGAAAATACACCGGACGATGTCTTGATTATAATGATATCACTAAGAAATGGTATCTCTAACGTAAATCCGTTGCCAGGGTCCCAGTAAATAAAACTACGAATTCGAACAACCACTGAAGTAGTAACGCAATCAGTATATCAATGTTGATGGCATTAAAAGCATAAGGTGCTGAAATCTAACAGAACTAGTATATTAAGCTTATGCCGTCCATAACCAAGCGCATGTTGCCAACGACCTTGACAATCTGGGCCAAAGAACGAAGAAAACTCCGGAAGTAAACCAGACCCTAAAGAATTCAGAATATCTTAAAAAATACTGATTTCATTGAGTTCGATTTGGTGTTATTTTATCTCAGTGGCATTTAAATTAAAGATTTTGTTTGGGTTGGTATATTTCTACTATTAGAAGAAGTTACGGCTGACCTAGACGAGAGTCAAATTTAATTGAAAATATAAAATCGATTTTTCATTGATTCGATTTAGTTAACAATGCTGTATTTTCATTAATTAATAACAATAATAATCGACAACAATTTTTTATCATCATCACAATAAAACTATTTATGAAATTCTCCAACTTAATCCGCTGAGAATTGAAACAAATCAAAAACTCTGTTATAAATAAATCTGTTATAAAAAATACTTGGTTTTTTTTCGACAATTTAGGGACAACTGAAGATTTAATTGCAAATTTTATTGAAATACAGAAACATTTATAATAAAAATCTAGTGGTTGTTCCACTATGCCATATGGATATGGCAAACGGGTGACATTTAAAACGCATATTTTTTCCTAATTTACTTTGTCATAATGAATGTAGCATAATTTAAACCTAGTGTCATAATGTAACTTTTGCATAATAGTTTTTTGGCATAATGTGTTGGCATAACTATCTATGGCACTTCATTCAATTCAACTACTGATGAGACGCATAATAGTTTTTAGCAATATTGATGAGACGCTTATTAAATAGTATTTAGGAATCTTTCATTTATTTGTTGTTTTACTAAATATAGACCCAGATTATATAGGACCCAGATCCGACTCGGATCACCCCAACTCCACCTAGTCTTGTTGCTACTACCTCTAGAGTGTCTTTAAAAATGCAGTCAGCTCTGAGTGTCGCTTTTCCATAATTGGCCTGCGCTCTACTACGGAAGTCGCCGACTCGCTTCGCTCGCCACCCTCTCCCCTTTTTGCTATCCCCGTTATGCTAGTAAAAACTATGCGTAAACAGTTATGCATTTAGTTGTTATGGTAAATCATCAGTAGTCCTAAAAACGTTCTGCCTACTGAAATTAGTGCAAAAATAGTTATGCTACCACATATAGACCCATGGCAAACAATGTACTTGTTTTATGGAAAGAACAAATATCAACCATTGACATTGAAGTTCCTTAACACACATTTTATAATCAAAGGGACTGGAAGAGCAAGACATGTGTCTGGTAGTAAGTGATGGCCTATAACAATAAATTAGCATAGCACAGTAACGTATGTATCTCATGTACTGGACGCAGAGCCTTCTCTCACAAGGAGAGAGTCAAAGGGATATAATCCACCACGCAGGCTCAGTGCGGGTTGGTCGATGGCGCATGACCTCGAAAGATTCTTGAGACATGCCGGTTTTCTCAAAATGATTTTAGTCACTGTTTTTAAGTTAGTGCCATTACGCACATGGCATTGAAAATACAGTGGTGCGTGTGGGATCCGAGCCAGGGCTCCGTATCAGAGCCATATCGTAACTATCCAACAAATTGCCACGTATCTTTCTAAACAAGAAGAGTTTAACCACTGATTAGCAGTGCACAGCACTCGGCACTCAGACATTAAATTTAATTTATCTCTTTGTTATGATTAACAATGCAATTCAAACTAGGTAGATTATTGTTAAATATGTTTGCAATTGCAATTGCTGTGTCTGGGTGTTTCTATGTATAATAAGTATGTATTTAAAACTAATAAGTATTATATCAGCTATCTGGCCGCCATCACACAAGCTTTGCTTAGTTTGGGGTCAAATGGTGTTGTGTGTGAATTGTCCACCAATATATTTATTTATTTATTTAATTACTGTATGATGGTAGAATAACTAGAAAAACGTGATGGTATTTCTCCAGACGAACTCTGTAAAGAGTTCTACTGCTACGATTTGTATCAAATATTTTATTAATAAAAATTGTAACTGTACCAACCTTTGCAAATTTTCAATGACTTCATTAACTTCAATATTTGCCGTACTGATTACATTCATAAATTCATTTTGTTTTTCTGGCGCCACCATAACTTTGATAACGTGGTTCACGCTTAAATTATCATCCCAGAATTCACCAAGTGCACTATTTTGTATGTCTTCTAAAACGTTCACTTGATTATCTGATTTTGCAACTACATTAAAAACTTTATAACCATCGTAGTTTTTAACAGCTGACGTCACTGCTACAGTAACTGCAATTATTACGAATATTTTAAAACCCATATTGCAATTTCGATTTGGCACCTTGAACGATAGTTTTCGGATTGTAATGGCTTATCATCTTACCAACTTTTTATACTTGTCATTTTGATTGCGTATGCTTCGATGCTATAGATAATGTTAGTGATATCAGATTAGAAATCGGTAAATCAGTATTTACGAAATTATTCTCGAATTATCAGACAGACAGAATAGCGTTCCAATCTTTTGAGATATTTGAAAAACTTGATTGTTATTAGGCACGATGCATTGATTAATAATTATAATACGATTTGTGTGTTAACAATTTAAATTCACTTTTATGTCAAACAAGAGAGTGGTAAAAGAGTTTTTGAAATTGAAACAGTTTTTTTATTATAAAGATAAAAAAAAATTCATGTTTATTGTTTGTATAGATTGTCGAAGATGACACACCAGATGATATCATATTCATGATATATAGATACTACCTCAGTTTTACTAAAGCGATATTTTGTGTCGCATAGTTATGAATGCCTATTAATTATACATAATTACACTAGTAACTATTTAATAGATAAATGACTATGAACAGAAGTATACTAAAATATAATACTATTAGCTGACCCGGCAAACGTTGTTTTGTCATATAAATTATTAATATATTTTTTATAAACCAATTTTAGATTTGCCATAAGCTCCGGGAAATTTTAATCGAAATAGAGTGAAAAACATTTAGAAATAAAGTGGCCAAGTGCGAGTTGGACTCGCCCATGAAGGGTTCCGTCGCAGCAAGTAACATTATATACATAGTACACATAGTTCTTGTAGTTCGTTGTAACTTTGATCGAAGTTTCAATAATAGTGTATTTATGACGTACTAAAAAAAAACTATTCATCAGATCGAGTTCAAACTAATTTTCGTTGGTAGTTTACATGGTAATGTACATCATATTTATATATTTTTTTAGATTTTTCATTCTCTTACTTTAGAAGTTAGAGGGGGGGGGACACACATTTTACCACTTTGGAAGTGTCTCTCGCGCAAATTATTCAGTGTAGACGAAAATGATTTTAGAAACCTCAACATCATTTTTGAAGACCTTTCGATAGACAACCCACACGTGTAGGTTTGATGAAAAAAAAAATTTTGAGTTTCAGTTCTCAGTATGGGGGGCAACCCTAATTTTTCTTTTTTTTAAATTTTCCTGTTGAAATCTTAATGCGGTTCACAGAATACATCTACTTACCAAGTTTCAACAGTGTAGTTCTCATAGTTTCGGCAAAAAGTGGCTGTGACATACGGACGGACAGACAGACAGACAGACAGACAGACATGACGAATCTATAAGGGTTCCGTTTTTACGTTTTACGGAACCCTAAAAAGATGATAATTGATCAGTTATCGAGCGGGACGAAAAATGATTAAATTACTAAAATGGCTATTAAACATAGGGGTTGGTGATAAAAGGGTAAAAATTTAGGGTTGTAGGTATGTATTTTTAATACCACATTGTAAAAAAAAAACAAAAAAATGTTCAAAAATAAAAATAAAAATTTAGGGATGAACAACCCTTATCACTTAGGGGTATGAAAAATAGATAGTAGCCGATTTTCAAACCTGCATATAAAATTTGGTAAAAATCAGTAAAGCCGTTTCGGAGGAGTAAGGTAACTAACATTGTGACACGAGTGTGTTATATATAAGATAATAATTTCCATAACATAAGATGTCAAAGAGTTTTAAGTTTTCTATAAAAATAAATATAAACATCAGTTTGTGTATTCTATTTATTTTTTATTTATTTAACCTTTTTTAGATAATAAAAATTACTTAAATGAATTTTCACACTTTCATTTGCAGATAAAATCAAGAATGGACTTCGCAGAATCAACATTTTCCGTTTTCTAAAATACATCAATAGTGTAGTGACGTTACAATCCCGAGTACACGTTTTATCGAAGGAAAGACACGATTTTGTACGATTCGTTGTTTCTTTGATTTCAAAGCGTATTGTATTTAATTTAAGGTTTAAATTTGTTCGCAGAGATTGAGATTTGCAAAATGCAAGGATCGCGTTTGCTTGATGTAACCGTCTTCCTGGACCATTGCTCGTGGAACAACTGTTTGTAAGAGCTCAGTCATAATGTAACTTTACCTATTTAAATATATTTTTAAATAAAAACTTCAACAAAGTGATAACATCAACAGCCCACTAAATGTTCCCACTGCTGGGACTCGGGGCCTTCTCTCGCAAGGAGAGAGTTAAGGCTATAATCCACCAAGCTGTCCCAGTGCAGGTTGGTGGATGACACATGACTTCGAAAGATTCTAGGTACATGTCGGTTTCCTCACGATGTTTCACCGTTTTAAGTTAGCGGCATTACGCACATGACTTCGAAAAGACAGTTGTGCGTGTGGGTTTGAACCCGGGGTCTCCGGATCGGCAGGCGCCGTTCTCTCGACTAGGACCAGCCGTAACTTTACTTAATGGTAACATAAGTAAGTTAAATACGTTGTTAAAACCCATCCACTGTGTAAAGGTCCTTACACACTTGCTCCCTGGGTGGGTCACCGAGGCACAATTATATTTATCGCCGTGCGCCGCCGTGTCGTCCGTCAACGCATAAATCAGCGCACGTACGTCTCGTCCCCGTGGCGATAGCCAGCCATCGCTATACCCCGTGAGAATATGCTTTTATATCTCTACGATAAACTATTCTAACTAAAAGTATGCGAAAAATTTCGATCCTCAAACGTATTTTTTTTTTTAACTTTAATAGGTTTACACTTGACCGACATCTCGCCTGATGTTAAACGACGATGCGCCCTACAATGAAACGTGCTTTCACGAAACCGATTCACTCTCGACTTCGAAGACATCAAGATTATAACTATCGGGGAAAATCCACTCTGGTAGCTCATTCCACAGCTTAGACGTTCTTATCAGAAATGTAGAGTCAAACCTCTGTGTTTGTGTCTTAGGAACATCAACCATGAAACGTTGTCACTTTCTCGAGCTACAAGCAGTCCGATAAAAAAAGCGCCAAGGTGATATTAAGTTATGCAGATCAGTCGCGCACTCTCTGAAATATATCCATATTCGATTATTCGTATCATATCCATTTATATTACATACATATTTGTATTATAAATTAACAGCGCACCGCAATTTTACGAACGTAGTTACCTTTCCCGTTTTTTTTCCAAGAAAAAAGTATCCTATCTGTTCTTTCAGACTATAACCTAACCTGTTTTCCAAATTTCAACGTAATTACAAGCTACAAAGATGCAAACGTGCACACACAAATTTCGCATCTGTAATGTCCTACTAAAAAATTAAATACTATTTCAAAATTAAATCTGCGCAAGAATGTTTCTCGTCTACATGACGATAGCTACCCATCGCTATACCCCGTCAGAATATGGTTTTATATCTCTATGATAAATTATTCTAACTAAAGCTCGGCGAAAAAATTTAAATACATAATCGTAAACACATTGTGGATTAGCCGCGCCCCTCGGTTTTACTCATTTAGTTTCAGTTCACGTAACTTTCCCTTACCCATCCGTGTACTAGGTGGGGTTTGACAAACCCCAGTCCTGAAAAAATCGAAATTATTTGAAAACTATGAGAGCGCGGGAGTACGTTTTCCGAGTAGTTTGAGATACGGTATTGCCACGTCGATTGTCACCATTACTTTGGTCCGGTGACTGTTGTGTGCTAGTAAGTTGTGTGTTAAGTGTGTATAGGCGTCATTATACTCCACCAAGTTTGGCGCATTTTTATAAAAATAGGTAGCATAGTTGACGATTTTTTTGTCTTTTATTATTTGTTTTAGTGTTCTATAATAACATTAATTGATACGAATATCAATTAATAGAGAGAATGTCTCAACTGACAAAGTCAGATATATTTTATTCTTAAAACTCGAAATCGTTACGTTTCTATTCTTTTATTGATACAATTTATAAAAAAAGAATAACTTCGATTTGTTACTTAAACCTGTTGATTACAATGTATAAATATTATTTCATAAATGAAACGCTCAAATAATTGATACATTCTTGTTTTATGACATCTTTCGTAGATGGGGTATGTCATACCCCACCTCGTATGCGAAGGGCTTTTTAGTCACCTCGTATACCAAGGGTTTAAGAAAATTAGCCTATAAACTGGTATTCCAGACTGACTACCAGTTTACTTAATTGTGACTAAAGATGTAAATTTTTGCTGATCCCGCCCAAAGCCTTCAAACAACTACTATTAATTACTACGTATTGTTAAAATTGAATGTTTTTGGTAGATTATATTGTATGTTTATTTTAATTTTTTGAATTGAATTGAATTTTGTAAACTTAAGCGCAATTTTGATAGAATGTTATAATAAATTAGCATTTTTATTCTATTACAAGCAGCGCTCCGCGATTTTACCCGCGTACTTCCTGTACCTATCCCTATTTTATCGGGATCAAAAGTAGCATATGTGTTTTTCCAGATAATAATTTAACTGTGCTCCAAATTTGAAGCCGATCTCTGTATATGTAACAATGTGATTGAACAACAAACATCGAAGCATCTAGGAAGTAGGATTAAATATTTAATTAGACTGCGAGTTCGTACCGTTCGCCGTGGAAACGGCTGGACCCTGGGGTTCTGAGGCGAGGGCTTTTGTTGCCGTATTGGGTCGTCTTCTTAGGGAGAGAGGACGTGATCCGCGCTCAGGTCTCTATCTGGCGCTAAACATTTCTCTGGCCATACAGCGTGGAAACGCCGCCAGTCTGATGGCCACTTTTGGTCGGCGATTTGGCGAGCGCGCAGACTAAATTGATGACTGGAATCAACTTATGTTTGTAATATTTAAGGTTTTGTCTTTTTTTTTTTTTTTGTTTGACTGACAATTTAATAAAAATAAATCAAACTATATTTTGATAATCCATAAATCCAATTAAATTAAAATCTATTAATAGGATTTTTTTATGTTTACAATCAGGTTAATTGTATTATAATTTATTTTTTAAAATTTTATAATATAAATTTTTATTTAACAACAAGCTTTGCTTTGTTTGGGGTCAGATGGTGTTGTGTGTGAAATGTCTACCAATGTTTATTTATTACAAGCAGTTTTAGGTACCCGTGCAAAGTTATTACTCAGTTCCTATGACCACCTTCTAGTTCCATCATCAGATAAACCACCAGTAGTGGTTTATATAACCACCACCATCTTAAAATGAAGTATTTCGCGAGACGAATTAATTATACGAGACGAAACTCAAAGGTGCGTCGTTTCATTACTACAGAGTTCCTATACCTAACCACATTTCAGCTCCATCAACAGGCTTTAGTTATCAATGAAAGACAAACTAGGTATTCGTCAAGACAATTCAAATGAGCAATGAGGTTGTAATGTTTATTTGTATGATAAGTAAGTAATTAAAACTATTTAAGTATTATATCAGCTATCTGGCCGCCATCATAGAAGCTTTGCTTAGTTTGGGGTCAGATGGTGTTGTGTGTGAATTGTCCACAAATATTTATTTATTTATTTATTACTAGCGGCCCGTTCCGGCTTCGCTCGGACATAACCTAGACACTGTCTGCAGCGCCATCTGCCGGGCTCATTTGTGAATTTAAACCATTTTCGAGTACACACACAAAAAAAAAACATTCAAATCGGTCCCGTCGTTTAGGAGTTCACTGTCAAATGATTAAATTACTAAAATGACTCTAAAAAAACAGGGGTTGGTGATAAAAGGGTAAAAATTTTGGGTTGTATATATTTTTTAACGCCACATTATAAAAAAATAAAAACAAAAACAAAATACCAAAAATTAAAAAAATAATGTTTGGGGTGAACAACTCCTAATACTTAGGGGTATGAAAAATAGCTTGTAGCCGATTCTCAGACCTACTGAATATCCATTTAAAATTTGGTAAAAATCAGTAAAGCCGTTTCGGAGGAGTAAGGAAACAAACACTGTGACACAAGAATTTTATATATAAGATTGCATTCCCGCGGGATTTCCACTTCAATACAAAATTTCGGTAAACAGGAAATGAATCAAATTTAATTTGCTAGATCTGATGACATATATCGGAACAGGTTACTAGGTCTAGGTTCGCGTCGATAATTTGTCAACTTATCATGCTAAGTGCGCATATAATACCCACAATCTATTGCATTGTCATAGAATAGATAAATTGTGCACCATGCGATCAAACTGTGTCAGATATAGGCTACCGATTAATATTTGTTTTCCATAGAAATACGAAATCATCCGCTGCCTTCGCAAAAGATAATAATTTTTGGGTTCAATCTAGAATTGGGATGACGGCAGGATCAAAAACATAGCATTCTAATTGGTTCATCAGGTAGAATATGGAAAAATATGGGACACGTATTTTTGTTTTAGCAAATTATCAAAAATTGACAGAGATTAATAATATGTATAATTAATAATTAATAATATATATAATTAATAATATTATAAAATTATAAGAATAATTCGTTTTTTAGGGTTCCGTAAAATGTAAAAACGGAACCCTTAAAGATTCGTCATGTCTGTCTGTCTGTCTGTCCGTCCGTATGTCACAGCCACTTTTTGCCGAAACTATAAGGACAACACTGTTGAGTTGAAACTTGATAAGTAGATGTATTCTGTGAACCGCATTAAGATTTGTACAAAACAATTAAAAAAAAAGAAAAATTAGGGTTGCCCCCCATACTGAGAACTGAAACTCGAAAATTTTTTTTTCATCAAACCTACTACATGTGTGGGGTGTCTATCGATAGGTCTTCAAAAATGATGTTGAGGTTTCTAAAATAATTTTCGTCTACACTGAATAATTTGCGCGAGAGACACTTCCAAAGTGGAAAAATGTGTGTCTCCCCCCCTCTAACTTCTAAAGTAAGAGAATGAAAAATCTAAAAAAAATATATGATGTACATTACCATGTAAACCACCAACGAAAATTAGTTTGAACTCGATCTGATGAGTAGTTTTTTTTTAGTACGTCATAAATACAATATTATTGAAACTTCGATCAAATAGAACGAACTACAAGAACTATGTGTACTATGTATATTATGTTACTTGCTGCAACGAAACCCTTCATAGGCGAGTCCAACTCGCACTTGGCCACTTTATTGTTTTTGAAATAATAAGAAATAATTCGTACACAATATTTTTTTATATCTAACTGACGGGCTAATTCGTTTTTTAGCCTATTGTCTACGTTTGCGCAGCGCATAATACGGAATTCTGTTTCCAGTTCTGTTTTTTGCAATTTATTTAAGAACTCTATAACTAAAGTCTGTTTTTTTTCACAAACGAGTACTAAGTATTATGTGTATCTCGCACATTTCCATATTGAAGAAATGATATGGGTCATTAGTGGCGTTGCAACCAATGCCTTGTTCTTATACTTATATAAGAACAAGGCATTGGTTGCAACGCCACTAATGACCCATATCATTTCTTATATCGGGCCTTAGCCCGATCACATTGAAAGCTGCTAAAATGTATTGTATATATATATATTTTTTTTACATACTATTTTCGTTACGAAATTTCCTGTACGCGTCATAAGTAGTTATAGGCATATGTACTGTTTGTTTATCTAGTCACTCTTTACTATATTTTTTTTTTTTATTTAAATACCAATATAGTAGGTAAGTATAAGTATTTTAAACAATTCACTTGTAGTAATAAAAATGACCGTCATCAGTTCCATCAGATGAAAATAATAAACTATTCTAACATATTATTATTTTCTACATGATTGTCGACTCTTTAATGTTTGCTTTGTTATTGGTTATCACATACTACCTGAATCGTGCGCGCGTTGCTACGCCATCAATCGGAAATTGGTCGTACCAATTCAAATCTAGAACAAATTTGGTTACCTTAGATTCTAATGATGCAACCTTTTAAAAGATAGACACATGCTGTCACTCAACGAAAGCTCTCAAAAAGCATTATTTTTCCGTTTTTGTTACATTTTTGATTCATACTCCGCTTCTGTTGATAGTAGCGTAATGTTAAATAGCCTATAGCCTTCCTCGATAAATGGGCCATCCAACAGAAAAATAATCTTGCAACTCGTACCAGTAGTTCCCGAGATCTTTGCATTTAAACAAACAAACAAACTCTTCAGCTTCATAATATTAGTATAGATTTGTGAACTTACTTACAAAATATGTTAGTTAGATTTTGGTACGGACTTAATGTTGATTACGTGGACCCATATATTAGCGTGGACCAATAACAATGCAGTCAAAATTTGAGCAAACGAGTACCGATACTCGTTTGCTAAAAAAACAAACTATAGACTGGTTCAACGTTGATGTACCTATATGTAGAAAACGGACTATATAAAGTTTATAATATATAATCTGTCTAGGTATATTATACCATTATACTTAACGTTTCTATATAAGTTAAGGATAAAACGTGTCGCTGTATTGCAATTTAAAATTTGATTGTCTTATAGACAATAGGGTACCGGACTGGGTCAAAAATACGCCATCCTAATTAGTCCGTCAGCTAGATCATGGAAAAATATTGGACACGTATTTTTTGTTTTTTCATAATATTAAAATCGTCAAAGATATAGACCATCAAACTTCGAGAGTGGGAGGTCGCGACGTCACTCGTGAGTAAAAATCGTACTCACAAGTGACGTCACACGAAACTTCGAAGCGCTCTATCTTCGTCATTTTTTGTTTGTGAAACAAAGGAAAAAATACGTGCACAATATTTTTTGGCAATCTAACTAACGGGCTACTTAGTTTTTTTGAGGATTGTACCATAGGGTACAATTGTGTCTATAATAAATTATTATTCCATGTACAAGTTATGGCTGGTACCGAGAAACAAATTAATTAAGCTGCATGTAGACACAGCACTGAACAGAGCAACATTATCAGAGATGATCAATTTCAGTTGCAGCTTGTATTGCGTCGCGAGAACAGGCGATACGGCGGGATGTGATAGCGAAACTTGTGTGGTCAATTGTACAAGAAAAGCGCGGGTGAAATTGCTTTAAAAATAACATGTACAATGGCTTTTACGTTATTTTTATCCTACTAATATTATAAATCACGTTAAACATTACATTAATTATTATCGTCCTCAACGAGAACTACTTCTCGTTGAATCGCCCGGCTAAAGTTTGTAGTGGTAGTACTCTTAGCAGAGTCCGCCTGGGGAAGTACCACACCTTTGCCAATTATTCTACAGCCAAGCAGTAATGTTCAAACATTATTGTGTTCCGGTTTGAAGGGCAATGTTTCCAGTGAAATTACAGGGGTAAGAGATATAACATCTTAGATCTCTGGGTGACGAGCGCAGTGCAGTGCAGTGTTAGGTAATGATTTGGAATCATCATGTTCCAATAGCTGCGTGTCACTGTGCTGTTATGTGGCAGGCATGTTGGTTACCATCAGGCACAGGTCCCGTTCGTCTCGTCACTTTTTATAAAAAAAAAACAGATTGATCCAAATTTATCAAACCTTACTAAAAGTAAATAACTACGTTAAAATTGAGTTACGGCTGGTCTAGTCGAGAGAACGGCAACTGCCATTCCGGGCGGAGTCTTTGTTCGAATTGCACGCACACTACTTAACTGCCTTTTCGAAGTGCAGAGCGTAATGCCGCACTGTAAACATAAAAACGGTAAAAAAAACATCGCGAAGAAATGTTTCTAGAATCTTTCAAGGTCATGCGTCGTCTACCAATCCGTATAGGACCAGTGTGATGGATAATGCCCTTGACTCCATCTTTGCGAGGGAAAGTCTCAAGTCTTAGCAGTAGGGTAGTATTATTATTTTTTTAATAAAGAGTGACGCGACGAGCAGGTCATGTGCCTGATGGTAAGCAAGATGCCTGCCACATAACAGCACAGTGACACGCAGCTATTGGAACATGAAAAGTCCAAATCATTACCTAGCACTGCACTCTGCTCGTCACCCAGAGATCTAAGATGTTATATCTCTAAGCTCTGTAATTTCTCTGGAAACATTGCCCTTCAAACCGGAACACAGTAATGTTTGCACATTACTGCTTGGCGGTAGAATAATTGGCAAAGATGTGGTACTTCCCCAGGTGGACTCTGCCAAGAGTCCTACCACTATATATATACTAGATGGAGGGATATCCCTCCCTTTGCCACGTTTGGTTTAATTCAGATACTGAAATCAGAAGCAAATTAGGAAGCAAATAACGTCAACTGAATTCAAAAGCAAGTTTACCTATAAGCAAGTTACAAGCGAAAAATTCTCGCTTCTGAATGAAGTGTGCAAGATTCACTGAATTCAATAGCGACTAAATTAAGCCAAATACAATAGGGTCTTTAGTGTTACTCGCTATTATCTTACATCCCACACCCCACACCAATCGCGATACAGAGACAATAGCGCCATTATTCGGCTCCACAATGAGCCGAACGCTGATTAAGCGGTGTACGGTACACAGGACATTGGACATTATTTACCGGCTAAATGACTCTGGGACATGGGACGAGAACAAGTCTCCTCATCATCATTTACAGTCTTTTATTAAATCAAAAAAGACGTGTCGTTCTCATTGTTGAGACCAATGTTTGGTACTATTGTTTTTACCAATGTTTGTTTTATTTTATTTGTTTCCAGAGAAATTACAGAGCTTAGAGATATAACATCTCAGATCTCTGGGTGATGAGCGCAGTGCAGTGCTAGGTAATAATTTGGACTCTTCTGCGAGCTGCGAGGCATGTTGCTTACCATCAGGCATAATTATATCCTGCTCGCCTCGAAACTTTTAATTTAAAAAAAAATACCTAGAATTAAATACTTATTTAATTTTCTTAAAATTATTGCAAGACAAGTGCTTAGTTGGAAAAATAAATTGTGTTAATGTTTGTACTTACGTTCACTATAAGAGCCGGTTTTCACGGCGCGGTTGCCAACCGCACCCGCGCGCGGGCGCGGCAGATTTGTATGTAAAATTGAATTCAAAACTCACGACGCGGTTTACGGCCGCGTGCTGCGTGCGGTTCTTGCGCAGTAGCTTTACGCAGTAGAGACCGCGAAAACATGCGGTCTTGTGAGTATTGAAACAAAACCGTCGTCCACCGTGGTGCCGCGCCAGCGCGCGGGCGCGGTTAAAATCCGCTCCGTGAAAAGATGCTGTAAGACATTTTTTGTTTTTTTTTGTAAAATAGAGTAACGAGACGACTAAAACATGTGCAAAGATTCAACAAGATTCTGGGTACATGACGGTTTCGTTATTGGCAATACGCATCTGATTTCAAAAAGACGGTGGTGCGCGTGGGATTTGAACCCGGGGGTTCCCTATCGGCAGTCACGAGTCTTCCGACTAGACCAACCGTAATTTCGCGATTTAAAGCGAGATGGGGTGTGTAAAATGGTGTGTGGGTGTGCAAGTGTAATCCTGTAAAACTTAATATAAAAGTCCAATTCTTCCTTCAACTCTCTGGAAGCGACTCATCAAAAATGACAACGGATTCTGAAACCCGGCGAACCGGGTTTCATATTTCTCTGTGACGTCATCAAAACTACCTGCACAATGGAATGGGCTTTTTGTTGTTCTGTTGAATTCAGTGCTCAGCCACTGGTTCATATACGGTTCTATTTAAATGGTAAAAACCGAAACTTGTTAACAGTATGGATACTTTGGGGCTAAATAAATGTTATTGACTTCATGCTACCAGTTATGACCTACGGCGCTAAAACGTTGACACCGACTGTGAAAATAGTCCGAAAGCTCAAAGTCGCTCAGCTAGACATGCCAATGTATCTGCGTAGCTGGGAAGAACTTTAGATCATGAAATTTCGCACACTTACCAGGCCACTCAGAAAATATTGAAACAAAATGTTTTTATGCATGGCCAGTTAAGATCTAGATTAAAAATTTATGATTATTTATAATTAAATATATGTACGTTCCAATTTAAAGTTTCCCTCCACATAGTTTACGAGCTAATTTAAATTATCGTGTCTCTTTGAAAAATAGATCTGCGCAGGAACATTTTGTATCAAGTATCGCCTGTCGATGAATCGATGGATAGTGCGATATACTTCAATTGACATTCGTGGACAAAAGCCCAAGGCATCCGTTTATCGTTGGTGTAAAGAACTTCAGCACGGTCGACTTACTCTGAGGGATAGAGAAAGAAATAGTAGAGTAGAAATATGGTCAAAATAAGAATAGACTTTAATATGGAAAAAATATTTATTATGACGAATACAATGTATAATTTAATTTATAATATTAATATGATATTTTAATTTATAATATAATACAATATAGGTATAATTATTTTTTCTCTTCTTCTCCTAATCCAAGAAATATGTAAAAATAGAATTAAAATGACAAAGGTCACTCAATTATATTTTTAGTGAGTGGAGTTATGGAGTGGCTAATTTAAAAAAATAAAATATAAGGTATAGACTACAGGCCCGTGTACAAAATTGATAGGTTATAATTATGAACCATCGGGAGAACTGTGTATAAAGGTAGAAGGGTATAAAATAATAATATTTAGCACTATGCCATTGCAAGTTGCAACCCTTGATCTCTTCTCCTTGTCGCATGTACGCATTTTTGTACTTACGGCGCGGCGCCTACAATTTCAATTTCAATTTCATTTATTCGAACCATTGGAAATTAACATCACTTGGTAACGTCACATTATACAATTTTAAAGAAATAATTAATTTAATATCTTAAGCGGCTGTAAAAAGGCCTTGTCATATAAATAATGCAGCTGTAAAGGGGCTTTGTCAGAGAACATGTTTGTGATAAGGAATAAAATAAAAAATGTCAATAAAGAATATTATAAATACTGTGATGTTATATAATACAAAATGTAATGAATTCATGATGTTATGCCAATGTCTAGTTAAAATTAGAATGTAATACTTATCTCCTTCGACCACTCTTTTCTGCTTTGAATAAATTCTTTGGTTGTGTAGAAGGCTTTTCTTATTAAATACTTTTTTATAGCAGTCTTAAACTTTTTTTCTTTGAGACCTACCAACTGATTAGGAATAATATTATAAAAACGCACACAATTGCCAACAAAGGAAACATTTGTCTTCTGAAGTCTACACTTTGGAAAAACAAATTTGTTGATATGCCGTGTTCTAGGATTATCATCCGACATTTTCCTGAGAATGGATTGGTGTCTTCTCGCATACATAATGCATTCGTATATGTACAGTGATGGTAAGGTAAGAATATTTATAGTTTTAAAAATTTCTCTGAGTGAACCTCTTGCAGGTACATTATATAAATTTCGAATTGCTCTTTTTTGCAAAATGAATACTGAATCTATGTCAGCGGCTGAGCCCCATAGTAGCACACCATACGCCATCACACTATGGAAATATCCAAAATACACCATTCTAGCTGTGGAGATATCAGCTATTTTTCTTATTTGTCGGACAGCATGTGCCGCCGAGCTCAGCCTGTCATTTAGTTTATTAATATGTGTACCCCACTGTAACTTTGAGTCCACCGTGATGCCCAAGAAGACTGCTGTATCGGTTAGTTGTATAAGTTGATCTTTCAGTTCAATTCTGAATTCTACAGTTCGCACATTTGAAAGGGAAAATCGTATGCATTTTGTTTTTACAGGGTTCAGAACTAAACTGTTTGCATCAAACCAGTCACATACTCTAGCCAGCATATCATTAACTGCTGACAACTCCGAGCCACCTCTTTTGATTTTACATAATAGCGACGTATCGTCAGCAAACATAATAATTTCGGAATAAATAATTTTTTGTGTCATGAAGGGAAGATCATTTACATATACTAAGAACAGGAACGGCCCTAGTATTGATCCCTGAGGAATTCCCATTTTAAGAGACGATCCTTGTGATCTTACCCCATCTATATCAACAAGTTGAATTCGATCTCTTAAGTAAGATGTAATAAGGGTCAAAGCATTTTCCGAAATACCGTAAAAAGCCAACTTGTTTAGCAATATCTTGTGATTGACACAGTCGAATGCCTTAGAAAGGTCACAAAAAACACCAACCACATCGTGACAGTCTTCCCACGCACTCAGTATAAACTTTGTGAGACTTATGGCTGCGTCAGTCGTTGATCTTCCCCTTGTAAAACCGAACTGCTGTTTATGTAGTAGGTTATTTGAATTAAAATAAGCCAACAGCTGACCTAAAATAAGTTTTTCAAAAATCTTACTGACGCACGGCAGAATGGAAACTGGTCTATAGTTACCAGGATCCTCTTTTGTACCCGATTTAAATAGTGGTAGCACTTTGCTATGTTTCATGAGATCCGGGAATGTCCCATTTTTGATGCATGAATTGAATAAGGCTGCTAGGTAAGGTGCGATGCTTTTCAAAATGCCTTCCAAAACTTTAACTGACATTCCCCATAAATCTTCAGTTGTCTTTACTTTAATCTCTTTAAAAGTTTTAGTAATTGTTAGTGCAGATACCTCATGAAATATGAAGGAAGACAACGGCTTGTTTACATTTTCGCTTAGTAATAACTCAGCCCGTGAATCCGCAGATGCCAAGTGTTTTGTTATTTTATTAGGTACGTTTTTAAAGTATTCTTCAAATGCACTGGCAATATCAGATCTATTTGTAACAATTTTATTATCTATTGTCAGTTTATTAAATTTTTCACGAATTTTGCATTTTCCCGTTTCTTTGTTTATTATATTCCAGGCTGTTTTTATCATGTTATCCGACTGTTTAATTTGGTTGCTTATAAAAATTGATTTTGCTCGTTGACATGCAGCTTTGAATATTTTTGAATATGTTTTTACGTAATTTTTTGTTGCGTCATCAGTACAATAAGTTTTAAGTTTATAAAGATTATATAAATTACTCCTACTTATGAACAATCCTGGTGTGGCCCATTGGGCAAATTTTGGTTTAGCATTAATATTGATTTCTTTTGTCTGGAAAATTTCATTAAATTGATTAATTAACATATCAAAAAATAAATTGTAACTGAGATCTGGATTAGAAATTAGTATGTCAGAATTATTATTAATTGAGTTTTCAAATTGATTATTAATTTTAATGTCAGAATTATTTTTAATCATAATATCAGAAGTATTTTTAAACGTAATGTCTAAAACTGTTATGTCACGAGAATTTTCAATGTCAGAAGGAAATTTAGTACTAAAGAAATTATTTATCACATTTTTCAATTGTTCTATGCGATTTTGTGTAATAGGTCGGACAACAACTTTTACTTCTGTTCGTTTCACCACGGCAGGAAGAGAGATGCATAGTCCTTTATGATCAGAACGTAGAAGGTTCAAGACTTCAGACTGTAGCCATTTACAATTTACAAACATATTGTCAATGCAAGTTGACGACACTCCCTTTTTAGAGATTGCTACTCTTGTTGGTTCCAGAAATACCTCTATGAGATTGAATGACTGGAACAATGCAAGTATTTTACTTTTGGTAGATGAATTTGTTAGTATGTCGGTGTTAAAATCACCACAGACAACAATCTGCTTATTTTTGTCAGATATCTTACACAGAGTTTCTTCCATCACTGTTAAGAAGGTCTCAAAGTTTGCTTTAGGAGGTTTGTAAACACATACTATAATATACAATTCTAATTCCACACATGCTAACTCACAATGATGTTGTACATTAAATTTTTCAATGTCTTTCCGTGCTTTATATTTGATGTCATTCCTTACAAATATTATACATCCACCTCCCAACGAATTTTTCCTGCAGAAGACACTACCAATTACATAATTATTCAAATAAAAGTTTTGCTGCAATTTCGATACCCATGTCTCTGTAAAGCAGATGACATCATGCTGTTGCGAACTTTCCAGATACATTTCGATCTCTTCTAATTTACCTATCAACCGATTAATATTTTGGTATAAAATGCTTATTGAGTTTTTGTTACCTTTCTTATAGCTAGAGTTAACATGGCCAGGTCGGTCTTGATTATTTTTACGTTTTGTCGTAACATAGCAAGGCCTCCCTGTTGTCAGATTATTTAGTTTAAATCGCTGTCGTTAGTTTTTATTGATATGACTACATTCAGCGGTTTTTGTTTTTCCCTATTACGGTCATTTAGTAAAGAACAGAACATCAATTTGGCTAATTTAATTTTAAGATTACGCGCAAGCAATTGTTTTTCGCCAACCAACTTAAAGTTGACTATAAAATTATTAATATCAAAATATAAAAATTCACTACTTTTATTTGAGATTAAATTGTATAAGGTCATATTAAGTAAATATATTCTTTGATTTTGTTCTTCGCTCAACGATGATGAATAAGGAAAAGTACAAAATATTATTTTATTTATGTTACCAGTTTTGTGTAACTTTATCAAAGAATCAATACAGTTTACAAGAATACGTTTTGTTAAGCCTTGGGTATCTCCCATCATTATTAAAATATTGCTGTTTTTCCTAAACTTTCCAAGCATTACTTTTTTAATTAGTTGTTCGAGCTTAATATTTGGGAGGGATGTGTTCATAATACTTTGATTACTGTTTACAAGTATGTTACTGAAAATTTGGCCGAAGCCAATACCTATGCTATCACTAAATAGTTGTATTTCACCGACGTTTCCAGTCTCTTTATCATTGTATGAGTCTTGTTGTGTACTAAATAGCACAGTTTCCTTGGACTCTGTTATAATGGACGTTGCGGAATAATGGATTAGAAGAGACATTGAAACTGTATGTAACCAATGCTGTATATAATCAAAAGATCAAATTTACCCTGAAAATCGCTGATAAATTGTTCGATTACTAATAAAAACAACATTTTTTCGACAATAAAAATAATTAATAAAATAAAATTTCAATTTTTACAGTTTCAGAACCCCTTTTCAGTCATTATTCCGCAACGCCATGTAAAAATCATGCGACAAGAGGAAATGAGCGAGGCAACCTCTTATCTTCACCTCTCACTCAGTTGAACAGCTGTTCAAGTGACGGCATAGTGCTGAATGTTATTATTCTATACCCTTCTTTTCTATCTTTCTACACAGGTCTCCAGGTGGTTCAAATGACCAATCAGTTTTGTACACGGCCCTGCACCTCTACCTAGCAGTATTTGCAGCAGCCTAGCTGGGTAGTAACATTGTGTGTAATCCTATTTACCCAATATTGTGGTGTTAGATACGTTACGGCTGGTCTAGTCGGGAGATCGACGGCTGCCGATCCGGAGCTCCGTGTTAAAATTTCGCTAACTTAAAACGGTTAAGGGGGCGCCTAGAGCCAGAAAACGAAAAAAGGACATTTTCGACGCCGCTCACTGAAGTTAAGAAACTAAAAACTATGACAAAAAAAATATTGACGTGTGGGACGTGTGTGACAATCAAGAAGAAGCACAATAACCGAATAGAATTTTAAAAATGGATCAGAGTTTTTTTACAATAAAAAAATCAAAATGACACCGAAAAAACCCGTTTTAATTCGAGTACTCGAAATTATCAGCGATAACCCCACATTATTTTTTGGTAATAAAATTCCTATTTGTACTTTCTATTAAAGTAACCGAACACTTTTTTAAATTTATGTTTAGTTATTGAGTAATTAAATAAAACTTGGTCAAAAATGGACTCCTGACTAAATATTGATTTTTCCTCCAAACTGTGTCATGCTATTCTCGACTTTATGTACACCACATGAAAAAACACGCGTCGCGCGGGTGAAATCTGATTTTTTCCTGGCTTTAGGCGCACTCTTAAGTAAAATATCGTGAAGGAATCAACATGTAGATCCCTAGTATCTTTCAAGGTCAAGTGTTATCTATCAACTCGCACTGGGCCAACGTGGTGATTAAAGCCTTGAGAGAGAAGCTTCCGAGGCCTAGCAGTGGGAACATTTAGTCGGCTGCTTACGTGGTGCTAGATCTCATACTTCTGGAAAAAACTGTTGTCAAACGACCAAATACGGGCATAACTAACATTGAAGAATGGGACGCTATAACTGCCATTCCAACGTGGTGTTGTGTTCTAGCGAATGTTTTCAAATATCATTCCACAATTTCAACAACTATTTCTATGACAAAGTTAAATTTTACACGTAATGTTGACCTAACACGAAGTAACGAAATTCTTAATTTTTATTTTTCTTTAAATGTATTTGTTTGAATTGTTAAGTGTATATTCACTTGACGGTCAACTCACCTTGGACTAAGTGGCAGTACGGTCTATAATTAAGCGAACTTACTAATAAAATAATAAGTGTTCTTAATTTTCGAGCAATAAAGGAAATATGTGGAGATATAAAAAAATGGTTGGTTGCAGGTTGCGCAGGACCGTTCGTTGTGGAAATCTAGAGGGGAGGCCTATGTTCAGCAGTGGACGTCTTGCGGCTGATGATGATGATAAAAAGTGTGACAAATCTGCACTCTGTACTAATATTATAAAGCAGGAGTTATTTTGTTTGAACTGGTTAATCTCAGGAACTACTAATAAAAAAAAAAAAAAAAAAAACTTATTTCAAATGTTATTTGACCGTTGGATAATAATTATGTACGTGATTGCTATATAACCGGGGTGGACTGCTAATAAAAAAGTAACCCATGACGTGTAGGTGGTACATGACAAAAGTACTCATACAATAATCTTTTAATAAATTATTCTGTAAACAACCATTAGAATGCAGTGGTACCTAACGTTGGTTTCCCACTAGGCAAGTATGTAACAAAAATTCAGAGAGAACAATACTTTAACTGCTAGACTTTGTATTCGAGACAATTATAATTTTATTATCAGTTGACAGTTGAAACCTAAAACGAAATATTAAAATCAAATTCAAAGTCGAACTTCTTTATTCGTAAACGTAAAATTAACATGAACAAAAGAAATAGCATGCAAGTGGTATACAAATTTAGAATGAACATTTCACTGTACGATAACAATTATAGATAACTGCCGGACTATTTAAACTTATTTAATACTTTCAAGTATAACGAACAACATTATTTCAGTAAGACCTACAAAAGGCTGGCAAAAAACTTAAATACAAATAAATTAAATTTTTTACCACGGAGATCGGTTCTACTCTCTCCTATATATGTAATCGATAAAAACCGATAAGCTAGCAATTTTTATTTCAAAAATAATGCATAGCTTACTAATAGCTATTTTTGCATTCCTGTTACTGGTACTAAGGCACAGATCAGAAACTATGTAGTTACTTCGTAAACTAAGGGCCGTCTATCACACGCATAGAGTGAATCATCTTTAGCGACCGTCCAGTGGCGACCTTACCTTACCTTTCGTTACCTTTCGTTACTTCGATTGATGTTTTTTTGAAACATATAGATTACTCTACTGTTTCCTGGTATATCAAATAAATTAAGTAGGTAAATAATTCTACAAATATTATAAATTTTGATGTTTGTCACGTCACAAATCACGTCGAAAAGGCTGAACGGATCGTGTAAAACTTTAAAATACAATTTGAATTTAGCCTGAAATGGCACATTGGCTACATTTTGTAGCAAAAAAATGTACGCGGGTAAAACGTATCGTTGCTAAATAAACATCCCTAAAATGTGCATTACCAGGGTAAATCTCGTCGCCAGTGCGCTTTGCCTATTTTTAAGTGAAAACTTCTTTGCATACAAATTTTTCATGGGCTGTGAATTGAATTATACCGTCACGCTCGGGAAAGATAAGAAATTAATCTTCGATTAAACTCGGGACCATTGGCCATCGAGAAACGCGCGAGCATTTCTAGATACACGTGGCCACGCCCTCCAGTTTCACCCACTTAGTTTCCAAAGTGAGCTATCTAATTCTGCGTCCAATTTTTGAAGTGAAAACTTCTTTAGGCGCGCCTAGACACCGTTCTACCGTCACGCTCGGGTATGATAAGAAATCTTTGGGTAAACTCGGGACCTTGGCGATTGGGCATCTAGAAATGCGTCAGCCAATGGAAAATGCTGAAAGGGCGTGACCTCGCCATCATTGCATGGCCATCTAGAAATGCGTGAGCCAATGGGAAATGCTGACGCATTTCTAGATGGCCATGCCATGATAGCGAGGCCACGCCCTCCAGTTACACCCGTGTAGTTTCCAAGGTAAGCTATCAAACTCTGAGTTATAAGCATTCACTTCTATCAGCAGTTCGTATGACTGCCATTTTTTTTTAACTGAATTGTAGGAACCCGATCCCATCACTATTTGGCGATAAGAAACCGCGCGCTGAAACAAAAGCCCTATCGACGCGAATTTCCACAAACCCTGTCGCACGTAAATCAAGCTTCCTCCGCCGCTACGTTGTTTATCCGAAGCGTTTCGAAATTTGAAATCATTCTTCGAAAACGTTCAGTGATTGTCGCGATAACTTCTTATCCTTTTTATCTTGTGGAATGCCATTCTCATTGTTTTGTTTTTAATTTTCAATAATTGGCTGTGTATGTACTTATCAGTTTTTCTCTGTTGACAAATTAAAACAACATATTTTAGATCTTTGCAGTGGTCGTTCTGTGGTCGAAATTCTATTGTATAAATAAACAGAAGAGTATAAATGCATGTGTATTAAATACAAATGGGTAGTGTGTAATATTTTTTAGAAGCTTTTATTACACTTGCCCAGTTGGTGTGTTAGTATGGGCCTATGGGGCAAATCTTGCAAGTTAAATTAGAACCATTTATTTTAGTTAGATCAGGTTGAATTTGGTATACATAAGTAACTTTGGTGACAATGCAATAATATGGTACTTTTCTTCGTTTTAGAGCATTTAAATCAAAGCTTTTTTTTAATACTTTTTTGTTTAAATTTTTATTTCTTGATTTACCTATTTTATCTATTTTTATGCATAGTTAGAGATTATAAACTAACGGTTTTCACAATTTTACATTAACACCTACATCATCTTGACTGAATTACTAGCCTAGCTGTATCGTATCTAGTTCCCCACCCGTCTGAAAGCCTAGTTCAGACGCCATAATCTGATTCCTGAGAGCGACTGTGATACATTTATGCACACCTCGCTGCGTCTTCCGTCATATTATTATCAAATCCCATCTTATATCATAAGGTAGTAGCGCCGGGCGTTTTACCTACCTACTCTTGTTACTGTTATTTTCTAGCGATATAAATAGTCTATGTGGTACAAGCACAGAAATCTAAATAATAAGGTAATAGAAATGGCATTACTCTCAAATTACTTGCAAAACGCTTGTCGCCACATTTCCCCTACCCCCGCGATCACTACTACATGCGCGTAGTAATCAAATAGAGATCCACTCACACACCAACAGCTGCACATTATCAACCTCTTATTATTTAGATTTCTGTGGGTACAAGGTATACTTTAACTGCGTTCCGAATTTCAACCCAATCTGTTCAGCTGTTACCACCTAATCGAACAACAGACATCCAAAGATACAGCGATATTAACATCCAAACTTTCGAAATAATAAACGCGATAGTTTTTAGGAATGTATGGGTATACCTATGTGTTTTACTCTTTCACGCAAAAACGACTTAAAGGATGAAATTTGGAGCGTAGATAAGTAATGGTATGGAATAACACAGGCTACTTTTTAACCCAATAAAAACGGGATCAGGAACTACGCGGGTGGAACCATGGAGTCTCAGCTAGTTTATACCGTAAGTAGGAAGTAGGATAAGAAATTAACTATGTTTGTCTGTATTTAACGCTTCCAACATAATGTACTAACTTTCACATTGTAAAGGCCGATTTAAACTGAACGAACATAGAGCTAGAGCTGGAACAAGAGCATTCTTTCTCGATCTTTAAGTATAAACGAAAGATCGTTCTTAGCGTTTTCCATATTATATATTCCATAGAATCTTTGCGAACGCAAACAAAACATAAGAGAAAGCTTCCGCATCCCAGCAGTGGGAACAGAAAGTGGGCTGCAAATAACTGCGCATCACTGTGCTGTTTTGGGCAGGCATGTTGGTTACTCACTCTCGTCTCCTCTTTCTATCCTACATAAAATATGTATCTATAATACTACATACTTTTTACGTACTTACGTATTTTTTCCTACCTAAAAAATCTAATTACCTACTCAAAAAAGGGCTTATTCCTGTTTTCCCCCTTAGAGATTCCCCCTTAGGGAGGGAAACTGGAATATAAAATGATAGGTCTACAAATCCCCCTTCTTAATCCCCCTTAGGGGGGGAAACTGGAATCTAAAATGATAGGTCTATAAATCCCCCTTCTTAAAAACTGGAATCAAACACCGTGCCGAAGTCTGCCGAACTGAAACGACTTTAGGCGAATCTCAGGCGTTCCGGAATTTCTTGTTTCGGTCGCCGCGCTCAAAGCCCGCGATAAAAGCTATACAATAGCTTAAAAATAACTTATTGAATAGTATGTATTATTGGTATTATATCTCGTGGACCTTTTCCTGGAACAGCACAGGAGTTAGGTAGCACAGGTGACAGTACGAATATTGTGCCCTTGATATACGCAATAATGAGTGAGAAAACCGAGAAATCGTATACAATGCTTTTCACAGTTATAAAAGCTCAAATAACAGAATGGCAACCGGAGTTATACAAATGTGACTTTGAAATCGCAGTAATGAACGCCATTGGAACTGTATTTCCAAACGTTGCTGTGAAGGGATGTTATTTTCATTTTTGTCAAGCAATTTGGAAGAAAGGACGTGCATTAAATTTAACGAAATCAAAGGTCCAGAAAAGACAAGTGGCATTATCCGCTGTCCTACCTTTCTTGCCTGAAGACCAAATTATAAATGGTTGGTATTATGTTGCCAGCCAAAGCCCAGATGATGATAACAGCAAAAAAATTCGCCAATATATGTTACAACAATGGCTAAAGGATGAGAATTTTATAAAAATCTGGTGCGCCTTTGGACAACGTCACAGGACCACCAACCTCTTAGAAGAGTGGCATAAAAAAATTAATGGATTAGTCTAAAAAAAAAGCCTAATCTCACACAGCTTTTGAATGTCTTGTTTGAAGATGCGTCAGTAAATGAAGTTCATGCCAACAAACTGTCGAAAAATTTTCAAATTAAGAATAGAACAAAAGCAAGTATCGAGCCAGATGCCTTTATTCACGAGACACAAATGAAATTAATCAGCGGAAACATTACAGTTGGACATTTTTTAGAAAAATTAAGATAAAATCTAGATACTTTGATTTGTTAACATTTTTTGTTATTGGCACTACTGATATTGTTTATGAATATGACGTGTATTTGACGTGAGTGTATTTATAAAAAATAAAGACAGATAAATAATTATACTGGCTTTTTTTACCTTCGTTTTTTTGTCAATTACAATGGGGGGGGGGGGGGGGGGGGGAAGTGGAATAAACCAAAATGAAAGGGGGAATTTATAGACTTTCTTTACATTAGGGTTCAGTTTTCCCCCCTAAGGGGGAATCTCTAAGGGGGAAAACAGGAATAAGCCCAAAAAAGTGACTTAGTAAGTCACTTGCAGAAAATTCAAACAAAACTGAAACAGTGAACCTAAAGTACAGTCAGCGTAAATAACACCAATGTGCCAATAGCCGTACATACATCGAGTTATGTCGAACGTTAGTACACTCGCGTCGGCAATACATTCAGCTGATACGTATCTGTGGAACAGGGTGTTAAATCTTCGTGTACTTATTTATGTGTGTTACTGTACGTGGCGGTCTAGAGGTCAGTCGTAGGTTTTTTTATACGTAGATTTAAAAGGACGATACTATTTTATCGTTCACTAGTTGTGCCTTAAGTATAAGCTATAAGGTACATAAGACCCAGCTTTAAGGTACATTTTTAAGAGAAATTTCTTATGTGACTTCTAACAAGTTTGGGTTAAACGTTTAACGATATGGAACGTACGAAAACACTGTTACGGGGGAGGGGGAATAGAAAGAGGCGGAGCGAGAGTGAAAAGTTTCACTTCTTCCGCGCGGAGAGAACGCACAATTTTTTTAGTTTTTCTTTTTTGTTGATTTACACGAACCACTTTACAAAGTCATGTGCGTAATGCCGCTAACTTGAAAACGGTGAAGGAAAACATCGTGAGGGAACCGACGTGTACCTAGGTAATAATGTAATCTTTCGAGGTCATTTGTCATCCGCAAACCCGCGCTTGGCGAGCGTGGTGGATTATGGCGTTGACTATCTCCTTGCGAGAGAAGGCCCCGAATCTCAGTAGTGGGAACATTTAGTGGGCTGTTTACGCTAATTCTTCATTTTGCGCGTTAGGGGAAAGTGTTAAGAGTAAATTATTACGATGCGCGCGCACACCGTCTTCAAAAACCGAGACCCTGAAGTCAGCTAGTTGAAGTTAGACCTTCTTGCACGAGGAAAAGAGAGAAATATTAACTTCTTACATGCGTAGGACAAGTTGTTTTTGAAGTGGTAGGAATCTTGGCAGAGTCTGCCTGGGGAAGTACCACACCTTTGCCAGTTATTCTACCGCCAAGCCGTAATGTACAAAGATTACTGTGTCCCGGTTTGAAGGGCAATGTTTTCAGAGAAATTACAGGGCTTAGAGATATAACATCTTAGATCTCTGGGTGACGAGCGCAGTGCAGTGCTAGGTAATGATTTTGACTTGTTATGTTTCAATAGCTGCGTGTTACTGTGCTGTTGCTCTCCATCAGGCACATGTGCTGCTCGTCTCGCCACTCTTTATTTAAAGAAAAAAAGTAGGGAAACACGAATGCGGGGTAATTACGATTCCAATGGTTTTAATATGTTGGTTTTAGTGTGTTTTTGTGTTGTGTTACGTAGGTCTACTACTTTAACTCTTCTTCTGCTATGCTTTGATTTGTGACGTCATCTGCCAATTTGATAACGCCCATGAAAGCAGACAACTATGTCTGCTTTCCGTATTCAGCGGAACTGAAAGCAGATGTAGTTGTCTGCTTTCATCGGCGAAAGCCGAAACCAGAGAGCAAGAGAGTTACGCGGTAGACCTGCCGCGCAAGGTTATTGTAAAAATGTACCATAAACTAAATATACCTCTCAAAGTGGGGACGTTTTTAATAAGTTTTCGTACTTTATTTTGTGATAAAAAAAATGGCTATGTAGTTAATTTATACGCTGTAGAAGTAGGAGCGAGAGGTATACCAGCAAAATCTCTCTATAACCTGCTTGAAGACCTTGGCTTGTCCAGAAGTGCAGTAAGTTCTATACTATAACGAGTATCTAAAGCTGCACTAGTGGGATCATATCGGATTTGGCTGGGCAGGGAGAGAAATACGAGTAGTGAAGGTGAGAGTTGACGTACGTCACCAAAAGGGGCGCCCCTTTTAAACCTACGCCCGAGTCACAAGTCTAGGGGTCTATTCGAGATTTCTCTCTCTGCCACTCGATGGTCCCGGCACCCGCACGGTGAATCCATGGAATGCTAAGAAGTTCGTCTCAATTTTTTTTTATCGCAGCGCCACGCGGTTTTACTCGCGTAGAGCTATAGAAACATGAAGAGTCCAAATTATCACATAGCTCTGATCTGCGCTCGTCATTCAAAGATATAAGTTTCTATATCCGTCTCTATTCGTCACCGGAATGGTGGGACTCGATACACTGGCGCTAAGGCGGAAGTGTGCGCTGTTAATCCGCTTCTACTATTTTCCTCTTCTTCTCCTAATCCAAGATATATGTAAAAAAAAGAATTGTAATGACAATGATCACGGACCCCGGAGTCTGTGGAGTTGCTAATTTAAATAAAAAAATAAAAGATTCACTTCTACTGGCTGCTGAATGGTCAGATTGACAACCCTGCCACGCTGGCTCACTGCTCGCTGGCGGTGTCGGACCGCCCGCGCCCGATGCGCGCCTGCGCCGCGCGGCCGCTGTTTCAGGCTGTGCGCGTGCGCACCGTTACGGCACTATACACGCCCACAGCCCGGGCACTTAATTTGCTCAACACTTTGCTCGCTCAAAGACCGGAACTAGATTTCATTTCGAACAAATTTAAATATGTATTAGGTATTTGTACAATTTTTTTACTTACATTAACGCACGTAGTTAATGTATTGTTGTATTCCTGTTATCTCTGTTTTTTTTATCACACAAAAAATTTAACACATAAGTGTTTAATTTTTTGTAATTGTGTGTGTATTATAGCCGTTTGTGCGTGTTAGCTACGCTGTTAGCACATGTCGTCAATTATTTATAAACAAGTAAATAAGATGCTTTATCTGTATGCACATTAAAATCTCTGGACACATTGCCTTATTTCATAGTTCAAAATCGTAGACCGCAGCGTAACTTAACATCAGGCGAGATAGCGGTCAAGTGTACAATAAACACAAAGCGCACTATGGAACGAGCTATGCTCAGAGTTTCTCTATCGTTGCCCTAAAAATCTAAACTTTATGAGTGGTAGAAAGTTTATGTTGACTGGCCTCGTGGCTTAGTTGGTAGTAGCTCTGCCTGCGAAGCCGAGGGTCGTGGGTTCGGTCCCCACCCAGTGCAAATATTTGTAAATATATGAATTCAAATGTTTGCGCTGTGTCTAGGTGTTTCTATGTATAATAAATATGTCTTAAATATGCCATCATACAAGCTTTGCTTAGTTTGGGGTCAGATGGTGCTGTGTGTGAATTATCCACCAATATTTAAAACTATATAAGTATTATGTCAGCTATCTGGCCGCCATCACACAAGCTTTGCTTAGTTTGGGGTCAGATGGTGTTGTGTGTGAATTGTCCACCAATATTTATTTATGTATATTTTATATTTATTTATCTATGTTTATACGTATAGCAAAACAAATCTAGTAATATTTTACTTATTCTACACAATACTTATTTATTTATTTATTTAATTAGGCGTACATAACAGATTACAGTTAATGTTAATTATCAGCTAAATTATAATATTGTGATGTTCTAAACTGTTATCCAAAGCATGCACACACAACTTAACTAGACACAACTTAATACTGACATTCTCTCGATTTATATTCCCAAAATTTAAACATCCCAGTTACTTCCCCTTCACTAAGCCATTTCGAACCCACAAACCGTTCAAAATCACAGGCACATTTTTAAAAATGGAATCTTCAACCGCTCCGCCATTTGAAATTGGAAGCCATAAAAGGCGGGAACCGACCGGATGTCGGACTCGAGCTCCATCAGATCCGTATCACGACAGACTCCCGCCAACGGATTCATTTCCGGTAGATGGCTGCATTTTGACTTTCGAATTTCTATTCCCGCCTGAAATGGGTCAAACTTGATGTGATTTTTCTCGATTCAGTTTGATAGCGCGTGATAGTTATTTTTACCGCCAAATTTTAGAATACAAATACAAAAACTTTTATTGTTGTTTGCAGGTAAGTAAAGATTTTAAAAGTCTTTTGTTCAGTTGTGTTATCTGATTCTTCATCTTCTGTCCATTTCACAATTACGCCAACGTTTTGAATTTCAGCAGGATGTTGTTTTGGAGTTTGATCAGTGTGTTTTTTTTATAGTACCTACAAAGTGACGTGACGAGCAGGACACGTTTGTGCCGGATGGTAAGCAACATGCTTGCCACATAACAGCACAGTGACACGCAGGTATTGGAACATGAAAAGTCTAAATCATTACCTGCAGCACTGCACTGCGCTCGTCACCCAGAGGTATAAGATGTTTTATTTCTATGCCCTGTAATTACACTGGAAACATTATTGTTACAGCTATCTTGTTTAATTTATAAGTATTACAACAAAAGGTTTAAAAGTACGTACTCCCTACTACTATCTCTAGCTCTTGTACTAGATATTCAGTATTAATTAATTATATTACCGAGTTATTTAAAAAAAATATAAAACTTTAAACTCATTCTAGAGCGCAGCTGCAAATTTAAAATTTTGAAACTGGAACACGCCAAACTGTAAAATAGCTAACGACCTACTTAAACTTTACAACCATATTAAATACCTGTCTAGAGTAGTTCCAAAATACTTCGACACCAAAACTTTTAGTACCCCAGAGCAAAATCCATCATCTTGTATCGCCTTCTGGATCTCCATTTATTGGGTACGATCCGATACGACCAAGACATTTTGTCGGATTTAACTATGTATTGTATAATTGAATGAAGTGTATCCCGGTGTGATTCCAGTTTATAATGTGTGTAATTAGCGCACCAGTGACCCTAAGGTGGGTCAGGATACGTTTAGACCTCAGTGTGTTCGAGGTTGAATGCAAGATCGTACTTCCCAGTGACCATAAATATTTTCCCGCCATGAGCGGTAAAGGCGGAACCTTATAGGGTTACCACCCTATCAGGTATATACCGGTAAACTGTCTGTCACCATTTGTCTTGTGACGTACAATCTTATAAAGCCCGTCTAGGACCCTTTTACTCTTTCTACGAAATACGTAATTTCGAAATAAACTCGCGACTTTCCGACTCAGATTCTACTTCGTTTCGTCCGTAGAACCGGTTCTACTTCGTTTCGTCCGACATTTTAACGGACGAAATTTAACGACGAATCGAAGTAGAATCGGAGTAGGAATGTTGCAAGTTTATTTCGAAATTACGTTTTTCGTAGAAATAGAGTAGACACCCAGGTCGCATAAACATAAAATTTCACAGATACGTAAAATGTTCCCCAAAACATACATAGAATTGCGTAACATGTGTTTAACTCGTGTTAAAAAAAATTTAGCATCATCGTGTCGTCGCATGTAAACGGCACCCAAAAGCCTCCGAGGTTATAAAAGGCGAACGTAAAATGTTACGTTGATGAGTACGGTTTACGTTTACGTAACGTTAGCTTAACTTACGTTTTATGAACAGTTAACGTTAGCTGGTGAGGTGCGAGTAGTTAATATTTGGGCGATTTGACAACGAATATAGCGGTATTATTAAAGTTTTTATGACATGCCAAAACGGTTGTTATTAACTTTACTCATGTTATGAAAACATCCCCAAACCATCTTGTCGAAATAATTTATCCTATTAATATGATAATAATGATTTTGGATGACTTTGGATGTTTGTGGCTCAATTACGTCGGAACACCTTAACAGATCAGGGCGTCTACTCTCTTTCTACGAAAACGTAATTTAGAAATAAACTCGCGACTTTCCAACTCTGATTCTACTTCGATCCGTCGCGTCGTTTTGTTAGTTTAAATGTTTTAAGCCTACCCTAATTAGAGTATGCTTTGAATATTTAAACGTCAAACAATGTTGTATCGGACAAAACGAAGTAGAACAAGAGCAGGAAAGTCGCGGGTTTTTTTTTTTCGAAATTACGTTTTCGTAGAAATAGAGTAGACGGCCAGGTTGACATTTAGAACACAGATCACCTATACTCTGGTGTAGAACATAGAATAGGATTAAGAGATAATAAGGTACAATCCTCAAAAAAACTAATTAGTCCATCAGTTAGATTGCTAAAAAATATTGTACACGTATTTTTTCTTTTGTTTCACAAACAAAAAACTACGAAGATACAGCGCTTAGAAGTTTCGTGTGACGTCACTCGTGCCTACGATTTTTACTCACGAGTGACGTCGCGACCCCCCACTCTCGAAGTTTGATGTTTTATATCTTTGTCGATTTTTAATATTTTGAAAAAACAAAAAATACGTGTCCTATATTTTTCTATGATCTAACTGATGGACTAATTAGAATAGTGTATTTTTGACCCAGTCCGGTACCCTATTACAGGAACTACGCGGGTAAGACCATGGGGTGTTAGTAGTTACTGTATAAGTAATTAATAATGCTAGTAGCACATACACATAGTGAGGTCGTCGATAAAATCTTGCTCAGAATTGGAGATGAATAAAGTCGAGGCTAAGAACAATAATATTGTCGGATAGATGGCATACATCGACCCTTTTAATAAAAGCTTCATTTATTAATAAAACTGAAATGAAAACCACAATACAGAAAGCTAAATAGGTATACAAGTAACTGGAACAGAGACGATATCCTGGTTCTCATATACCATGCAGTCTCTCGAACACCCAATTTTTAGGGTTCCGTTAAATATTAAAACGGAACCCTTATAGATTCTTCATGTCTGTCTGTCTGTCCGTCCGTATGTCACAGCCACTTTTTGCCGAAACTATGAGAACTACACTGTTGAAACTTGGTAAGTAGATGTAAACCGCATACAAAAAAATAAAAAATATATAACATTTTAGGGATGCCCCCATACTAAGAACTGAAACTCATTTTATTATTATTATTATGAAAACATCCATCAAAATTACAACGAACTACAAGAATTTATTTACTATGTTACTTGCTGCTGCGGAACCCTTCATGCGACCAAGTGCGAGTTCAACTCGCACTTGGTCGCTTTTTTTAGATTATTTGTAAACTTTCGCGATTTAAACACATATTGTTTACATTATACAGAACTTAATCATGATCTAAATTATTACTTAATGGCCTCAACGTTTCGGCAGCATTACAACTGCCATGGTCAAGAGAAAACGAGAAGACACGTAGTACATATTTATGTAGTGGTAGGACTCTTAGCAGAGTCCGCCTGGGGAAGTATCACACCTTTGCCAGTTATTCTACCGCCAAGCAGTTACTGTGTTCCGGTTTGAAGGGCAATGTTTCCAGAGAAATTACAGGGCTTAGAGATATAACAACTTAGATCTCTGGGTGATGAGCACAGTACAGTGCTAGGTAATGATTTGGACTCTTCATGTTCCAGTAGCTGCGTGTCACTGTGCTGTTATGTGGCAGGCATATTGCTTACCATCAGGCACATGTCGTGCTCGTCTCGTCACTCTTTATTAAAAAAAGACACAATTTTTAGTTCATAAGGTAGAAAAGAACACCTTTATCAGCCAGGGTTATGGCGCTGCTAGTATTTGGAATACCACGGATAGACACAGCTCCTGAATCTAGCAACAAAACACCATAATAGTGCTACAATATTACTTTACAAAGTTACAGCAGCAACTTTGAATAATCTACCTGTGTGTGCGTTCAAACAAACTTAGTTATAAGTTAGAACTAGCCTCTCCCAAAGGAAAATGACCATTACCGGAGTAGGGGCCAAGACTAAGCGGATCTTCAATGCAATTTATTCATAGCATGAGAAGTCGACCTTACATTAAAAGTGCTGGAACTATGGGCCTTCTCTTCAATTAATAAGTCAAAGACATGTACCTACCTGAAAGCCAAACAAAAATGCATTTATCTGATCAAATCCTAGTATTTGGTTAGCTTACAGTCCAAGGTTCTATGGTATGTTAGCAAAAACGTTTTCATGTTTCACACTTAACCAGCGAGTAAGCTCACAAAGTTATATCATCATCAAGTCATCACCATTACCAAAAAAGTAGTTGATTTTTGAACGTAAGCTTCTTTTTCTTTCTACTTCAGACAATCTTGTGCCTGATTCATCTAGTTCCAGTCTCCATGTCGTCTGATGTCGTCCTCTCAGCGTTTTTATAGCCGACAAAGTTCATAAAATCATATAAAATTTTAAATTGTACCAAATATTTCTTTGAAAAATTTATATTTGGAATTACTCAGTACTATGCTTCACCGTTGAAAACAAATGAGAATGACAATCGTACTACTTCAAACTTCATTGATAGACCTGAAGGTTATGGAATACTTGGATAATTTAATTATGTATGTTAAAAGGTTAAAACCATGTTAGATAGATAGATAAACTTATTGCACTTAAAAACTGTTCTAAAACAAATTTCGTCACTTTGGGTAATATACATATTACACGCTGGTGTCTCAAGCGCTTTTATCTGAAAACGGGTGATTACTAACTAAATTTTCCTTTTACCTAAAAAAGTCCGGTGACACTTATGAGACTACTAGAAACCTTAGAAGACCAGTCAACGACAAAAGTTTTATCCAAATTCTCAAGTAAAAGAAGAATGCAGTATATTAAAATTGACGACTGTATCAGACGGATACAAATGCAACTTATAAATAACGATGTTTCATTGGAGCTAGCATTAGAAAAATTGCGTAGTTTTTAATTTTCCAAAATTAGATGTGATTTATTTTATTTCTTTGAGATTTTTTTGGGATTTTGTTACTTACCAATAGTAACTAGAAATGAAATAAACATTGTTCGCTTAATATTGATAGTGTTTCGACTCTTAAGTAAGTAGTGCCAGAGGTAAAATAAATCTCCCGTGGTACTACTAGATTGTTTAGTAGTACTACGGGCAAAAAACATTTCCCGTGGTACTACCAGTAGTACCACCGGTAGTACCACGGGTAAGAAGCGATTCCTATAACGCTTTTCCTATGTAAGTTCCTCCTGAAATGATATCTTCGATTTTGGCACCGGTTGCCATCTACGCCGGTTACGTCACTGAATGACCACGAAGTTCCTGCAAAGTTTCTAATCTGTCTAATTGGCAGCCTGCTGGTCCGGTGTAAGGTATAAGTATAGAAACTACGAACTGAGCTAAGTCTAGCCCTAGGTGACCAGTTTCGACAGCTATGCCTGGTAGTCCTGGAATATATAAACTATATTTCACTGGCAATGTTAAATAGAATATTATTATGTTAATACCATTCGTTTCGACTGGCCTCGTGGCTTAGTGGGTAGTAGCTCTGCCTGCGAAGCCGAGGGTCGTGGGTTCGAATCCCACCCAGTGTCAATATTTGTGTGATGAATTCAAATGTTTGCACTGCGTCTGGGTGTTCCTATGTATAATAAGTATTTGTTTAAAGCTATATAAGTATTATATCAGTTATCTGGCCTCCATCATACAAGCTTTGCTTAGTTTGGAGTCAGATGGTGTTGTGTGTGAATTGTCCACCAATATTTATTTATTCCACAGGACTTCTCCGGGATCTAAATTATAATTTATTTACTGCGACGTTTTGGCAGCGTTACAACTGCGTGATCTCGAGAAGATTAAGGAAATTGTGGATCATCTCAACAGGCAATGAGAAAATCTCCATTTATCACATGATTGTCACTACTATTATACACAACGCTAACCGTGGCAACAAGCCACTCTAAAACCATTTGACTAAAAACCATAAAACCAGCGATGCATATATTTATTTATGGCAGGATTCCACCAAGCCCATAACAAATGTATAAAATACATAAATATTTAAATAAAAACAATAATCTTTGGCTAAGTTGTAGTGCATGACCAAAGAAGGTTTCTGAGTCGGTACGATCAATCTTAAAGGTCTGTTTTCATTTTGATTAGTGCGAGTGCGAGTGCGAGTGCGATTGCGAGTGAGTAATCGCGACTGATTACTATGCACTCGCAATAATCAATCGGTGTCCACACGTGTTTGTTCCTAATCACTGCACAGCACCTGTACTACTAACTCGCACTAATCAAAATGAAAACAGACTGGTGGCATAGCAACGCGATCAAGGTAGTACCACAGATAAGAAAATAGTTACTTCGTGTCTTATCATCATAGGAAATAAACATACCAAAAAAGCAAAGCGCGAGTAGGGCACATGTAATAAACTTCAAACAGAGGTAAATGTACTTATTGCGATATTAACCAACGATATTATTTAAGGATTTAACTCGCTCTTGACTACTCACATCGTAACTCGTAAGAACGAGTTTCGTTTAGCTAGATTCGAAACTATATAAATAGAATTCAATTAGCGAATTCCCAATGTAACCGCGCGAACGATTAAATTCCAAACTAACTATTCTAAGTTACGCCGAAGCTAACGCCGTATAATTTCCCTGGAGTGAAGGAGCTTATTCACGTAAGTAGTATTTTTCCCTTGTTTCTTTTTTTCTGGTAGATTTTTGGTATCGTGAGGCTGTTTAACAATGTATCCAGAAAGATAAAACTAACATACCTACATTCTTAGTTATAAGCACGTTGTAGGTACTCTAAAAGAGAATATGAATTTTGGCAATTATGTTTATTTATTTTGTAAACATAACACAGGTCTTAACCTCGATCAAAATGGCTAATAAATTAATCCCTCGACGTTAAAAACAGTAAAAAAGTCGAGTAAAAACTATAATTATGTGTTTATTTAAATGAGGAAATACCCAAAGGTTGCCTGGAAAGAAATCCCATTCAGCGATCAGGTCGCCTGTAAATGGCACTAATATTTTTTATTTGGCGTTTGGCGTGAACAATTATTTATTGTTCGAGCGCAGCACAGTGCTACACTCGTCAACGAGATAAATAAGATGTTTTATCTATATTCCCAGGAATTATACTGGAAACATTGCTCTTCAAACCAAGAGATATTTTCACACTGCTACTCAACGGTTCAATGACTGGTAAAAGTGTGGTACTTCCCCAGGCGGACTGCAAAGAGTCCTATCACTACCAGTTAGTGAGTCTCGCTGCTAGACCAACGCAACTCGACTTCTAATTTGTAGCGAGTTTAACTAACATGTTTAAATTTAGCTTCGTTATTTAGTATCTTTCCACCGCTGAACATCCCTAGTTGATACGCTTTGCAATGTAAAACTAATAATGCTTTAACGGTTTATAGGTGTCGCTGTGAATTCATATTAGCGCCTGAATTCGTTATGGGCTTGTTACAATTTGCGCTATTTTGCGAAATAGCATATTAACAATGTTGCTTTTGAAGCTAGTGGTAATTTTTAAACAATATATTCTTTGTTAATGATTTTTTATCTAATTAGTAATGGTACGGCTCTTTGCAGAGTTTTACTGAGGAAGGACCACAGTTTCGCTAGCTATTATACCGTCAAGGAGTAGTATGTAAACATGTTGGTGAACTCCGTCTTGATGTTTTTGAAGTGAAAACTTCTTTAGGCGCGCTATAGACAGAATTTTCGTGGGCTGTGAAATGGATTCATCAATCGTCACGCTTGGATATGATAATGGATCGGATCGGATATTAAATCTTCGGGTAAACTCGGTAAAAACGGCCAGGTAGGTACCAGGGCAACAGAAACAGTAAAGAGTTTCGATTACCTACCTCCAACAGCTCAGCGTTTATCTCCAGATACCAGGACAACAGAAATATAAAAGAGTTGCGTTTGCCCCTAGGTAACAGTACCAGGGCAACAGCAAGTTTTCACTTCTATCGGCAGTTCCTATGACTGCCAATTTTTTTTTTAGCAACCGTTTCCCACGTTTGTAAAAAAATACTGGACTAAGAGATAAATCTTGACTTAACTCTGGGTGACGAGTGTAGTGCGAGCTCCAACTCACTACCCGAGTGAATGGTAATCATTCAACATGAGAACGTAGTGAAAAATAAAACCAGCAACCAACTAGGTACAGCGTATCAAAGAGCGTCGGTATCGTAAAAATCCACTGTCATATTGTTTTCTTAAAGTGCCAAAGAAAGTGTACCATCAAAATATATAGGTACTCTAGTTTCTAAACCACCACAAACAGGTGCATAGCCAAATTAAAAATTCTAACACCACAAAATTTAAAAATTTAATAATCTTGCATAGAAACGTAATATTAAAGTCAGTAAACTCTCTTTTCCTTGCGGTTCTCAGAATTAAATTCGTGACACACCTGTTTACTGTTTGTTGGCGGTTGTGGTTTATTAAGTTTATTTTCCTGTGATTTTATTATACTTTTCAGCTTGCTATTTTCAAAATAGGCAACTACTGGTTTTACCCTTAGCATCTGAACATAGTTTTCTATTACACACACTGGATTGAATCCAGGATATTTCTTAGAATTTTGGTGTTTTCAAGATTTAAATTTCACAATGTTATTACTCTAAATGTCTGTTTGTTATACGTTTGTAACTAGACAAGTTGCATACTTAAATAAATCCAAATTACAAATTACACAATAAAAACTTCATTTTTTCACTAACTATTAAATTATTTCACCTTACTGCACCCCGCCGAAGTAACTATTTTATTATTATTATCTGTGGGGTCACAGATAAACCAGATCTAAACGAACGAAGGCTCTACCGCCTAACTAAATCGGCTTTGGCTTTGCTGTTGCTGTCTCTATCATTCCAAGCTAAATGAAAAGAGAGCGCAATATTAAAGCTAAGACAGTTTTAGTTATGCGGTAGACTCTCCATCTTGGGTTTCTCTTAGCTGCACCATAAGTGACTAGATTGCGGTTTCTTAGCCCTATCTCGACAATGCAAGAACCCCTTGGAAGGAACGGCGCTTCTATCGCCTAACGAAAAATGCTTTGACGCTTTGATGCTTTGACATTGCTGTCTCTTTTCTTCTCAAAGAGACGGCAATGCCAAAGCGTCAAAGCGTCAAAGCGTTTTTCGTTAGGCGGTAGACCCCCGGGTATCTTCTAAGTCAGCTTCAACTTCAACAACATCATTGCTTATTAATAAATAGTCGAGTTAGTAGTCAGCAGTAGAGTTAAGTATATTAAAAAGAGTATATTATTAAGAATCGAAAGTGAGACAAAAATAAGAAGTCTACTTTTAGCCTCTACTTTTTATTTAACAAAAAAAATTGCGGTATTAGGAAATGCCGATTGGAATGAAAACTTATAGCTTAGAATTAAACAGCAGTAATTAATGTTGGACGATAGGCACCTATATTATTTCAGATACAGCTATAACAAATGTCGGCGACTTAAACTCAAAAGCTTTGACCTATCCAAAGATCGTCCCACGCGCACGTCCCTCCATTCTACCGCCTAACTAAATTGGCGTTTGGTTTGCTATGGCTGTTTCTAATTTTCCTTTATTTCTAAATTTACTGAATAACGAAAAGAAAAGAGCCAAAGCTAAGACCGTTGTCCTAAGGCGGTAGACATCCCGCTCCACTATTCCGCTGCCACTTTGACGCTACGCTACTTCACCGCTACAGCATGTAAGTGACGCGAATCTGTAAGATTTTTCCCTCTCAGAACTCAACGCGGCATAGGAATGTTACAATTAAAGAAAACCTGAATACTGTAACCAAATGTTCTAAAAATATACTTCAAATTAAAAAAAAGGCTTAATACTAAAATGTTTCTATTTCCAGCACAAAACGCTGCAACATTAACATCCCGCGTCTGTTAAATGATAACCTGAGAGCGCGAGACGGGACTACTGAAGTATTCATAGACTAATGTATGGAAAACATGAAGAAATCTCGCATGTTCTGTGTGCGATGGAAAAATGGGACTTATTTATGCTGTTGCGACGTGATTCTTATTTTTATTAGTCTACGAATATGTAAATTGATACGAATTGAAAATTGACTCGTTTTTTAATTCAATAACGAAAATTGACGACACTCTTGTGCGAAAAAGACTTCAAAGTCTTGAACATCGCCGAAAGGCCGACACGAGACGGTTTCATTATGGTGCTGGGTCCTAATAACGCACGGCATCGCATCAGTAGTCGGGAGGAGTTAGACGAAATCGAGTCCCTGACATCGTCCCCTGTTCCAACAGCTTCATCGCTTGCGCCTCCGAAGGGTAAAATACCGAGTGCAGCTACGTCGGTTGCTGCCAAGAAACCCATAAACACTAAGCGGAGGCTAGCTTCAAAACAGTAATATTGCGATTTCTATGCTGGTATTTGAGAAATTGTTTGCTTGTTCTATGTTCCTAAATGTTGTTTCCTCGCTACTAAACTTGTAAATTATGAGTTCTGTGGTCTGGTGCTAATAGGGCCAAAGTACATTTTTGTATGAAACGAGATTAAAATGGCAGTTTATTGTAAAGTATGATATTTTTTTGTGCTAAAAGGGCGTTAGTGTATTAACAATCTTTTATAACTTACTATGTGAAAAAGGCCAATGTAGTGTACGCTTTCATACAGTTAAGTAAAAAAAATAAATGATAAAAGGGCTGCAGTATACTTCAGCCCATAAGAAATTATTATTTTTCACTTTTCTAGTAATATAGTAAGAACTAAAACGATCAAAGTTAAACATTAGCCCTTTTTATGACATAATCTTAATTTGCTGCCGTCCATTTTATGAGTCTTTGGAGACTGGTCCCGAAATTGAGGATTTATTATTATTTTCCAAAATACAATTTTTTTCTTAAAGTAAAATTTAATTCATAAATCTACTTAAAAACATAAATCAAATGACAGTTAAATATTTTTGCCATACTACAATATAACACCTTTAAAGTAACTATTAATGCTGATTAATTGTTATAACGTCCATTACTGAAAATGACGATTATTTATTTTGGCCCTATTAGCACCAGGCCACAGAGTTATAACTTAGTAGCTGATAATTTTAATATTGCGTTGCAAAACAATTACTTAATATGTACCTACCTTCAGTTTAGTTCTTGATTGTCTGGGCTATACGACTTTGTTGTAATTCTGCCAATGTCCGTTTCTTGGGAGTTTCGTAAACTGTACTATATTTTATAACTTATGTGCTTAAGTATTTGTTTGTTCTACTTGACAGTGAGGTAATGTTTGAAGTAACTGTCAAAGTCAGTATTTCGCATTATTTTTTTTTCTTTAATTTGTTTCCTTCTTGATTTTGTATTTTAGCTTGATGGCATTTGTCATGTTGAATTTTTTGTTTTATTTATATTTTATTATGTGTATAGCAAATATGTGTATGGCATGGATTGTTTATTTTGCTTTTTCTATCCAATATCGTCATTTCGATTTTTATTTTTGTTTTATTTTTTAATATGTTGTATTGTAATAAAAATGAATTGTTTTTTCTTAGATAAGCTCCATTGCAGACCGCATCATCGCATAACATCTTGCAAAATGACGGTCATTCATATCCATAATAAAATCCAACACAAAATAGAATCTTCTTATATTTATATTCGCATCGCCATGAAAATCTCATTTCAATTTCGCTATTCACATTATTCCCGGTAAACCTCTAATCCTTCCATTACCCTAATGCTCTTAACATTAAAGTATACAAAAATATGTGGGTACCAATTTTTTATTACTTTGTCGTGGTATAAAAAGTTTTATCTACCTTTGAATTTGTTATTCCTTTGTGCGGATTTTATTATGTAAAAGTTAGAAATGGATGTTTTCTTTGGTCTTAATACATGGTTACGTAGAAACAGTTTCAAATAAGGTTTCACTTTTAGGTTTAACTTTTATGCTCTAGGTATATTGATAAGTATAGTTAGTATGTTTGTGATAGTTAGGACTCTGTGCCTTTTACGCTAGCTCAGAGTAAAGTTTGGACTAAGGCATTTGAAGATAACTGCTACACTTGGAGTGGAAAAGGATTGATTTGTACATATACAATATATTTATACGATATCTTTTACTAATTTGATTTCAACATAGATTTGGTACACTTTTCTTAATTCAAAATAATAATCATAATCGGCAGTTAACCCTCTTTTTGATATAAATTAAGGTAATTATAGTATTTTTGTCTCAAACCATTTCTCTATCTTATCATAGGAGACCATATTTAGGTTTTTGTGGATTTACTTAGTTGCATCGGATCAATATGTCACTTGTACCATTTATGTATCATTTATTGCTTGACCATAGTGTCCTCAAGTTGTAGTGCATAAGTATAAACAACCCAGTAAATGTTCCCATTGCTGGGCCTAGGGACTTTCTCTCGCAAGGAGAGAGTCTATGTAGTATCCACCACGCTGCGCTGGTCCAGTGCTGATTCCTGGAAGACATGTGACGTCGAAAGATTATCCACAGGAACAAATTTTTCAACGGGCGGAGGCGCCTTATTGTCAAAACCTATAAGAACTACGTTATTTACACTAACCGCATCTCAGTTGTCCATAGTGGTCAATTAATGTTTAGAGATAATCGAGGTAATAAAACCCACTACTAGTCATAAATAAGCGTGACCAAAACGCTGGCAGCAATACTACGCTGAATGGCAATGCTCATACGTTGAGCCATTTAAATACGTAGTGTGATTCCATTTCCAAAAACTAACACGTTTCATTTTGTTTGTGATAGTAAAGCAATTTACATACATATATTCTAAACGGATTGTAGTTTACTAAACGAATACACAATAGCGCATCGACATAACGCAGTTTGATCAACTTTGACTAACACTACAAATGGCTGTGAAAACAAAAGTTAAATCTAGTTAAACTAAAAAAAGTTTTGTTTGTAGACTTAAAATCAAACGATTTGTTTATTCGCCTAGCGTCAATTGTACGAGCGAATAAATTCATTGGTTTGTATAGAAATTCGTAGAGTGAGTTTTGATTTATGTTTTATTACAAAATATAACATGTTAAAGTGTTTAAATGAACTAAAATGAAACGAAAAACGGTAATATACAAACCTATCAAATCAACTATTTTTCTAAGTTTTAAGAATACATTTTTTGTAGGCTTGGTTGCTCAAAATGATTGCTTGTATTGATCTTTGCCATACCTATATGAATAGAAGGTGAAAAATCAGACCACATATATAGCACAACCGATTAGAAGCCAGAAATGAAAAGAAGATGAAGAAGACTTTAATCAGCTGGCTACTATTTTCATTTATTTTTCTCATTGTATAAATTAAAACTTAAACAAATTGTTTCCCTAGATACATATATTGTACTAGCTGAACGCGCGCGCGTTGCTACCCCATCTATCAAAAATTGGTCGTACCAATTCATATTTTGAACAAATTCAGTTACTTTAGGTTCTAATGACGCAACCTTTAACATATTATGACATATGCTGTCACGCAACGAAAGCTCTCAAAAAGGAATATTATTCCCGTTTTTGTTACATTATTCATTCATGCTCGGCTCCTGTTGATAGTAGCGTAATGTTAAATACCCTAAAGCCTTCCTCGATAAATGGACTATCCTACAAAGAAAGAATCTTTCAATTCGGACCAGTAGTTCCAGAGATCCTTGCGTTCAAACAAACAAACAAACATACAAACAAACTCTTTAGCTTTATAATATTAGTATAGAAGTATAGATGCCTCTCGAAGACGCCAGTTTGTATGGGTACATTTTTAAAATATTTTGGATCCTGTCTTACCTGCAAACAGTAATACAAGGTTTTTCTATATAGAACGGGAGATTTCCAACAGAAGTCTACTAATACCAATAGTTACAATCTTGGTGTCTTCAAATCGAGAGTGAATCGGTTTCTTCTAGGTAAGCACGTTCCATCGTAGATCGCATCGTCGATTAACATCAGGCGAGATGGTGGTCAAGTGCGAACCTATAATAGTTAAAAAAAAAAACTACTAGGACTTTACGATGATACTGACGATGAGTTTTAGTTATTTTGATAAGGGTATAAATATAACTAAATTATTTTAGTGAATACATTCGATAGACAATTATTTCGTTTGATTTATGAACAGCCGTGATACCTCTGGGCAAGGAGTGGAGAACAGATAAATGGTTTCAGATAGTTGCTATTGAATATTGAATTGTTATCTTATTGTCTTTAAGACATGAATACATGAATTTAAGATTTTTTTTTAATAAAGAGTGACTAAACGAGCTCTACATGTGCCTGATGGTAAGCAACATGCCTGCCACATAACAGCACAGTGAGACGCAGCTATTCGAACATGAAGAGTCCAAATCATTACCTATCACTGCACTGCGCTAGTCACCCAGAGATCTAAGATATTATATCTCTAAGCGCTGTAATTTCTCTTGAAACATTGCCCTTGGAACCGGAACACAGTAATGTTTGCACATTATTGCTTCGCGGTAGAATAACTTGCAAAGGTGTGGTACTTCCCCAGGACTCTGCTAAGAGTCCACTACAAGTTTAGTACTAGTTTTTATTTGTTTTACTTAAACTAGCCACTCCACAGACACCGAGGTTCGTAATCGTTGTCATTTCAATTCTTTTTTTTTCATATTTCTTTGATTAGGAGAAGAAGAGGAAAGTAGGAGGGAGTTGAAAATATTCTAAACCTTATTCTAGTGCTCATCTGTGGAGCCGATCACTACCGGTTGGGATTCCGCTAGTAATCGACTCAACTTCATGATTTGCCTAAGCCGTCTACTCCCGGCCCAGAGCCTCCACAACGGCCGTATTTCTGTCCCTGATGGCCATCTGCAGGTTGAAATCTCGGATGGTCTTCGGTGATGGCAGCCAACGCTCGCCGCACAACCGCCGCACAACGCCGCAACGGTGTCGTCAGCGTAATATGTGAAGGTCCCCGTGAGCCGTGAGATTGCAACAACTTACAACATAGCCCGTTATCAAGTCCTATGTAATGTTTTCAAAATTTTACCACAGCTAACCAATATGCTGATAGCTTTGAAACCACTTTACCGATTTCGGAACATAGCGAAGAACACTTCCGACTAAGTCACTTTTAAAACTGATTCATTTTTAAAAATAAAAAATCAGTACCTCCATTCTAGAGCTACGATGCCACAAACATACACACACATGCCCAAACACTTCAAACTTATAACACGCTGTCGTTTTTTAGATGGGTCGGTCGGGGGTTAAAAAAACCATAATTTACATGTGAAAAATTAATGTTTATTTCGATAAAAATCTCCATACAATATCAAATAGGTAATACCATAATATACAATAACGCCTCGAACATAAACCAATAAACCAAAAATTCACACTTACAAAAAAATACCGACCGAATAATGCCCTCGCCACACCTACTCACAAAATTAACATGTCAACATTTTATTAATAGACAATATAATTAAACTATCATCTATAAAGATGTTGCCTTCGCGATAGTCGGTCGTAAATTATGATGTAGGCGTGATTTGTGGAGGGAAATGATAGGCCGGCGATGCGGCGGGTATTGTGGCTACTGTGCGAAGTGTGCGGGGTACCTTATTTTGTTTTAGTGTAATTATGTTGTCGAGTCTAATTTTTAATGTTACGTCAGATAACAAAAGCAATTAAAAATAAAACCGGTCAAGTGCGAGTCGGTCTTGAACATCAAGGGTTCCGTACAAACCTGTAGTTTGTTTAAGTATTAGTAAATTTAATTAAAATATTTTTATTACATAATGTAACTAAACACTTATGGGTTTCGCAATGTTTCTGTTATTTGTGCTATAAGACGTAACTGCGTACCAAATTTCAAGATTCTGAGTTCAGGGGAAATGCCCTGTAGGTTTTGAAGTGTAAAAATTTTGCGATATCGGTAATAGCTGTGGTCTACAAAGGAGCGTGCTTACCTAGGAGAAACCGTTGAAGTCGTTTGAACTGTGAAGATTTATTTGTATTTTCCTGTATTATATTTCTATTTTAATACTCCGAAAAGATCTCAGTTTGATTTGAAGGAGATATTCAACCAACTGATAAAAATAGAATATAATGTCAATGCTAGGTTAAACTCACAAATATGCTGTATAACTAAACATTAAGTATCATTTCTACGAAGACTCGTCGAGAACAAATTTATCGATATGTATTATATTGATAAATAAACTTTAGCTGTAAAAGGGCGGTGTTGAGGTAACAGTTTTAAATATAAAATAAAAAATTAAAGCGACAGTTTCAAATATTCTCGTAAATTTAAACTTGATGAACTTGAAATAAGAAATGATAAGGGCACAAATGTGTAGTGACCGTCCTAGTTCGATATTCAATCGTGCGGACGTATGTATGATCAAATTCTGCTAGCACTTCTGAGTATTTTTGGAAGTGTATATGTACAATTTTTTGGTCACCACTGGCTTTTACCTTTATTGACAAGAACAAACATCGCGGGGAAACTGGAATAATCCAAGGAAGACGAGAGAGGGAGGGACAAGCGACATGCGTCATCTGCTAACCCGTATTATTTAGCCTAGCGTAGAACTAAAAGGTAAAAAGACTCGAGTCCCAGCAATGGAAACATAAAGTGAGCTAAATTATGCTTATGCTAAAAAACCACTTCAGCCATTTCAAGTAAACGATCACATAAAAAAAATGTGTCTCATAAAAACTACTCTTAAAAACAAGTACAATGGAGTTTATTTTTAAGCATATAATATGTAGTACCTACCTGGGTGACCGAGCTTTGTTCGGTTTAAATACTAAAAATACTTAGATACCTACTGATAAAAGGCTCCAAGTAATAGGTTTTATTTAAAAAAAAAAACTTGAAAAAAAAGAGAAACCGTCTGGATTCGAACCCAGAGCTACTAATTCGTGACCGCCATGACCGCCCGACTTCCCGTTTGAGCTATTATGTTGTCGCGTCATGCGGCGAAATTTACCTTCGCACTCTAATGTCTAATGTGACAGTGTTTCATTATCTAAAAACGCGCATAAAATGCGTTCTTTTTTAAATATACCTAGTTAGATCGATGTATCGTCCTCGAAACCCTTTGCATACATAATTTCATGAATATCGTTCCAGCCGTTTCTGATATTCAGATTTTTATATACTTACATGTATTTACAAGAATTGTTCGTTTAAAGGTATAAGATACCTATAGAAGGATACTCCGCTAATCTACATAGTAGATATTATTATCTAGTAATAACATACGAGTAACGTTAACATTAATAAAAATGAGACCCACGAATTGAGAACTCCTTTTTAGAAGTCGGGGCGTAAACAAAAGAAACGAAATGGCTAAACAAAAATAATAATCCAAAACAATGTTGTTAAATGTCTTTAATCCGCGAATAGATTACAGGAAACGTATTTTGGTAGTCGATTTATCTTGATTTACACAACGTTGCCAAGTCATAGGCGAAGACGGTGATTGTAAAACTTAACATCATTAGCATAAGTGTATATTTACTGATGGAACTCTGGCATGTCTTTTACAAAGTCCCGGTTTTGCCCGTGGTTTAAAGTATAAGTTGCGGCTGGTATAGTCGGGAGAACGGCGACTGCCGATCCGGAGACCCCGGGTTCAAACCCCACACGCACCACTGTCTTGTCGAAGTTACGTGCGTAATGCCGCTAACTTAAAACGGTGAAGGAAAACATCGTGAGGAAACCGACATGTACCTAGAATCTTTCGAATTCATGTGTCATCCACCAACCCGAACTGGGCCAGCGTGGTGGATTATGGCTTTAACTCTCTCCTTGCGGGAGAAGGCCCCGAGTCCCAGCAGTGGTAACGTTTAGTGGGCTGTTGATGATGTTGATGACTCAGGGATCATTTGTATATGTCCAACGGTGAACAAACTTTTGAAATCGGACCAGTAGTTCCTGAGCTTAGCGCGTTCAAACAAAATATTTCTTCAGCTTAATAATATTAATATTATAAACATAATCAACCGAACGGGTTAAGTGTAAGTTGGCGGATACCACATCAAAAAGTGTTTTCTTCAAAGTCAGTTTCTTTACAAAACGACATAATTGAAGGGATATGTTCAATTTTCACACATTGCAATAAATGTATCACACTAAATCCAAATGAAAAAGGCACACAATTATGATACACCGGGGCTAAACCTAAAATGTTGCCTACATAGAAACAACTTGGGGCTTTGCGACATGCATTATGGTAGAATTTTTAGAGCATTTTTTACTGATTATTATTTATCTCTCATTCCAAGGTGAAATTCCCAATATCCCTGAACCATATTGTCACTTTACCATTTTGATGTTTTACATTTCCGCTTAACACTTGTCTTATTGTATTACTTTTTGTGTTATCATTCTACATATTATTCAAAATATCCACTATAACATCAAAAATATTAATTTAGATCGTAATTAAGTCCTTATAATGTATACAATATGTTTATATCTGATATTAACACAATAAATCTGCCGAAAATGTTCATGTAGTGTACAAATTAGGTAATATGTAATCATATTAAGTAACAGTTTTCCGAATTTCGTGAAATAGCTTAATCCACTTTAACAGATCTCTCATAACTTTATCCGCAAAACCTACGTGATAATTTTATTTCCGCACAACCGAAATCTACGATTATTCAAGGATTTACAGACACGCCTGGTGTTGGCTTAATTTGGAAATATGTATCGTTTAATTGCCCTCGGCTAAGGTCCGTGAGATCATAAATATAATGGTAATAGAGACGAGAAAATTCTGTGAATTTCAAATTATAAAATCGAATAAATATTTGTAGAAATTAGGAAATTGATTATTTTTAACCGTCTTCAGAACATGCGCGGTCCGAAAGGGGGGTCACATGGGACATGACTCCCCCCCCCCCAAAATAGTATAAGTTAAATTAAAAACATACAAAAATTCAATATATTATCTAATATAGACTATTTTTTGACCCAGGAAAATAACTGGAACGGCAACTACGCGGATAAAATCGTGGGGTGCTAATAGCAAAGTCTTTTTTACTAGATTTATTGTATTTTTACTCGTGACCAGCCATCTTTCGTATATCGTCACTCCATCTGGTCTCAGGGCGTCCTACACTACGTCTGCCGATTCGCGGTCTCCACTCCAAAACCCGTATACCCCAACGGTTATCGGGTCTGCGACAGATGTGACATGCCCATGAAATGCGTCAGCATTTTCCATTGGCTGATGCATTTCTAGATGGTCATGTCATAATAGCCGGGCCACGCTCTTTCAGCATTTTCCATTGCTGACGCATTTCTAGATGGCCAATGGCCATGTTCCCGAGTTTACCCGAAGATTTCTTATCATACCCGAGCGTGACGCTAGAATTCAATCCACAGCCCACGGAAAATCTGTCTAGGCGCGCCTAAAGAAGTTTTCACTTCAATAATACAATAGGTAAATGTTCGAACATTTTCATTTATTCGATTAGATGGGGCGCATCCCTAATCATAAATACGGTAAGGTCTTTATAAAAGCTCATGTTATCCGCTTAGTGATGATAAAGTATTGTTTATTGAGGATTCATGGGTCGTACTTGGTCTGAAAACGACGGTTTAATTACAAAGAGCATGTTTACATTATATTTACAAACTTTATTGACATGCCAGTGAAAAACGGTACACAAAAAAAAAAAAAATATGAAAATATATGAAAATAAATATAGTTGTTTCATTTTTAACGAACTCAACATAATTTAAATTAATTCACGGGTAATTAACGTGTGTCAGTCCAGTCAGACTTAAGTTTCAGAAATTAAGTTTGAAGGGCTATGTTTCCAGAGAAATTACATGGCCAAATTTTTTTTTATCTCTGTGTGATAAGCGCATTGGAGTGTCAGGTAGTGATTTTGCCTCTTCAAATTTAATTTGCTGCGGTGTTTTTATGGACAGGCATGTTGCTTGCAACTAGGTACTTGGCTTGTTTTTCTCGTCAATCTGCATTACCCTACCTCCTATTATAAATGTCAAAGTATGGATGTTCGGATGTTTAGATATTTGGATGGTTGGATGTTTGTTGCTCAGTCACGTCGTCAAGTTCGCCTGGGGAAGTACCACACCTTTGCCAGGTATTCTACCGCCAAACAGTAATGTGCAAACATTACTGTGTTCCTGTTTGAAGGACAATGTTTCCAGTGAAATTACAGGGCATAGAGATAAAACATCTTAACTGGGTGACAAGCGCAGTACAGTGGTAGGTAACGATTTGGACTCTTCATGTTCCAATAGCTGCGTGTCACTGTGCTGTTATGTGGTTACTGCCTATCATCAGGCACATGTTCTGTTGGTCCTGTCACTCTATACTATAAAAAAGAATCCACCCAAGGTGTTAAAAAATTGGCAGTCATAATAACTGCCGATAAACTCAGCATTTGATAGCTCACTTTGAAAACTTCGCGGATGCAACCGGAGAGCGTGACCATGACCATGGCCGTGGTCCCGAGCTTACCCGAATATTTCTTTCATTCCCGAGCGTGATGCTTGAGGTCAATTCACAGCCCACGAAAAAATACGCCAAAAGAAGTTTTCACTTCAAAAAAAGAGCTTTCAAAATGACGTAAACATTATTCGTCTTATTTAATGTATCAATTTATAAAAAAACAAGATTTAAACGCATCACAAAGGTCCATAAACCCATTAAAGTCGCTCACGTCGAGTCTATATTTTGAATTCACGCCGCTTTTTCTCAAACAATAATTAAATACCATATATTATGTGATTTACAACTCGAAGTATTAATTCTGAATAATATAATGCTTTAACGACGCCATTATAATGGGGAATCTCTATTAAATGGTCATAAAAGTCGTTATTTTAAAAATAAATGCGTATATTACAAGTACAACGATGAACCGTTATTGTAATTAAGTGTTGATACTTTATATAACATTATTGTTAAAGCTCATTTGAAAGTTTATGTTTTAAAAGCTAAAAGAAGTAACAATATGAGCAAAAACCGAATTTAAACAGATTTATACTACCTAGCTAGAGTACTTGGAGAGTGATGGCAAAGTAAGGATACAATTGTTAACAGTTCACATTGTTCATTACAATTGTAATAATTATAAATACACTATGGTATGGTATTGTCGTACAGTGAAATGATTATTAAAAAATTTGTCATTTTTTAACTAAATCTTACTATTTGTACCTACTTTATTTTGTTTTTATTACATTTTTTCTCTAATTGACAAGTAGATTGTACAATGTATATATATGCACATAATCATGTAATTTATTTTGATGATTTACTTTAATGATATTTGCTACACGGAATAAATTTTTGACGACAAGTGATCCACCATCTCACACTAAGTCAGTACGATGGATAATCCACTAGTAAATCAAACCTTAGCAGTAGGACTAAATAACTAGAATGCTTAAGCCACTAGCTTCTCTCATTTTATGCAAATAAAAATTGCAAACAAAAAGATATTTGAAAATTTAATTCTCAAAGCGCAAATTGTTAGCGAAATAAGCTATTATTCTCAATTAATTCCATCACACGCAACACTCTTTCTAGTTGGTTATGAAGAAAATGCCAGCCAGTTAATTAAAAAAGCCGTTAAGGTGCGTCGAAATATGAGCGGATAGCGATTTCATAAGTTACTTATTTTAGCTATTTTAAAGTATAAATTCTACACTAAGTATGACAAGATTTCAGGGAGAGCTGGCATTTGAACAAAGAGTTACAGATGGCAATTAGGGACAGAAGTGCAGTCGTGGTGTAGGCTCTGACCAGGAGGAGGCAACTTTTAAAATAGCAAAATCGGACTAAAGAGCACAAGAAATAGGTTAAAAATGTTCCTTACTTCGCGTTATTAGGTTTCTGTAAAACGTAAAAACGGAACCCTTATAGATTCGTCATGTCTGTCTGTCTGTCTGTCTGTCTGTCCGTCCGTATGTCACAGCCACTTTTTGCCGAAACTATGAGAACTACACTGTTGAAACTTGGTAAGTAGATGTATTCTGTGAACCGCATTAAGATTTGAATAAAAAAATTAAAAAAAAAAAGATAAATTAGGGTTGCCCCCCATACTGAGAACTGAAACTCAAAAAAAAATATTTCATCAAACCTACACGTGTGGGGTGTCTATCGATAGGTCTTCCAAAATGATGTCGAGGTTTCTAGAATAATTTTCGTCTACACTGAATAATTTGCGCGAGAGACACTTTCAAAGTGGTAAAATGTGTCCCCCCCCCCCCCTCTAACTTCTAAAGTAAGAGAATGAAAAAACTAAAAAATATATATAATGTACATTACCATGTAAACTACCAACGAAAATTAGTTTGAACTCGATCTGATGAGTAGTTTTTTTTAGTACGTCATATATACACTGTTATTGAAACTTCGATCAAAGTTACAACGAACTACAAGAACTATGTGTACTATGTATATTATGTTACTTGCTACAACGGAACCCTTCATGGGCGAGTCCAACTCGCACTTGGCCACTTTATTTTTAATTATTCTCTCAGTCCAAGATATTTTAGATTAACCAAATAATAAAAAAAATTAAAAAGTAACCAAATAACAAAGGTCACCGACAAAGAAAATTGAGTTTTTCCCCGAGAAAGGGGTCCGAATCGAACCAGCAGGGTTGGGGCTGTGGAGAAGTGCGGAAGCGTGCCTGTGGCCAAACTAACGCACCGTGTTGGTGTAACACCCCAGGATTTTTAGTACGAAGACCACCATGGCGACGCAAAGTTTCTCACTGGATTCGCCTCGGCGACAAGCGGTATCCGTTGTGAAAGGATTTTTGCAGAAAAAAAAATACAGTTACTAAGCATTACAAAAAAGATTTGTTTAAAAAGGGTATCTTAAAATGTTTCTTCTCGCTGGCAAAATGTCGCTCATTTTCAACGGTGCAGATGTTTATAAGCCACAGTTTTCGCTTTTCATCAAGCGGATTGTAATTTTATTACCACTCAACATAAATATACCAGAAAAAACTTCTTCTACGTCATATAATACTAACAGTTTGCTCTCAATTTGTGCGGGTTAAACAATAGGTTAATTTAAATAGTCTGTAGCAAGGCGGACTAATGTACTTTGCAGATTATTTGACTGGGACTCAGGCTCTTTTTTCACAGGGACAAACTTAAGGTTAATCTATGACGATGGGCAAAAAGGGCTGAATGATGTATTTTATTAATTGGTGTACCTTTTGGTTTCATCCAAGATGTTAGGTTTAGCCACTAGGTTTTCAATTTCGGTATTCTTCCTCACCCTCCAGCCTCAGTCCTAAAATTTTCCGGAATATTTTATGTTATAGGCTTCGCTGGCTACGTAGAGAGAACGGGAGAGGATCAAGCTGCTAAGCGCACCTATTTAGGTGTCTCAAATGGTCGACCAGGACCCACTTTGGGTTGTGGAGCCAAATTAGTAAGTTAGGTTGTTAGTATATTTTGGAGTAACTCACGTTAACTCACGATATTCTGTTTCTGCGTTATATATTATAGTTAAGTTTATCATCACCACCAGTGGTGATGATAAACTTAACGTGACTTGAGTTAACGTAACTTGAGTTAACGTGAGTTAAATATCTTGGTGGTGTTAAACTTGTTAAATACTTGAAATGAGACTCAGAGGACCAAGTATCAAATCGGCAATCGTGTGATTATGAATCAGACATTTTTAAACGGCTTCGCCATGATTCCGTGTTAGTGCCAAACACAATAATTTTAAATTTATATCTACATATATGCATGAAAATGAACGCGTGTCTGTATGTCCTTTATAAAATCGTTAACTATGCATTGGATTGTGATGATGTTTCGCAAACTTGTGGTACATGAGCCAAAGAAAATTTCTTAGTTGGTATGACCAATTTTCGAAAGGTGGCGCAGTAGCAACTACTAATACAACAACTGCAACTACTTCGCTATAATTGTAACCCCACCTTGCTAACGAGCTGCGTTGGATAGGTTATTCAGAGACTTTATTGAATTTCTGCAAATTCCTCACACATGCCGTTGGAGACAAGTTTTGAGTTAGTGACGACGACGTGATAATAGTAGAGCAAATTGTTCATAACTATCAGTGTTTCAGCTTTAAAAAAACTGTGCTATAATATAAGCAGCAAATTTATTACGTCACCTATCGTATGACACGAATATGAGTGAGTTCTATCCTTACTATTACTGCGCTGAAGTATTTTATTTTATTTTTGAACCATTCATTAGCCGCCTTGAGTGCTTTTTTTTTTTGATAAATAGTGGCGAGACGAGACTTTTTGGTAGTGGACAATCTTAATAACTTGCGTCACCGAGATGCTAATATTAATTCTACTTTTATTAGTATAATATACCAACAAATGTGCTTTTCCAGACTTAATGTATACAATTTGTATGCTCTTTCTTTTGTTTTTATTTTTTATTTATTGACGTGTAAATTGTACATTTATGAATAAAGTACTTTGACTTTGACTTTGACTTTAATCTATGTTCCAAATTTCAGCCTGATCCGTTTATAGGTTACGACGTGATTGAGCAACAAACTTTCGAATTTACAATATTAGTAGGATTAGGATAATTAAGTACTGCATTGCATTGTAAGTTACGTTAACGGTTATTATTATGTACCTATCTATTTCATGAATATAACATCTATTCTGCCATCCTCGACCAATTTCACACTAAATTTATATCGAACGATGCCCGAAGCAACTAGCCGATATAACGACATAGTCTGAGAGCTTATTTTGCAATATATTGATTTAAAACTATTGTCATTTTGAAAATTCCAAGTTAAAATTTAACATTTAACAACACAGACATGAATTGTGGCATAGATTAATAAACTGTCATTCGTTTTTCATGAGTAATAAATTGAGAAAATAGGTAGATAGATACTTTTTATTGCACACACCGAAACAAAAGTAATACAGTAGAAGAAAATCAATAAAGTAGCGTTACAGCCAAATCAGTAAAAAATGTGTTAAATTTCTTTTGTTTGACTAATGTTAATGAATGTTTGACTAACCTTTTTTTTTAATTTAGCGACTCCACAGACTCCGGATCCGTGATCTGTGTCATTACAATTATCTTTTATACATAACATACATACTATATTATTTGTTTGATTATTATCAATCAGAAAAATATTATCTTACTAACAGTTACAGTGGTTCGTGGTTGTACTGGACTGGACTGACTATGTGACTATATTAATCGTGAGTTACTCGTATATTTGTTTAAATTTATAGTTATAAATTATTAGTAATAACCACGTTAGTTTTCATTTTAAAATGTAGTTATAGAGTTTTTTATGATAAGATTCACCAGTAATTGATTAATCCCTTAGTCTCCTTGCCTATAGTCATCAATAGGTACACATAACCGTAAACTACACTTACAATATCTCTTACCTAAATAAATACCTAATCTACGGGGTGGTATTAAATTATTTCGGTCATATCGTAAAGCTGGAACGATTCTGTGCGATAGGATATTTATTTTTATTATTTTATAACTTACCGAGCTGAGAAAACGTAGCGTCTTCAACATTGTGTTTTTGGTTTTATCTTCTTATATATAAAATTCTCGTGTCACAGTGTTTGTTTCCTTACTCCTCCGAAACGGCTTTACTGATTTTAACCAAATTTTATATGCATATTCTGTAGGTATGAGAATCGGCTACTAGCTATTTTTCATACCCCTAAGTGACAAGGGTTGTTCACTAAGGCAAAACAACGTTTGCGGGGTCAGCTAGTTTGTTTATAAAAGACTTCATCAACATTAAATGTTCCCACTGCTGGGATTCGGGGCCGCTTTCTGTCGCAAGGAGAGAGTTAAGGCCATAATCCACTACGCTGGCCCAGTGCGGTTTGGTGGATGACACATGACTTCAAAAGATTCTAGGTACATGGCAGTTTTCTCACGATGTTTTCCTTCAACGGCATTACGCACATGACTTCGAAAAGACATTGGTGCATGTGAGGTTTGAACCCGGGGTCTCCGGATCGGCAGGCGCCGTTCTCCCGACTAGACCAGTAGTCTAAAATAGCATATAGGATAATTTTTATGGTGATATAGTAACGGGAATGGAGACTACGGGGGTGAAATCCCGGAGCGATGCTAGTTATATATTAAAAGCGAAACTTTGTGTATATTTTGTTCGTGAGTATGTATGGATGTTTGTTGCTATTTTCGCTACGTTTGCCGATTCTCAGTGTCTAGGATACGTCCACATCAACGGTTATCGGACCCAAAACATATATGATCAGCCCACTGCCACTTCAGCTTGCTAATACGTTAAGCTTTGTTATTAAACTTGTTCTTATGAATTAATTCGGTCGAAATGTCCTTGCAAGAGATGACCCCAAGACCCAGCAGTAGAGCACATTTAATGCCAATGCTTATGCAAGTTCACATCGTGTTTCATGATAGGCCAACCTACTTTAATATTTTCAGACTGATAATTAAAGGCTCATAAACAATGACACCTTTGTTCGAAAAATATTTCAAAGTCTAAAATATCACCGCAAAAAAGTTAATAGTTATAGATTTTTCTTATAGGATTCAGGTTCAGTTTAGACAGAATGCAATTTTTCTGCATGACTTTTACCGTCTTGGAACTTTTTTTAAAAGCGACATCGTTTCGAGGTTGTCGCTTCAAAGACACAAACGAAGATGTTTGACTCCACTTTTGTGATAAGAACGTCTAATGTTTAGAGTGAATAGGTTTCCTCTAGGGAGGCACGCTCCATCGTAGACCGCATCGTAAGATAGTGGTCAGCTGGTCAGTGGTAAGCTTTTAATAGATAAAAATACGGATCCTGCAATTTTTGTTTATGATAAATTTTGTCGCAGCGTTTGTCGCACCCTGTGCGTACGCTTTATTTTTTCGCGTCCCACAACTGCGGTCGTAACAGCAACTAATTGCTTTCGGAAACGCTTTTATGTGATCGTATTTCACCTGAAAAATGATTTATCCTCTTTAGTCTGGGATTTCTTTGTCGCATTTTTGCAACAATATTACAAAGTGGCGGGACGGAAAGGTAGCAGCATTAAAATAAAAAACGAGCGGGTTTTAAGCTCAGTGGGTAAGAAAATTTTACGGGCAATGTGGTGATTTAAAGAAAGACATTTTAAAGAAGAAATCCGTTATGGCTTGGTTGTGAGAACGAACGATTTTGCAATACTGAGTCTATGGTTACGAATTCTGGCGACATCGCTTGAGTATTTTACCAAACGCAGATGTACCTACAGTGTTGTCATCACCACTGGTGTTAATGGTGAAGGAAAATATCGCGAAGAAACTAAAATTTTCAAATTTTTTTTTTGTGGATTTACGTTATACAGCTAACTCGCACTTAGCCAGCGGGATGGATTATGGCATTGATTATCTCTTTGTTGCATTAGGTTATTTTTAGATTACTACTTTTTATAATTTTTTTAAATTCTAGCAGTGGCCTATGGTTTCACCGCACTTAGTACCCGCTCCCACTATTTCTTCCGGGATAAAAAATGCTTATGTCAAGCAAGTTTTGTAGTGGTAGGACTCTTGGCAGAGTCCGCCTGGGTAAAAATACCACACCTTTACCAGTTATTCTACCGCAAAGCAGTAATGTGCAAACGTTACTGTGTTCCGGTTTGAAGGGCAATGTTTCCAGAGAAATTACAGGGCTTAGAGATATAGCATCTTAGATTTCTGGGTGACGAGTATAACCTGACCAACTCAATAGCTGAGGGTATGGATGGTGGGGATAGGGTGCTGGCTATATTTTTTAGATTTGCAAAAGGCTTTTGACGCCTTACCAAAAGTTAATATCATAAGCAAATTGGAACGCCGTGGAATACGTGGTCTACCGCTTCAACTTCTATCAAACTATCTTGATGACAGGAATCAATGCGTGAAAATCGGCAAATATATTAGTGGGTTCCTGCCAGTGGTTCAGGGTGTTCCGCAGGGCAGCATTTTAGGCCCTACCCTCTTTTTGTGCTTTATAAACGACCTTTGTAACCTTACCTTGAACAGTGCACAAATTTTAACGTTCGCAGACGACACAGTGCTACTATTTCGTGAGAAATCTTGGTTAAGAGTCTATCTTGCAGCCCAAGCTGGTTTCAACAAGGTCAACTCCTGGTTACTGAATAACAAACTTAGCCTAAATGTGGAAAATACCAAGTACATAACATTTTCAATTCTAAATAAATCGCAACCTACGGAATCAGAATATCTTAAAATTACTGTACACAGGTCAAATTGCCCTAAGACAAATTGTACTTGTTCCAATATCAACCGCACTAATTCAATAAAGTACCTTGGGGTTACTTTGGATAGAAATTTGTCTTTTCGGGAGCATATCACAATTTTAAAAGGCCGTATAAGAAAACTTATTCCCATATTCAAGACTTTAAGACATGTTGCGGAACCCAAACTAATGCGGTCTATTTATTTTGGTCTTTGTCAATCGTTACTAACATATTGTATTACCAGCTGGGGAGGGATTTGCAAGACTCATTTGAGGCCTTTGGAATGTGCCCAACGAGCTATTTTAAAGGTCTTCAATATTAAACCTCGACTATATCCTACAGTAGACCTATTTAGGGAATGTGATGTCCTGACGGTTCGACAACTGTTTATCCAACAAGCTATTCTCAATCAGCATAAAAAACCACAAACTTATCTGCAGGTCAACCCAACACAGAAACGTAAGAATAGAAATAGCGTAGGAATATTCAAACTTTCACAGACACACTCTAAATTTGCGGAGCGATTTGGCTATTATCTGGGGCCGTATCTATATAACAAAACAAATAATAACAGGAATATATTAAAATTGAACTATTTTGATTGCAAATTAAGACTAGCAACAATTCTTGGTGAAATGGATTACCACACAACGGAAATGTATATACAACGAACACCATATTTATACACTGTATAGCATATCATAGTTTAGGCTATTTTCCCTATTCTTTATGTCCTCAAAATTTAAAAATGTAATAATGTAAATTTAATCTTAGTTTAAGTAATTATTATTATTATTTTTTAAAGAGGTATCTCTTTCTCGAAACTAGAAGAGTTTCGGTATTTTGATGAAGTCCACGGGTCTAGACCAAGTGGAATTCATGTTGAAAATTATCTTCCCCTACTGGTTCATCCTGTAGAAACTTCCGAACTATTCGACAGGTGTTTAATATAGCAGCTTTCTGCATTGTTATGAAAAGGTTACTGTGTAAATCAATTTGTTTTAAATAGTGGTGTAAGTGCTTAGGGATGACCCCTGTACTAGAGATCACTAAAGGTACAATGCATACTCTGTTCATGTTCCAAAGTCTCATAATTTCCTCCTTCAGTTCAGTGTATTTATGAATTTTTTCAGTTATGGTTTTTTGTATGTTATGTGTATTTGGGACTGCTATATCAATTAAGTATGTTAATCTATTTAATTTATCTATCAGAGTGATGTCAGGTCGGTTATAGTGTATTGTTCTGTCTGTTAAAATGGCCTTATCAAAATATATCTTATGGCTCTGGTTTTCTAGCACAGGTTTAGGATTATATTGATAATATGGGGTTATCTTCGGTGGTATAAGTTGGAGTTTAATGGCTAGCTTCTGATGTACGATATGGGCTATTTGGTTATGTCTATGGGTATAATCTGTTTGTGCTAAAGATGGGCAGGCACTAGTGATATGTTGTATGGTTTCTGACGCGCGGTGACATTTTCGACATTTATCGTTTTGGGTGGTACGGTCTTTAATGATGAATTTCGCGTAATTCCTGGTATTTATCACTTGGTCCTGAATTGCGATCATGAAACCTTCAGTTTCTGGAAACAGTACTCCCAGCTTAAGCCATTTGTTTGACGCTTCGGCGTCTACATGAACTTGTTCCAAGTCATGTAGATGTCTCCCATGTAGTTCTTTTGAGCGCCATTTGTCTATTTTATCTTTTTTACGGATTTGTGGTGTTCTGTAATTGAAATCTTTATCGGTAAGGTTTAGTGGTGTATAGTTACTGTCTAACTCTACAATCGCACAGTGTAATTTACTATTAGTTTTTGAGAAGAAAAATTCCCTCAAGTTGCGTACCTGTCCTTCCCAGAGCTCTGTTAGATCTATTAGGCCTCTACCTGCTTCATGCCTTTTGACAGAAATACGTTCTATTGCTGATTTAGGGTGTGAATAATTGTGTTTAGCCAGTATGGTCCTGGTAAGAATCTCTAATCGGTTAATATCGGTGCGAGACCATTTGACAATTCCGAAGGAATATGTCAGGACAGGTATTGCGTAAGTGTTTATGGCTGTAAATAAATTTTTAGAATACAGCTGTTTTTTACAAATTAAGTTTATTCTTCTCGAGTATTCTGTTGATAGGTCTTTCTTTATTTGGATGTGGTTTATGTTACAAGACTGATGGATCCCCAGGTATTTGTATGTTTCTGTAGGGTCCATTTTAGCAAATGTGTTGGAGTTCCTTTCATTGGGGCTTTCATTATTTATGTTGTTAGCAGGTCTACCTTTCTGAACATGAAGTGTTCTGCATTTATCCATACCAAAAGTCATGTTTATGTCTTTACTATATTTCGAAGTGATACATATTAATTTTTTTAAGTCTTTATCAGATTTTGCGAAAAGTTTAATATCATCCATGTACGACAAGTGCGTAATGGAAATGTTTGTGTTCAATTTGTATCCATTGGGGGTATTGTTTAAAAGGTTGGAAAGTGGATTCAGAGTAAGGCAAAACCAGATTGGGCTAAAAGTATCTCCTTGAAAAATACAATTTTCGATAGGGATTCCATCTGTTCTTATAGTATCAGTTCCATTTGATAAGTGTAGCGTGGTTCTCTAATTAGTCATGGCATTTTTCAGGAAGTTAATGATTTGAGGATTAATTTTGTATATGTCAAGAATTTTAATTAACCAAGAATGTGGAACACTGTCAAATGCCTTCCTATAATCGATATAGGCAATATGTAAATTTCTTTTGTGTGTATTCGCGTGCTTTAGAACGGTGGAGTCTATTATGAGTTGCTCTTTGCACCCTTTGTGATTTTGGCGGCATCCTTTTTGCTCTTCGAATAATATATTATTGTCTTGGAGATGTTTATTTACGTTACGAGTTATGCATGATGTAATGAGTTTATAAATTGTAGGAAGACATGTGATAGGCCGGTATTGCGAAGGGTCAGTAGTGTTGTTGGTTTTGGGCAACATGTATGTGATACCTTTTGTAATGAATTTGGGTAACTCTTGGTCTCCTTTAATTAGATCTGTAATGTTTTTTGCTAAAATGTCATGAAGTATAAAAAATTTCTTAAGCCAAAAATTGTGAACGTGATCTATACCTGCAGCTTTCCAGTTTTTTAATCTCTTAGTAATTGACTCTATGTCTTCCCTAGTTATATGTGTGAACTCCATTGTCTCTGTGGCTTCTAGTCTACTTGCTTCGTCGCTTAACCAATCGGCACAATCGTTATGATCTTTTTGTTTTTTCCATAGGTTAGTCCAGTAATCTTTAAGGTCAGCCTCATTTGGTAATTCTTTCCTTTCGTTATTATTTATTTGGTCTGTTTTTAGCGATCTGTAGAAACCTTTTTCGTTTGTGGTAAACTGTTTGTTATCGATTTTTCTCTTGAAGGCTTTGGTATATCTGGACAATCGTTTTGATTTCAATGTTAATTTTTGTTTAAGTGTATCTAAAAACTCCTCTGGTCTATTGTTGCTTCTTTCATGAGTGGTGTGTGTTTTGTTTTTTTTGAAAATTTTGTCGACTTCTCTTATTACTTTTGCAGATCTATTATTATTTATATATTGTGTTAATTTACCAACATCTGCTCTCAAGTTTTTTATATCTAATTCAATCCTTATTTGCCATGCGGGTTTACTTGGTTGTTTATTTTTATGTGGGGTGACTGTGTTTTGTGCTGTTATTGTTTTATATCCTAACTTTTCCGAGATGACTAAAGCGCTACAATAGATCAGGGTATGAATGGTGTTGATGTCTGAGTCTATACTGAAAAATTTACCTAAGACATGTTTGTTAAAGTTATCCAACAACTGGTATAGCTTTTTGTTCTCCTTTAGTTTTGGTAGTCTAGGACGAACTTCTGGGTCTATACCTGTGTATTTCGTTAGCGCTGTTTGGACTAGATCAATAAGATCTTGTGATGTTATATTTATTTCCGTTAATTGAGAGTTTTGATCCTGTTCTATTTGTTGAGTGATGGATGTGATATTGGGTAAAGGGCTAGTTTGAGTTGAGTTGTGTTGCCATATAGTAGGTTGACTTGCTGTTTGTGTCATTGAAGTTTGTAGTGTAGATTGTTGGGTTGGTTATCGTGCAAGGAGAGACTCTACCCTGTGGTGGTGTTGATCACTGTCTACTTGATAGTTTGAGGCGGTAGTTGTGTGATTATCTGGACTTAGTGCAAGCCCAGAAGTGTTATCTAATGCTATGCTGGCTAGTTGTTCTGATACCTCACGTTTTAAATCGTTGACAGTTTTTTCTGAAAGTAGTTTATTTCTAATTATTACTCGTCTTTGGTCAGCAACTCTCTGTGCTGAGACTTTTAAATCTGGATATTTAATAGTGAATTGATCGTGAAGTTTCTTACAGTACATAGTTGATCTGTTTCAAGATTAGTAATTTGAAAATATGTCCGCATGATAAATAGGTTATTTCATCAGTCCATTTCATGCGGACTCTGGGTTTACCGGCTTTGGTGGTCGCAGGTTGTGTGGCAAGTGCCTCCTGCGAAACATCCTCAGCTGGTGTTGTGGATCTACTATAGCTACTACTACTATCCTGATCGCCTTCAGACTCGGCTGTAATCCTTGAGGACATTCCCCTACCCCCCGCGTCCCCGACTCTCGCCCAGCCGCCCAGCCGGGAGTCACTGGCTAGCATTTGTCGCGCCCGTGGCCAGCTACAGACGCGCCCCGGCGATCGCCCCCGGGCAGCGGCCCTATACGTACTTTTTTATTTCTTGTCTCCATATTGATGGGTTACCCTAACCCTGTTAGCCGCATAAGTTTCAATAGTATGCGTGTCCGCCCCCCACGTAATCTGGTGTTCGATCTGGACGTAAGGTGGGATTTTGGGGGGCTTATTATTATTATTATTAATTAATTAATTATTGTTATTGTATTTAATATAAATCGGATCTGATTAGCTTGCTACTGTATAATATTTATTGCAATACATATATCTTGGGAGGAGGCCACCGGACCCCGAAATATAGTTTTAAAATAGTTCGGGGACGGTGAATCCACATTATGTATTATTATAAATTGGCAATAAAAGAATTTGAGTTTGAGTTTGAGAGCGCAGTGCGGTGCGGTGCTAAGTAATGATTTGGGCTCTTCATGTTCCAATAGCTGCGTGTCACTGTGCTGTTATGTAGCAGGCATGTTGCTTACCATCAGGCACATAACATGCTCGTCTCGTCACTCTAAATTTAAAAAAAAAAACTCCAACAATATGTGTTCAAAGTTTCGTGATGATCAGTTCATTAGTTTTGCGTGAAAATGTAACAAAGAAACCTACTTTCGCGTTGACAATTTTAGTATGATATAAGTAAGCTTTATTTAGATGTTTTCCTTGCTATATCATAATTGTCGTAAAAACTGATCGGATAACACTACAATTTGGAACTCAAGCAGCTAAACTGCTTTTTATCCTGAAAAAAACCAAGTCACTGAAAGATACTAGGTCGTACCTATTTGAGATACATTCATTTTACACGCAATTTTACGATTAAGCGTATACATATTAGTGATAGTGAAGTTACGGCTGGTCTAGTCGGGAGAACGGCGTCTGCTGATCCCGGGACCTTGGGTTCAAAATCGCACGCACCACAGTCTTTTTGAAGTCAAGTGCGTAATGCAGCTAACTTAAAACGCTGAAAGAAAACACCGACATGGAGAATATTTCAAAGTGATGTGTCATCCTCCAAACTGTGGTGGATTATGGTCTAGACTCTCTTGCGAGAGAAGGCCCCGATTCCCAGCAGAGGGAACATTTAGTGGGGTGTTAATGCTACCAGTGATAAACTAGTTGAAAAAAAAACATAATTTATGCCACACTATATTCGACCTTATAAAATCAAACCACTCTGTTTTTCGTGTCTACAGAATTCTCACTAAGCCTACACGTAGTTTTGTAACTCCGCAAGCTCTTCAAGTGGCGAACGTTACAAGTACGCTGCGGCACGGCAACATGGCAACATCGGTTAATCCGGGCCATCATCGCTCCGTGAAACTATCTGGAATGTTGCCAGCTCTAAAACAACGTGGTCCGTACAATCTACCGTTAGTTTTTTGCTTCGAAGCGCATAAGAAATTTAAAATATTTGTAAACCCCGAAGCAAAATCGTTGTTATAAGTTCAACGAACTCTCTGTGTGTGTGTTTGTGTTTTTGGCATCATAGTTCTCAAATTGATGAGCCGATTTTAAGTTTTAAACGACGAAGAAATACAGAGAAGTTTCTCTAGGCGACGTTTATATTAGTATATAAAGTCCCATTGAGCAGATAACGCATAAAATACGATCATGATTTCCTCATGATCTTTTATACCTAAACTGTGTTATTCCAAACTGTGCGAGCAAACTATACGAAACAAAAATGTGTAACAGCTGCGAACTGCAGAACGGTGTGAAGATTCGTATTGAACTTTTTGAAGTGAAAACTTCTTTAGGCGCGCCTAGACAGATTTTTCGTGGGCTGTGAATTGAATTCTAGCGTCACGCTCGGGTATAATAAGAAATCTTCGGGTAAACTCGGGACCATGGCAATTGGCCATTTAGAAATGCGTCAGCCAATAGGAAATGCTGAAAGGGCGTGGCCTGGCCACCATGGCATGGCCATCTAGAAATGCATCAGCCAATGGGAAATGTTGACGCATATCTAGATGGCCATACCGTGATGGCAAGACCACGCCCTCCGGTTACACCCATGTAGTTTCCAAGGTAAGCTATCAAATTCGAAGTTATAAGTTTTCACTTCTATCGGCAGTTCCTGTGACTGCCAATTTTTTTAACCAAATACCAAAGCCTATGTCTAACAGTGGACGATTATTAGATGGACTATAGATAGAAGACGCTATCTGTGCTTGACTACCATAATAGGTCCGACAAAATTGATTAAAGATTAGTGTATATAAAAAACACAGTATAAGTAATAGAATTTTAGTCTGAAACAACATTAAAGTTGCAAAATGTTGCAAAGTTCCGACTGGCTTGGTCGGTAGACCGGCGGGGCCGATACGGAGCCCCGAGTTCGAATTCCGCGCGCACCACTGTCTCTTCGAAGTCATGTACGTAATGCCGCTAACTTAAAATGGAGAAGGAAAAAATTGTGAGGAAACCGATATGCACCTAGAATTTTTCTGTCGTCCACCAACCTGCACTGGGCCAGCGTGGTGGGCTATGACCTTGACTCTTTCCTTGCAAGAGAAGGCCCCGAGTCTCAGCAGTAGGAACATTTATAGTGGTCTGCTTATAAATATGTTGCAAAACATGTACAAGTACATCATCTGTAAAGTTACAGACATTGATCATGTCGATGACGCAAACTTACGAAATTTTAAAGGGCACATCTGCAATAGGGTACAATCCTTAAAAAACGAAGTAGCCCGTTAGTTAAATTGCCAAAAAATATTGTACACGTATTTTTTCTTTTGTTTCACAAACAAAAAATGACGAAGATACAGCGCTTCGAAGTTTCGTGTGACGTCACTTGTGAGTACGATTTTTACTCACGAGTGATGTCGCGACCCCACACCCTCGAAGTTTGATGGTCTATATCTTTGACGATTTTTAATATCATGAAAAAACAAAAAATACGTGTCCAATATTTTTCCATGATCTAGCTGACGGACTAATTAGGATGGCGTATTTTTGACCCAGTCCGGTACCCTATTGTACAGATTATTCATGAAACTGAATCAAAATATGTCTTATCTCATTCAAAAATAATGTTCAATCAGTGTATCAAAACAAAAAAATCATCGATATAATTTTGCCGTATGATTTCCTATGAACAAATTATGTTTAAATTTAGAATATGTTTCCAGCTCAAGCCCTGAACCCCACTTTAAAACACAAGACGGGAACAGACAAGATGGATGTGCCAAGAGGTTGGGACCTGACATGGAACCTCACTCGCGAGCCGGATGTGCGGGAAATGGCGGCGGCTTCCGGTCGGCGGGAGTGTAAAAATCAGTAGGGCGTTAATTTCACTGCTCTCTTCGTCTGTGATGTCGTCGCTTTTATTAGTTGTTTACTTGTTAAATAATTTTAGTTGTGGACTATTTCCAGAGTTTTGGAAAATACCACAGCTTTGTCAGTTACTCTATCGCCAAGCAGTAATGTGCAAACGTCAGTGTGTTCCGGTTTGAAGGGCAATGTTTGCAGAGCAATTACGAAGTGTAGAGATAAGTCATCGTGTTAACGATCGAGTTTAACCGTTTATGTTCCAATAGCTGCGTGACTCTGTGTATGGCCAGGCGTGTCGCTTACCATTAGGCACATGTCGAGCTCCGTCCGTGAAGTACGGAGTTTTTACATTGTAGCACTCTACAATACTTATTATATACTTATTACTATTGTATAAACTTTATTTTCTACCTACTAGTTGCACCCCGAATAACCCACAGCTTATCTATACTTTGTAATAGTAGAAATCTTAAGGCTGCGTTCCCACCAGAGAATAGATGTCCAAGGTCCAACGCTAGTGCATGCGTCTCTGACTATTAAAATGTTATGATGGTTTGTGTGGTCCTTCTTTTTACAATTGTAGACTACTCCACTCCACGACATTAAAGTTTTGTTTGACAAACTTCAGTAGGTATTTACATACTGCTTACGACGAAATCTGCTTTATGCCTCACTTAAGATGACGCGTTTTTTATAAATTATCGATTTAGACGTTATGAATCTATGGTTTTATTTATTTTTATTACTATCGATAAAAAAACATCTTATTCAAAACACCACGAAAACGCATTGCTATTCCGATTTAGGATAGGAATCACGTCTCAAAAACGTGAAATAAATTGTTCAGTCCCAAACACGAAAATTACTTCCGCACATATTTTTTAAATCGACGGAGGGGTGGAAATGTACAGTAATGTCGATTTCACACCCCAGAGAGAGATTTGAACCCTATATTGTTATTTCCGTGAAAAATACGCTGTATCAGGCTAGCATATTTTATTTTAATAGCGTGTTTGTCTGTATATCGTTGATTGTACGATTGTGTGGGAGATGTAAAATGACCGCAACGATTTTGTAAATTGTACCAAATTCGGTTTGTACATTGGGTAGATTTTTTAGTAGTTAGTATAGTTCATTAAATTTTATTATTTCTGTGAAACTTTTAAGCTAGGTAATTGGCATAATATTATTATTGTAACATTTGCGTTTTTTTTTTTTTTACTTTCATAGGTTTACACTTGACCGCCATCTCGCCTGATGTTAAGCGACGATGCAGTCTACGATGCAGCGTATTTACCTAGGAAAAAACCGATTCACTCTCGATTTGAAAACACAAAGATTGTAATCATCGGGGAAAACCCACTCAGACAACGCGTTCCATAGCCTCGACGTTCTTATCACAATAGTAGAGTCAAATCTCTTCGTTCGTGTCTTTGGAACATTAACCATGAAACGATGTCGCTTTTTCGAGCTATGAACATTCCGATTGAAAAAAAAGCAAGGTGGTATTAGATCATACAAATCACACTCTCCGAAGGATATCCGATGAAACCGGTAAAGTGTATCGAGATAAAAAACCGATAGACTAGCAATTTTTGGGCGATGTTCTAGACTTTGAAGTCTTTTTCGCACTAGAGTGTCATTGTCTATGAGCCTTTTGGCACGTCTCTCGATGGATTCCAGAGCTTCCACCTGCCGATTCACGTTTATTGCCCGTGTTACTACCCGTCTTACTACCAGTAGTAACACGGGCAATTATTTTTGCCCGTGTTACTACCAACAGGTCCAGTAGTACGATGGGTAATTTATTTTTGCCCGTCCTACTACTACCGCCATTTTCAGATTGGTACTTACCTCTTTTGCCAACAAAATTATTTCATTACTTGTACCTACCTCGTTAGATTTAACACTGATCTTTTTGGAAACTATTGGCGACTTGTTAATAATAAAAATGTGTGTGCTTAAGGCCGCAAGGCAGAAGTACGCTCGGGTACACTCAACGGTCCGAGTACGCCCGTTGGAGCCTTTCACCACACAGAATCACGGGTCTGGTTCACTTATTATAGTCTAAGTACAGAAAAATCTGGGTATGGTGCGCCACATGAGGTTTTCATTTCAACAAACTAAAAAGTTAATGGCCATCTTCCAGCGGCATCATCAGACCCTGGTCATCTTAACTAGATGAGGTTGTCGTTTCATTGCTAAGTTCATTTGGCGATCTTTTAGCTCCATAATCAGATGATCAGATCAGCACCAAGTCGTCATAATATTGCGTTGTCTGGAGTGAGGCTTCGCAATAGCTTCACGGGGATGCACTTGCAGTCTCCCTGAATATCTCGAAGGCTTTCGACAGGTTTTGGCGTGATGGCGTTGTTTAGCAACCTTTCTAGTTCTGGGTTTATTGCGTGGATATCAGACTTTTTGAGAAATGGATCCATACGAGTCGTCATTGATGGCTGCTCGTCAGATCAAATGGCTATCAATGCCTCTCTGCGACGCTCTTCCTGCTAGATATGAACGCTCTGTTGAAGCCGATCGGTATCTTTGGGTACGCAGATGATAGTACCATTGTAGAGAGTTACATATCTAGCGCGAGAACCAATGGGCAGTAAACTCTCTCAGTACAGGTACTGAGAGAGAGAGTTTGATCAAGCGTTTGAGCTTCACCCGGTCTTAATGGGGGGTGATGTCAATCTGGGTAGCGATTCTAAATGCAATCCGAATGTTTCAAAATCGGAATGACAATCCGTGTCTCTGTCATGCTAAACAGATAAGACAAAGACCGAGAGATGAGATTCCGTGTCGGATGCAACTGAATGGATTTAGAATCGCTACCCTGGTCAAGTTCAACGAGAGTAAGATACAGGCGTGTCTGTTCTCCGCAAAAATGATCCCATTCCAACTGACCGAGACAGTTTCTGACGTCTTAAGTTTCTGGGTGTTACTTTGACATCTACGCTTAACTTTGGCTTATAGATCGAGTCCAAGGCTAAATTAGCTGCCAAGACACACTGTTCTCTCAAAGGTGCGAAGGTACTTCAAGTCTGAACAGTTTCTCACGTTATATCAAGCACAGATTCGCTGTTTTACAGAGTATTGTTCGCACCTTTGGGATGGATCGGCTAAGTATTAGCTGGAGGCTCAGGAATCAATCGAGAGACGTGCTAAAAGGCAGCGACACTCTTGTACGAAAAAGACTTCAAAGTCTTGAACATCGCAGAAAAATTGCTAGCCTATCGGTTTTTTATAGGATACCTTTCCCTTTTTTCTATCGGAATGCTTACAGCTCGAAAAAGCGCCATCGTTTCATGGTTGATGTTCCAAAGACACGATCAAAGAGATTGACCTATGAATACGAATGGTTATGGAATATTTTATTCCATACTCTGACGTTCTATCATCCAGCAAAGCTCGCCCTTGGTTTGGATCTCAATGTTATAGTGCAGAAGCATTTAAACATGAGACCTACCTAGCCTGGGTTGAAGCTCGACAGCGTAAGACGAGAGGCGTACACCAGAAGAAAAAGGCGTTTAACAAGGCTGCCAAGGCATGCAAAAAGGCCCTTCAGAGGGCTCGTTTTGACCATATTAGTCGAATAGGGAAAAAACTGGCTTCGTACCCTGCGGGCAGCAAAGCGTTTTGGTCCCTAGCTAAATCGGTCGAATCGAACTTCTGCCGCTCCTCACTGCCTCCAATGCTGAAACCTGATGGGGCGCTGGCTCACACGGCGATGGAGAAGGCAAACTTGTTTGCATCTCAGTTTGCGGAATCTTCACGTCTAGATGCTGGTAGCGCGATACCTCCTACTCCACCAGGCAGTTCGTCTTTAATGTCGGAAATACACATTCGCCAAATGGAGGTTCGTAAAGCGCTACGCAATCTGGATGTGAATAAAGCCAGTGGCCCGGACGGAATTCCTGCTGTAGTATTGAAGGCTTGTGCGCCTGAGTTGTCTCCTGTACTGACGCGCCTGTTTAGACTCTCTCTCCAGACTGCGCAAGTACCGAAATCATGGAAGGTTGCTAACGTGCAACCTGTGCCCAAAAAGGGTAGTCGTGCTGACCCTGCCAACTACAGGCCCATCTCGGTCACGTCCATACTCTGTAAGACTATGGAACGTGTCTTAAACCGCAGGCTCCTGACGTACCTAGAATCTAACGACCTCCTTAGCGACCGGCAATACGGGTTTCGCCGAAACCGGTCCACTGGGGATATTCTAGCGTACGTCACTCACATCTGGAGTGAGGCCATCGACAAACACGGAGAAGCACTTGCAGTCTCTCTGGATATATCGAAGGCCTTTGACAGGGTTTGGCATGACGGCCTTATAAGCAAACTTTCTGGTTTTGGTTTGTCTCCTGGGTTTGTTGCGTGGATATCGGACTTCTTGAGGGATCGATCCATACGAGTCGTCATTGATGGCTGCTCGTCAGATCAAATGGCTATCAATGCCGGAGTCCCTCAAGGGTCGGTACTCTCTGCAACGCTCTTTCTGCTACATATCAACGATCTGTTGAAGCCCGGTATCTTTGGGTACGCAGACGATAGCACTGTTGTAGAGAGTTACATATCTAGCGCGAGAGCCAGTGGGCAGCAAACCCAGTTACTGAGAGAGAGTATGATCGAGCGTTTGAACTTGGCCCTTGAGGCAGTCTCTGAATGGGGCGATACCAATCTGGCCAAGTTTAACGAAGAAAAGACACAGGCGTGTCTGTTCTCTGCAAAAAGGAGTCCATTTCAACAAACTCCTTCTTTTCGAGGTGTATCCGTGCCGGTTACCGACCATCTCGACCTTTTGGGTGTTACCTTGTCATCTACGCTCAACTTTGGCTCTTATATCGAGTCCAAAGCTAAATTAGCTGCCAGAAAACTAGGTGTCCTCTCAAAGGTGCGAAGGTATTTCAAGTCTGAACAGTTGCTTACATTATATCAAGCACAGATTCGCTCTTGTATGGAGTACTGTTCGCACCTTTGGGACGGATCGGCTAAGTATCAGCTCGAGGCTTTGGAATCGATCGAGAAACGTGCCAAAAGGCTCATAGGCAATGATACTCTTGTGCGGAAACGACTTCAAAGTCTTGCACATCGCCGCAAAATTGCTAGCTTATCGGTTTTTTATCGGATACATTTCGGAGAGTGCGCGACTGATCTGCATAACTTAATACCACCTTGCCCTTTTTTATCGGACTGCTCGTAGCTCGAGAAAGCGTCATCGTTTCATGGTTGATGTTCCAAAGACACGAACAAAGAGGTTTGACTCTACTTTTGTGATAAGAACATCTAGGCTGTGGAATGAGCTACCTGAGTGGATTTTCCCCGATAGTTATAATCTTGGTGTCTTCAAGTCGAGAGTGAATCAGTTTCTTCTAGGTAAGCACGCTTCATCGTAGGCCGCATCGTCGCTTTACATCAGGCGAGATGGCGGTCAAGTGTAAACCTATTATAGTTAAAAAAAAAAAAACCTACTTTTGTGATAAGAACGTCTAGGCTGTGAAATACGTTGTCTGAGTGGGTTTTCCCCGACGCGACGGTTACAATCTTCGTGTCTTCAAATCGAGAGTGAAGCGGTTCCGTCAAGGTAAGCACACTCCATCGTAGATCGCATCGTCGCTTAACAACAATAGTTAACACATTTGTTGCCAAAAGTGACAATGTTTATTGTAATAATTTTGAAAATTTCCAAAGTTGCCAAAAAGATCAGTGTTAAATCTAACGATGTACAAGTAATGATGCCATTTTGTTGTAGCAAAAGAGGTACCAATCTGAAAATGACGGTAGTAGTACGACGGGCAAAAATAAATTACCTGTCGTACTACTGGACCTGTTGGTAGTAACATGGGCAAAAATAATTGCCCATGTTACTACTGGTAGTAAGACGGGTAGTAACACGGGCAATAAACGCCGATTCATCCCAAAGGTGCGAACAGTACTCTATTAAATAGAAATATATAAAGTAACTGACATTGCTACCATTTTTGATATTTGATAAAATATATTATTTTTTGTTAAAAATAAATGCCATACTACTGACATAGTACAAATATAACTGATATTTTGAAAACAAAATATTTAAATACAAAAAAATCTGATTCAGGTTGTCCATGTATAGTTAAGTTAACTTTGTTCAGTGCTCAAATCCATGTTTATATTTTTAACTTTGACATTTGTAGCCGATGACATATTTTTTTTTTTATTCTGTCAGTATTTTTAATTTGACTAAATTGTTACTTACTTTACTTACACGACTTACTCGTAATTGGGTCATGTAAATTAGTTTGTTAAGATTCAGTTATTTGTTATTGTATGTTTTGCATGACCACTGGTAATGTATGGTGATTTTTTTTAAAGCCTAAAGTGACGACGACTATAAGTATATATATATAAGTATTTATATAGTTTTAAATACTTTTGACTGGCCTCGTGGCTTAGTTGGTTAGTTGGTATGCTTTAAATACATACTTATTATACATAGAAACACCCAGACACAACAGTATCTAGTTGTGTGTAGTGTAGACGAGAATCCACCTACAAACCTGCGTCGTGAGTAGCCAAATGGATTTGTTCCACAAAACAAAATGTTAAAGAGTTTTGAAAGATTACTGAGAAATGAACGTTTTTAAATTATACAAATCACACATACATTAAAATATTCCTTATAGGGCACAGAGATAAAACATTTTATGTCTTAGGGTGCGCGTAGTTCAGCTAACTAATGATTTAGACTATTCATGTTCCAATAAACTGCGTGTCACTGTGGCATGTTGCTTACCTTCAGACACATGTCCTGCTCGCCTCGTTGCTCTATACCTAATTACTATAAAAAACTTAATGCAAAATAATACCATAAATTAAACCAAAATTAACCCACTGTGCATCTCTAATATACCACAGTAGCCACCGCAAGAAAATAATTTATCGCATGCTGTACCTGTTAATTCCGCCGTGCGCCGTAAGTGCCGGAAACGCCGCCATTTTCAGCTATTTCCGGTGACTTAGTGTTGGCGGGAAGTTGCTTTATTTTCACTTGAGCCTTTTTATTGTTTGTGGCCAGTGCCCGTAGTGCGAGGTTTGACTCAAATTTATTTTGCAAAATTTTGTATTAATGGAGAATGGGAAACAGCCAGTTTGTATGTATCAACTTTTAGAATGTTTTGTACCGTTTTATCTTACCTGCAAACATCAATAAAGATTTTTGTATTTATAAATAAATTAATAAATAAATATTGGTGGACAATTCACACACAACACCATCTGAACACAAACTAAGCAAAGCTTGTGTGATTGCGGCTAGATAGCTGATATAATACTCATATAGTTTTATATACATACTTATTATACATAGAAACACCCAGACACAGTGCAAACATTTGAATTCACACACAAATATTTGCACTGGGTGGGTATCGAACCCACGACCCTCGGCTTCGCAGGCAGAGCTACTACCAACTAAGCCACGAGGTCAGTGATTTGTGTTGTATTATCACTTAAAAGCAGTGATGGCCTAGTGATTAGAACGTCTAATTTCATTGTCATTTCACGTGCACTGTTTTTTTTTTCAAGTACATAAATATGTACCTACTAGTTTATCATCATAATCATAATCATATCATCACGACTGGCTTTAATAGTGAGGGAAAACATTATGAGGTAACCGGCATATTCAAAGAATCTTGAAATCACGCGTCATTCGCCAACTCACTCTAGACCAGTTCCGGTAGTGGGTTCCGTGTGTTGTGGTGTTGACCATGTAAACTCGGAGGCTCTCAATTCGGTACATATTATGTTTATTTTAGTGTGTACTTGTTTATTAAGCGATAGCTCCGTCAATTGATAGCGACTCGATTTTGAAGGTTCTTTCTTTGTTTGGTAGATCATAGTCTCATACAATTTTTATTAAAACCGGTGCGGTGGTTGTGAAATATCAAGAAAAACTATAATTTGCTTTCATTTATCTGGACGACGCAGTGGCTAGCTGTTTATGAAATTTGTTCGAGTGTATGAATTCGTAACATTTAAATCAAAGTTGTTTTTGTCGAAGGAATTAAATTATTGCGAGAGAAAGCCCCGAGTCTTAGCTGTTCTGATATGTAGGCACGAGGTTGCTTTTACTAAAAACACTATAGTAAGAAAACTGGTGTCTTCCAGTTCAGAGATCTTTGAGAGAAATACAATATAAATATCATCAGTCAACGCGCACTTAATATGCTGTGTAGTGTATTACGTAAGTCTAAGTAAGTAAGTCTTGGCTTTATACCTTATGAATCCCTCAGTCTTAGTTGTTGAAGCATATATAGTGGCCTGCTATTACAATTTCATCACCATCATCATCTGCCGCAAGACGTCCACTGCTGAACATAGGCCTCCCCCCTAGATTTCCACAACGAACGGTCCTGAGCAACCTGCAACCATTGGTTTCCAGCGACCTTTGTGAACTGTCTATCTAGTGGGAGGCCGTCCAACACTGCGTCTTCCGGTTCGTGGTCGCCACTCGAGAACCTTTCTTCCCCATCGATTGGTTGTCAGTTCTGCGAGCGATGTGGCCTGCCCATTGCCACTTCAGCTTGCTTACTCTTTGAGTTACGTCGGCCACTTTCGCTCTTTTGCGAATATCCTCATTACGGATTCTGTCGCGCAAAGAGACTCCGAGCATAGCATTACAATTTACGGAACATCTATTCAATAAAATGTTCGCACAATACGAGAAGGCACGATTCAGACATACATCACGGTGCAAGCAAATCGAGCGCCGAACAAATGTTCCCGAAATGACGACACATGCGTTTTAGTGTCCTACGGTGTTTTAGTAAATCAGTAAGGGATCTCTGAACAGTATTGACGTAATAAACTGTGGACTAGTGATAGTTGGTCTGAGACTGGTGTCTAATACCCCGTTTACATGATTCCAGTCCAGCGACCGAATCCAGCGCTGGATTGCTTACTGGAATAATGGACACCGGCACTGGAATGCACTGGCACTGGATTGATGCATTCCAGTGCCGGTCTCCATTATTCCAGTAAGCAATCCAGCGCTGGCTTCGGTTGCTGGACTGGAATAATGTAAACGGGGTATTATAGAATTGGGATGAAGACAGGGTCAAAAATAACTATACCATTTGAATTAGTTCGTCAGGTAGATAAAAATTATTACTATTACGTATTTTGTTTTATCAAATTATCAAAAATTCACAAATATATAGATCATCAAACTTCCGGAGTAGGGGGTTGTGACGTCACACTATAGTAAAAATCGCACCATTATTATCGTGACGTGACTCGAAACTTCTAAGCACTGTATCTTCCTCGTTTTTTGTTTGTGAAACATAACAAAAATACGTATACAATATTATATTTTTAATGATCTATCTGACGGACTACTTACCTTTTTTTAGTCGTCTCGCTTATAGTATGGGCGCCAGGCTGTTCGCGTCGAGACCGCGACACGTGTCTCGGTCTCCTCTCGCAGTCGCGGTGCGAACCGCCACGTTTATATTGTTTTTGAAGTAAAAACTTTTTCTGTCTCTGTGTGTGTTTCTGTTTATGACATTGTAGCTTCCAAACGGATGAACATATTTTGAATTTGTTTGAAAGGCGAACAAGTTGAGAGTGTTTTAGCTATGTTTATTAAAATTCACTTGAGCCCAATTTAATATACACTTGAATGCTAAGAAGCAATCGGGATTAGCCCCATTCTTATTCGACTTGAGGTCAGCCTTTCACCCGCGTATTTTTTACGAAGAGCCTATCTGTTATTCCAGATAAATAATATCCAGATATATTGATAAATAATAATAATAATATAGTGTTAAGCCGTTCAGACATTTCGACGTGATTGAATAACAAACATCCAAGCATCTAAACGTCCAAACTTTCGCATTTAAAATATTAGTATTTTTTTTAATGCGCGGGTTGCTACGCGTACGTTGCTGCGCCAAATTGGTCGTACCAATTCAAATTTTGAACGAAGTCTGTTACCTTAGGTTGTAATGACGCAACCTTTAGAGATAGACACATGCTGTCACGCAACGAAAGCTCTCAAAAAGCAATATTTTTTCCGTTTTTGTTACATTTTTCATTCTAGCTCCGCTCCTGTTGATAGTAGCGTAATGTTAAAAATAGCCTATAGCCTTCCTCGATAAATCGATTATCCAACAGAGAAGGAATCTTTCATTTCGGAGTAGTAGTTACCGAGATCCTTGCGTTCAAACAAACAAACTCTTCAGCTTTATAATATTACTAGCTGAAAGCGCGCGCGTTGCTACGCCATCTATCGAAAATTGGTCGTACCGATTCAAATTTTGAACAGATTCGGTTACTTTAGGTTCTAATGACGCAACCTTTAACAATATGACATATGCTGTCACGCAACGAAAGCTTTCTAAAAGCAATATTTTTTCCCCGTTTTTGTTACATTTTTCATTCATGCTCGGCTCCTGTTGATAGTAGCGTAATGTTAAATGGCCTATAGCCTTCCTCAATAAATGGACTATCCTAAAAAATAATCTTTCAATTCGGACCAGTAGTTCTAGAGATCCTTGCGTTCAAACAAACAAACAAACAAACAAACTCTTCAGCTTTATAATCTATATATATATATATAAAAGCGAAAGGTTGAAAGGAAAAGGAAAGGTCCTTGATGAGTGTCAAGGAATCTCAGAAACTACAAATGCTAGGAATCTGAAATTTTGCATGGAGGCCCCTTTTAGCACGTAGGCGCTCGCTAAGACGGGGTTTTGCGAAATTCAACTCCTAAGAGGGTGAAACAAGGGATGAACGGTTGTATGAAAATACGTCATTTTCAAAGTTATCAAATTATGTATCCAGACACTTGACACGAAAGGCTCAAACCTAAACAACTGAACCGATTTTGATGAAATTGTATAAAATGGTTTTATTATAATCTGTTTTTAGTAACCGTAAATGTGTCTGGGTATACAAATGCAGTACACATACATACAATACTGCCTGAGTTATCTTAGTATTCATTTCGCGCGGACGAAGTCGCGGGTAACAGCTAGTATTAGTATAGAAATAGATTGGTAACCGTAAAATCCTTACTGTTTAAATTATGTATATGAATGGCATGCACCAATATCTTTTGGGACATTACCAACATTTTTATTAGGCTGTTAGTGGAAAACGGGGGTCTTGCTATATTTCACTGAGACGCACACATTTATGGTTTTTGTTAGATAATACGGATTTATAACTCAATTAAAACGATTGTATTTGTATACCTACTTACTTACTATAGAATTATTCATCTACTCATATGTCCCATTTTTGCCCATCGGACTGCTTGTAGCTCTAGAATGTGAGAATGTATAGAAATAACATGGTTGTTATTTGTTTGTAAGATTCGAACGAAAAGAGATTTGACTCCATTTTCGTAACAAGATTATATAAACTTTTGAACATCGATATAAACCATAGGATGTGTACTGTGTAAATTGTACATTTATCAATAAAGAACTTTGACTTTGACTTTGAGCACCTTGAAATTGGTAATAAACTGCGTCTGTGTGTGTAGCGTAAGTGGTTTCTAGACCACCAAACTGCTTGACCCCTAGACTTGTTGGCGGCGAGGTATGCTGTGGATCTACTTATTTTGGTTGTTGAGAACGAGTAGTGATAGGTAACAACGTCCGGCGTGCATCGCTTCCTGCAAGCAACTAGAACGGAAGGAGTGAGTTCACTCATCCCAACGATGACATAATTCCGTGCGCCTGCAATTTGGGAGAACACATCCAATGATTTATATCGATGCTATTGCGCGTTGGTTGAATGGATATTTTCTGTTGATTTTAATTTAAATGTTTCAAGGTCTGGAGTGAACAGATATCTTCGAGGTTGAGTATTATATCAAAGGCTGTATTGTCACTTAACATCATGGTAGACCAGGTTCTAACGCTCAAAGGGTTATCTGGAAGAGATCGCTATTAGCGATAAGATCGCCTTTTGTGCCCAAAATGTTCTAATTTTTAAGTATTATCATTGTATTCCTGTATTGTTTTGTGGTATAATAAAGTGTTTTGTATTGTATTGTATTGTATTGTAGATGGCGATCAATTGAGAACCTGACATCTATGAAGCATTTCGCAGTTTATCTGTTTGTAATACAAAAACGCTTCTTCGTTTTAATCTTACAAACTTAGACAACCATGATACGCCTTTTCGAGCTATAAACAGTTCTGTAGTAACAGGTAGTGTAGACTGCTATTCAGAAACTAGCAACGTAAGATTATGTTTTGAGTTCGTGTGTGCCTTCAAGTAACTTTCCGCAAAATTACAAATTTGTTTCAAGTGTAGGTTTGCACAAAGAGTAGGATAAGTATTCGGTAAATTATTATGATAATGTCATAACTCAATGAGTTCGGTTTTCACCCAGTATACCTTCATATTTGATTGTTCATACTAATATTTGTACTGTGTCTGGGTGTTCCTGTGCATAATAAGGATGCATTTAAAAATATATTTGTATTATATCAGCTATCTGGTGTTTAAAATTACGAGCTTTGCTTAGTTTGCGGTCAAACAGTGTTTTGTGGGAAATATCCACCAATGATGATAAAACATTGTTTAAAAGCATCACTGCTCTTCACTGCACTAGTCACAGAAATCTAAATATTTAGATTTCTGTGGCACTATTTTTATCAATTAAGTATGGGATATTGACCGTGGATAAAATGATGGAAAAAAATCCGGTCTTCTCGTGAACATTTTGCATGATACTGCATCGAAATATCGGGGACTCGCTCTACTATTCAACCACGATAGATATCCGTTACAAATGATAAATTGTTACCGACCAATGGAATTTATTTTAATAACTATTTATAACTCGACAGAATAAAACATTTCAGAAGGAAAGGTTTGACCGGAACCGCGTTATTCAACAACTAGCTTCTCAAATCCTGTTTTCAATATTCAAAATAGAGTGCTCTAAGCATTCAGTATTCCCTCAAAACGCTCACCACAAACGAAACAGGGAACGTGGTAGGAAGGTAAATAAGACTACAGTACATAATCTACGGAAATTTGTATACCTAGATTTTTTTTTTAAACATTCTATATTTTACTGTTATACTTGACCGCCTTCTCGCCTGATGTTAAGCGACGATGCAGTCTACAATGGAGTCTGCTTTCTCTAAACTACTTACTCGCAACTTGAAGATACTAATATTGTGAACATCGTGAAGACCCCAGTCAGGCAACGCACACGACAGCCTACAGCCTACAGCCTAGACGTTCTTATCACAAAAGTTGTTGACGCAACTTTTGTTCTTTGACCTCTTTATTCGAATCTTTGGAACGTCAACCGTGAATCGATATCGCTTTTTCGAGATATGTGCAATGTGAAATTAGGTTTTAAAAAAATTATGTGCTTCAAACACTCAAAAACTCAAAACTATAGGACCCTACAGATAAAAAGTAAGTATATGCGGATCAGTTGCACAGCCTCCAAAGTAGGTACGTATTAGTATATCCGATAAAAAGTTAGCAATCATGAAGCGATGTTTCAAGACTTTGAAGTCTTTTTTAGACAAGGATGTCATTGGCTATGATGAGCCTTTTACCATGTTTTGAATCGATTGGAAAGCCTCCAGCTGGTACTAAGCTGACCTATCCCAAATGTGCAAACAGTGTACGGAGCTACGGAGTAGGTACCATATAAGAGCAAATCTGTGCTGAAATTAGCACGTTTGAGTTTTTGAAGCAACCAGTTTTTGCGACAACTAATTTCACATTGAATACCTTGAAAGAGCCACAGTAGAACCAAGATGCCAAAGTAACGCCAAAAAGCTCTACACTGTAGACTATCTTGACGATCCGTAATCGGAATATAAACCTTCAAAATGAGAAGTTAGTTTAAATTGGCCCCTTTTTTGCCTTTTACCATTTCGCCTACGACGACTGCAACTTCAATTAATCGAAGTCATAGATCGTAGAACCCAAGATGGGTCCTCCCAAACTTCAGGGCGCACGCAATCATGTTAACGTTGGAAAGAGTGAGCTCTTTCCGTTCAAGTCGGTTGCAGGACGCGGTGGACGCCGGACGTTTTTACCATCATCATTCGTTGTCAACAACCAAAATAAGTAGAACCACAGCAAATCTCGCTGCTAGCGATTATAGGGGTCAAGTAGATTGGTTGTTTGTAAACCACTTACGATACACACAGATACGAAGTTTATTACCAATTTCAAGGTGCTCAGGGCACATCTATTGATTTATATCGATGGTCGAAGTGGTATTTTCGTGTGGAAACTGCAATATGTCATTTTATAGTATAACTTCTGAACAAATACGTTTATTGAAAAAAGAGCTTAAGTACTGTAATCCATTGGACATCGCCAGGAGCGAATGGAAATCCCGAACCATTTTCTAAACAGTGGTGGCTTGAATGTAGCTCCTATGGCCCCTACTATGATGCTCAACGACTATTTGCCACGATTGAATTCGAATTGAACGGGAAAAACTCGCTAAACTAAAAATAGAGCATTTGAAATTCGAAAATATTACATCGGTTAAACGTAGCAGCGGTAAAATTAGATTTAGCTACAAGTTGGATCACAATCTGTTTTTTTTTTATATAGACTAGCTTTTACCCGTGACTTCGTCCGCTCGAAATAAATATTGAATGATGAGGTAACGAACGAAAATTTACTTTCATATACCTCGATGACTTAGGCCAATTATCCACGTAGCTGCACGACATCCGACATTTGTCGACGATTTCGACAATTGTCGGATGCTTGCATCTTGCGTACAAATAATGAAGTCTGTGTCCACGAAAAGACAACGACACGACAGCCGCACGTCTTGCGTTTGTTCGTAGGATGCATGCATTCGACAAAAGACGCGTGCGTGGACAGTAGGCCTTAGTTAAACTACTAGACTACTTATGAAATTTGGTCGAGTGTCTAAATTTAAATTGAAGTAGGTTCTTGGTTTTCGGAGAAAATTAATCATTTTTACTACCCAGTTTTATTAAGAACCTGTAGTACGGGCTTGGTCCAGACAAACCTGACCACTTTTCCGTTGTCTACGCAATGCTGTTTACTCGGTGTCCGGTACACGTCCAGGGCCTTTATTCATTTATTCTGCTATTCACGAAACCATAACACAACACAATCACAAAACCAACTCAGATTTCATTTTAGTTTTCACAGTTGACGTGACGTCACACAAAAAATCATTACTAAAAAATGAAACCAAATTTTGTGTGTCTGTAAACGACAATGTACTAATTAATATTATCACCTATCTCTTAGGCATCAAAATAAACTAATAATCGAGTATGTATATCATGAAAAAATAAGGTTTTAACGTCCCAAAACTGGTTTTGTCCAAATTTGGCCTCTTGGGACTAGACTACAGTAGCAGCATAGTGTAGAATAGACTTACGATAGGAAAGTAAATTATATTTCGTAAGTATATACTAAGCGACCCGTTCCGGTTTCGGATCGTTTTGTCGTATTATGAAGACTATTAATCAAAATAAAAACTATTGTATATTTCAAGTTGAATCAAATTTGATTAAAATCGGTTTAGTAGTTCAGAAAGCTATCGCGGGCAAACAACGTGACGCGTATTTTTTATAGTATATTAAGATATCTAGGTTTTTGATAAAATATTTTACTTATTAGTATTTGAAAAACAAAATAACAACACTAATGTTGTTGTACAATACATAATATAGACTAACAGGCCCGTGAACAAAATGAATGGATCAAATGAAACACCTGGAGACCTATATAGGACGATAAAAGGGTATAAAGTAATACGATTCAGCACTATGCCGTCACTTGTAAGCTGTCCAACTGAGTGCAGTTAAAGAGGGGTTGCAACCCTGGATCATTTCCGTCACAATTGATCAATTTTCAATATCAATTCAACATCTTCAGAATGTTTGCTATTACGCAGGTCGATCATCATAAAATTTCACTATTCATTGTATATAATAATTCCACTTTCCTAAAGAACACAATTATTACTACAGACTTTATAATTAGCTACTTTAACACGATTCATCTCATATAGTTCAACTATCAAAAGTCTAGCATCGTCTAGGCTGAGGCTTTGCTAATAGAAAGTAAGCCGAAACTTAGACAGCGGGCCGTAAAAAATAAAATTAACGATATAATTTCGTGCCGTCACCATAACGCCCCAAATAATAAGTACCTAGCCATCACAAAATTCAACAATTTCCAAACTCATCCAGAAGCAATGACTGTGCAGTCACCCCGACGTAAGTATTTGAAACTCTCCGCAGAAGCAACTTCATAAAAGCAAAATGTATGTTTTACGTCATCACTCAAAACTTTTAAGGTATTCTCGACAAGAATGTTGAATGTTTGAGGACTAAATGCGAAGTCTGGAGCGACACTCTCTTGGCAATTTGGGATAAATTACCTAAAGCGTGAAATGTCACTGTTATATGACAAGAACTGGGTGGGTGTCACTTTTATTTGACAGCCGAGTAAATTCAGAAGGACAGCCGTTTCATTAAAAAACAATAAATTAATTGCATTACCTAAATTTGTTTTAAAATATACAGGGTTATTGGTAATCAGCCTGCATCCTTTTAAGGGGATGTTAGGTACATTCAATACGTCAACTTTTGTTCTACAGTTAAAAAAAAAGTGTTTTTTTTTTACAAAATAAATAAAAAGTACATTTGCACGGTCTAAAAGTATCGAACTTGTCGTAACAATTTGTAACGAGAGCGCGTACGCTCTTTAACGCGCAAAAAATGATGTACCGAAGTGAATAAACACTAAAAAGTCGCTAAACAGTACAAAAAAGGGCAACACATACAATTTTTTTTGGGTTATCTATTAAGTTTTAGCGAAAGTTGTAGAACAAAAGTTGTTTGTTTAAATAATTATACAGAACATGCCCTTAAACGGATGCAGGCTGATTACCAGTAACCCTGTATACACATTTTTGGTCCGTTAAATATTAAAACATTGTGAGGAAAATTAATAACTAGTAAGAAATGGATAAGTGTCTTCGTAATGATACGCTCACTTCTAATTCTGTACACATTTTTATGGAAATAAATTATTTGTATTGTATTTATTTGTATTTGAATTGAAGTCCTTCAAATGTCACTGTATTCCTTGGCACTGATATGTATTTTCTCACAGTCGATTTGGTTTATTACACGTGGCCTTGAATTATCGGATTTATTCTATATGGTAAGTATAATTATTATATACAGAGATGACGTGATTTAGCGCGAATGCGTTTTAGACATTCGCGCAACGACACACTGATTCTCACTGATGACTAATGGGTAGAGAATGAAGAAATGAGTTTTTGAAATGTGTGTGTGTGTTTGCGTTTAATTACAGATAAATAATAAATATGTTAAAAAGAACGGCGTGTACAAACATAACAATATATATCAATTACAAAGCGCAATTTTTTAAACTTTAATAACTTTTAAAGTGATTATTTTTAATGGAAATATTGATTCCAAAAACAGCACGCGGTTTTATATTGCCGAATGACGGGCGTGGTGCAGAACAATACAGTGATTTGGACTCTTTCATGTTTAAATATCTACGTGATGCTGTGCCATTACGAGTAGGTGTAGGTTTGTAGTGGTAGGACTCTTAGCAGAGACCGCCTCGGGAAGTACCACACCATTGCCAGTTATTCTACAGCCAAGCAGTAATGTGCAAACATTACTGTGTTCCGGTTTGAAGGGCAATGTTTCCAGAGAAATTACAGTGCTTAGAGATGACTGTAACAACTTAGATCTCTGGGTGACGAGCGCAGTGCACTGCTAGGCAATGATTTCGACTCTTCATGTTCCAAAAGCTGCGTGTCACAGCGCTGTTATGTGGCAGGCATGTAGCTTACCATCCGGCACATGTCCTGCTTGTCTCGTCACTTTTTATTTAAAAAAAAGAAAGGTGTGTTGGTTTTGTTCTAACCTATCGTGGTTGTTTACTACTACAGTAGTATCGCATACGGTAGGTATATTAACCGTGACTATGTCGAGGACCGACATCCCGTGATTCCGATGCATTTACATGAGATATCTACCCAAGAAAACTTTATCAGAATAGATGATAATCAATATTACACTACCTAATTATTGGTGACAATTAAAACAAATTCTCGAATAAAAAGAATAATTACATGCACCACATTCAGTTAGTTCATTAGTGACTAACTGTTGTACCCTGAGCGCGTTGCTAGTTGCTACCCCACTTGTCGAAAATGGATCGTACCAATTCGGAAACCTTTTTTAGCTCATATTAAATAACTTTACTAAAGATCGTCCCATGATCATTTTCATAGTTTACGATTCTATAAAGGATTTAACAGATAAACATTATTTTTTTAAATCATAATTTTATTCTCAACCCATTGTCGCCTACTGTTGAATTAAAGTTACTATTTGTCCATAGTCTATACTCTATACCATTAGTCCCGATCCTGTCTTGTTTCCCAGGTGAGAACCAGAGCTTACAAAATACCTAACAAAAATCCATCGTGTAGGTTGTGTAACTGTAATTTACTTTTGTTACAAAAAACTATGCTCTAAAAATGATTTTCAAAAAAAACACTTCTGTAACATCTAATCTTTGGCAAGCTTTGACGCCCAAAGCTGTTCTCTCACTGAAAATGGAAAAAGTTTGATTGTGAGGAATCTTTTTGTCACTCCATGATTTGGACGTTTTTTTTTTATTTTTCCTTCACCTACGCGTTTTTACGAACATCTTTTGTCGAATTACTCTCGAACTTTCTTTGAGGGAATGGTTACTTCTTTTGTATTGAGGTGTTTTGTTTTTTTTTTCCTCGTTGAATAAGTTGAGTTTGGGAAGTTTTTGATTGGCCAATTCGTGGTTGAGTTTACTTTTTGAACTGAATGAGGTATTTTTTAAATCATCGTTACATTATACGGCTAAACATTTATTATTTATGACATTTGTGGCGCTAGTTAATAAGTGTGTCTCTGTAATACTTTAAGTTTTTTGTGTCACAATAAAGAGTTTCTATCTATCTATCTAAACGGGTTGGGTTGAAATTTGGAACACAGTGAAATTTTGGTATGGAATTCTATTTTTTACCGTGGATAATAACAATGTGAGTACGTGGGTAAGACCGGAGGACACTGTTTATCAATGAATTAATGAAATTACATTTATTTCACTAAGATAGTGTTACAAACACACATAAATTGTACTTTTATAAGTTTACACCTATTCGCCATCTCGCTTGATGTTAAGCGAGGTCTGAACGTGTTTACCAAGAAAAACCGATTCACTTTCGATTTGAAGACACGAAGATTGTAACTATTGGGAAAACCCCACGCAGGCAATGCATTACACAGACTAGACGTTCTTATCACGAAAGTAAAGTCAAACCTCTTAGTTCGCGTCTTTAGAATTAGAACGTAACCATGAAACGATGCCATGTTTACGAGCTACGGGCAGTCCGATAGAAAAAAGGGCATGGTGGTTTGGTGGTGTAGATCATACAGAATTTTTCTTTTCCTACATATCCGGCGCACTGTGTGCTAAACAAGCAAAGGTGGATGCAGCCTCCTTGAGAAAATACTGCCGTATGAGGCGTCAATCTGGACCAACAATATCACACAGGTACCTAAATTTATTAAAAAATGTGTCACAACACTATTAGTAAGGCCAATTGTCCACGTAGCTGCACGACATCCGCACGATTTCGACAATTGTCGGATGCAAGACGAATGCTTGCATCTTGCGTACAAATAATGAAGTCTGTGTCCACGAAACGACAACGACACGACAGCCGCACGTCTTACGTTTGTTCGTAGGATGCATGCATTAGACAAAAGACGCGTGCGTGGACAGTAGGCCTGAAAGTTGTAAAGTTTCTGATTGTGAAAATATTTTTTTTAACCAGAAACAATTTTTATCAAAAGCTTTTTTTTTGGACACTTATGAATACTTTATTCATCCCAATTCAGTTCTCGCAATAAATTGGGCAAGGAGAGTTCAGAATTGTAACTGATTTACTATCCCCAGCGCAATTAAGGAGGCTCATTTGGGCGAAAATTTAGAAAATTTATTTTAGTAATGAAATGAAAAATTTGGAAGCTCTCGCTAAATTGGCATCGAGGGAACATGATGAATAGCCGCTTTTGAGATGAAAATTTTAATTTTGGTGTGATTTATTGATATTATATCAATTTCAGTACCATGTTCTGGGTTCTATATAGTAGTAGAATTTGTTTTAAAGTCACCTGGTTTGCTAATCTAATGTGCAAAAAAAATATGACTGTGATTTGAAGAGCAATGTGTCTAGAAAAATTACCATCAGAGTAAATACATTTTTGGATGATATCGGTTGATAATTTTCTGTCACACTTCAAACCGATGATAACGATGTATGAGCATGAACAGCCCACTAAATATTCCCACTGTTGGAATTTGGAAGTTTCTCTCACAAGATTACAAGATTAGGGCAAAATCAACCACGCTTGCCCAGTGCGGGTTGACGGCTGATGCATGCAGGACCTCATATATAAATATATATAAGATAAACAGTTTTCTTATCTCATTGAAGTTAGCTATAGTGAATCCAACCATTTATTATCTTTTTGGCAGATCTAATTTGTCAGTTATAGTGTTGTGACCAAGTATAAACAGGTACATCGATACTAGCATTTTGCAACGGTCTGGTTATTAAATTGAAATTAAATAAAATTAAAGATTATTTTGGCAAATAAGAACATGACATTTTGTCGGGTTGCCTGCGAAAAATCAGTCCCAAAGTCCGGTTGCCGAATTTTTAAAAGTAAAACATTGCTGCGAGCTTGGCTAATATCTCGGAAACTATAAACTTTAGGGCAAAAATTGTTGAGGTCGTTATTGTAGAAAATAATATTTTGCATCTTTTGTGGCCGGAAAACTTTTCTGTGACATGTAGCGTTTACGATTTATGGCTCATTTAATTAACCAGTTTTTCTATTGCAGCCGATAACTCTTGAAATATTAGATTAATCAATAAAACGCATCAGACCTTTTTTAGAGACTAGTTTATTTCCTACAACTTTCGTTTAATTTTTTTTCTTATGTTCATACGTTTTGAGTTAGAAGAAGCTTAAATTCAGTTATTCTGCCAAAAACATTATAAATTAAAGAATTGTATTAAAATGAGAAAAAATGATTATTAGACGACAAAAACTCTGTACTTGTAAGAAAAAACAGATACTGAGTCTAATGAAAGCCAGCATTAGACGAAGCGAGAGAGAATAGAAAGCAAACTAGAAGATAAATAATTAACGGATTCAAAATATCCAATTCAAACTATACAAATACATACTATACATTTGAACTATACAACAATGACGTTTAAAGTGGTGGCTCTCTACTAGCCAACTAATATTATAAAAGACTATAAAAAGATAGAAACTCTTTATTATCCACAATATAATACTTAAACAACAGGGACTTATCCTAGAACTAGTGAACCAAGTGGCGACATTATCGCTAATAGCGATCTCTTCCAGGCAACCGAAATACCATGAGTAAATACTATGTTATGTCTAGCACAAACCCCAGGATATGCCATAAATGGCGAAAAATGCCCATACCCAGCCTTCTGGCTCGTTCCCACCACTAGAACTCGGGGAAAGGCCGTGGCCCGCCGTGCTGGTCCGCTGTACATGTCGCTGAAAGATGTCATCACATTAACATCTTCACGAGTATTGATAATACCCTATACATTTCCGAGAATAAGGGTAGATTTGTTACCTTTTTTAAATGTTACAGACCGAATACACATAAGTATTGTTGCGGTGGTAGTATAATCATAGAAAACGAAGATAATTTGTGTGCTATCACATATTACTAGTCCCTATCTAAGAAAACCCGAATAAATTTCGAGTCATTTTAAATAAATTTTACTTATAGCAGTTGCTTAACATCCTGTTATTGAAAAATTAGATGTGTCCAGTCCATTGAAACAGTGCTAGACGCACAACTAGTAGACGTAGATCAGGTACAGCAGTAACCTTTGGGTGACCGACTGATGAGACATTATTAAGCCAAATATGGAAATATTTTAACACATTAAGCATATCAGGTTAATTTATTTAGAAATTAACGAAAATGGTACATCATGTTCTTCAAAGTTTACATCAGACATAAATAAACTTTGTTAATTTACCTAACTACAAAATGTTATTTAACACTTTATTTTAATAAATATTCAAATGTTTCAGTCATCATAACCTTGTTCTTTTTTGGATATACACCAGGAGATAAACACGTCTTCAAATAATGCTGTATGTTTTCCTGAGGCGCATCAATATAACGGTTTTACATAAAAATAAATCCGTTATGTGCCGAGAACGGAAAACACCCGTGTAAAAATAGTTCATAAACAATGTCGATATCTCAATCGTAACTTCGTAACATCACTATGTTGATAGCCATAGAACGTAATTTTTTAAAAACGTTTGTTATTTTATGGAATTTATAAAAAAACTACTGCACTTATGGACTCATTTTGTGAAAGATGATTATTATACGGGATCAAGGAGCAAATTTAAGCAGTTGTCATATTTTTAAAACCTCGCATTTAAAAGTAAACTTTTGCGTAACATGACGCAATTACGTTCTATTGGTGCTGTCAAAAAGAGGATAAACGGTTGGATCTACTATAACACATCCAATTACAAAGCAACAAACGATATCCGGTTCATTAAGTCAGTGCCAATCAAATGAACACTAAACGCAGCAAACAGTGTCTGACAAACGGACAAATTAGCGAGCGTTGGCGAATGCTAACCCGCTCCCACCACCCGCACCCCCACTGGCTAACGAAATTGCTTATGGCATTGCTATCTCTTTCATTTTGGTACAAATTAAAGAGAAAACAATAGCCAACGCCATAGCTGTGAGCATTTTTAATGGGCGGTGTTGACCCACCGAATAATCATACAATACATTTTATGCACACGTAGAGGTAGAATACAGTTGCATTGTCATAGTCAGTTTACTATACCGCTGATATAAAATAGGGGAGTGTTCTAACATTGTTTAAGCTACGTATCTCTGTACTTGTTATATAGGTTAACTAGCTAACCTGGCAAACTTTGTTTTGCCATATAAATTAATAAAACAAATTTTAAAAATCTAACATTGGTAACCCTAAACTTTAATAATAAAAATAAATGTTTATTTTCATAAAACAATTTTAGAATTGACATAAGCTCCCGGGAAATTTAAATCGAAATAGAGTGAAAAAGATTTACAAAAAAGACAATAATTGATCAGTTATCGAGCGGGATGAAAAAATATTAAATTACTAAATTGGCTATTTAAAAAATAGGGGTCGGTGATAAAAGGGTAAAAATTTAGGGTTGTATGTATTTTTAATGCCACATTAAAAAAAAATTGACATAAAATTAAAAAAAAAAATTAGGGGTGAACAACGCTTCTCACTTAGGGGCATGAAAAATAGATAGTAGCCGATTCTCAGACCTACTGAATATGCATATAAAATTTGGTGAAAATCAGTAAAGCCGTTTCGGAGGAGTAAGGTTGTTGAGTGTTAATTTTATATTTAAGATAATAGACCCGGTTTACCAGTGAACAATGTACAAAAAATTGCATCGAAAAATAGGCGAATCGTGCCAAAAGGCTCATAGACAACGACACTCTTATCTTGTCAAAAAAAGACTTCAAAGTCTTGAACTCCACTTTAGCTACACTACCGTAGTTCCGACGTCCCGAACATTCGTTCTTCGTCGGATCTCGGTATTTCGGATACGGTCTTCGAGTTCTATACCAAGCATAGACCTTTGCTTACCTCTATGAAATATTCGTTTTTTTTTTGTAACACAGAGTGACGAGACCAGCAAGACACTCTGTCACTCACTTACTACAAAGACACACCATATACATACATATACACACACCCACTCACACACACACAAACACATTACTGAACCTACTTTCAACTGGGATTAGACTAAACTATTTTTTTAGATCCATGTTTTTTTTCTTTTTTCTTGATAATAAAGAGCTGTATTCGTAGTTGATTCCACAAAAAGTTCGACATTTAGTCGAGAGTTTAATTTTTAATTAAAGTAGTTTTTATTTATCCTAGAAAAAAACGTAATTATTTTCTAAAAAATGGTTCGTTTCAAATACTCAAAATTTTACCAGTTCAAAAACTATCCCAGGAAATGTGGAGTTGCGAACAAACTAATCCGGTAAGTATCCGCGATGCAGACACAAAAGGCTTTGCTTGCAATCTGCGACCGGCTTTGACACACACACGGGGGTCTAATTGGAGACGGCCTGGCAACACCGGTGCTCGGAATGGTCGAATATTTTTGAGGTGCTCGAAAATAGGTCATGTGTGCTCTTTGATCAATTGCTCTTTGTGCGCATGTTTTTTGAGTAACTGAATGTTTCTCAAAACGAAAAAGGAATCTGAGGTTTCATAGAATTTTCGAATACGTTTTAATGTTTTGTTAAAACTTTGATTTATTTTCGCGTACGTTCTGAAGTAATGATAATTAATTCAATTCATTTGTAAATGTTTGCTGCCGTGGTGGTCCTCTAAGTTAAAACGTGTAATACGTTTACACGTCTTAACTTAGATTCACAATCGTGTGGTATTTTTTTTAAGACAGCGGCAGGTCTGTAATATTATTTACACTACATTATTCTTTATTTCTTAGATCTGTAATAATAAATAATAATAATAAATATTGGTAGACAATTCACACACAACACCATCTGACCCCAAACTAAGCAAAGCTTGTATGATGGCGGCCAGATAGCTGATATAATACTTATATAGTTTTAAATACATACTTATTATACATAGAAACACCCAAACACAGTGCAAACATTTGAATTCATCACACAAATATTTGCACTGGGTGGGAATCGAACCCACGACCCTTGGCTTCGCAGGCAGAGCTACTACCCACTAAGCTACAAGGCCAGTCATAATAAATAAAGTCACTTCGTTATGGAACAAGACATCTTTTTAAATTAGAGTAAAAGTAATTTCAAATGACTTCATATACCTATAGTATGTTTATTCCGTAAACAACCCTCAACAACCCTATCTATTTCATAGGACAAATGAATAGTCATTAAGAAAGACACATTCCAAATAGGGTCTTTAAAGAATTCCCATTGCAAGGTCTAGGGTCCGTCCTTTGGGACTAGGGTAGGACTTGGCGAACAAACAAGGGTGGAAAGAAAGCATTTCGCAAATGAACTTGGTAAGATAAAAAATTTAAGTCAGTGGTTTAGATGCACAAACAGATAAGAAGGAATTTCTAATCTGTTGTTGTGGTGGAAAATGTACATAGATATTTTATCAAAAACATTACTTGAGATTATGTTCCAGTTCATTCGAAAATTTACATAACATTATATTTTTCCATTTCCCCCACTTAGGAAATATGTAGGTTGAAGTACATTTCTAAACGTATTTATTTAGTTGCAGTTTTCAATTAGATTTCAACATGGAGTACGTGTGTATTGTTTTTATTGAAAAGAAAACACTGGTCGTGAAAATGGTGCGTGACTCTTCATCAAAATTATACTAGTGTCGCGAACTGTTAAATAAAAGATGTAATCACCATTAAAGTTTTTTTTACATTGTTTTAGCATTTACTGTATTAACTAAGAATAACTTGTGGTATAACTATGATATATTTACATTGTACAGTTCAAAAAACTTCTATTTTAAACTTATTTTCACACACCATTGTTTTCGTAAATTTAGTTTAATATTTTACAATTAAAGTTTGTGGTATAAAAAAAAAATTAAAAAAATAATAAAAAATATAAATTTGTAAAGTAGACTTACTAGATTTATGAATTTGGGATAAACTCTATGCTAGGTTTTTGAACTTAGAATTATGTCATACTAGGTTTTGGTTTATAAAACCATTAAAATATTGTATATATAATTATGAAGCACTACACTGTGTAAATTATACCTAAGGTTCTAATTATTGTTACCACATTTTTTGACGATCAAATAATTACTTTAACTTTAACGTAAAGTTTAATTCTATAAGAAGACATACACAGTTCTTAGATTTAGCCTCACGCATTATTTCTCTATTCTAGTAAAAATATTAAAATGGTTTGAGTTAAAACGAATAAATTAGGCAAATTTTATTTGTAGGCATCTTAAATGTGGAAAGCAAGATTAAGGTTTTCTTATTTAGCTATAGCTTAAAAATAAAAATGTTACGTGATTAGAGATTACAAATGTTGTTGGAATTTGAGATTGTTTAATCAATTAACTAAGTTTATTGTTGTGTTTTAAGTACGTGAAAGTAATAATAATTGGAACGATTGAGATAAACACGAATTAAACTTGTAGAAAACTTCTTAATTGGTAACATCTGAGTGAAAAAAGCCATAGTGATGAAAAAAAAAAGCGTTACACAACCGTGATATCATATCCAAGTGCAAGTTTGTCATTACGTTTAGTAGTGGAATAAGGACTCCTTGTAAGGTCCGCCTGGGAAGTACCACTCCTTTGCCAGTTATCATACCGCTAAGCAGTAACGTGCAAACATTACTGTACTCGGATTGGAAGGACAATGTTTCCGGTGAAATTTCAGGGCTTAAAAATAAAACACCGTAAACCTCTGGATGATGAACGCAGTGCAGTGCTAGGTTATGATTTGGACTTTTCATGTTCCAATAGTTGCGTGCCGTGAAAATTGGGCCTATGTGTTTACAATTATATATAAGTATTATATCAGCTATCTGGCCGCCATAGTACAAGCTTTGCTTAGTTTGCGGTCAGATGGTGTTGTGTGGGAATTGTCCACCAATATTTATACCAACCTATGACTTGTCTTTCAAAACTTGTCTATGACTTGTCTTGTAAAACGTCGGTTTCCTCACGATGTCCGTCTTACCTTCACTGTTTAAGCCAGCCATGATACACTTTTTATTTGCACTTGGCAAAATTGTCAGAGGTGCAGGCAGGATTTGACCCTACGACCTCACGATTGGGATATGCGAGCCACTACGCCACCACGGCTTCATGTCATCATAATCTTAGTCTATACTACCTATATAAATTACGCGGCATGTTGTTAGTTCACGATGGACTTCTAAGTTGGATCCAACTTGAAAGATAGGATAGTTTTTATTTCGAATATTAATATTGATATGACGATATCAGGGCGAAGCTGGAACGTACTAGTAATAAATTTAAAAATAATCAAATGTTTGTTTTTAATGAGTTTTAGTGAAATCTTCACAAAGTCAACCGATATCCACGGAAGTTGACATTTACGAGTAATTCCGTGCAGCTTGAAAAATGTAATATTGTCTACAATATCCGAGCGTTGCCGAAACTGCGGGTCGCAAAAACATAATTTTGTCAATTTTATGATTCATTTAAATTTACCCTCCGTCTAAGTTACTCGTAGTAATATACCCTGAACAAGATTACACCTACAAAATTAATTGACAACACAAACCTATAACTTGGAAGTACCCCAAACTTGGTCCATACAATATTCTATACTAGCTCCAACTACACTTTGAACAAGATTTCAAATATAACTGAATAGGGGCCTGATAAATTTGGATTTGGGCTTCATTTACACCGGAGAGTACAAACGTTGGCTCAAATATATCTGTGTCTTTATATGTACAAACATAATTTAAAATTGATTTACAAATATCTATACCTACCAATATTAAAAAGCTGAAGAGTTTGTTTGAACGCAAGGATATCGATAACTTTTGGTGCAAATTAAAAGATTATTTCTCGGTTGGATAGTTAATTTATCGAGGAAGGCTATAGGCTATTTAACATTACGCTACTATCAACAGGAGCGGAGCATGAATGAAAAATATTACAAAAGCGGGAAAAAATATTGATTACTAGCTGAACTGTGCGCGCGTTGCTACGCCATCTATCGAAAATTGGTCGTACCAATTCAAATTTTGAACAAATTCGGCTACTTGAGGTTCTAATGACGCGACCTTTAAAATATAGACGCATGATCTCACGCAACGAAAGGTCTCAAAAAGCAATTTTTTTCCCCCGTTTTTGTTACATTTTTCATTTATGCTCCACTTCTGTTGATAGTAGCGTAATAATAATAATAATAATTTATTTCCTTTTAACAAAAATAATAATTTAATTCTATTGTAATGTTAAATAGCCTATAGCCTTCCTCGATAAATAGACTATCCAACAGAGAAAGAATCTTTCCATTTCCACGGTAATGATTTCGACTCTTCCATTAGCTGTGCGCTACTGTGCTGTTTTGTCGTAAGCACGTTGCTTACAATCAGGCACATGTCCGTCTCGTCACTTTATACTATAAAAAACTTAACTTTGCGAGCCTGCTTGTCAGTGGCTTTTGTTTTAGTGCTAAAACGACCTTAGAAGAAGGTAGTTATATCATGGGCTGAATAGAGAACAACAGCGAAAGCTTAAAACGATGCCTGACCTGCGGGTCTATCGCCTAACTAAATCTGCTTTGGCTTTCCTATTGCTATCTCTGTAAGTTTAATCGAAAAAAAAGAGAGATCGAAATGTTAAAGCCAATCCTGTTCGTCAGGGATAGTCCACGAGCCCGCCGTTATCCTGGGAATTAATAAAACAAGTCCAAAACAGTTTTAGTTAGGGGGTAAATAGACTCTCTGTTTACAAAGCTATTTGGTATCTATACTGTGTTCTTTTAATTTACTGAATTGTTACCGCATTTATTACATAAAATTGTAACAGAATTCTCTATAATTCAAACCTACGTGTCCCTTTTCATTAGTCTAGTTCGGTTTACAGCTGCTATGAATAATACATACAAAGGGTTCAGCAATTATTAACGCGTTGTTTACGTAAAGGGCTGCAGGGCATGGGGCATCCAGTTAGGATGTGATTAGGCGATGTAGGATGGAATATAGTACTTCGATTTAGGCAAGCAGGAATTATGGTAGACGAATTTCAACTCTATCTTCTTATTATAAAACGGACTTGTACTCTACTTTGACTCCTTTTTTTCTTATTAATCTCAACAAACTACGGAGTTCTTTCCTTTTTAACTTGAACTTTAGTCTTGTCACTATAAAAAATGTTTTTATAATGCTGTTAGTGTACAGTTATATAACTTCTTCAAAATCTAAATTATTTAAACATATTTTCTTTAAGAGCTACCCCTAGCTTAGAGTTTCTGTCACCACCACATTGCGATCTTTTATCTGTAGCGCAGTCAAGGCTCATAACATGTAGTAATTCATGTAGCGTTTTTTTTGTGTAGGTATTGACTAGTCTTGTGACTTAGTTGGTATATAAAAAGTCTACCCATAGAGTCGTGAGTTCAAATTCCACCCGAGTTAAACATTTTTTTTGTATGTGGCCATTTATGTTTTACCTAGGTGCTAAAGTTACTTGATGGAGCAAGTTCCCGATATTTCAAAGTCAGTTCGTGCACAATGGTCATTTGGTCACGGTTACTCCGTAAACAAGTTTCGTGAATCTGTAATATTACATCGGGAACTTGCTCTACAACATTATTACAGTAAATAGTCATAATTTAAAACTATTGTAATGAACAAACGTGATAGCTTGAACTAAAACAATAAATATATTAAATCAGCCAGATAATATTGCCTCAGAAATACTCTACATCTATCTTCTTACATATTTATAAAATTCTTGTGTCACAATGTTAGTTACCTTACTCCTCTGAAACGGCTTTACTGGTTTTTACCCAATTTTATATGCATATTCAGTAGGTCTGAGAATCGGCTACTATCTATTTTTCATACCCCTAAGTGATAAGGGTTGTTCAACCCTAAATATTTTTTTTATTTTTGGACTACATTTTTTGATTTTAATTTTTTATAATGGGGCACTAAAAATTCATACAACCCTAAATATTTACCCTTTTATCACCAACCCCTATTTTTACCATACCCATTTTAGTAATTTAATAATTTTTCATCCCGCTCGATAACTGATCAATTATCGTATTTTTGTAAATGTTTTTCACTCTATCGATTCGATTAAAACTTCCTGGAGCTCATGGCAAATCTAAAATTGTTCAAAAATAAACATTTATTTTTATTATTAAAGTTTAGGGTTACCTGTGATAGATTCTTAAAATTTGTATTAATAATTTATACGGAAAAACAACGGGTCAGCTAGTTAATATATAAAATGAATGTTTGCGCAAATGACTTTTATAGAATCGCAAACAATGCAATAAATTGATCATGACTGTGATGATTTTTAGCACATGAGCCAAAAAAGGTTTCTGAGTTAGTACGGGCAGTTTTCGACAGATGGCGTTGCAACGCGCGCATGGTGCAGCTAGCTATCAATACATATTTATAAAATAACTCTGCTCTTGTACTATACAATTTTTTTTAACAAACGAGTACCTACTGAGTCTTGCTCATTTTCGGTATTGAAGTAGTGAGATGGGGTCATTGGTCGGGGTGGATACAACGCCTTGTTTATGGATTGAAATAATTAAGCCCCTCGCTTCTACCGCCTAACTAAATCGGCTATCGCTTTGCTAATGCTGTCTCTATCATTTCAAGCGAAATTAAAAGAGAGAGAAACTTCAAAACTATGACATTTTTCGTTCGGCGGTAGACCCGCCGTTCATATTGAATACTTTTAAAATGTACTATAGAGAAAAATAAGTTTTTATTTTAAAATTTAAATTGGCAAACTTAGTATTTTTGTTAGGAAATTTTTTGTTCACGTAACATTTTCATAGATAAATATGTACCAAAATTGTAAGATATTAATTAAGCAATAATAAACATAACTAATCAAATCATTATAATACAATCCTTGTCAGCTTTAAAAAAATCGTCATAATTTCCTGATGAACTAGAACCAACATCAAAAATATATATAATATTGCTCAAACATATTTTGTACATAATTTTCGACTCCGTATGTTTTTATTTCGTTCTTAGTTATCACAAGATTGATAAACGATCACAATTTTTTATATTTGGAATACACTTTATGTTCATTACGTGGACCAACAGCCACGGAGTTAAAATGTTTGCCTACTCATTGCCAAAAAAAACATAGGTACTTACTTACTATGACTTTTTTTTTTACGTAAAGAGTGACAACACGAGCTGGACATTTGCCTGATGGTAAGCAACATGCCTGCCACATCAGCACAGTGACACGCGCTATTGAAACATGAGGAGTCCAAATCATTACCTAGCACTGCACTGCGCTCATCACCCAGAGATCTAAGATGTTATATCGCTAAGCCCTGTAATTTCTCTGGAAAAATTGCCCTTCAAACCGGAACACAGTAATGTTTGCACATTACTGCTTGGCGGTAGAATAACTCGCAACGGTGTGATACTTCTCCAGTCGGACTCTCCTAAGAGTCCTACCACTACTACAATCTATTATATTTATTATATAACTACAAATACAAACTACTTTAATTCTAGTAAATTTCTGTACATAAACAACCGTCATTCGTAACACCACCTTCATAGCCACATGCAAAAAACAATCAGAATGTGAAATTTTCTTACTTTTCATTTGATTTCAAAATTTAAGTTAAATTACTTACACTGTGGCAGGATTACCCAAATAAGGAGTAACAGTAATTCGTCAGTGAAGTCAGAACAAGCGGAAAATTTAATTTTCTTAATCGGGGAAATTTGTTTAGACGATTTACTCGAGTTCTGTGTTAAATTATTTTCAAAGGGATTATAAATTTTGTCTTTCGTAATTATGCCTCGGTGTTGCAAGTTTTGTTTCTGGTTCTGTTCGAATTAATTACAACTAGAGAAAGTGGAATTAAATTGGCGAGGGTTGAGCAAACTTCTTAAGGTGCGTTTATACGGGCAACTAAAATTCCTCAATTCCAGTCAATACTCGTCAACTATGACGTCACGACTACATCAAGCAATTTGCGGCAACGGCAACAAGCATCAATACTGCGCAATACATATTGAGCGATATGGCGCAACTTCATCAACTAGGCGCCACCCGACCTCTCGCTCTCCCCGCGGACGCAAGACGGCAAGCCGCAAAACAAACAAGTGCGAATGAGATATATACAAAAATTGCTAGGAATTTCCAAGCCCATTGCATATTCGTCAATTCGTATCAGCGACATTGAGCAATATGAAATATCTGGAGCAATTAGAAGCAATATCGCCGAAATAATTGCCGCAATTTATTGAAATTGATCCATTAATTGCTCCAGATCGGTCCATTCGTGTCGCCGAGCAATTATTGCCCTCGTGTAAGCGCACCTTTAGAGATACGGCTTCTCTACATATTTTGACAAGACAATTTTTGGTACATCGCGAAAATTGTTAGGGCTTGCTAGAATCGGTAGATAACGAATCAACACTCTCTCAAATACCAAATGATAGCAATAACATTTTTTATAAACAATATACATTATAAGCAATGTAAAGGAATTTTACTTATCACAATGCATGGCTGTCGTCACCAGTAAATCGTAAGTAGTAAGTAATGCAGTTGTCCGCATAGTTGTAGCGCTGCATTTCATGTCACATGTTTGTTATGTAAGTAGATGTTTATAACTAGGTACTAGTATTTGTATTTACCTATCTGATTTAGACTCACTATTATTTATTACCTTTGGATGATACATACATAATGTTATGTATTACTTTGTTTTATGTAATAGTATCTAATTAGTAGTATTAGGAAGAATGTCACCTCGCTTCGCCTAACCATGTATGTAGGCGAATTTCCTATTATTAGGCCGCCATTTGTGGCACTTTGTGGATGTTTTTTGCTCAATCACTTCGTGACGTCTGAACGGATCTGGCTTAAATTTGGAACACAGTTAGATTACAATCTCGAAACATCAACGAAACATCTGGAAGAACAATCAGAATGCCGTAATATTTATATACTACTTAGGTACTTTATAGTAGAAATACTAGTAAGGTAGTATTACCCCACACGGACTCTGCAAAGATTCCTACCACTACTACAAACAAACAATACCTACAATCGTAATCGCGTGGTGTACTTACTAATATATTTTTTTTTAAATAAAGGGTGACGAGACGAGCAGGATATGTGCCTGATGGTAAGCAAAATGCCTGCCGCATAACAGCACAGTGACACGAAGCTATTGGAACATGAAGAGTCCAAACCATTACCTAGGACTGCACTGAGCTCGTCACCCGGAGATCAAGTTGTTATATCTCTAAGCCCTGTAATTTTTCTGGAAACCCTTCAAACCGAAACACAGTAATGTTTGCACATTACTGCTTGGCGGTAGAATAACTGACAAAGGTGTGGTCCTTCCCCAGGCGGACTCTGCCAAGAGTCCTACCACTACTCAAATATTACCTAAGCAAAAGTTTGGATGCTTACATTTTTTGATGTTTGTTACTTAATCACGTCGGAACGTCAGAATGGATCAGCGTGATATTTAAAGCATTGATAGATTATTGTCTCGAATAATACTCGTACATTGGCTAGTTGAAGTAATTCCTTGAAAATAACGGGAACGGAATCTACGCGGGTCAAACCTAGGTCACTGTTGTACTACAATATGTTACTAAAATAATACTGGCTGATAATTAAACATTCTAACATTGATAACAAAAGTGTTTTTTTCTAAATTTTATGGTTAAGTTTATCACACAAAAACAGATATTTGTCTATTTACGATACCTACCAGTATAGAATTAACGATTAAAACCTTATTTCCCGAGCCTCCCCCACACATAACGTTCATAAATGGTCTATTATAAGTGTTGTAATTCTCCGCACTTATAACAACTTTCCCGCCACGAGGAAAATACCTATAATCCATTTAGTTATCCCTCCAGCCCTTCACAGCAGCTAAAGACCCTCCGAGATCATGGGCATACGTCACCTCTCCCCTTGTGACTTGTGTTAGAACCCTTCTAAGATAATGCATGTGCAGAAAGTTATTGCAAGACGGAAGTAATGTTTATTGTTGTTTTTGTTTTTATATGCTTACCGCCATGTTCTAAATTGGCAATTCTTTTTATATTCTAAATATGTGTTGTAGTCACGGATATCGGTGTTATAGTGGTAGGACTATATGGAGAGTCCGCCTAGGGAAGTAACCAAGTAACCCGCCTTTGTTAGTTATTATATCGCTAAGTAGTAATGGATAAACATTATATCGCTAATGCTCTGGTTTCCTAGGATTTCGTTGCCGTCACATAGCGGACGTAATGTAGCGGTGAATGACGTCACGAGAACGTTGTCTATGTTAATACTATGGCGCGGTTTGTTAGAGGACGTTGATTGACAACGTAACGTAAAGAAGCGGTGACGCTATTTGAAAGACGGCCGTCTTGACGGTGTTGAATAGTTCGTGAACGTTTTTTTCGAACGTAAGATTATAGCGGTGAAGCCATATCGATATATTTTGAGTTTTTTTGACTGGACCGACGTCCGTACGACGTACAGAATGGGTTTTAATTCCAACTGGAGCTGCGACGACGTACTAAAATTTCTAATGCGCCTTCTATACTTACGGTTTGAATTAATTATCTTCTACCCTACGATTATTTTCCTCTTATAATAGTTCATCCTCCAAGTAACTGATTAAAGCTATATTATACCAAACTTGATTAAATCAAGGTCCTTTTTTTTCTCTCTTGCTTGTTGAGGTTGCTGGCTGACGACGTAATATAGCGGCAGTGGAACTTTCCACATGTCGTCACCGTAAAGACGGCCGTTTTTTTTTACGTCCGTAATATTACGTCCGCTATGTGACGGCAACGTAATTCTAGGAACCCAGAACATAAGGAGTAATGGATAAGTGTTGCTATTTGAACGGCAAAAATTACAGAGTAAACAGATTAATCATCTTGTATCTCTCGGTAATGAGCGCAGTGCAGTGGTAGGTAATGATTTTGGACTATTCATGTTCAAACCGCTGCGTTACATTGTGCTGTTATGGGCTTACATCAGGCATATGCATGGTGTTGTTTAGATAAGTCATAATTCGTACTACTTCTCCCATCATTTTATACCATAAAAAAAATGAGCGTGTTTTTATTGTACGCAAGAATTAGTGATTCTTATTTTTATTCCTCGCGTTAATAAGTATCTTCAACGCAAGAAGAGTTTAACCTGAGGTTAGTTACATTGTTTCCTAAAATATTGACTAGGTAACTTCAAAGTGATAGTTTTGTGTGACGGTGTGCATGCGTATTGAAAAATATACTCTCTAAGTTTTTCCATAACAAGCGAAAAGAAGTAGATATAACTTTAAAAAAACTTGCTAACAGCGACCCACGGTTTTATTTTGCCCGCGTACTTAGTTCTCTTTAATCAAGGATAATTAAAAAATATATAGGTATATCGTCATCATCATCATCATTATCAACAGCCCACTAAACGTTCTCACTGCTAGGACTCGGGGCCTTCTATCGCAAGGAGAGAGTTAAGGCCATAATCCATCACGCTGGCCCAGTGCGGGTTGGCGGATGACACATGACTTCGAAAGATTCTAGGTACATGCCGGTTTCCTCACGATGTTTTCCGTCACCGTTTTAAGTTAGCGGCATTACGCACATGACTTCGAAAATACAGTGGTGCGTGTGGGGTTTGAACCTGGGGCCTCCGGATCGGCAGGCGCCGTTCTCCCGACTAGACCAGCCGTAACTTCAAGGTATATATATCGTATTTGGATTTAATAATAATTGTTAAAATACTTTTGTCGATACTTCTGAACTGCCAATGTTATTTTTACAATAAGATTTATTTGATAACTTTTATACAATTGTTTTCTATTAGCAAATTAGAACCAAATTCTATCCAACTCATGCAAAAAGTCCCCGAAAACATTGTGAACTGTCAGTGGCACCGGCGAGATGATTTACACGGTGTGTTTTGCACAACGTGCCACATAAATCAAACATAAACTTCGACGTGCAGTGTCGTAAATAAAGAAATCTGTCTTCGATTTGAAGAATTTCGACATTTGAATGAGACATGATTTACGTTCCTTATTGAAAATTTCCGCTTGTGTGTTATAAGTACTTTAATAAAAGAAACTGATTTTTTTTTTCAATTCCTTTGATAGTGGAATTTTTGATGGGTTCCTTAGATGACGAATAAGTAAATAGATCAGGTTTTCCGCACGGTCCCTTTGTACCAATCGTAAACAGATGAGGAGTATGTTAGCTATGGCGACATAGTGATGTACCGCGACAAAAGTATGAATGATACTTCCACAACAGCGATCAGCTCTTTGACAAGCAGTGATTACCACGACTGTCAGTGCATAAAGTTACGATTCAACGCTGTTTAATTTGTACATAAAATATTCAAATGGTTGTGTATCAAATGGTTAAGTGTTTAGTGTAGTTTTTGGTTGAGCCTTGTTATTATATAAGTTGATTTGAGCTTGATGTTGTGTTAAGTTGAGCCTAGTTATTGTATATATCGAACTGAAAAAACCGTATTATCTCTATTTATTCCAAACAGTTCATTCCACAAGTTTTTTTAGCCGTGTTTACAACGTAATTATTTTAAGATTGATTCTTAGGATCTTCACTTTGCTGTTATGCTCATTGCTTAGGTAACTAACTAAAAGACGTGACCGCCTAGAGGACAAAACGCTTAAAACAAATAGTAGGATCAAACTTCACCCGTGCTTCATCTGAGAATCTTAACTGGCTTCGAAAAAAGATACCTTATATCCCTATGTGGTAGCACATATTTACGGATTAGGTACACGACTCTGCAAAAAGATTCCTACCCCTACACATACAAAAAACAAACACATTTACAAAACACAACCAAACATTGTGTAATGTAAGGTTTTATATCATCTCGCGAACAAAGTAATATTTCCCAGAAACGAAATGTCAGCCTACCATGGTTGGTCAGCTCTCTCCATTTTTTGTACCTCAGACATGCTTTCATCACAGTTTTTCCTCCGCCAACCTGAAATCTAATAAATCATTGTCCCAGTCAGTCAATTTAACGCCAACTCGGGAATCCCATAAAGCTATGGAGTCATTTCCTTGGGGTTTGTGCTGGTAATCCAGGGAGAAATAAGATAGCATCAAGCAAGCAAATTATTTTCTGTATTATTATTTTTCCATGTGTATGATAATGCCAGAGGTGTCCGTGCGTTCGTTTTCGGAACAAATAATTGTGCGATGAATAAAACTTTTGTTCTATTTTTCGGTGTTGTTACGTATAGTGTGTATGTGCAAAATTGTATAAGTACTGTTTACCATTTTAACCATATCATTGAGGTCTACGGTGCATCTGACCCCAAACTAAGCAAACTTTGTAATAGATAGCTGATACAACACTTACATAGCAAATACATGCTTAATATAAAAGGAAACACCCAGACACAGAACGAATATTTGCATTCATCGCACAAATACTTGCACTACGTAGGAATCAAACCCTGTTCGTTAAAAATGTTTCTACTAGACAAGCACGCTTCGTCGTAAACTACTTTTTTGCCGTGAAAGCGATTAAGTGTCATAATAATTATCAATAAAAAATAGAAGAGCAGTCATATAAACTGCTGATAGCAGTGAAAACTAATAACTCAGAATTTTATAGCTCACTTTGGAAACTACGCGGGTGAAACCGGAGGGCGCTGCTAATTTGGAATAAATCTTAGAAGCATTGTCATCATAATAAGTCTAGAAGACTTATTTAGATGACAATGCTTTGCAAAATGACGGCAAAAGCATAGCATAGCAATGCGGTGAAGCATAGCCATCTAGACTAGACGGCCATGCTTCTAACCATGGCCATTTAGAAATGCCAACGCATTTAGAAATATGTCCTTGATTCCGAGTTCACCCAAAACTTAATTTAATTTACGAGAGTGACACTTGAGGTCAATTCACAGCTCACGAAAATAATGTGTCTCGTGCGCCAACAGAAGTTTTCACTTTAAAAAATATAGTTTTGTCTTGCTATCCGCTGCGTAGCATAGGTTGAGTGGGCATTCAGGCTAAGAATGTGGCAAAGGCAAGTGAAGTGCACGCTATGGCTCCGAGTGTCACTGTCATTTATCATTCCTCACACCCCATTCGGCGGTGAAGGGTGTGGATCCTGTGGAAATTGGAATCGTAACTATTGCATTTTTTTGGTATAAAAAATGCGGTGTTTTTATTTTCGTATGAAAATATTAACAACACAACGTAATTTTTAAAGGAAACTTTTATAGCTGCGTTGAGAACCATTTGATAAAGGAAAAACGAATGGGTTACTTCTGTAGAGGCGAGCAGTGTAGCGCCGGAGCGGGATATGCGCGTTAAACAGTTTTGCATTGGTTAAATCCTGTAAGTTCGCATCACCGAACATGCTTAAGAGCAGTATATTTGTAGCTATACAGGTAAGTTAGGTTAGTTTGAAATCTGACGGCGATCTATGTGAGCGGCTTGCCTGTCTCCAAGCTTCATCTGGGCACACCCTCAATGCTTCATCTAGTGGACTGGTATAAATATCCTTAAGCCATTGAGACACACACGGCTTAAATAAATAAATATTGGTGGACAATTCACACACAACACCATCTGACCCCAAACTAAGCAAAGCTTGTGTGATGTGCTTGTGCGGCCAAATAGCTGATATAATACTTATATAGTTTTAAATACATACTTATTTTAAATAGAAACACCCAGACACAGTGCAAACATTTGAATTCATCACACAAATATTTGCACTGGGTGGGAATCGAACCCACGACCCTCGGCTTCGCAGGCAGAGCTACTACCAACTAAGCCACGAGGCCAGGCCAAACCATATAATAAAATAATGAACTTATATCCAACTAGAGCAATATCTGCTCTTATTATTAGTCATGTATTATTCAATGAAATGGTTTTGTAAAGTGCAAAAAAAACTATTGTTTCTTATTAATTTAATTGAATAGAAATGTTCATATTTTGACATAATTTAAAGATTTATTTACTAATATTTATTAAATTTCAAAATTAATGCATGTATCTAAACTTTAGATATTGAAATAGAATAAATACACACAATTTGTGTACAATGATTAATGTACACAAGAATGTTACCTAACGAAGGATACGGTTTTTTTTCGCCCAGTTTTTTTTTAAATATTGGTGGACAATTCTTAGTTTGGTTGTTAGAGTAGCATGACTCCATGAATGTACAATTTTTGCATGAATAAATGATTTGATTTCAATTGTGGCTGCCTTGTGTCCTTGTAATAAAAGATTTATTTTTTATTATAGTACGCAGTGACGAGACGAGCAGGACATGTGCCTGATGGTAAGACACGCAGCTATTGGAACATGAAGAGTCCAAATCATTACCTAGCACTGCAATGCGCTCGTCACCCAGAGATCTAAGATGTTATATCTCTAAGCCCTGTAATTTCACTGGAAACATTCCCCGTTCAAACTGGAACACAGTAATGTTTGCACATTACTACTTGGCGGTAGAATAACTGGCAAAGGTGTGGTACTTCCCCAGGCGGACTCTGCCAAGAGTCCTACCACTACTAAGTACCAGCTGTATGGACATAAAATACGTTCCTTATGCTATGCTACTTATGCTAAGCTTATTTTATACCAATTCCTAAATCGAGCGAGACGTATTGATCTATCGACATAGACGTTTCAATTTTTAATTTAGTGTTCCCTATTTGTCTTACCATTTTTCACACAGACTGCGCCACATCTTTACCTAATCCATCGACGAAAATTAAGAACTAAGCATTTGTGAACAAAATTTTCCAAGTAAAAGGTAGAGTAATACGACAGTAGCGGCACGTAAAAATGGGCATGCCTTAAACGAACTAAGTCTCTAGACTGCCAGTTTCGAACAAACACAAAGCAACAGTGAACAAATTTGATGGAACTAGAATTGACTGCAGCTGGGAGAGGAATCCGATATAGGTATTTTCAATCACTGAATCAATGAAGTCGTCAAACGTTTAATCGATAATAATTTAAAAACAGACTAAAATGCCACTTTTAAGATTCTAATTCGCTTATATTCACACCAAGGGCAGATCCAGCTTTGGGACTAGGGGAGAGGGAGAGGGATATATTACAGTCATAGTAGCCATAATAGTGATCGTCGTAGGAGTGGGGTTTTTTCCGATGTTTTTTGCATTTTTTGCATGATCTAATACCACCCTGTTCTTTTTTCTATCGGAATGCTCGTAGCTCGAAAAAGCGACATTTCATGGTTGATGTTCCAAAGACGCGAACGAAGAGATTTGACTCTACTTTTGTGATAAGAACGTCTAGGCTGTGGAATACGTTGCCTGAGTGGGTTTTCCCTGATAGTTACAATCTTTGTGCTATTGAATCGTATCGAATTTGCTATTGTGTGATAGTGAATCGGATTTTTTTTCTAGGTAAACACGCTCCATTGTGGCCCGCATCGTCGCTTAACATCAAACGCGATGCCGGTCAAGTGTAACCCTATAAAAGTTAAAATAAAATAAAAAAATTGGCAGTCATAGGAACTGCCGATAGAAGTGAAAACTTGTGACTCAAACGTTTTCAGTTTTAATTGAATTGTCTAATTTATTTATCACCTTGTCAGAAGACAAATTATTTGTTAAACCATCGTAGGTACATTCGCATAATTTCAACACCGCCAGCTAAATCGATGATTGCGCCATCTAGTTTTATATCAACGTAATTATACAGAATATTGCAACTCTTTACTGTTTCTGTTGCCCTGGTATCTGGAGATAAACGCTGGGCTGTTGGAGGTAGGTAATCGAAGCTATTTACTGTTTCTGTTACCCTGGTATCTACCTGGCCGTTTTTACCGAGTTTACCCGAAGATTTCATATCCGATCCGATCCGATCCGATCCATTATCATATCCAAGCGTGACGATTGATGAATCCATTTCACAGCCCACGAAAATTCTGTCTATAGCGCGCCTAAAGAAGTTTTCACTTCAAAAAAACATCCATCCATCCATCCTCTTCTGCACTGATTGTGTTTGTCGATCTTGTATCGGTTCGTTTAGAAATTACAGAGCATAGAAATAAATTCATTTTAATAGCTTTGAGTGGCGAGAGCAGTCCAGTGCTGGATAATGATTTGGACTTACCATGCTCCAATAGCTGTGTGACTAATATATCGATATGGGAAGGCGTGTTTCTTTACCATCAGGCACACATCTTGCTTTTCCCGTTACTTTATGCAATGAAAAAGATACCTAACCACTTTGACTTTGAAAGTTTTTGTTTATATTTCGCAAGATACAGCAGCGGGCACTTTATTTCACTTTAAAGTTACCTAAAAGTTTGCATAAGACGTTTATTATACACGTTTATGATCACAGTATTGAGCAATGGTTATAACTTAGAACGGCTGGTTTAGTTGGAAGAACGGCGTCTGTCGGAACCCCGATCGGGATCCGATCCGAAGAACTCAGGTTCAAATTCCACGCGTATTACTGTATTTTCGAAATCATGTGCATAATGCCGCTAACTTAGAATAAACATAACGGTGAATGAAAACATGGTGAGGAAACGACAACGGAAAAAACGACACGTACAACGGAAAAAACGACACGTACAACGGAAAAAACGACACGTACATTGAACCTTTTGATGTCATGTGTCATGCACTAACCCGCACTGGGCCAGCATGGTAGATTATAGCCTTGACGCTCTCCTTGCGAGAAAAGGCTCCGAGTGACCGCAGTGGGAACATGTAGGTTCTTAAGCTATAACTTGGAATCTTGAAAAAAACCTGGTGGCCTAGGAAGCCGTAGTGGCATGGTGGTTAAATCGTGCGATTCACAATCATGCGGGCATAGATTCTAATCCCGCCTCCACCTCTGAGTATGTTTCAAGTGCAGATACACAAGTTTCTCATCACCACAAGCTTTAGTGGTGAAAGAAAATAAATGTAGTGAGAAAACTAGCATTATCTAATAATCTTTTTGGTCGTGTGTAATCTACCAACCCATAATGGGCAAAGCGGATGACCTTGACTCTCCTGGCTAGAGGAGGTCTTGTGTCCCAAAAGTGAGAAAATTTTGTGGGTTGCTTATGCTATAACCATCCCCCAGAGGTTTAAACACCAGGCTTAATAGCATTTAGTTATTTACTAGCTAATTAAAGGATACTAACGTCTATTTTTCTAAGTGCAACTGTATCACTGTGAGAAAATCGAAACATTTTGCGCAAAAACACTTTTATTTAACATATTTTTTTTAATTTACTTTATTTAAAAAAAACAAAAAAAAATATTTTTCTATGGTTTAAGAAAATAAAGCGGGTAGCAGCATTTAATATGAGTACTCGTATGTGGTCATTTTTTTCTTTTAAAAGTGGAATAGTTTTCAGACGCTATTCATATTGCTACACCTAGGTTTTTTATGACTGAATAGTAATTGACGGATATCTAAAATTCAAATGTAAGGCAAGGCGCCAATTTATTGATCGGAATATAACGAACTTTTGTCTGGCTACGGTTTTAAGGTAATAATTGAAATGTTTTTTTATTTATCAAATAAACAGTGGAACAGTTACAATACATTTCGTGTTTAAGTGTTATTTTTGTACGACTTGCAACGCTACGCAGTTTCATCTGCGTAGTTCTCGTTCTCATTAGTTCCCAGAGATAAAAAATTGCCTATATGGTACTGGAGATCATAATCTAACTGTATTGCTAATCTGAATATGATGCGTTTAGAAGTTTCGACGTGGCTGTGCAACGAATAACCAAACTTTGACATAAGAATAAGAATAAGAATAAGAATAATTTATTTACCAACACAAGGTTAAACACTTTAACAAAATTAAATATTAGTATTGACAAAACAAAACATTTGTTGATTAGCAGTGAGCTCCAAACTAAGTGCAAGACTTGTATCTTGGAGCTCGAGTGCGAAATTTCAAAGAATAAATTCGTTTCAGTTAAACTGTAGATTACTAATAGCTAAAACTAAATGGAACATTTCACACAGTTATTACAATGAAACAAAAGGTGAAAAAGAAAACAATTAAACAAAATAAAAATTATTACAACTCTAGAAGTTGACAAGAATATCTAACCGTGTCTAACAAACTAAGCTATCCACTGTTTATGAACTATTTACTATACAAACAACCTATGAGTTCCTCAGTGCCATCATACGTAAGAGTTTGTAACCAGGCTTTTAATTTATTTTTAAGTTCGAATTTCGTCAAGTGTTCGCAGTCTCGCAACCGCCTCGACACGTTGTTGTAGATACAGACAAGCGAGTACGACGGCGCACGCCTAGCAAGGGATGACCTGGCGTGGGGTAGAGGCAGTAAGTAGACTGGTAGAGCGCTTAGCCAATAACGTTAAGTAATCTTCGCGGGATCTTAAGCAAGAGTGAGTCCTCATAACAGCGTTGAGCACAAACAACTGTCGAACTCTTAGAACGCTAAATTCGGAGTAGAGTAGATCGGTGGAAAAACGAAAAGGCTTCCTTAGCAATACTTTAATTAGAGCCCGTTGTGCTCTCTCAACCGTTATCAAATACGTCTTTCCAGCGCATCCCCAGACCGAAATGCAGTATTGGATGACTGACTGACATAGCGAGATGTAAATGTCCTTAAGAAGAGATATAGGTGCACAGTCCCTCAGGTTTTTCATAATATGAATCAATTTACGCACGCGTGATGATATATCGTTTATGTGGTATTTAAACGATAGATTCTCGTCAATTATTACTCCTAGGTATCTTATACTCTGGACTCCCTCAATGATGCTACAAGAGCAAGGCGAAGATTGAGATTGGTAAACTGTGGAGCAACAATGGATTTTCAAACGTAAGTGAGAGGGTGGACGAGAAACCGAAGTTTTGCCAAAAGCGATGTATTTAGACTTACGCGCGTTTAAAGTGAGCAAATTTTTAGCTAGAGTATCGGCAAGAACCGCCAGATTATCTTCGGCAAGGCGAAATACCTGACTCCATGACTCGCCATGGAAAACAATCGCAGTGTCATCGGCGTAGGTGATGATATCGGCATTGGGAAGCTCACTGTTTACTATATCATTTATGTAGAGCAAAAACAAGGTCGGACCGAGCAGGCTTCCTTGTGGAATTCCATAGTTCACTGGAAGTTGATCACTGGAGTGGTTACCGACTTTGACGAATTGCGAACGACCAGTTAAGTAACTATGGAACCAATCCTGAGCGACGCCTCTGACACCGGATGCCTCCAGCTTTCTCAGGAGCAAACCAGGCGATAAGGAGTCGAAAGCTTTAGCCACGTCCAGAAACACGGCAACACATCTCGCTCCTCCGTCCACGTAAGAGGATACCAAATTCACCAAAAGAGAAGCAGCGTCCTCCGTTGACTTACCTTGTCTAAAACCAAATTGCCTATCCGAAATAATGTTTTGTTGCTCTAGAAATTTTGTGAGTCGAGTGTTAACAATCTTCTCAAGGATTTTAGAAATTATACTGAGTAGAGCGATAGGCCTGTAGTTATCTGGAGACGATGTAGAGCCGCTTTTATGAATGGGAGATACAGATGCAATTTTCCAACAATCTGGAAAAACCCCGGTTTCTAGACTTAAATTAAATATGTGATGTAAAGGAGTCACTAGAGTTTGAAGTGACATTTTTAATAATTTGGACGGGATAGAGTCAGGCCCAGGAGTGCAGTCAGTTTTAAGGTCAGCTATAATGCACGACATTTCATGCGGGTCCGTGGGATACAAAAACAGTGACTGGGCGCATGACGGCATTGTTTTATGCGATTTTATTAACGTCTCTTCGGTTACACTGAGCTTAGATAAAATGGCATTTGCGAGGTTTTTGCCTACCGAAGCGAAGTGACGATTGCACCGGTTGAGAGGGTTTCCATCATTGCCTTTCATCAAGTCGGAGGAAGTACTACTTTGCCTGGAAGTATAGCAAATATTTTTAATGGTTTTCCAAAGTTGCTTTGGGTTATTCTTACTTTGCTCCAACAGTTGACTGTTGTAGCAAGTCCTCACGTTACGTAAAAGTTTGTTACAAAAGTTTCTGTATCTTAAATATATCAGAGAACGTTGTCTGTCATTAGGGTTATTTTTGCTGTCGACGTGCAGTTTGTCGCGATGTCGCATACACCTGATCAAACCAGGAGTTATCCATGGCTTTAGTATCGCGTCTCTACGACCCACTCTAATAGATTCTGTATGGTTTTTTATAGCATTTGACAAGAGGTAATTAAAAATATTTGTGGCGCAGTTAACATCTGAACAAGAGAGTACTGGAGACCAGTCTGTAAGAGCCAGCTCTGAAGCCACGCCATCATACTTAGTCCTTAGATAGTGTCTGTTTAAAGAATTTTGTTTTTTTATTCTAGCGGGATAGCAGGCAATTGTGATGGAATGGTCAGTAACGGAAGACTGACAAACGGCACCAACAGTTTTACGTTCAGAACTGATGAATATATGATCAAGGCAGGTACGGTTCCGAGTCGGGGAGGTAATAGCAGGAAGTAAGGCGTGAGAAGCCATTACACAGAGATACTGGGAGACATGTTTATCGCCAGGATCACACAAGTTTATGTTAATGTCGCCTGCAACCACAAGGGGGGATTTAATTTTTACTTTTTCGAGGACAGTATCTAGAGATAACAAAAATGGATCTATATTTATTATGGAAGGAGAGCGATAGATTCCCATTATGGTTATTTTGTTGTCCAGGTGTAACCCTAGAGAGTCTGAGTCTATCAGATCAGGTTCAAACGACGTAGCGTAGTAACTAGTTTTGACATAAATGACTACTCCGCCATTTTTGTTTATTTGACGACTAGAACGGTAGCAGTTATAACCTGGTAGGGGCTGCAATAAAGTGTTATTCGTTAACCAACATTCCGTTAGAATAATTACATCGAAACAAGTGCTAAAGCGATCTAGCGAGACTACGAAGTCCTCGAAATTACAATTGTAACTTCTGATATTTACGCTGATGACTCTAAAGTTACCATCTAGGTTTTGGTTTAGAAACGATCCGCAGGATTCGGCTGAATCAAAATTATGACATGCAATGGATATCGTTGCGTCGATATCGTCTGTGGTATTAACCGAAACCATCGGTGGAGTTTATAGACTGAGAAAACTTAATAGCCAAATCACTACAGTATACATTGCTATAACAATTAAATAGGAGATTCGAAACCAAATGCATAATATTATTAGATAAGTGGAAAGCTACATTTATCGACTTACATAGCGGAGTGGTGTGATCAGTTAGATAAATATAACATAATATTAAATTTTTAGACATATAAAGAAAACAATTGAGCATATTATTAAAATTAAAAATAAAACCGGAAACAGCCGAAACTACACTAATATCAGACGAACGAAAAGACACGACTTCAAGGTGAAATTGCAGGTTCGGTGGGGGAATGTTCTGACTCACAGTTTGTAGCCGGGCCGAGACCACGTTCCAAGTCCGCTGGCGATCTGATGACAATCGCTGGAATTCCCTCTTTTCTGCGAGCCAAGATGACACCATTTTTGACCCAACAGTACTTGAAACCAGTTTCCTTACAGCGTTGTCTCGCAGTGCGAAACAACAGTCTGTTATCTTTCGTAAGTCGCTCGTTGAGATATAGTTTTCGGTTTGTGCCCCCGACTTCGATGTCTAAAGTATTCAATGACGGGCGACTCTTGGCGGCCTTCAGAAGATCATCGCGTGTCTGACGTCGAACAAAGCGTACGACCACGGGCCGAGGGAGAGAAGTAGTAGTGCTGACACTTGTCGACGGTCGGGAGCCGACTCTCGTGACGTAATCGATGTCTCCTTCCTTTAGATTAACGCCGAGCTTTGTAGCCGTCACGAGGGCCAAGTGGGTCAGATTCTCGCCCTTTGCCTCATTTACACCAGACAATTCCAGCTCATTTCTTAAATCGATCTGCACCTTTGCGCCCAGCTGCTGACGGAGATCGGCGACCGCCTCGCGCAGAACGCATATTTCTCGTTCGCGTGCGGTGTCGCGCGCCTCGAGTACGCGGCATTTAGAGCTACACTCGTCGATTTTGGCGATCGTGTGGTCGGTCAGGAAGTTCATTTGCTTTTTAAGGTCACCTATATCTTCCCTCATGAGCTTCAGCTCAGTATACAATAATTCCATAGGTTCGGGGTCTGGAGTTACCGCGGGTGAGCAAGCTGGTGTGTTTTTATTACGCCCGCCCGCACTTGTAGACGGCAAATTAAGGCGCAATTCACCGGACGCAGGTCGCGCAGGCGACTCCGTATTGTCGGATTTCGGCAGGTTAATAGTGCAAAGCGGACAGACCCAACTCGCTTTTGCCTCTTCGGGAATGTTGCGAATGTCGGACAAGTTCACACAGATACCGTGAAAAATGCTGGGGCATTTCGAGCATTTAACTAGTTGTACCGATCTAACGGGTTTTTTGCAAGCACCGCAGATATTTGCCATAATTTTATCGGGTAGTATGGGCATTGTGCGACGAATGAAATGGATTCTACCCGATGTTAAATATAAGTTTAGCTCACAGCACGCAACGTAGCAGACAGATCGGAAGCGTAGCACTTCGCCGGAACGTAGACTCAGTTATCGTAGTCTCAAAAACCAGTCCTCCGTAGGTTAGTCAGCCCGAAAGTGAGACAGATTTATTAGTTAGGACAGAGGCCGTCTCTTTTTTCGAGGTGAAGAGGGGCTTACCTCGGCAACGGCTCGCTCAGCGTGTGACTCGAAGAACTTTGTTGCAATAAAAGTGATGAAACGGAGACACGCCGCAATAAGGTTTACTGCACGTTGAAATTAGGGATATATTTACTTGCACTAACTGTCAAAATTATGAGATGATACGGAATACGTCTACTCTCTGAGGTGGTCAAGAAAACATCATAATGATATTTGACCCCAACAATTATAGATAGATTCTTTTGTTAGTACCAGCCACTACCATCCACAGTACCACAGTACCATATGGCAGACTGGTACGTTATCACCTCAACTTGCAAATTATTTGGGCTATGGCAGCGACCTTAGTCTGTATTGGATTACTTTGTTATAAATTTTGTCCTAAATAACATAGTTCCCTCCATAGCTTGCTGAGAAACTTTTGTTAGCAATATTAGTAATGTATGTAAGTTCTTATTGAAAGAATAGTAAGAATATCGAAATGCACTCTATGGCAACCCTACAATTCCGGGTATGGTTGGTATATAGTCTGTGGCTTGATCGTTTTGGCGGGAAACAATCAAGCTCTTGTTTTTTTGGCTCGTAAAACAGGTTAATAAGAAAATATTATGCAGCAGCAAGTCCAAGCGAAAGGTTTAAATTAAAAGTACTAGTAAACCGATAAACATCTAAATAAAAGTGATAATTGTACATCTGTTACTGAATTTAAGGTACTGTAAAGCGTTTTCTTCAATTTTGTAATATTTTACAAATTTACTACTTCAGCTGCACAAGGCAGCTGTGAATAAGTTGGTATGATGAAGGATTGATTTCGAAATATAATGCCGTATACTGATCATAGCTGTTTTATTTATGGACTAATTGTCTTCTTAATGTAGAGTAAATTAGGTACTTAACAATTCAGAAGTGGGATCGGCGGACAAGAAGACTATAATATATTATAATCAATAATAGAAAATTATATAATTGTCCGTTGATCCCGCCCATGATATATTTTTTTTTCTTTTCAATGTTTTTTTTCTCTCCACACTTATCATGTGCTTGTTAATGTCACTCAATACGAAAAATCTATGATCAGTATTTAATTTGTTATAAAATGTACGGTTTAATGAAACGATCTAATTTGGTTTACTGAGTTGCAGAGTGAACCATCGATATAAACCAACAGATGTACCCTGAGTACCTTGAAATTGGTAATAAACTGCGTCTCTATGTGTTTGGTAAGTAGTTTACACACAACCAATCTACTTGACCCTAGAATCGCTAGCGGCGTGATATGCTGTGGTTCTACTTATTGTGGTTGTTGACAACGAATAGTGACAAACGACTAGAACGGAAGGAGTGAGCTCACTCTTCCCAACGAAGACATGATTCCGTGCGCCCTGAAGTTTGGGAGGGCACATTTGTGTATTGAGATCGTTGGAGTGAACAATATCACTTAAGTGGATTTTGTCCGTATAGGTACTTACCATTTTTGAATTTTTCACGCAATGCGGTCCTCACTATCTCTATTACTAGAATAAGTCAAGTAGACTGCAACCTATACCGCATTATCGAGATGTTCAAAATACAAACATAGTCTGGCTATAATTGTGCAAACAGCCAAGCCAGTTATTTTTTATTATTTTCATATAAAAAACAAAATATATCCGTCTAATTGTGCACACAATATTACACATAATAATTCATGTGTAAATGACGGCTATTCATATTTTCTATGCAATTTAAAAAGGGTATGCCATTTTACAAAGATTCTCCTTCATAATTACAGTTTTCGAAAGTCATATAAATATGTATGTAACACCAATAACCGCAATGTCAGTAATTCTGGACAAACCATTAACGTTACTTTGAGGTTTATTAAAGCGTTATTTTTGAAACTCTGGTCGCCTAGTTGTGAGAACGTTCGATTTACACGAGGTTCGAATTCCGACCGCATGTTTGAGTATTTTTCCATGTTCTGTTAGCGAAACTTTGTCATGACCACTAAAGTCATATTATGATGATGCCTGATGACACATGTCCTGTAAGTCACAAGGGACCGGTATGGACCTAGAACGATATCTTTCTGGGAATCGTTATCCGTCCAGCGGCACTTTGCTAGAGTGATGGATAATGGCGTTTGTCTTCTTTTAAGAGAAGTACCTTTTTAGTCCCAGCCGTGGGAATAAAAATAGTGACTCAATAGACATGCATGTCAGATCATGGGTCAGGCGTTGAAGCTGTATGTACAAACCGTATCACACATCATAATAAAATATCCTCAGATTACTATGAAATATAATATGTCATTCGCTTTTGCCTTCTTGGTACTATGTTTACAACTTACATGGAGATCCGGACAGAGTAAAGATTGTCTTTGTCTAGTCGTTTTAGCGATTAATTCAATTTGAGAGATAATCTTTTGCACGTAGAATATTTTAAAGAAACTGTATTTAACTGCTGAGTCAGATAACCATGGGCATGTGACGTATATTAAATTAAACTCCACTTTTCTACCAATAGCTATGAACTAAATTGACATTGCCAGTAATTTGATCTTAAGTCACAGCATGTACCATTCTTTGAGAATGGGGTTGAGCTGTGAACTGCGACTGAGGTGGCTATTGTTCAGCCAAGATGTAACTCAATGTGTGTATGTACAAAATGTAAAGAGTTAAACTTTTATAGATTGTACATTTGTTGTTGATTGTACAAACGGGTTGAAACTAGAGTCACACGTGCCTAGTATTATCAAGGTAGAAAGTAGGTACCAGAGCTTCTCATTGCAGTTTAGCAGTGTTCTAAACTAAAGTGATCTGATGAAAGTACTTGCTCATATATGAGAAAGATGGAGTTAAAAGTAGGTTGAGCAATTATTAATGACTTTATTGGAAGTTCCAGATTATGGTTAGACTGTACCAAGGCCGCAAAGATTAGAAGAAAGTTGCGACATGGAAAGTGAACCTGAAGTCGAGCGCTGCAAAGGGCGCGCTCAGATAACGAGTATTCCACCGATTGACAAGGACCGGAACGAGGGAGTGGAAGGGAGTCTGAATGACAGGCAAATCCACAAGCGTTCTAATTTAAATTTGTTCAGTAATGTGTAAATTGATACTGAAATCCGCAGCCAGGAAGTGGAAGGGAGTCTGGATAACAGGCAAGTCCACAAGCGCTCTAATTTGAATTTGTTTAAGTAATGGTGTAAATTGACACGGTTTAGAACCAAGGCGAGGATGTGAAAGGTAGTCTGGATTTTAACAGGCAAGTCCACAGCCGCACATAAATATATAGATTCGATTTATGGTGTAAATTTGACGTGGCTTAACGAAGAGTTATTTAGCGACGCATTAAGTTATTTAAAAAAAGTTTGTTTTACTCTTTGCAATATCACTTCTATTCATCGCATTTTGAACCAAAATGATTTGAGTTACAAAGTAATGTGTCAAAATTTACGAATGGGACGAAAAGGTAATAGTCCACTTTGCTTTACACAATAACCAGGCATTGCAAAATCTCAGAAACGTTACTCTAATAGCTGGGCCGAATGGATAACAAAGCTTAGCTAGCCATTCTCCCGCGGCCGCTGAGACAACCATGCCGGATTACTATTATTATTAGGCTTTAAAGCTTGCGAAACTTGAAAGACATGGTCTCATGAAGGCAATATTGTTACTTAAAAGCATACACAAGAAGAATATCGCAGATGTAGAGAGAGATACGGAAGGTAGCAGACTGTTAATTACACAAAATTGACGATCGATTAAGAGCATCAAATTGCAAACCATTAGACCCATTGCTCAAAGTGAACGTAGACATAAAAGCTTGTATCAGAAAATGTCGACATATATATTGTCGAGGATCAGTTTTGAATGGATTAGTTGATCACGGTTTAACTGAACAAAAACTAGAACTCGCTATTCCTAATAATGTTAATGTTACTTTGTGTTTTATAAAATAGCTTATAATATAATACTCTGGTATTATCGAATGATGGTGTAAAATTGGCATGTACTAGTTGTATTAAGAATTTAATATGGAAATAACAAATACACCAGATGACCACTTTTCGAAAATACTTAGGTCTGAACCAAGAGTTTTTCTTAAGTTGAATAATGAAGTTGTTATTGGTCCGGAGCGAGCAATACATACTGTTCCAATAAAATCACAAGTATAAAGAGGCAATCTAAACAAACCGTTAAATTCATAAATGTAGCTCTAAAATAAATCTTGACATACACAAATTACGTGTTACGTTGTTTGTCCGCGACGGACTCTGCGATTGTAGTCTGGTTTGCGCATCGTGTAAGGCTTGATCCAATTTGAAAGTTTGTCTTTGTATGGAGGTTTCCGAGCGAAGTTGAAGCGGGCCCCTAGTATCTATATAATTATATTACTGCATTGATGCCTTCCTAATTCACACTTGATGATGGTCAGGGAAATGTTATCCGAAATCTCGTTGAAGCGAAGATTCGGTTTAGAACAGTACTTTAGTAAATCGAGTTATACCTACAAGTTATAATGAGTGATATCTTTAGTAAATCGAGTTATACCTACAAGTTATATTTAGTCCCGTGGCATTTGATAATAAATGGCACTTCTTCAATTGTGACTAGCAGCCAAAATTAAAAAAATAAATATCGTAACTACATAATTTGCTCGTTGAATAAAGCGATTGCTTCTTGTCGGAAAAATAAAAAGATTTAGAAGTTTGCCACAATTGATGGCATGAAGGATATGAAGCCAGCAATATACGAGTACAAGACGTATCGTATGTCTCATGACAAAAAAAAACGGGTAAAGCCGAAGTAAAGTATCGAAGTGGCATTTCTTTCACGCTACAACTTAACAGACTCCCCCTGGGGTTTGGCGTCAGTATTACCGGTTTAAAGCCTGGACTTGAAGGCGGTTTCGAAGTAGGTACTCTAAGTACATCGAAGAACCAACTGGGCTTAAACAGTTTTCCATGATTGCGGGCCGTTTGGCCGGTCCACACAGATTCAACTAAGTACGGCGTGGCAAGTATTCTTGGGTCCTTAGGACAGTCTCTTTTAACAGTAAAAAGACAAAGAGGAGCAAAAGCTCCACTCGTTCGAACCTGAAACCCTCTCATTATCATCCTCTTTTGGTAAATTTAGAGTTAACCTTCAGAGTATGCAACTTAAAATATTGTCAGACCGCAATGCGCTGAGAACCACACTCACTAACAGAGATCTAGTACCGTGTATTGCTCGTTGAAGGGTGTAGTTCCAAGAATTCAATTGCGACATCGAATATCGAGCTGTCAACCCACGTTTGGATGCTTTAGAATAGGAGTCCCAAGGAGAAGTTATGGATTCATATCCTAGACTTTATTAGAGTATTCTTAAGATTGTATAGAAAACAATACAATGTAATAAAAAATACTTTATTGTATCACGAAACAATACAAAAAAGTGAGTAAACTTGTGATTAAAATGTCGTACACAAAAGTCTATCCTATCGCTAATAGAGATCTCGTCTAGATGACCTTTTGGTTGCTAGGACAAGGTAACAAGTAAAGGTATGGGTGTGGTATCCATGATATAGGTACTTACGTACATAAATAATTACACAAATAGAATACATATCATTTAAAAGTAAATGCGTTAAACAGATATGGTACATATATATTGCTATACCTACTTTATACTAATATTATAAAGATATAGATTTTGTTTGTTGAACGCACTAACTAATCTCTGGAACCACCAGGCTGATTTTAGTTATTACACCGTTGGATATGTGCGTGGCCTTCGAGGGATTTAGGCTATAAATATACCTACCGCAAGCGAAGCTGGGGTGGGTGGCTAATAAATAATATAATGCATGAACATAATATATTAAAATATACTTACATATAAGCACACTTCAAAACATAGAATACCTACGCGTAAAGGACAATACGCACATGTTTATGAAACGAGGCTGAAAAGATATCTACTGTTCAGAAAATAATCCGAAAGTAGTAATAATTGAATGTTGTATAAATAATAAATATAGTATAAGAAGTATATATATCGTCGAAATTAAGATATCATCTATAGAGTAATGAATGACAATGATCAGATCCGAAACATACGTGCATACTTCATCAATAAGGTTCAACGACTAGGGTTTAGTGAGAATGTAAGGCGCGGAACGCCAAGTAATAATACAATTAGCTATTAAATTTCAAGGCCTGTAAATAAACTTTGACAAATATTAAAAATCTGATTGATGATATGCCTTTAATAGCCGCGGTTGATATGAAGACGTGGTAGCCGCAGATAAACTCAAGTCATCGATGATGTTGATGATTCAATAGAGATTATCAGATTGTTGAGCACGAAACAATCAAGAATTCCGTATAAGTACCTATAAGTACCTATAAGTAAAAATTATTTAATCGCCCATATGAAACAGGTTATAATGCTAAATGATTAGATACGCTAAAATAATTACATTGCCTAGTAGAGAAATCATTGACGTGATTCATCATCATTAACCCTAGAATACTAATATAATTTATATACTGCTTAATACTAAGGATCGCTTGCTAGGCTACTGTAACAAAAACAAGAGAAGTTTGTTCCACATTTTTTATTCAAAATAAAGAAAACTTATAAACATAATAGGTCAACATCTGCCTTTCTTAGAAATATTGTACAATTTTACAAAATAGTACTGCCAATCTTTTAATTTGATCCTTAAACTTAAAAATATCCTCACTTATTTTGGCGACATAGACATTTGTTGCAAAAATATTTTTTTTAAGAAAATTAAGTAATAATACAAATTAAAATTAACAATCACGTTCTACGTGAACCATACTTTAAAATGGTAACAAAAATAGTTATTCTAATAATCACATTTTCATGACACATAAATTTAAAATCAGTCTAATATTTTTTTGGTACAATCGATGCAATGTTTTCTAAATTACTTGTTGATGGCTCCTGTAAAGTTGGAACTTCCATCTAGTTGTTCAGTGACAAACGTAGTGCAGGACGAGAGTTCGTTTTCTTGTTGATTAGGAATCAAATATATAGGATCAGCTACACTGTCATCAGAATCGTAATCTTGCACTTCTAAATTATCTTCTATTTCACTGTCGGAATCTCCATTCAACAATAAATTTACATTATCGTTGTCGTTCATGTTTATCTGCTTATAAAGTATTTATTAGTTTGATTTATTATATAATATTTCAAAATAAAACACAATAACTAAAATCAAGTAATACAAATATTAGTTACCTTTAATACTAAAGATCGCCTGTCAGGCGACCAAGAGGTCAATAACTCGGCAACGGTAAGATCCCGCAGGCTGCGCGTCTGCTTATCCACCGCGGCTCGGGGGGTGCTGAGTTGACACGAGCGCACACGTAATTATTGCCGCGCAAATTGAACTTACAAGGAAAAATGTGATGAGTCGCGGCCTCGCAGGCGATGTTTAGTATTCTAGGGTTAATTTGTGAGTAAATTATTACTTTGGTTTATGTTCAACGACTAAAACTTTTAGTAAAGTTATTACAACTAAGACCAAAAACTGTTGTAAACAATTGTTACGTTACTTAATTATTGAAATGAATTGAAATTTGAAATGAAATGAAATGAAATTTGAAATGAAATTAAATGAAATTTGAAATGAAATGAAATTTGAAATGAAATGAAATTTGAAATGAAATGAAATTTATAAGGCATTAACAAACATTTGAAGTTCACAAATTAGTACAGATTATCTATCCTCGATTGGTAATGCAGATTGAGAAGCATTGTTACCCAAGCTAGGGTTAAACTTGTGTTATGGCGTAACAATATTATATATTAGGTATAAAATATGAATAATTCGGTTATAATTGTTTTGTTTCTTATGAAATGCAGGTTATTTTTTGACTGCAAAGTATGGATAAATAAATAAATATTGGTGGACAATTCACACACAACACTATATGTTAAATAAATAAAGTAGATATGTTATCGTATATGACTGAAATTAGAGATATGTATATTTCTAATTATAATTTTAATGTGATAATTGTCAGAAATTAAAACATAATAATATATCAAGGTTGTTCCTACCGTTGATTCGCTGATTCGGTATTTTGAATGGAATACTATTGTTAAATAAAGCGAGCCCATATTTTTGTAGTACAATTATTTCACAAAATGGACACATGGTAAACAGGTGACTAGATAAAGGCTTAGGCCTAGTTTGAGATTTATTGACAGAAGCTTAATTTATTATGCAACAATAATACCTACTATGTTCTTGTCGTACAATCTTATTATTGTGAACTGTAAATATAAATATAATAAACATGGTTAAACTGTGTGTGTCAATAAAGCATGATTTGATTTGATAATGTAACCACGAAAATATTTTCCTTGTTAAGTATAGTGACACATTTAAAGAAATTTATAGTGACTGATGATGCCATGTGTTCAATTTTATTTGTTTTCTTTCGAACATTACTAATAAATTATGTTCCTTAATTTGAAACACAAATTGTAACTACTTGTAACGTACATATTATTTAAAATATAGATAGAAACTAAATGATAATGGATACGGGCTATAACGTACTTATTACATTATGGCTGTCAAACCTGAGCGACCAACAATACCCACATAAGAAAATTAAAAACATCTCAAAATGCCATGGAAAAGTGTATGATGGGAAAAAGGCTATCTGATAAAATAAGAACAACAACTTTAAGAGCAAAATCAAAAAGAAATGATGTTACAATAACTGTTAGAAAGCTTAAATGGAAATGAATACATAATAATTAAAGGAAAAGAAATCGTGGCAGACCACTCAGAAGATGGGTCGATGACATAGAAGCGATAGCAGGTGCTACATGGACCACAAAAGCTTACGTTTGGGATGAAGTTGGAAGAAGTTTGATGGCAAGTTGGAGGAGGCCTTTGTCAATAAGTAAACAGACGGTGCGATGACAATCTAAATTTAAGAATTTTAAATTGTATTAACAATGAAAAATTGTAAGCATTACCTGAATAGAGGCTATTATTATTATTATTACTATAGAAATAGAACAGAAGTACTCGTATAATTTAGTCAAGATATGTGAAATAAACTTAAAATCCTTCAACATGTATACAATTAACAATATATTATTAAAGCGCGAGGACTCGCTTCTGCAGGATGGCCGAGCTGTTAGCAATATTAGTAATGTATGTAAGTTCTTATTGAAAGAATAGTAAGAATATCGAAATGCACTCTATGGCAACCCTACAATTCCGGGTATGGTTGGTATATAGTCTGTGGCTTGATCGTTTTGGCGGGAAACAATCAAGCTCTTGTTTTTTTGGCTCGTAAAACAGGTTAATAAGAAAATATTATGCAGCAGCAAGTCCAAGCGAAAGGTTTAAATTAAAAGTACTAGTAAACCGATAAACATCTAAATAAAAGTGATAATTGTACATCTGTTACTGAATTTAAGGTACTGTAAAGCGTTTTCTTCAATTTTGTAATATTTTACAAATTTACTACTTCAGCTGCACAAGGCAGCTGTGAATAAGTTGGTATGATGAAGGATTGATTTCGAAATATAATGCCGTATACTGATCATAGCTGTTTTATTTATGGACTAATTGTCTTCTTAATGTAGAGTAAATTAGGTACTTAACACTTTGAACCTTTGAACCAGTTTCGCCATAAGTGTCCACATCTCTGCACTACTCTCACATACACTGATATACTTACACTCTAACGAAAGACTATCTTCTTATAGCATTGCAGTAAAGATGGATCAAAGACCTGATGAAGCCTGATCTTAATACCTATTCTATTTAAATTGCTCGTACACATGTCAATAATGTTTGTTGCTCAATCACGTCGTAACTTTTGAACAGATCTGTTTTACGTTTGAAACATAGTTAGATTTTAGTCTGGAAGAATACATAAATTACTTTATATCGGAAAATAATGAGAACAAGAATTACGCGGGTAAAACCGCGATGCACTGCTAGTAGAAAAACAAAACTTCATTTCAACTATAATCTGATAAATGTATTGTACATTTACATCGAATGCGGAATCATCAACGGAAGTGCAGCCCACACCGTTTAGGCAACAATGTTGTTGTAAACAGCGCAGGTCAAACTGTCGTCCGCATCGAATATTCATGCACCAAATACCGGCCCGTTGAGATTGCTGGCATTTCGGCCTACAGGTCTAAATTTGGTTTGTCTAGCTTACTAGTTTGATTCGATTAATTTTAAGCTTGAATTATAGGAACTGAAATTAGAACTATAATAATTAAGCTCTCTTCGAAAAAGCAAAAAAGCAATTGAAATTCTTATTAGGAAAAAAAGTGGCCAAGTGCGAGTTGGACTCGCCCATGAAGGGTTCCGTTGCAGCAAGTAACATAATATACATAGTACACATAGTTCTTGTAGTTCGTTGTAACTTTGATCGAAGTTTCAAAAATAGTGTATTTATGACGTACTAAAAAAAAATTACTCATCAGATCGAGTTCAAACTAATTTTCGTTAGTAGTTTACATGATAGTGTACATCATATATTTTTTTTAGATTTTTCATTCTCTTACTTTAGAAGTTAGAGGGGGGGGGGACACACATTTTACCACTTTGAAAGTATCTCTCGCGCAAATTATTCAGTGTAGACAAAAATGATTTTAGAAACCTCAACATAATTTTTGAAGACCTATCGATAGACACCCTACACGTGTAGGTTTGATGGAAAAAACATTTTTGAGTTTCAGTTCTCAGTATGGGGGGCAACCCTAATTTTACTTTTTTTTTAATTTTTTTGTTCAAATCTTAAAGCGGTTTACAGAATACATCTACGTACCAAGTTTCAACAGTGTAGTTCTCATAGTTTCGGCAAAAAGTGGCTGTGACATACGGACGGACAGACAGACAGACAGACAGACAGACAGACAGACAGACAGACATGACGAATCTATAAAGGTTCCGTTTTTACGTTTTACGGAACCCTAAAAATTGTGGGTTTATCTCCGATCGATGTAATCTCAATGTCTTCAAATGGTGCATAGTTTTTATCACAGTAAGCGCACATTCATCTCAAACATCATCATTATCATAGCCTTAATCAAGCCAGCTGACAGTCAAACGTAAATCTTTGATAGAAAAACAATTAACAGTTTTATCAAGAGTTCTTTTGTTCTAATTTTTTCATGGACAAGAGCAAGTTTTCAATAATTTATTCACGAAGCTATAGTCGAGGTGGTTTCGCACGTTTACTTATTCAAAGAGGGCGCCGCCCTTTGTGCACTCGATGGAAAAAAACAATTCTCTGTCTTGATTTCGCTTTTTGTGCTGGGTGAATGGGGTTCAAAGGTATTGGATTTGACAGATTTTTAGAGTTTTTAGTTTATTTGTTGCGTTTGGTAGCCGTGACTCTATTATTTAAAAAACTTATGAAACTGATCGTTTTGTATTATTTTACAGTATAGAATGACAAGACGAGCAATACATATGTCTGATGGTAAGCGACATACCTCCCCGTAACAGCGCAGTGACACGTAGCTATTGGAACATGAAGAGTACAAATCATTAGCTAGCACTGCACTGCGCTCGTCACCAGCAGATATAAGGTGTTGTAAGGTCTCTTAACCCAGTAATTTCTCTGAAAACATTTCAAAGTGGATATAATATAATATAATTTATTGTTCCCAAATAAAGTACAAAATTGCATATCATGTTAAGTTATACAGATAATTTGAAGTACAGCGGGCCCCAAACTAGGCAAGGCCTGTATTTTGGGCACCCTGCATCGTTTTACAATTTCGTTGTACGCAGTTCCAAGTACACAAAAATACAACGCAGTATTGTTAGAACAATTCTATAAAAAAAAAAAAAATTGAAATTAATTATCAAACAATATTTCAATTGAGATGTAATTTCCTATTAATAGATCCAGGTATAGGTACAAATTGATATTCGGTTTTCGGTTCGACTACAGCTGGGCAACGAGTAGAAAATAGTGGCTCTATTATTACGCTATATCTGTTCTAACTTTTTGTCAACTGTTGTGCAATCATACAAAACAAATATTCCACCTCAAAACTTCATTGCCAAGATGCAAACCTTTCTTTTTTAGCAGAAATAATGTAGAAATTCCGAATAGCTCATAGCAATGTTTGCACACTACTGGTTGGCTGCTGTATGATTAGCAAACGTGTAGTACTTCCCCAGGCGCACTCTGCAAACAGCCCTACTTCTACAGAAAAGTATGTCATCACCTTAGATTTTTTTATAGTATGTACGAAGTTAGGAGACGAGTAGGACATAAGACTTGTGGTAAGCAATACGACTCATCATAACAACACAGTATCACGCTTCAATTATAATGATAAATCAGTCTAGCACTGCATTTTTATAGTCACCAAGAGACGTAAGATGATCTTTTTGCCTTATAATTTGATTAATCTTATAATTTAAAAGTCTCGTCTTGATACTTTAATAAAACATACTTCAAGGGCAAATGGGTACCTACTTACGATTTCTGACTCCAGTTGATATAGAAACACGACATTCACATTTCAGTCGAAATGTGAATGTAATCGTTTATGTAAAGTGCACAACATTCGCATTTCGACTATCGTTAATTCAAAGTAGTAAAACTCATCACAAAACTACAACATTTTCCACGAACCAATTTCATAAATCTGATTCTACAGACGATTCCGATTCGATATCGACTTTAATTCGTGTTATAAGTGCCTACCCTTCGAAATATCCGTGCGAACCAAGCCAGGTGCCAACCAGAACATTCGCAAGCAGTAAATGGGCTGATACACAACCGAGCATGCTCTCGAAAAGCTAGTAAATAAAATAATATAGTTTAAAAAACTAAAAAACACGCTTTTAGCACGCACTAAAAATTACAAAATATTATTTTTTTCGTATCCCATTCAGCAAACCCTTTCATTTAATACCCATATCATGGGGGTGCATGTCAAATAGCCAATCCGCCATCTTGGGGAGGCCGCCATGTTGCATTCGTAATGACGTTTCTTAACTAGTCATGTATTGTCATTAGAACTCAGAGCGTGTGCAAAATTTCATCCTAATCGAAGACGGGAAGTGGGTCAAATTAAGATTCCAAGATTTTCTTACATACATATATACCTCATTCCAATTCTCTGTGAATAAAAGGTAAACAAATCGATGTCACTCAAAATATGACAGACCAGCATTTCTCAACCATTGTTTTACAAGATAGTTTGTAGTACCTTTCATTGCTTGCCCTTTTAAATTTTCGCCGCCTAAAAAGGCTAAATATATATGTATGCATATCATAAACACCCAAATAAATGTTCCCACTGCTGCTGGGACTTGGAACAATCAACACATTGCCGCTGTAAAAAATCGTCAGGCACAAGAATCTGCAATTGCTGAACATTTGATTGATGCTAAAACTGGTCATTGGATCGAGATCCACGACCCGAAGGTTCTATCTACCGAATGTCATTACTACGCAAGAATGGTTCGGGAAGCATTGGAAAATAAAAAACATAGGTATATATTTCAACTACGACGCGATGACCACGATGTCAATAACCGAAAACTAACCAGTTTACAGTTATCGGCGAATATCGCGAAATCCTCTAATAAATAAATGTGTGCATAGCGCACTAAGTTTGGAGAAACCTGGTGATATGGTTAGTCTTGTGTGTAGTGTTAGTCACCGTGCAATTTTTGAAGCCCAAATGAGGGTAGATGGAGATTTCCTCTCATTTCATAATGAGAATATGGCGGGCATACGTACATTTATTTCCCCCACGTAAAAAAAGGAAAGGCAAAGCATTTGAGTTCGGAGAAGAATGTAACACTAGAAGAAAAGTAATTTAGATGTTTCCTTATGTGAAAACGTTCCTTTTATTTTTAACAATAATTAAATAAGACTGGCCTCGTGGCTTAGTTGGTAGTAGCTCTACCTGCGAAGCCGAGGGTCGTGGGTTCGATTCCCACCCAGTGCAAATATTTGTGTGATGAATTCAAATGTTTGCACTGTGTCTGGGTGTTTCTATGTATAATAAAAATGTATTTCAAACTATATAAGTATTATATCAGCTATCTGGCCGCCATCACACAAGCTTTGCTTAGTTTGGGGTCAGATGGTATTGTGTGTAAATTGTCCACCAGTATTTATTTATAAAAAAAATATCTCGTTCGAATTGTCCTCGTACTACCCAAAACTGATCATTACACTATGACGTAATATTCTGTAAACACATACAAAAGTTTCGATCAAAATAACACAAAATGTATGTCATTTTAGAGTGAAAACTATACATGCTTTTGATAGTAAACAGCGTAATGTGGAACACGTATTTAGAGGTTTGCGATTTTCTCTCAACTCGTTACGACACAAGAAACCTTTTTCTCGGAGTTCTTTAGTCATACTCTTACTCTTTTATTGATAACGAGTAGTTGCATGTCATATTCAAGGTATTCAAATATTACCAATACAAGTCAATAATTTAAAAAAAAGTAGACGTCAATTTAAAATCCCATTACAATAAAAATCAAATAATACATTATATTAAAATCAAATTACATTATAATTAAAAATTCTAAATTAATGACAAAAATAAATAGAGTAAAATTAATCCATACTGGAATATAATGGAAATGGGCATTTTCACAATATGGGCATGATGGGCAATATGGGTATGTTAAAAAAATAGGCGCGTACTTAATAAGAATAATTTGATGAAAAGAAGTATAAATGTCTTGAATGCAACATTGAGAGTTTGAGAAACACAGATCAAATTGCTAGTACTTAAAATCATATTTCTATCATCCTACCATTACTTTATATAACTTTTAAAATAAGATAGTATAGAATTATTTGATCAATACAAATCTAAGTATATGGTATTTAAGATCGCAATAAAGTCGAATTCTATTTGTGAAAAATATTTTAAGGCTATTTCATAAAAATACTAAGATTAAACGATGTTTATGTTATGGTATCACCTTTGTTTTGGTTTGTTTTGGTTTTCTACACAGCTTATTGGAATGCACTATAGTTATAAGTGAAGCTAATAAAAGCGTGTTAAAAAGAAAATCCCGCTAATATTAAACACTGACAGTTTGGTTTCACCCGATTTCCTGTCCCCTTTACTTTTTCGGAATAAAAAGCGTATGAGTTCTACCAGACTAAATGTGTTCTACTGTGTTTCGGTTTGAAGGGCAATCTTTCTAGAGAATTTACCGGGCTTAGAAATATAACATATTAGATATCTGGGTGACGAGCGCAGTACAGTGCTAGGTAATGATTTGGACTCTTAATGTTCAAATAGCTGCGTGTCACTGTGCTGTTATGTGGCAGGCATGTTGCTTACCATTAGGCACACGACCTGCTCGTCTCGTCACTCTTTCCAAATTTTAGTCCGATCCGTTCGTATGTTACGATGTGATTGAGCAACACACATCTAAAACATTAACATTAATTGCATGTGAGACGTGAATGATTGGATATTTTTATATTTATTGCTCAATCACATCGTCAACGTATGAATGGATCGGGCTGAAATTCGGAACGCAGTTAGATTGTAGTCTGAATAAACACATATGCTGCTTTCTATCCTATGAAAATAAAAGTCGAGTCAAATCGCGGGGCGTTGCTAGTCTGTCACATTATATTAACAAGACGTCTTTTCATGTACCAGGTAAAAATTTGATGCAGGCTCGTCACGGCGCGTTTACGACATTGTGACAGGTGACGATTCCTAGATTTATCAATACGATCCAGAAACAAAGCGTCAGTCGACAGTTTGGCTGTTTCAAAATGAACCAACACCTACGAAAGTGAAGCGATCGAGGAGCGCAAGGAAAACATTTTGATTGCTAGTTTCTTCACTTTGACTGGGTACCTAATTTCAATTCCACTTCGAGACCAAAGCAGTATCAACGCCGAATGGTACAGCATAAAATGCTTGCCAGAAGTTTTTTCTGCAATGAGAAACAAGCGACCGAATTTTTATTCAATCAAATTAAAAATCAGCTCAAAGGTATACAGTTTTCATCGCCGGAAGACGCGCTAACAGCGTTTCAGAAGGCCGTGGAAGAGGTGTCTCCGGAGGACTAGAAAAAATGTTTTGAAAATTAGTTCAAACGCATGAAACTTTGTATAGAGGCTGGTGGAGAGTTCTTTGAAAAGATTTAGTAAAAATATTTTTTTCATACAAGTTAGTTTTTTAGTTTCTCAAAACTTTCTGAGTGTCTCACGTAAGTAGTCACTTATACCGGTACACATAAAGCCAATATTTTGCTTTACATGGGCTCTACTCTTGTCTTGTTTGTAAATTTGACAAGTATCACACTTTTCCATAGTAATAGCGGTTCGCCCCGCCTTCGCTCATGGTAAAAAATATATAGCCTATAACACTCAGAAATAACGTAGATGTCCAACGGGGAAATAATTTTTAAAATCGGTCCAGCAGTTCCTGAGATTTGCGCGTTCAAACCATTAACTTCTTCATCTTAAATAAATAAATCTATACTAATATTATAAAGCTGAAGAGTTTGTTTGTTTGTTTGAACGCTAGGATCTCGGAAACTACTGGACCGATACGAAAGATTCTTTTTTTGTTGGATACTCCATTTATCGAGGAAGGCTATAGGATATATAACATTACGCTACTATCAATAGGTACGGAGTATGAGTGAAGAGTGTAAAGAAAACGGGGAAAAATATTTCTCTTCGAGAGCTTTAGTTCCGTGAATTGAAATTCTCTTTGGTTGCTGAAGTCTGTGACGGCGCGTGTCTACATTTGAAGTTTGTGTCATTTGAAGTAATCAAATTTGTTCTACAACAATGCATGGTTGCTTATTTACGTATTTTTAGGGTTCCGTAAAACGTAATAAAGTGGCCAGCAATGGATATTTTAGTACGGATTTTCCTCAAATAGACGCGGGTGAAACCGCGGGGCACAGCTAGTTATAAATATATAAGTACATTTAGTTTGGATGTTGAACATGTTCGAGGACAAATACTTTAGTGTATCATCCACAGATCTATATACTTCAGCATCCCTTTTACTTTGAAGATTCTCTTTGAGAAGTATTACAAGTTTAGGAAGAAAAAGTATTTTATTTTTCTCCAGTAAAATATTTCAGTCGGAACTCCTTTTAAATTGTTAAAGAATGTTCCTTCGGGTAAGATAAAAGTTGAGTTTCCAACAATTAAGCAAGTTTTTAAATCTTTTTCTCAAACATACTAAAAAACTTGTTAATTATTTAGTGAAGATACTCGGTTCATCATAAGCAGCCGTTTTTAATTTCTCACAGCTGGGACTCGGGGAATTCTCCCACAACAAGATAATCATGATCATAATCCATGATCAAGTACGGATTGGTAGGCAACGCATGTCTTTGGAAGATGTTTTGCTTGAAATACGTCTTCTCATGATGTGTTTCTTTAAGATTGAAGCTAAATTTACGTTTAAAATGTTCACCACCCCTCTACTCCCCCCCCCCCCCCCCCTTTTTCCTCTTCTTCTCTTAATCCAAGATCTATGTAATTTTTTTTTTTATTTTTTTTTTTCTTTTCTTCCATTTGCAATCAGCCCTGAGGCTATAATCAAATTTTATGGTATTGTAGTATGAATATCGAGATATGCGCATCCTTTGACACGTCATCTCCTATTTTCAACTGATTAGATTGAAGCTAATCTTGATCGTTTCAGCCGGAATACGCTGTCATTTGTATTTAGCAGTGTTGCAGCTAAATGATTTCTATGTGTCATTAGTCTATGTTTATAAGTCATTGAAGACCTCTCTATTTCCTCTTTGATTGTAGGAATTTGCAAATACTCTTGTACTTCGGAATTCCGAGTAAACCATGGGGCATTGATCAGAGTCTTTAATACTTTATTTTGTAAGCGCTGGAGGATTTCTGTGTTGGAGTGACTTGTTGATCCCCACAGCTCTATGCCATATGTCCATATAGGTTTTATGATGCATTTGTATAAGAGAAGTTTGTTTTCCAAGCTCAATGACGATTGTCTACCCAGTAGCCAGTACATATCTGTGAGCTTTCTATTGGCCTGTTCCCTTTTGGATTTTATATGATCACGCCAGGTAAGTCTTCTATCCAGATGCATACCCAGATATTTGACTGTAGAGTTTTGTGGCAACACAACTCCATTAAGTGTCACAGGAGGACAATCGCCTTTCTTTAGAGTAAAGGTTATATGTACTGATTTTGAGGGACTGGCTTTTGTTCTCCATTTTTTCAGCCATATTTCATTTCTATTGAGGTGTTGCTGTAGCTGTGTAGAAGCTATGTTAGGGTCTTTATTACAGGAGAGAATAGCAGTATCATCTGCATATGTTGCGGTTGTCACTTCTTCAGCAATGGGTAGATCAGCGGTAAATATTGTGTATAGAACAGGACCAAGCACAGAACCCTGGGGCACTCCTGCTTCTATTTGGTAAATGGAAGAGCAACAGTCACCATATTTGACTTGGAATACTCGGTGTTCTAAATAGGACTTTAAAAGCATAAACGCAGTATTTGGAAGGTGCATTTTAAGCTTGTACAAGAGACCTTTGTGCCAAACCCGGTCAAAGGCCTGTTGGATGTCAAGGAATACAGCCGAGCAATATTCTTTCTTCTCCAATGTCTGTCGTATTGTGTGGGCTACTCTGTGTATTTGTTCTGTCGTTCCATGGTGAGCACGAAAGCCAAATTGGTGATCTGGTATTACTTTTTGTTCTTCAAGCACTGATATCAGACGTTTGAGTAACAGTTTCTCAAAGACTTTTGATAGTAACGGCAGTAGACTTATAGGCCTGTATGATGACCTGTCATGCCATGCCTGTAGACACTTCTGTGGGCGGTTTCCCCGGTTTGAGCATCATATGGATAGTGGACACTTTCCACAGGTTTGGAAAATATTGGAGTCTCTGTATGGCATTGAAGAGAATCGTCAGCAAAACTATTCCTTTTTTTGGAAGCTGTCTTAGAACTTCTGCTGTTATTAGATCAAAACCCGGGGCCTTTTTTAGCTTTAGATGTGTTATGGTTCTCCTGACTTCTGATGGAGTGACTAGTTTTAGTGGCAGGGACATTTGTTGGTCGCTGAATAAGATTTTATCGATATCTTCTTCTGTGTTCATAGTATCAGGTTCGTTAGGTTTAAACACATCTTTTAAGAACTCAGCAAACAATTCAGCCTTTTCCTCAGGTTTTTTGGACCAATTGCCATCGGATTTTCTGAGTGGAGCTTTATGTTCTGTCGGCCTTTTTAGTGTTTTGGTCATTTTCCAGAGCGAGTAATCTTCTGCTCTGTATGGGGATAATGTCTGTAATTTATCTTGCAATGTTTTGTTTTCGTTTTCTCTAAGCATTTTCTTTAACTCTTTCTGTGCCTTGTTCAGAGCCATTTTGTCTTGTCGATTTCGACTAGTATGCCACTGACGTCTAAGTCTTCTTTTTGTAGATATCATCTGCTTTAATTCTAAGGTAGTGTCTTGGTGTTGAGATTTTATTTCAATGTAGGGAGTTGATAGCCATGCTGCTTTTTGGATTAGAGTAGTGGCACACCAGACCGCATCTTCTACATCGTTTTCGGTTTTGAGTGGAATAGCTAGTTTAGCATTCTCCTCAATATAGTCTCGGAAGGATTCCCAGTCAGTTTTGTGGTTATACAGTGACTCCTGTGGGGCCTTTAGAATTAAGTTGATACTTAGGGTGCATATCACGGGCGTGTGGTCGGAGGAGCCGTCCAGACATGATTCCACTTTTGTGTAAAGTCCCGAGATCCCTTTAGCGATGAAAAAATCTAAAAGATCTGGGATTTTATTGGGGTTTGTAGGCCAGTAAGTTGGTTCTCCTGTTGATATCACTTCGAGGTTATGACTTCGGAGGGCTTTTTTCAATTCTCTGCCTCTTGTTGTTGTGAGTCGTGAACCCCAGGAAGTGTTTTTAGAATTCCAGTCGCCTCCTGCTACATATCTATTTCCAAGAGTGAGAAAGAAACTGTTGAACATTTGTTCATCTACTCTATGACGTGGGGGGCAATAAACTGCGGCCACATTTAAGGATCCCTGCCAATCATCGATTGATACTATGGCAGCCTGCATATATTCTTTATTAACATGTGATAGTGCATGGTGCTTTATATTTTCTTTGATTATTACAGCTGCACCAGCATGTGATGTTCCATCCGGATGGTTAGCATAGTATATATTATAGCCTTTTATTTTAACCACTCTTTGGTCAATCATGTGTGTTTCAGAGACTAAAAGAATATCTACTCTATTATAATTTAGAAACAGTTTGACTACATGCTTATTCGGTGTTAAGCCGTTTATATTCCATGTAGCTATTCGTAGGAATTTCATTTTTTCTGCTAGGCTATGAGTGTTGTTAAAAGGCCCATTAGGGTACCCATTTGTTGTATAAGGATATCTATCTTTTCTGATTGTTTAATTATCACTTGCTCTAATGAGTTTGTTGGCTGAGAATATATTATATTCTCTGTTTTTCTGCTCCAGCGTCCATTATCTAATGGGTAGTGCATGCTTTCAGGTTTGTTGAGTGTGTTTCTTTCCTCATTGTTTGATGACTGTTGTCTAGTGTATCTGCTGGGTTTTAGTGGAGGGAAATTGTCTTGAGACAGGGAGGGTGGTGTTAGTTTCATAGACTGCTTAGTGCTTGTTGGTTTCTTGCTCACAATATGTGCTAGTTTTCGTGCTCTGATTTCTTTGTACACTTGGCAGCCCTTGTAGTTGGCTAGATGATCACCATGACACAAAGTGCAAGTAGCAGGCGTACTTTTATCAGTTTTGGGGCAGTCTGTTGTTTTGTGCCCCTTAGCACATTTGACACATCTGTAAGGGCGCATGCAGTTATTTTTAGTGTGCCCGTATTGTTGGCACCTGGTACATTGAGGAATTTCGGTAGATTTTCTTGGATCTTCGATCTTGACTCTAGTGTGGTATATATAATCTATGCTCTTTATTTCTGGGTTGTTGGGGCCTGGCTTAATGTTCACAAAGAACATGTTCAGTGGCTTTTTGTTTTTTCTGGAAATTGCACATATTATTTCTCCTCTGACCCTGTTACCAGTTTTCTCTATTTCTTCTACAATAGCCATCTTTGGGGTGGTGTGGTGTAGGTTTTTAATAACAACTCTGTAGCATTTGTTTTGCTTCGGTGTGAAAGTATTTCCAATAAGGTCATTGGTTCGAATTATTTCTAATAGTTTTTTGTATATTTCAGGTGTTTTTGTCATCAATCTTAGCTGATCCCTATTGATTATCTTATACAAAAAACTATCAGTGGGAGCAGTCTTACTTAGTAGTTCTGTAAGTTTAGACAGATCTTCTATACCATATAGGATAATAGGTGGTGGTTTATTTATCTTTTTTGTTTTTGTGGACAAGTCTTCTATGGATTCCTCAGTCAGATCTACTGGTAATCCAGTGTATCTATTTGACGTACTGGTTTCTACTTGTGGTTTTTGGTTATGATTTTGTGAGTATGGTGGACTGTCAGACATTTTCTTCCTTTTTGGGTTGCGGTCTGTAGGTACTCTTTGCCATGGTGGGGGGCAAACATTATGGGCATCATCATTAGTGTTGGTTGTAGGCGAGTCGTTTGAATCAACAACTATTATGCTTCCTAAAGAAGATGATCTTGGTCTTGTATTAAACAGGCTTGGATGGAATGCCTGCTGAATTAATTTTTCACACGTGCTGCCAGTAGCATTTACCGACGCGGGGGCCTGGTCAGCCGCTCCCGCGCAGTCTTCGGTGACATATTTCTCACCCGCAGGCCCGGGCACCTGCGAGCGCCGGGCGTTAGCCGGATCGCATGACAAATCAATATTCATATCGCTCATATTTCCATTATTTAAAAGTGGGTACATACTGATGTCGCTTCCCCAAGGCTTCATCGCCACTCTTTTAGAAGGGATTTAATCCTTCTTGGCCTGTGGTATGCCAGTATACAGGTTATGTGACCGCCGCCTGCTGCTCGGCGTTGTTGCTCTTTTCGCACCACCCAGGGGGCACGTGTAGGGTGGGTCTTGGAAAGATGGTAATTCCTACGGACGCGAGCAACTTAACCCCCCTATGTAAATAAAAAAAATATATTGTAATGACAAAGGTCACGGACCCCGGAGTCTGTGGAGTGTTTAAATGAAATCAAAAAAAAAAAATTGAAGCCAGTGAAGATGAAAAACTTGTACTTATATACACTGAATACATTTTTTTTAAACGTATGGAACCATTTGCCCCACTACTCACCAGCCAGGACGTCTACTCTAATTCAACGAAAACGTAATTTCGAAATAAACTCGCGATTTTCCAACTCCGATTCTACTTCGATCCGTCGTTTAGCCCGTTTAAATGTTCTAAGTACACTCTAATTAGAGTGGGCTTAGAACATTTAAACGTCAAACAATGTTGTATCGGACGAAACGAAGTAGAACGAGAGTAGGAAAGTCGCGAGTTTATTTTCGAAATTTCGTTTTCGTAGAAACAGAGTAGACGTCCAGGTCTGCAGCTCCGTGTTGGGTTATATAATAGGAGAGCTATGTGACAAGTTTTCAGCTTGCCTTCAATACCTACCCAAAATTTGCAGCTAGCTCTTGCAATATAATTGAAGCCAAACCTCCTCGTTCGAGTCTTTGAAACGTAAACCATGGAATGATGTCGCTTTTTCAAGCTACGAGCAGTCCGATAAAAAGGTAGAATAGAATATTCCGAAAACCATTTCAAAATATATTATAATAAGATTCACACAGAACACAAAATACACTTAAACACAATGCACTTAACATTCTAGAATCGTTCCAGGTATTTTTCCATACTATTCAGCTATCCATGTTACATTAGCATAATATTATTAGGTATAGCTAGGTTAGGTTAGTTTTGGGTCCTGCGCCTTCGACGCTAACCTGATTAATCCGATCGGTAGTATTGGCAACTCGTAGCCAGCTACCAAAAGTCCATAAAGTAGACATCGGCGTACCTCAGGGCTCTGTTCTGGGGCCTCTTTTGTTTCTTATTTATATAAATGACCTTGCCATGAGCTTGCCTGAGTGGTCTTCGGTCAGTCTCTTTGCAGACGATACACACGAAACAAAAACACTAGAACGTTATTTTTTCTTTCTACTTATTTCCTGCTGCTGCTCTCTCCTCAGCCTCTTGTTGTAACTCTTCAAGTCGTTGGAGAACTTTCTGACGTTTCTTCTCGAGAGGCGTCTTGAACCACCACGCTTCTGCGGCTTGCTCCTGATATTGGGAAACAGATTTTATTATCAGTTACAGTAAAACTAAAATACAATGAGAACTACAGTACGCTACACACCCAACTATTTATTTACATATGTATTTAATTTTCTGATTTTTTAGTTTTTTACAATAAATATATACAAAACATAAAGATCATAAAAAACAAGAATGCCGCCTGCAGCGGGGCAGAGCCCAAGCTATCGGAGGTTAAGGGTGCAGAGAGAGGAATCGCCTGACTATGCGTGCCGTGTCCAGAACGACTGCATTTTGTATCTGAGCCTTGACCCCATCGTCTAGCGAAAGCCTCTTAAGATGTTGGTCGAGGTTTTTTGCTATAAGACCGTTTATTCACACGAATATCGGGACTATGCTCGTCGAATCAATATCCCACATGGCAGTAACCTCGTGAGCCAAGTCTAACTACTCATTTATTATTATACATATTACCTACATTCTAATCATCTACAGACAAATAATAATCAAGATTTTCAAGCCCACTATCAGTCGAAAACGTGCCAAGCATACTAACGGCATTATTTACCACGCTGTACCTACTTTGTAGTTGTACCCACCTACTCTCAGATATTTATGAAGTGAAAACTTCTGCCAAGTTGAGCTATTTTTGGTAGAAAAATCTTATGGGTTAGCGATACCGATGATGGGCTAATGTAGTGGTGTAGCATCGGACTAGTGTAGTGGTACGTACAGGTTAGACAGTTTTGATTGGGTGAGATCTTGTAAGTTCAGCTACATGCGTATAGTACCTCTAAGTGGCTATACAGGTGACACATTGTGCAATTAATGCCGTTTAATACTAAAATTCTAAGTTGCAAGTTTCACGTGCCTAGACGTGATGTCCGTATAGACTGCTATTCATCATCATCATCTACTACAGCCTGCAGACGTTCAATGCTGGATATAGGCCTCCCCCAAAGAATACCACAATTACCGTTCTTGTGCCGCTTCCATCAACCGACTTTCCGCGACCGAGACGAGAATCATCGGTCTAGCGTGTGGTCGTCCTACACTGCGTCTGCCATTTCGTTTGCCGAAGAACCAAGGTCGCCAACATAGCTCTTAAAATTTGCAAGTTGAAGTGGCAATGGGCAGGTCATATAGCTCGCAGAACCGATAACCGCTGGGGTGTAAAGATTCTCGAATGGTGACCACGAACTGAATTAAAAGATTAAAATTTGTAGGAATGGTCAGTGCCAAACGAACAGCGGTAACACTCGTGCACTTGTATGTATAGATAATTTTGTATAATGATGCGGCTGGAACTTAAGGACTGAACCCACACGTGAGTTATCCATGAATTACTTCATAATATGTAATAACCATGTAAATACTATCAGACAGTTCAAACGTTCACCGTTTTTAACGCCAGTAGTCATGACAAACTACGGTTTCATCGTAAACACAACATACCCACTGCGAATCCTACTAATCCCACTAATATTATAAATGTGAATGTATGGATGTTTGGATGTTTGTTGCTCAATCACGTCCTAACGTATGAACGGATCGGGCTGAAATTTGGAACACAGATAGATTATAGCCTGGAAGAACACATAGGCTACTTTTTATCCCGGAAAACAACGGGAACGGGACCTTCGCGGGTAACACCGCGGGGCGCTGCTAGTTAGTAATAAACGCGAAAGTTTGAGTTAAGAATGTATGGATGTACGAGTATGTTTGTTACTTTTGTGCAAAAAATACAAAATATTTGTAATCCCGGAAAAAATAACCGGAACGAGAACAGCGCGTTTAAAACCGCATGAGCTACATGTTTATAAATTTATTGATAGGATCTTGTCACATCTGTAGTCAGACGAAACAGCAACTGGATTGGTCTTAGGTTTGAACCACATTTTCGGAGTGTGCTCCAACAATAGTTTTAAAGTACCTGGGTGACCGAGCTTTGCTCGGTTTAAAAATATGTACTTAGATACCTACAGATAAAAGACTCAAAGAAATAGATTTTCTTTAAAAACATACATGAAAAAAAGAGAAGCCGTCTGGATTCGAATCCGGAGCTACTAATTCGTGACCGATATGACCGCCCGAATTCTCATCTGAGCTATTACGCTGTCGCGTCACGCGGCGAAATTTACCTTCGCATTCTAATGTCTAATGTGACAGTTTTTCATTGTCTAAAAATGCGCATAATATACGTTTTTTTAAAATGAAACCTAGTTAGATCGATTTATCCTCTCCGAAACCCCCTGCATACATAATTTCATTAAAATCGTTGGAACCGTTTCCGAGATCCAGATTCTATATATATATATATATATACATATTTATAAACAAGAATTGCTCGTTTAAAGGTATAAGATAAGATAAGATGTTTTAATATTGATAGTGTTTTGTAATTTGTCTTAACGGTACGTTTTTCTAACGCCTGATTACCCTGAGGTTATGTCTAGTTGAATCCCTTAAGTTACGGCTGGTCTAGTCCGGAGAACGGCGCCTGCCGATACAGACGCCCCGGGTTCAAATCCCACGCGCACCACAGTCTTTTCGAAGTCATGTGCGTGATGTCTCTAACTAAAAAAAAAACGGTGATGGAAAACATCGTGAGGAAACCTACATGTACTTACCTAGACTCTTCGAAGACCAGTCTCATCCACCAACCAGCACTGGGCCAGCGTGGTTGATTATGGCCTTGATTCTCTCCTTGCGAGAGAAAGCCCTGAGTCCCGGCAGTAGGAACATTTAGTGGGTTGTCATGCATTACGTAGCATCAATCTGAAATGTTCAACAAAGAATCACACTCACATGTTCAGCATAGACCGGCTCTCGAGATGCCAATTGCACAGCAACTTCTTGTGCAGTCAGGGCACGGATCTTCAACTGCAGTCGTCTCTTTGTTGTCAATACAGAATCCACACACGCCAGCAAAGTGCCTAAAAAGTTGCGTGGATGAAATAAACCACAAATCATCTGTTCTTTGCGTACAAATTTAGGTGTACACTTGACCGCTATCTCGCCTGATGTTAAATGAAGATGCGGTCAACGATGGACCGTGCTTAACTACTATTGATTCACACTCGATTTGACGACAACAACATTGTAACTATCGGGAAAAATCCACTCAGGAAACGTATTCCACAACCACTACGTAATCACAAAAGTTGAGTCAAACCTCTTCTATCGAGTCTTTGACACATCACTCGTGAAACAATGTCGCTTTTTTGAGCTCCGAGTAGTCCGATAGCAAAAAGGACAAGATGGTATTAGATCATGCAGATCAGTGACACACTCTCCGAAATGTATCCGATAAAAACTGATAAGCTACTTTATTACAATTGATCTTATACGAAATTCTTTTACAGTCCTTAAATGAAAGTAAATCTAGCGTAGATATATAATTAGGTAAACTTTATTGATAAAATAACAAGACACGTAAAAACTATTGTTAGTCTTATTGATAAATGTGAAGACCTTCAGGCAATTTTTGGATTTTATTATAACTACGTAAGATATAAAATATCTAATGTTCAATCAAGTCAGATGGGGAATGCAAACAAGAAAACAATTATTTATTTATTATTTAATTCCCAAATAATAAATAAATATATCCTACAATAGTATATTAGGTAATGGCGGACCGAACTAGATACTTAGTATCGTTAACTAGAGAGAAGATTGGAGGGTTGTTACTCTGGACCAGGAAAATTGGAGGGAGGGGAGAGAGGCCGCAAAGGTCTGCAATGGGACAATATACGAGTAGAAATGCTGAAATAATACTAAAATAACCTACAATGATACGCAACAGTACTTGAACATGAAGATAGAGACCCATTTAATTATTGTTTAAAATGTTCAAGAAAATAAAAATATTACCAATTGTAAAAGAATCCGACACGCGAGAAAGACAAGATATTTCCAACCGTGGAGACAAAGCGCCAGCCTTATGCAGTTTACTTCTCCACATCAACGATATGCTTCCATAGTCGGGTCTTGGTATTTGAATGCATTTCTGGTAACATTGAAACAGTAGCTTTTGTTCTGCTTCCCATGGAGTACGGCAAGTACCAATGAAAATAACTCTGTCTTCGTTGCAAATACCTGAAAATAACAATACATTTTACTATCTAAACGCGCATTTGATTATAAGCAAGATCAAAATACTACGCAACTGTCTTAACAAAAGGAATCCAAATCAATGGCTAGCACTACACTGTACCTACTTGTGGCGCTGGTGCATAAGTGTTTCTCTTTAATTTTGATGTGTGTGTGTCAAAATAAAGAGTTACTATCTATCTATGTACTTTTTACCCGGATAAGTTTAACTACTTTACCTTAATTTTATTGTGAAAAACATGTGAACAACATATTGGCACAAGAATCTGTATAGAGATCTACTGCTGCTGGTATTAAATGTTATCAAAATTGAGTTTACTTATTTCTAGAATCTTGGATGTTAAAAATATCAGCATATCGAGTTTTTTTTTCACAAAGTAGTTATTATTTTACGCTCTGCAATAAATTGAAACTGACCTTTAATTATTTTAACCAAATCCTTTTTCAGTCTCTTCGGATCAGTCTTATCAGTCTTTGGAATCTTTTTGACAAATGGTTTGTCTGCGTCATCCATCCAAATAACTGAAGGTTGAAGTAACCTTGACACTTTCATCACTAAATGGATAAGCATGATCAGCCCAGTCTTCCCAGGGTATTTCCCAACGATGTTTGCTGGAGTTAGATCAAAAAGCATAGCACCCAACTCGGTGCAAACAGCATGAACCAGCATCTTTTTTCCGCTTCCAGGTGAACCTTAGAAATAACAAAATGAAATTAGAATGAAAAAAAAAAGAAAACAAAGTAGAATTTGTAAAAAAAAACATGTAAAAGCTTTAATCGTCGCTTAACATCAGGCAAGATGGCGGTCAAGTGTAAATGTATAAAACTTAAAAAATAATAATTAAAAAATCAATCATAAAGAAAAATACCTACCAGAAATAAGGACAGATCTAATTAAAGGAGCGCTAGTTCTCACATGCTCTGACCCCAGAGGAAGTATACAGTACTCCTTCACAAGTTGTCGAACATCTCCCAAGCAAGGCTCTGCGTCCCGCCCTTCATTTCTAAATTCAGAACCAACGTAACATTTTTCACCAATGAAATCATCAATTCTTACTAACGGATATGGTTTAATAATTCCATTAGACACTAGTTCTTCAAAAAGTGATTCTGTAGTTCGATCTGGTGTCAGATCTTTTTCTTTCTTCTTTTTGTTCTTTTTCCCTCCTCTTCTTGCCTTGAAAATTAAATTAAATCTCTGATAAATGTTGATCTTAAAAAAATAATTGAATTTTTAGTTATCCATTTTCGTTTCAAAAAAGACTTACTTTTTTCTGAGGTTTTTTTGCCTTTTTGCCCTTAAAAGCTCTGTCTTTATCAAATGCTGCTTGTAAAAGTTCGAGTTCACTTCTCATCATCTCATCCACTACGTTTCTGATTTCGTGCTCCAAATTTACCATTTTATCTCTTTCAATCATGTCTTTGTAGTATCTTTCATGGGGGTTATCGGGATCATCCTTGAATTTCCAAATGTCTTCAAATCTAAAACAATAATTATTGCATTACAATGAATACAAAGCCTATATAGATTTTGTCAAAATCGCTATTTTAAGAGTAACGCACATCAATTTTACTAAAAAATATCGAGGTCATGGAAATAGCAACTTCGTATCACATAATATAACCAAATAATCTTACTCTTCATTGGAGTTTACTATATCGTCCAGAAAAGCTGATTGGTTGCATTTATATGTTGTAAAATCTTCAGTTTCTTCTTTATCTTTTTTGTTTTCTTCTGTTTTACTGCTCTTTTTATCTTTACTTTCTTTGCTTCGTTTTGATTCCTTTGAAGATCCCGTTGGAGATGATTTGCTCATTTCACTATCAGCTCCTGAACCTAAAATTAAATTATGTCGCAAAACAATGCAATAGTTTTACATTTATTTCCCTCTAACTAGAAAAAATGTAGAATTTGGGTGAGTTGTTTCTATGATATTAAGCTTTCAAGGAGCTTAAGCTAAATAAATATTTGTTTTTTATTTTTAAAGAAAGATATATATTTGTAACTTTAGATTCCATAACTACTCAGAGCTACATAATAAAGAATTTACCTTGTCTGCTATACATCGCTCTGCTACCACCAGCTTCTTCCGAAGGAAAATCAGGGAATTTTCCAGTCCTTTCGTAGTATTCACTGATCCAGCGTCTCAGCTCGTCCCCTATTTGCTCATTTAACCTCACTCCATGTTGAGCTTTTAGTTGCGTTTCTAAAGCAACAAGAGCTTTTTGATATTCTTCTTCCCTCTCCTTTTGCAGCTTACGTCGATGTTCTTTCACCTAAAATAATTTATTTGTACAAAACACATGTTGAATAATAATAAACATGTATAATTCTTTTTTTTTTAATTAACTTGGTTATTGTTTACTTTATCAGCTTGTTTGATTTCTTCAGATTCTTTATACGGAGGTAGTTCCATGCCAATAAGAAGTTGTTCTTCTTTTTTTCTCTTCTTGGTAGCTCGTCTAGCGATGAAACCTCGCCAGACTTTTTGAATAGCTGTGGCTGCTGCAGGTGACATTTCGCCTTTTTGATCTCGACCTTTTTCTTTTAGTAAACGAATTTCTTTCATGAATTGTCCTCTGAAACCAACCCAAATTATTTCGTTTTAACTACTTAAATATTGTGGAAATAAATAAATATTGGTAGACAATTCACACACAACACCATTTGACCCCAAACTAAGCAAAGCTTGTACGATGGCGGCCAGATAGCTGATATAATACCTAATATTATAGTTTTAAATACGTATTTATTATACATAGTGCAAACATTTGAATTTATCACACAAATATTTGGACTAGGCGGGAATCGAACCCACGACCCTCGGCTTCGCAGGCATAACTAGTACCCACTAAGCCACGAGGCCAGTCAACTTCATGTACCAGTCACAACCCAATGCAATGTATGAGCATGCATAAGTATAAGCAGTTTGCTTTATATTCCCACTGCTTTAATTCAAATACAGTCAAAATTATACCCGCTGACTGAGGTTGGCGGGTGACGCGAGTGATGTCCACGAAAGATGTTTTCCTCCACCACAATCAGTGCCGATAACGAACAAGCAGAGCCGCAATTTTATAATTTACTCACAGGCTCAAGCGTTATTCGTACTACAATCTCACTATTGTCAAATTGGACGTAACGACCAACTAAGCTACCATGGCTTTTGCTTTAAGATAACAGTTCATTTAGTAATTTTCACAAAGTAAAAAATATCAGAATAAGGCTACCATCCTAAAAAAAACTGATTGGTCACCTAGATTACTAAAAATATTGTGCACGTATTGTTTATCTTGTTCATAAACAAAAATTACGAAGATGCAGTACCTAGAAGTTTCGCGTTACGTCACTTGTGGTTAATATTTTGACCTACAGGTGACGTCACGACCCCGCTCTGGAAGTTTGATGATCTAGGTACGTCTTTGTTGGTTTTTAATAATTTGATAAAACAAAAAATACGTGTCCCATTTTTTTCCATGACCAATATCTGACGGACTAATTAGAATGGTTTATTTTTTGACCCAGTCCGATGCCCTATTGCGATAGATTTTAAATAGAACATCACTCATTTAATTACCTCAATCTGCCTTGCCGAGCTCGTTCATGACTTTGTATGATCAGCACAGCTTGTTGCTCTGTCAAGACCAGCGGTTTCGGTTTGATGGGCTCGTGACCCAGCTTGGTCAATGTCTCTATGATGAAATTCCGCCTACTTTCGATTTCTTGCTCTCGCTCTCTTACGAAGTACTGCGGTACACATGGTTCCACTTCGAACGGTGTAACTTGCAGTTTTTTGAGAGCCTGTAAATTTATTTTCAAAGTCGTAACAGATTAAGTTCAAAAATTCTGTGATTCTACCATCGTAAACTTATTATTGTTACATCATAGTTAAGAAAATTCATATTTTTTGCAATATAGTATTAATATGTGGCAATAAACTAATATGGTATTCTGAAACAGCAAAGTCAAAACAAAACACAAAACGCCTTGACGCAAAGCGCATTAATATTAATTTATAATTGTAAAAATTATAACAAAACCCGGTACTATGTATAGTTGTAACCAATTATGTAGTCTAGTATAGTCTAGTCTAGTTTAACCAAAGTACGTTCTGAGATGCCAGATCTGCCTTACCACAAAGCAGCAGAGAAGAATAATATAAAAAGCCTACTTTTAACTTTATTCCGACAAAATTTGACAATCAAAAATTTGAAAATGGTATGTATAGATCGGGGCTGGCAAGTCGTCATCAGCATTTCTGATGACACAGATGCTTGTACGCGACGGATACCACTTACAATCAGAAGGGCCGTATACTTAATACATCTTATAAACTATGTTAATAATCACTATTAAGAAATTATATTCCAACCGCTAACTAAGTATTATTGCTTACATTGCACTGTTACTCTTAATAATGAAGTGTTACGTCTTTCATAATATTTACATTTACCTCATCTTCATCGAAAGTGAAATCGGTGAGGAGCATCTCAACAAGCTCGTATTTAATCTCAACAAGTCGGCCCAAACACGCTTCTAGTAATCTGCGGACTATAATGCGTTTCTGGGGCTGCAGCATCTGGTCGTAAATAACATCCAATCTGCGAAGAAAAATAATGAATTTCTAGCAGAACAGGTTCTAAGAAAAAAACATTTTATACATCATAATCTGCATTTACTCTCTATTCTTTGCAGAGCCTATAGTCCTTCTGGGGAAGTACCACGCTTTTTCCAGTACAGCTATTCTACTCCTAAGTCGTAAAATGCTAATACAACTGTGCTCCGCTTTGAATGACAACGTTTCCAGAGAAATTATAAGGTGAAGAGATAAATTATCTTATATCTCTGGGTAACGAAATCAATGCAGTGTTAGGTGCTAGGCTAGCAATTCGGACTCTTCGAGATGGCCTTAAAAGATCGCAACGCGGTAGGTGTGATAGGGGAGAGGTGGTATATAGGCGGAGAGAAGCTGTAGAATCAGTATATATATAAATATGTACATACTCGTAAATAGTTTATAGATTGTTTTCGATTCCTATTTTGTTTAAAAACGCATAAAATGCTTTAGGATAATGTGAAAAAGGCATGGGCCTCGAAATACCGCACATGTGTTCACTTCCACCAAAAGTACCGCCAAGCAGTAATGTGCAAACTTTACTGTGTTCCGGTTTGAAGGGCAATGATTCCAGAGAAATTACAGGGCTTAGAGACATAATATCTTAGATCTCTGGGTGACGAGCGCAGAGCAGTGCTAGGTAATGATTTGGACTATCATGTTTCAATAGCTGCGTGTTACTGTGCTGTTATGTGGCAGGCATGTTGCTTACCATCAGGCACATGACCTGCTCGTCTCGTCACTCTATGCTATAAAAAAAAAAAAAAAGTGGAATATATTCGTGGACATTTCTCACATATAGTAATATCATCTAGCGTCAAACTATGAAAAGTATGTACAATTGAAGCCAGTTATCAAATACAATGAAATAGTTACCTTCCAAGCAACACGGTGTATCTGACTCTTAGCTCAAACAGCAACGGCTGCAAAGCAGTTCTCTCAGTCAGAGCAGCTTCAAATATCGCCTCATCTTCTTGCGTAGCTTCTCCAATAAGCTCCGAAGTCTCCGCGAGCAAGTCGTTATAAGTTTTATTTGCCATTCTTTGTGAAGAAAAAAAGCTAATTGGGCTGGCAATAAATATTACATGCATGAAACACAATCAGTTGACTCTCTTATTAATATCATATCTAAAATGCAAATTTTTGATTAACATTAACGAAGGTAGAGATTATTTGAAGTTACACTTCTTTTGGCACGTACTGCCCGAACTACATGAGGCTAGTTGTTCGAAATAGGATTGCAATCTATTGTTAGTAAGCTAGCAAGCTAGTATGTACTTCTACTACTAGTTATGTTATGTATGAGATACTTCGTGTAGACAAAGCTAGTTTTTTTTTTTTTTAATAAATAGTGACGAGACGAGCAGCACATGTGCCTGATGGTAAGCAACATGCCTGCCACATAACAGCACAGTGACACGCAGCTATTGGAACATGAAGAGCCAAAAAATTACCTAGCACCGCACTGCGCTCGTCACCCAGAGATGTAAGTTGTTATATCTCTAAGCCCTGTAATTTCTCTGGAGACATTGCCCTTCAAACCGGAACACAGTAATGTTTGCACATTACTGTTTGGCGGTAGAATAATTGACAAAGGTGTGGTACTTCCCCAGGCGGACTCTACTAAGAGTCCTACCACTACATAAAAGTGGACACGAAGTTGTGTGTACACGAAGCTACACTTGTTAGTACCTACTAGCTTTCTATCCTAGCTTGAAAAACTAGCCTTGTGTAGAAACATGATGATAGTAAATTTGCAATAAAATCACTATGCGCACCACAGTATAAATTAATAATAGACGAGGCGCACACACACCATCACGAAAAACCGACACCTGAAGTTGAATAGTGAACATTTTAGGAACCATTGTAACTTACTATGGTTGAAGTTGGACTTTAAAAGCACGGATACAGCAAAGAAGTTATATCTACTACCTCACGAATAGACTGTTTTGTTTTTTTTCTGTCTATGGGTCCCAGATGGTACTAAAATACCTAGTGGATTAAATTATTTAAAAAAAAAGCTCGTGTTGTGGATAAAAAAATTGCTACATAATAATAGCAAAATTATTGTTCACAAACTTTGCCAATTTTTTTTTTACAGCCAGTTCAGTTAAAATTAAATAATAATGATAAACATAATGTTAATTAACTTTAATAGAAAGCTATAAATTATTGAAATTGTCCTTTAAAATACCAGAAAAACAAACTTGGTTTTAGAATACTGATATTATCAAACTTATTTACACAAGTCCACTTATTAGTCATTATATTTTCAATGATTCATCATCTCATCTACGCGATCCAAAAAGTACACGTCTGACTTCGCTGCTCCGCCGTCGCTCCGACGCTACACCACTACATTAAGGTGTTATTGTTGCAAATTCATGAGATTTTTCCCCAACAAAATATACTCAACGCGATCTATAAATATGTTATAAGTTCAAAAAACACACGAGAAGTGAAAACGGGTTTTACTAGCGTTTTACGTTCCACAGTTAGATCACAACAAACACTTCAATCCAACATCGAAAATATTTAGTTCGTAAAACAATCGTTGCAAAAACAGCTTTGAATAAAATAATACGCACAAAAGCACAAAAAAACAACACAGAAACGAACGCACTTCGCACTCGTAGAATATCGCTTTAGCGTGTTTGGATTTATCGAACAAACATGGATGCGTAGCTACGGTTGCCGTTGCTGAATAATTGATGCGACAGAAGTACAAATTGTGATATGGTATTTTTTTGGTTGTTATATATTTTTTTTATTTTATTTTTTTGTTCATTAGTCGTGCTTGGAAAACATATCGACAGTGATTTGTAACGTTAGAACGCCAGCTATAGATAAGGTTGTCTGATAATCTCTGCCGAGTTAATATTTACAATGTGCGCGGTTTACCGACACCCGAATTCGAGTACAGAAGTTAGTTGCGCGTTTTTTTATACACATTATTTTTTCAAGTAGGTTCAATTATTTGTTGCTAGGTATTTGCTTCAACCTTAATAAAGTGGTTAACCACTTTAATGATTATTAGTATAAAACACCTACTACCTACACAGATAATCTAAGGCTTGCTTTCTCAGTATACGTAGTAGATCTATTATTCTTGAGAATACTAGATCAATATTCCATCATATATTGTTGATTAATGTGTTCCATCCAAAATATTATGTTCTTTCAAACACACCTTGTCCTCTTTTCTATCGAACAACTCGTAACTCTAGATAGCAGTTTCGTTCCAAATAGTCACACGATAATGTTTTTCTCCACTACCGTATTAAGAATATTTAAACTTAGCAAATTATTGTTGGAGTGAATATATACTGATAGATATAATTTGAGTGTTTTCAAGTCTAGAGTGAGACAGTTTCTTCTAGGTTTGCGCTCCATCGTGTACCGCATTGTGGCTGAACCTCAAATGTATGGTGTTAAATTGCAAATTTGTATTTATTTTTATCTATTATAGTTTCGCACTTGACCACCATCTCGCCCGATGCCAAACTACGATGCGATCTACGATGGAGCGCGCTTACTTAGTTAGATTGTAACTATCAGAAAAAAACCCACTCAGGCAACGCATTCCACGACGTAGACGTTCTTATCACAAACGTGGAGTCAAATCTCTTCATTCGTGTTTAAATATATATAAATTACGCGTAACTATATATACAATATCCACAATGGACACTTAAACTACTTCACCGATTTCAATCAAATTTGCCCACCAAGTACAGTTTAACTTAAAGGATAGGATAGTTTTTATTTCGGTTTATAGTATTTATATATGACAATATCCGAGCGAAGCCGGAACGGGCTGCTGGTTATCGATTTAAACATAATTATGTTCATTCAGCGTAACGATGTATTGCGTGTGAACGTGTTTCTCTGTCAGTTTTTTCTATTCTACTGTTGCTATCAACGTGGTCACGGTTCGCTTCACGTTTTTACTGAATTATCTATCCAAAACTTATTCGTCCGAAAACCCGTTAAAACGACATCGGTTTTGTGTTGCTTTATTTATTACTCAATAGTTTATTAATACGCGAATTGTGAATGTGAATTATGTTTTAAGGGATTTTACTTTTAACAAAAATAAATAGGCTACATAGAACAGCTGAAAAAGCTTATTTCACACTATGAAAAAATTGATTCACGATTAGGTTGAATCAATCACATGAACGTTTAAAAAAGACGGACGCAGTCTCGCTAAAACTAAAATTGTGTCTATAAAGTCGGCTAGTACGCTGTCACACATAGGCTGACATTTAAACATCTACACACCAGTCGGTCATTACGTGCGGAATCTGGCGTACGTATGCGTGCCAGCCTGTATGTGACAGACTGACACACTCACATACACAGCGCACTGGCCAACTCTATAGACACAGTTTTTGGTTTAGCGAGGCTAAACTACTGTTTGGAGTCGTAAAATATACTAATAATAGGTTTGCACTTGTCCTGATGTCACGCGACGATGCGATTTACCAATGAAAAACGATTCACTTTTTTAGACTTGAAAAGACACCAAGATTGTATTCATGGAGAGTAGATGAGCTCGAAAGCAAGCTGGCTAAAGTGGCGAGCAACTTAAATATGTGGTTTAGGGTAAATGGTTTACTATTGAACCTTAGTAAAACTCATTGTATACACTTTAACTTGGCAGGGCGCGCCTACAGACCACTTAGCGTTGCTATCGGCAATAGCATCTTGAAGCAGGTAAACTCTGCTACGTTTCTTGGCTTCCACATAGATAGTGGGTTAAAAGGGGAAGAACACATTGATAAAATATGCGATAAGATAGGGCGGGCCTGTTTTGCGCTGTGGAGGGTGTCCTCAATCCTGCCGTATCATACGGCAATGTTATTTTTCCTCTGTGCACTCGATTCTTCAGTACGGTATCGAGCTATGGGGACGAGCTGCAGACTGGGATTGCGTCTTCAAAATGCAGAAACGAGCCGCACGAACGATAGTTAGAGTGTCACAGGAGGCCTCAGCTCTGCCATATTTTCGAGCAATGGGAATCATGACTGTTCCAAGCCTTGTTTGTTGTCAGGCTGCTCTGTACGCCAGGGACAACCCTGGTGAGTTTGTTCGGCTCGGCGATGCCAACCCGCGCTCTTGCCACCCGCAGCGGCTATGCCCGATGCCACATAAACTAACAAAGACATCAAAACTGATGAACGTAACTGCACCGGAGGTATATAATAGACTGCCATCAAATGTTAGAGATGCGCCTTCCAAGTTGTCTTTCAAATTCAAGTTGAAGAACTGGCTGGTCGAACAAGCGTTCTATAAGTTTAACGATCTGACTGGAATTAAACTAACTGTATAGTTGACCAATGATTTTAATAGATTATACATTTATTTTTTATTTATTTATTTATTTGTCAGATAACATAAATCCATTTACAACTTAATAACTATAAATTTAAAATACAAAATCACATTTAAAATTAAATACAGAATTAAAGTCATAATTATAAAATTAACAAATAACGTAACTAAAACGTCAGAGAATTGAATTATTTATGATTGTTATAATTAATTGTTATTATAATCATAGGTATTTGTTATTTTTGACTTTGATAATTGACTTTTCGATTGAATACCTAATTATCTATCTTAAATGTTTTAATGTCTTGTTTTTGTGATTTACTTGAATTGTTTTACTTTATTATTTTGTACATTACTAATTAATTCATTTATAACTATTTTAGCATCAATGTATTTAATACTAATTACTGTATGTAATGTAAATTGCTTTATGACGTGTAATTTAATACTTATTACCAATAAAGAATCTAAATCTGAATCTGAAAATATACTTAGCCACCGCGTTGCACAACTTAGATGTTCTCTTTACAAAAATGGACTCAAACGTCTCCTTTCGAATCTTTGGAATTTAAACTGTGAAACAATGTTGCATATTCGAGCTATAAACAAGAAGAGTCCAAATCAAAACCTAGCACCGCATTACGGTTGTCACCCAGATATATAAGATGTTTTTCTCTTAGTCCAATAATAATTTATCTGGAACAATTTCCCTTCAAATTGGATCACAGTAACGTTTGCACACTACTGCTTGCCGGCACAATAACTGGCTGGTGTCTTACCCAGGCGGACTCTGCAAAGGGCCCGACCACTACAAAACTAGATTTACGCAGTTTACTGCTGCCAATACCAAGTTTTCCTCATGGTTTACTATGTTAGTATGGAAACCCTACCCAAAAATGGGACATGTAAAGATGAACCCGATAAAATACTGCAGATTTTAAACCACTATGCTCAATACAAATCGCGCTGCGCCTCGACGCTTCATAACGAGTATTACAGTAACGGGGCGTCATCACAGTTCCTTAACAATATTATATTTACCAGCTCAGCAGCTACTAAAAGTTTAGACAGGGCACAGATATAATGCAATACTTTTATATTTATTCACCGAATATGCTTACAATGCAATAAGCGAAGTACGCCATCCGTGCAAATTCTCGCCATAGCCGTGTGACGAGACGTTAGTTACCTAGTTCAACTTTTTTTTATAGTATAGAGTCATTAGACGAGCAGGATATGTGCCTGATGGTGAGCAACACGCCCGCTAATAACAACACAATGACACGCAGCTATTGAAGGGTTCAAATCATTACATTGCGCACCACTGCCGTGCGCTCGCCACCGAGAGGTATTGATTGATCCATCTCTATGTCCTGTAATTTCTCTGGAAATATTTTCCTTCAAACAGAAACACAGTAATGTTTGCACATTACTGCTTGAGGATAGAATAACTGGCAAAGATGTGGTGCTTCCCCAAGCGGACTCTACAACTGGGGTTTTCACGCACCAAGCTTAAATTAGGCTATGTTTCGTGTCTCAGGTTTTCTTTCTCTAGTCCAACCAGCCCAGGCTATTCCAGAAGAACAGCAGCCTATTTATATTGTTGTAAATCTCCAGTACAGATGCTGGTGATTGGAGGAATCGTACTCGATGATCTGCCATGCTACTGCATTTGTAAACACATGCTGTGACGATTCTTCCTACTCCATGCATTCTTTGAATAGAAGGCTGTATGTTACTCACGTGGGAAACAGGTGCTAAATGTACATTTTGCGAATACCGTCTAAAGGGAAACTAAAAATCGTTTAAAGATCAGTGTCTGAAATTATCAAAAATATTATTGTATTTTAAATTATGTTTTGTTCTAGTTGACTTCGAAACTAAATAGAATTGACCACAGTTTTAAAATAGTATGACTTCAAGTCCATTTTGTTTTTGCTACAAAAATGTAACTTCTATAACTAAGCAACTCTACTCCACGATTAAGGTCTCACATATGCAAGTCTTATTTACTTAAGTGGAGGCTTTTCCTCGAGGAAATTGTTTGAAACGACGCCCGGGGCGCGTCGCGATAACTGCCACTTAACTCTCGACGACGTTCGTTGTACCTCCATCGCCTTCTATGTTGTTTGCATTTATTTCGAACTACCCACAAACGATTTTAATTATTACGACACTACCCCTACGTCTCAAGGCTTGCTCAAACCAACCATTTTACACATTTTTGGGCAATATCAAAACAGTACAGATTCTATGTTTGTGGCGTCAACAGAATTTAAAAAAACATTGAATTTAAAACAAGTTTTTTACTACAACCATAAGGTAAGTGAATTCAGTTCAATTTAGACAGTTATTTAAATAATGGGAAGCTTCATGAAAAAACTGATTGTTGCAATAAATTACATATTTAGAAGTTATTCTTGGGCAGTCATTATACCATCTGAGTTCAAACCTATGTCAGGTTTGTTTAAATTTTGATATCATTCAGTAAGCTACAGTAGTACAGCAGTACAGTAGCAATTGATAACACTTCTGAATTCAGTTACTAAATTTAGTCAAGTGTAATAGGTGTAAGCCTTTAATCCTTATGCAAGATTATTATACAAGTACTATTATTGCCTACAGACTAAGAAGTGAAGCTATCATTATCTTGGCCACCGGTGGGTAATCAGAATGATGCGATTATTATTCGTTTTTTTTCTCCTAGACATGATTGAGCCATAAAGTTGATGGAGGCTGCAAAATAGCAAGCACGTCTTATGATCAGGTGGAGGATGTATAATAAGTCAATCTTAGCATTGAACTGATTGAACTGTAGTTACGTAAAATATTTGAGAATAATCGATATTGTTATGTCATTGATTTCTATTAATTAATTTAAGGTTATCAAATCGTAACATTGCTGAAACTGTTTTTGTAGTGGTAGAACTTTTATTAGAGTTGTTTCCTGTGATTCAGGCATACACACAGGCACAAAATCAATTCCAGGCATGCATTAGCTCATAAGATGATCTGCAACAAAGTTGTTGAGAATGAGTTGAAGGAATGATTTGAATATTTGGAGGTTTTGTGTCATCTACCAAACAGCATTGCGACAGCGTTGTGGATTATGGCCATGACTCTCTCCTTGCGAGAGAACGTCCCGAGTCCTAACAGTGGTAACATTTAGTGAGTTGCGTGTCTAAACTAATATTATAACGCTGAAGAGATTTTTTGTTTGAACGCGTTAATCTCAGGAACTACGAGACCGATTTTAAAATTCTTTCACCGTTGGATATGTACGTGATTCTTTAGTACTATAAGCTAGGCTAGGCTATATATTATGTACTACGAGCAAAGCCGGGGCGGAATGCTAGTTATTTATATTATGATGATCACACAGTAAGGCATAATAGGAAGATGGCCCTTCATAATAAAGACATTACGGGAACAAATGCTAACGAGTAGGTACATTCACGGGGCTCTGTTCATCATTAGGGTTAACGTTTAGTACAAGAAGGGTAGAAAAAATGGATGAGGTATTTTTAATACTTTTTTATTTCTTTATATTGATTTTGTACGACTAGGTTACAATGAAAACAACACTACATTATTATGGACCTAACTAACAAATTGCAGAAAACACTGAATTATTTGTAGACGTATGAAGGCCTAAAGATAAGAAAAAACATCAAACCCACTCAGTCAGACAAAAGAGCCAAAGTAACATCAGGATTTCGGTCACGTGTCTTATATTATGTGTCCAATGAATAAAAAACTGTTTGCAAAACCAATTGATAAATGAATAGAGTAGATCATACGCAACAAAGTTACACTACAGATTATATTAAATAATAATTCACATTTTATTTATACTGAGTTTTCGACCATAAGTAACGCGATAACTTTGTCAATTGGTAATCGATTTTGATTGTAATTTTTTTTTTTTTTCATTTTTTTTAGATCATAGTTCAAAGGTAAGGTTGTGGAACCTTACCTTTGAACTAAAAAAAACTTTGAAAAAAAAACCTTTGAATACATTTTATTGGAATCGGTTTAGCGGGTTTTAAAATATGAACACATATTTAAAATTTTGTTGATTTTATGATAGCTTCTTATGAAATTTGTTTGAGTGTTTGAATTATATTTTATGGTCAAATTTAAGTCGAGTTTTGTTTTTCAGAGAAAATAAATTATTTTCCTTACAGCCTGTAAAACTTATAGGTACTTACATAAAATATTATATACTTACAACTTACATATAATCTTATCTTTTTTTTGTTAATTTTTAAACACAGCTAGTGTGTTGAAATTCATTTAAATACTTTTTTTTAAATATTGGTGGACAATTCACACACGACAACATTTGACCCCAAACTAAGCAAAGCTTGTAGGTAATATCGCGGCCAAATAGCTGATATAATACTTATATTTTTTTTTTTTTTTTTTTTAATAAAGAGTGACGAGACGAGCAGCAGGTCATGTGCCTGATGGTAAGCAACATGCCTGCCACATAACAGCACAGTGACACACAGCTATTGGAACATGAAGAGTCCAAATCATTACCTAGCACTGCACTGCGCTTGTCACCCAGAGATCTAAGTTGTTATATCTCTAAGCCCTGTAATTTCTCTGGAAAATATATAGCTGTAAATACATACTTATTATACATAGAACCACCCAGACACTTACCACCGCATTCCGTAAAAATGCCGTATCCACTTTTCTTTAAGTTCAATATCTATAAGCTAGGTGGCGCAAGCGGCGCCTTTGTCTCAACATAACGAGGTCGACTTAATCGTAGACTTTTTTCACTCATGTACGAGAGTAAGCCTAAACGAGCGTTTGATCGACAAAACGGTAGGTTTACTTGTTTTTCACGTGATGAGATAATAATTTCGCGTGAGAATAATAGTGGGTGTAGCTCCAGTAGTTCATTTAAACTTTTTTTTATAGTGTAGAGTGAGGGTGCCCATGATGCTCTTACCTACAACAAGACGGTGTCACGCAGTTATTAGGTTGGGTTCAAATGATTACGAACTAGTGTCGACTTTCACGACATTTCAAAATCGGATGGGTACATACTCGTATGTCTTATTGGATGGCGAAACATTATGGTACCTACTACAGTTCCCGTCACTAGCAACACTTATGACGCGGGAACTAGCTACGGAGTTCCATTTCAAGTTGAAACTCTTCTAAACATCATCAGTTCAAGAACAAACATACACCGATTGATGCTTATTTTTCCAATAAAATCACACACATTTACATATATGTACGTTCACAACAGACTTCTTAATAATTTACAAAGTTATTTACTTAATATCTTATAATGTAAATGTAAATAAAATGTAAATAAATAATTAGGTTCATATTTAATCTACAAATATTTTCACACATATAATTCACACTAATTAAACTTTAACCGTTAGAATACTTATTGGCATCATGCCGTTCAAACTGAATTTGTAAAAAAGAAAAATATGAAGTAATGCATACTATCATGTTTGTTGACTAATTATTGTTTAAAAAAATGCTATAGATAGGTACATATTTCCACATTGCATCCCGAAGGGTTGCCAAAATAGGTTCCCATTCCCAAGCCAACAGCAACCTATGCCGTCGGTCGTCCCTGCCTCCAAGCCGTCGATGATGTGGCGCATATTTTGTGCGGTGTATCGGCAGCGGAGTAACTAAAGTTAGCCGCTATGATAGAAGGTGGTCATCGCGGATGTGATGCCGTGACAAGAAAGGACCGCAGGTATTTAGGGCCGCCACACTCCCTGTCCACTGTGGTGACTCTCTTGCCTCGGTATTCACTCATCAGCCGCGATACCTATCCCCTAACATCACAGTCCACTTCAGTTGCGCAGGTAGGTAGCACATACATGGCTGAATATCCGTCAGCCTGGAGGTAAAGCCCAGACGAGCAGCCCACCTCCGGTGGTTCCTTTTCAGGCACGGTTTCACAGTATTATGCGAGAACCCTTCAAAGAGTGGCTGCACTACCCCAACAAGTTTAGTAATACAAGAATAGTTTACAAGTCACTGACACAATGAAAAATACACAGATAACAAAGTATTTATGAATACATTTTGTAATTTTCTTCTTTACTTTTAAACATACACACATTTATACACGAGACTCGAGATTCACGTTTCTAAATTTAAAATGCATGCTTTATTTTTCTGATCATTGTGATTGGTCACATTTGGTGATTCGAAATCTAACAAAAATAAAGTAAAAAAGGCTTATAAAAATACCCCCGACTACAATGGACAATAATACATAGTAATTAACACCCTTAAAGGTTGTGCAAAAATATTTTATTTTTTTGGAGGCGGCCGTAAGCAATAAAGCATAACCAAACATAGCTACGAACCACTGCAAGGAAAAGGAAAGATTACAAATCAAAATTTTGAAAATGGAAATTGCATGAAATTCGGAAAATCGATGCCACAGTCGGACACACACGAAGACATAAACATCGACGTTAAACTGATAACCCCTTTTTTGCATCGAAGCTTAACAGATCAAATTATAATATTAATATAGATGTGTGAATTGAATTATAACAATGAGATAATCAACGAAGAAACTCAACACCACTCCTAGAAGACTTGCGTCGAGAGGCATCAACTTGTAGAGCTTGAACTTAAGCGGCCGAGCTTCAACGTAGCGAATGAAAATCTGAATTTGATAACGCTTTGTTGCATCTGTGAAGAAGAATAATAAATATTTGTTGATGATTCGGGAGCTAACAGTTTAAATAAAAATAGTTTTATCTTTGCCATTCCTGCCTATAGGATCGTTCGGCTAAGTACCAGGACGTCTACTCTAATTCAACGAAAACGTAATTTCGAAATAAACTCGCGATTTTCCAACTCCGATTCTACTTCGATCCGTCGTTTTGTCCAATTAAATGTTCTAAGCCTACTCTAATTAGAGTGTGCTTAGAACATTTAAACGTCAAACAATGTTGTATCGGACGAAACGAAGTAGAACGAGAGTGGGAAAGTCGCGAGTTTTTTTTCGAAATTTCGTTTTCGTAGAAACAGAGTAGACGTCCAGCTCGAGATCTTGAAATTGATCGAGAGACTTTCACAGTCATTGACATGTCACTATTGTTTGAAAAATACTTCAAAATTTGGAATATCATTTTCCTATTTTTATCGGATACATTTTGGCGATTGTGCAACTGATATGCATGATCTAATAGGTACTAATTTGTTATTTGATCTATCAGGCGGCTCGTAGCTCAGTTTCGTAGTTTCAGGGTTAACGTCCCAAAGACTCAAACAAAAGTTTTGTCTCTACTTCTGTGATAAAAACGTCTAGACTGCGGAATGTGTGGCCTGAGTGGTAAGGCATCTGCACTAGGCAAATTAAATTGTTTAAAAGAACGACCTCTTTTAGTTTAAATTCGGTTATTTTATTAATTTGTGTAAAGAGTTCCCAGTTTAGCTACCACCAAGCACCAAGACTATACCATCGGGAAAACTCTACTGGGAAAACGTATTTCATAGCTAAAACGTTCTTGTCACAAAGAGGGTAAAGTCAAACCTCTGCGTTCGATTAAGCATGAAACTTTACTCTACCGTATAAAGAAAATGTTTAGAATCTACATAATTATGTGCCAAAGTAGTTCTTACACAACTAAAGTTCGCTGCCGAAACTTAGGTTAGACTGAACCGATCAAATCACACGTGAGTTGCTCGTGAATTTATTTAATAAATTTACATACCCTCTTCATTATGCAGTTTTTCGTGTAGTATAACTTTGATCTTTTCGACTTCTGCACCAAGTTGGCTGGCCCATAGAGCGGGTGTCAAAGTTAGACTTAATGCCACAAAATTTGCAATATTTTCCGGCAAATATAACAACTCCCATATCTGAAAATTTGGTTATTTTTATAGTAAACTACAGTGTTCAAGTATTGTCTAGTTATATTGTGCGGCAACTGCCGATCCGGAGTCCATGGTTTAAATCCCACGTGCTCCACTGCATTTTAGAAGTCATGTACATACGTAGTGTCACTAACTTAAAAATTGTAAAGGAAAACGTCGTGAAGAAATCTTTCAAGGTCATGTGTCATTCGACCACCCGCGCTGAGCCAGTGAGGTAAATGATGGCCAAGATTTATCACTCCTCATTATAAAAAAAAACAACTTTCTACTTGCTAGGGAAAGCTTCGAGCCCTAGCAGAAGGCTGCTTGTGCTTATGCGTATCGTGTATTGTGTAAAGATGATTATTACACATGGTGCGGCTCGCCAGTTTTTTTACTTGAACTTGGCCTGCCACACGACCGTGTGATACCACCATCACTACCATGATAACGAAAGATGATGAAATTCAGTACAGGTGGTACTAATTATGACTAATTAATTGAGATTTAATAAAAACGAACGGGTAACTTGCGTGTCATATTGTGATCGGTCCAATCCGACTCAAGTTTCGGACGCGTCTAGCGGCTTTTTTCAAGGAGAGTTCGCGCGCGTGGTCGCCTGATCATACGAGTACCAAACGGGGAGCAATTATGCACACGCCTTCTCCTTGAAAAATGCCGCCGGACGCGGCCGAAACTTCAGTCGGATTGGACCGACCATATTACAAGTGATACCCGTTGACTTACTTCAATATTATGTGTAACGACCACGTTAATTTTCATACTATAATTAATTGGTGTTCATATTTACCGAATTATTCTTGAAACGCATGTACCATAACGTGTGATATACGGCGACCATAACCAGCGGTGTATTAAATACAACAGTTGTTAAATACTGAAAATAATAATTGGAACGATAAATTAGTTTAATTGGAAGTAATAATGAGAAAATTTGTAGTAGATGAGACTTTTGTAGTAGTAGTAGCATAGTCCGCCTGGGAAAACATACTTTTGCCAGTTATTTTACCGCCAAGCAATAATGGACAAAAATCATTGTGTTCCAATTTGAATGGAAATGTTTAGATAGGAAGTTGAGGCAAAGAGCGACTATCTCTATTAGGTGACGAGCGCAGTGCAGTGCTAGATAATGATTTTGGCTCTTCATGTTCCAATAGCTGCGTGACACTGTGCTATCATGGGCAGGCGTGTTGTTTACCATCAGACATATGTCTTGTTCGTCCTATTACTCTGTATGTAAAATAAAATTGCTACGACAAATAAATTTAAGAGAAATAAGACACTGATACATATACACGTAACTATAATAGTCACGTTAAATTTTTAAGTACTTTTGCGTCTAGAATTAAACATGTAAACAAACTTATAAAGATACATCATAAAGTTTGTCCGTTATGTTACGAGTAATAATTAATAGTATAAGTATATAATAGTAATAGTAAAAAGTAATAATACGTGGCAGGTAATTTCCGGGACCACTGCAACAACAGCAACCAAGAAATCTTATATAAAATGCTAAAAATTCCAAATTATCATGATCTTATAATATTAGGATGAGCGCAATTACAAATATCTTAAGTAATGATGATAAAATTTGTTGATTTGACGGAACTTAACGATTATAATATTTGTTACACTATGAGACTGTAGAAGATGGCCAAATTATGTAAGACACCACAGGTCTGGCCGACAAAAATCTTTACGTGTTTCCATTTCCACATCCGGGCAACTCAACAACGCACTCAAATTTTGGAATATTTCGCAAACTCGCTGCGCTTTCAATACAAGCTCGCCTCAAGAAAAACGTCCTAAAATCGGTGCAATGAAACACCAATAGCGCGTCCTGACCACCTCAGAAGCCAAATAAAAAGTAGGTGCCAGACCACCCTTGGTCTTCAACGATGGCACATTTGTTTGGTTTCGTCCATAGATTTCGATGTTTTTGCTAATATCTTTGATTTCGATTGATATCTTTGATACGAAAAAGCGGCATATCTTAATGCCGGCACTTATCCTACTCTGCAACCCTGAACCCCATCCAAGCACGATTGACTCTTCTGCCGCCGTTGTCTATATAAATATATAAATATTGGTGGACAATTCACACACAACACCATCTGACCCCAAACTAAGCAAAGCTTGTGTGATGGCGGCCAGATAGCTGATATAATACTTGCATAGTTTTAAATACATACTTATTATACATAGAAACACCCAGACACAGTGCAAACATTTGAGTTCATCACACAAATATTTGCACTGGGTGGGGATCGAACCCTCGGCTTCGCAGGCAGCGCTACTACCAACTAGGCCACGAGGTCAGTCAAAATACGTAACAGCGTAAATACGTAACAGCAGCCATACCCATCGCCTGACATCAGTGCATTTGAGTTACCCCTGTGGCATTTTCGTCTGTCATCGACATGAATGTGCCTAAAAACCTACCGAGTTTTATTGTGATCACGTGATCGACTGACGTTTCTTGGCGTAGCAATCTAGATTTAGGGCGCTATGCGATAACTATATTTAGGTATACATAAAAAGGTGGTATATACTGCTTGATAATTTGTAAAGTGAAAAAACACAAAAAAAATACTATTAAAAAGACTATTGTTGGTCCCATCACCGTCAGCATGGAGCACAAAATCTTGGCGAGTGGCCCAAGCTCGGGTTCTCTTCAGAAACTTATGATTTAGAAAGACTTGAGCCTTTACTTGGCCGATAAAATACCAGCTAAGTATATTAAAAAATAATTATAAAACAATTCTGATGATAATAAATAATAATGGCAACGCAACGTAGTGAAAAATGAGATTCCTGATATAATATTAATTGCACAAAATAATACAATAGAAGTATTACAACTTACCATGGAGTCAAAAGCAAATTTATATTTTTCAACGAGATCAGCAAATGATTTGTACAGAACTTGATAAGGTAGCATATCGTCATTATTACAGTTATGTAAATTAAAGGAAAAAACTCGAAGTCGACAATAAAGAGCATAGTAAACAAAAATAATGAAAACCACAATTGTGTCAGTACCCACACAAATTGCTGAATATATAACCCGAACACATAATGGCTTTAAACGCTCCTCACGCGAAACATGTATGAAAACTGCGCTTATAAAAAATGAATGTATGGTTATGAACATAAATAAATGTTTTTCAATTTTTTTTCCTAATTGATGGGCTTTAAGTTTTAAATCAAAATCTTGCATATCAATAAGGAACTGAAGTAATGTCCTGTCTGATTGCTTTAACGATAATATAAGCACGTGTATTATGTAGTTAGCAAAATCGAACTGAATCCAAACTATGTATAATATAGGAATATTGGTTTCTTCGTTAATACATTTTAAAGTACAAAACGCACACAATAATAAACGTGCGGCTACAGAAATAAAGTTTATGGAAAATTTAATTTTTGAGGTTCGATATCTCAAAAAACCAAGATCAAATCCAAAACATAATTGAAATATTTTAAAAAATACTATCAAATATGGATTAACGTGATTCTCGTATTTGTCAAAAAACATGTTTTTTGTTACACGTCCAAAATATTCCAACGTAAAAAATCAAATAGGATTCGGCAATAACTCAACAAGGTATCAAAATAATGATCTATATTGGGAATGACATTTATGTCACCACTGATAGTTCTAGAATTAATTTCCTAAGTCGCTTCAGGCCACGTATGTAGAGGTATTACATTAAGCAACTTCTCACTTTAAAATAATAAGTAAAGCAGTCATTAGATAGATAGATAGATAGATAGATAACTCTTTATTGTGACACAAAAACAGAAATATTACAGTAAAACACTTACGAACTAGTACCACAAATGGCGGCCTTATTGCTTAGAGCAATCTCTTCCAGGCAACCAACCATTATGTTGCGTTGGAAACAACACATCATAATAAAATGTTTCAATGTTTTCAGAGAAATTACTGGGCTTAGAGATATAACATCTTGGATAGGTATCTGGGTGACGAGCCTAGTGCAGTGTTAGGTAACTATTTGGACTCTTTATGTTCCAATAGCTGCGCGTCACTTTGCTGTTAGAGACGATTTCGATTTCCATACAAAATTTAATTCAATACACACGACGCGGTTTACGGCCGCAGCGGCTGTGGCAGCCGCGCGGCGCCCGCGTGGCTGCGCCTGATTCGCAGAAGCTTTCCGGAGCAGAAACTGCGAAAACCTGCGGTCTCGTGAGTATTGAAACAAAACCGTCGCGCGGCGCGGCGCCGCGTTGGCAGCCGCGCCGTGTGAACCGGGCCCTATGTGGCAGGCATGTTGCTTACCATCAGGCACATTTCCTACTCGTCTCGTCACTCTTTATTTATTAAAAAAAAATCATCATCACAATCATAATCTAGTTAATATTATTCTGCCACCGCTGACTACACTTGCGGCCTGCGCACAACAAAATTGGCGGGAAAAGAACAGGTTAGGTTACGTAAATGCGTCGTTTTTGCTTCAGCTTATGAAGTGTCCCTTTACATGTACTCATTCTACTCTCTAAAGATTTTTAAGATGCTTCGAACGGCATCGTTTACTTATAATTATTGTACTTGAAATGTAAACTTACAGTAGCTTAAATGTTATTGAGGTTTTAAGTGGTGTAGAAGATCATAAGGTGTAAATCATGTATGATAAGGAAGGTATAGTGGTTTTTTGTTTCAAATTAATTGTATACTATGTAATAACAAACAAATAGAAACAAAAAAATGCATTTAAAAACAATAATGTTGTCACCTGTATTTGTTTGTAGTATATTTCACTTATAGTATTATATTTAATGCTGGGATTTGAGTCTAAATATGTGTGGTATAAAAGAACAAGTATCTGATTCTTTAAAGAAATGGATATGACTAGTAAAATTTGGTATAGAGGGCGCCGGTGTGGAACCATCTACTTCTACCCGCCATCTCAAAAAGAGTTTTGAAGAGGTTGGGGCTATAAGTAGATGGAGCTAAGCCGGCAAACCTATTTGAAATTTTACATGAGAAAGGTCGAACAGTTGTCAATATAAATTCTTACATTTATTTAATTGGTTTACTTTGACTTAATTCATAACAATTATTTATTTTAACCTGTGAAAGAGTATTTTTTTGTTTATGAACTTTTAATTTAAATCTGATTTATGCTAAAATAAAGACAAATTGAAGAAAACGCCACGAAATATAATTGTATGAGGGTATAAAGGATATAATTATGTCCAAATAAAAAATCTAAAACCAATTCTTATTAAAAACTCAAAGTTAAGTGACAGTTTGTCCAAAAAAAAAATGTTTTTAATTGTGATATTTATTATTAATTGTATCTGGAACATGTTTGGATAATGCGAAGTATTTACGGTCTCAAAATACTTTAACTAAGAATAAAAAAACACATAAAAACATACACACACTAATCTATCCCAACGAAAACACAAAATAAAAATATTATTACTATAAACAAAATTAACTACAAAATTTACACACTCCAGATAATTCACTCAAATAATCCTCCGCGCACCAATCCTTGACCAAAAGTCTCCAGAACGCTAGCCGCATTTCCCCGCTGAACAGCCAATGAGATGCGCTGCATCAAATACCAGCCCGAGCGAGGGTCCAGCCCCTTATCCCTGAGACGACGACGACTCAAATCAAGCACAAACTTCCGCGCCTCGGCACACCATGGACCAGCCACTTCGACCGCAAACGGGATGAATTCGTACGCAGACCCCAGGCAAGTGTACTTAAGGTGCTTGCTCCTGGCGGCGGCCTCTGGTCCTGCCCCAGCACACTTCTGGGTAGAAGAGAGATGAGAGAGATGGCTGGATGCAAAGGCACTCACACACGTTGCATCCCACACCAAGCAATGACCTTTTTGCCATGGGATCAGCGTACGCCCGTCAGACCTCTTGCCATCTGACTGACCTCGACAATCCGGGAGGCTCCAACATGCTTGGCACCCCCGCAGACACAAGGGCTCGCCTAAGAATGTCATTGATGGCATGATGTTGAGGCCTTCGGCCAGCACACCGCGTACAACTAAGGCCATGATGACCATTCGCTTCAACTCTTGCTCCAAATAAACAAACGTGAGGTTTGCAAATGCTGCATCCCAGCCGAAGTGCTACTGCCACTCTCAGGGAATCGTCGTCCAAGAGCGTACCCAGGTGTGGAGAAGGCACGGTATGGAGCCATGCGCCGGATTCAGGCTTTATGGATGCGTTTAGTCCGGCTAGATCAGCCCCCGAGCTTTCATCACGCAGCTTGGAAGCGCGCTGCTGGCTTACCACATCATCCCAGCTGCTCCTTTGGTGTGTCAGCTTCTTTGGTAGATCAGCGCTCGGACAAAGCGACGACCATATGCAGAAGGCCTCCTCGGCATAAAAGATCGAGTTACCGTTACTGGATAGAATTCTCGTAACAAGCTCCATGACCCCATACGATGAGGCTAAAAACGCTACCGAGCCGGTTTCTTTCAGGCGACGAATGCCCAGACCACTAAAACGGACGGGCAAGCTGGCTTGGCACCAATATCGTTCCCTCAGGAAACTGCCAACTGACGTACGTTGTTAGGAGCAGTCCTAACAATGTACGTCAATTTGGGCAACGCAAAACAGCTCTTCAGAAGCGCCTACCTATAGCAATAGGACGTATGCCCCCATCTCTCTTTTTAAGAGCGTATAAAGCGCCACCATATAACTAAGCGCAAACCAGAGGATTAAGGTCCTCTCAATAGGAAGTTGCACAGCCGAGTCAGGGCATTCAACAACTTATGTCCATTGTCACCGGCCGAGGGAGATACCAACTCTTGCACATGCTCTGGACGCAACCCGTCTGGACCCGAAGCTGAACCCGTTTGTTGGTTTTCGTCAATTGGTGTGATACATTTTTACGCTGGTGTATTGCGCGGCTTAAACCCGTAAAATTATTTTTTGTAATCTATATACTTATAATAAAACTGTAGCGGGTCGAATTCTGTACATTGAAGATATTGTGAAAAAAAAATTTTGGGGGCACTCAATAGTCGATACTGATGACGAAACTGCATTTTTTTTCTTTCATGTCTGTCTGTCTCTCTGTCTGTCTGTCTGTCTGTGTGTATAGGGAACTCACATCACGCCGAAACTACTGATTCAATTCAAATGAAACTTGACATGATTTAAGATCATACTAAGCAGATGGTAGCTGTCTACTTTTAATCCCCAAATTCTGCACGGTTTTCTTGCAGAAAGGGGTTAAAGTCAGAATGTGTTTTTGGTTGTAACTCATGTTTGCGTTGTTCAATTTTGTTAATTCTAATTTTGTTAGAAATAACACATTTTTAATATAGTCTCATTAAAATTTTAGCATTATTGGTCGTGTGGTTCGGAAATAACATAGAAATAAATAATAACGGAATTAATAAGTTCGGTACATACTAACTTCTAAGTATTCTGTGACAATGTAAACAATAGTAGACCTGCTGGGATGTAACGGAGGTCATTTTATAGGATTCGAAGGCGGAGTCGGAGTTTTAAAATTTGATTTATCGGAGTCGGAACCTAAGTCGGAGGCATAGGCAGGATTAGAAGTGGTGGCAGGAGATACATTTTTATTGGGTTTTTTTTTTTTGCCAAACACTTGGACACGATAATCATTGACGAGCAATTGATTTAGGAATAAAGGATTATCTGCAATATTTATACACCTTACCTCCGATTATAACCTCCGTTTTTAAAGTTTCGGAGCCGAAGTCGGAAACGAAGGTCTAATAGTAATCGGAGGTTCCGACTTATCGGAGTCGGATTCGAAGCAGCTCTTCCCTGGTAGGCACACAGTACTCAAATCCGTCATCCGTCATCTATCGTCAGGTAATAATATGACAGTACCTGTCTTATGTTATTCCACAAAATGGCAGCTCATGGTACGAAACACAATCTGATATTTATTAGAAAATGTGTAATGTAGTATTTGTTGTTGTAGCGACAATAGTCAGGTCTGTTGCCATCGTCACGCGTAAGACCACTCCGGTTTGAGTAGGGCTGGGCTTGGCGGTGGAAAAAGCAAAAATTTTGTGTGTGAATTGTTCACCAGTATCTATTTATCTGGACGACGTAGCTTCTTAAATTAGTCGAGTGAACTTTTTACTTGCCTAGAAATTAGTAAGTTGACGTGAAATTATAATAATTGAAGTCGGTTTTTGTTTTTTCGGATATTATTTAAATCCAAATACTGTACTAAATTTAGTGTTCAACAAGCTTCGGTGCAGAAGCAGAACCAAAGCAGAACGTTGTTTTTTCTAAAATTGAATAAAATGTTATCTTACCAAGTATTATTATGTATATATTATGTAAAGGTTTGATTTGGTTGAAATTTGAAACACAGATATAGTCTCATATACTACCTATCATCTCGGAAAAAGCATGGGCCCTAACGAAACAAATATAAACGACAGAATGACATTACCAATTAGATTGACATTTGAAACACACATGGTTTAGAGTCTTAAATATTACAGCGGCTAATAAGTCTATCACCTACTACTTAGGATATCATCCTGTAAAAATGTACAAGTGGGTAAGTATCAGATCACGCACATCAGCTACAGACTCTTCGTATTGTATCCTATAAAAATCCTACAAACTTAACACTGCGGCTATGTTCGATACTCCACAACCTTACTACGAGTGTGTTTGATGGTGCTTAAAATATAAAATATGAAGTTGCTAAACTTGAATAAATATATTTTTGTGTGGAAAAACAAATCACTCTGTTTGTGTAATGACCACCCATCCAAACATTTTTACGTAAGTACTACGAATGCACTAAAAAGGTCGCAAGATCAACGTACGCGAACGAAGTAGCGGGTTCAGCTAGTTCTACAAATATAACCATGGGACAACATTTAAACAATAAGAAAATAAAAACATGAAATTGATGTTATACTTAGTAACAAGATTCCGGAGACAGTAAATATACACATAATTTAATAAAATATTATTATATAAGTAAAATGTTATTATGTATGTATGTATATTATGTAAACTTTTACTTACCACAGAGTCATAAGCTCTTTTGTATTTTTCCACTACATCAGCAAATATTTTGTACAGGCGTTGATAAGGTAACATACCATCATTATTACATATCTGTAAACTCGAGGTTAAAACTCGCAGTCGACAATAAAGAGCATAGTAAATAAAAATAATTAAAACCGCAATCGTACCAGTAATCACACAAATTGTTGTATAAATGATCCAGACCCATACAGGTCTTAAACACTCGTCATGCCAACAGTAAATTAAACTCACTGAAGTCATATAAAGTAAATATATTACCATTGCCAAACTTAAATGTTTTTCAGTTTTTTTCCCTAATTTATAGTTTTTTAGTTTTGTGTCAATATCTTTCATGTCAACAAAAAACTGATATAATGTCCTATCTGATTGCTTTAACAACAATATAATAACAAGTGTTATGTAATAAACAAGCACAAAATTTATCCAAACCATATAAATGGGAATATTTTTAAAATCATTAAAAAGTCCTAAAGTACAAGACGCACACAGTAATATACGTAAAAGTAGAGAAATAAAGTTAACGATGATTTTATTCTTTGAGTTTTGAAATTTCAAAAAACCTAGATTAAATCCAGAACAAAACTGAAATACTTTGAAAAATAATATCAAATTCGGATTTACGCGATTGTCATATTCGTTGAAAAACATATTTTCTGTTACACGTCTATAATATTCCAAAGTAAAATGTCAAATGAACTTCCGCATTAATACAACATGGTATTATGACTCAATATTAAATTAAAGGTATTGAAAGTGTTCTGTGAGTCACCACTTTTAGTCCTAAAATTGTTTATCTTAGATGTGAGGCCACATAATGTGTAATAAATTAATCAATTTCTCACTGAAAAGTAAATACCTACGTACACTAAACTCTTGAACACAATATGGCAGCTCATTTTAATTGAATAATTTTCGAACTCATTACTTATGTTAGCCATTTAAATGCTTCACCGTCATTCTCACTATCAACATAATTATAATTATTATTTTTTCTAAAATTATTCACCAAGTCACCTTGGATCCTAATATTTATTACAATCTAGCCTAATTAATTAAGTATAGGCCGATGAGTAATTTATATCTAACTTAAATTGCTACATAGTTTATACATAAGGTTTTTTTTTTTTTTTTAACTTTTATAGGCTTACACTTGACCATCTCGCTATAGCTCGCATGTTAAGCGACGATGCGGTCTACGTTGGAGCGTGTTTACCTATGTAGATGAAACCAATTCACTCTTGACTTGAAGACACAAAGATTGTAACCAACAGGGAAAACCCACTCAGGCAACGCATTCCAAAGCCTAGACGTTTTTATCACAAAAGTAGAGTCAAATCTCTTCGTTCGTGTCTTTGGAACGTCAACCATGAAATGATGTCGCTTTTTCAGCTACGAGCATTCTGATAGAAAAAAGGGCAAGGTGGTATCAGATTATGTAAATCAGTCGCACACTCTCCAAAGTGTATTCGATAAAAACCGAAAGGCTAGCAACTTTTCGGCGATTTCCAAGACTTTGTAGTCTTTTTCGCACAAGGGTGTCGTTGTCTATGAGTCTTTTGGCACGTCTCTCGATCGATTCCAAGGCCTCCAGCTGATACTTAGCCGAACCATCCCAAAGATGTGAACAGTACCTACTCCATACAAAAACGAATTTGAGCTTGAAATAACGTGAGCAACTGCTCAGACTTGAAGTACCTTCGCAACTCTGAGAGGACACCTAGCTTTTTGGCAGCTAGTTTGGCCTTGGGCTCGATATCGAACCAAAGTTGAGCGTAGATGTCAATGTAACGTCCAAAAGCTCGAGACGGTCAGAAATCGGCACGGATACACCTCTAAAAGGTGGGATCAGTTCGAATGGACCCCTTTTTGCGGAGAACAGACACGCCTGCGTCTTACTCTCGTTGAACTTGACCAGATTGGCATCGCCCCATGTAGACACCGCCTCAAGGGTCAAGCTCAAACGCTCGATTAGACCCTCTCTCAGTACCTGAGTTTGCTGCCCACTGGCTCTCGCACTAGATATGTAACTCTCTACAACGGTGTTATCATCTGCATACCCAAAGATTTTCCCGAAGATTTTTTTTGACGTGAGTTTTCCAGCGTAACTTTGTTTCTAGAGTCATGCCTAAATATTTGGCTTTATTTTCGTATGGTATACATTGTCCATTTATGAATACTGGATGGTATTGTTTTTTATTGTTTGTGTAGTATAGGTGAACAGTTTTGGACTCATTTAGCTTAATACGCCACATTTTTGTCCAGTCATGTATTTTATTTTGGTGTAAGTGATTTTATGAACCTGATCAATCGTAGAATGTTTTTATCTGAACCCAAAAACATTATACGATAGAACATAATATAAATAATATTATGTTTTTTGAAAGATACTGGTCATCACAATAATAAAAATGTAATTCAGCCGGATCCATGGCTTTGCGTATTCATCTACTACTTGTTAGTAGTACAGGGTTATTTTTTTTGCAAAATAAAGTAGTTATTAAAAATTTTTCATTAACTTCCAAAATACTCAAACAAAAAGGTGACGCGCAATGATTCCTCTGGATAAAAAACGTTGAATACGGCTGAAACTTCGAGTTAAATTGACGATATCACACTAACTAACCTGGGTTACTACTATTTTTGAGGTTTTACATGTATAAAATATTTTGTAGTGGTGATGACAGGGAGACAAGGTCTCGAAATCTCCTGCAAAGGCAGTGTCAATAGACTAAATGGCGTCATGGCAACAAAATGAAAAACAGCATACCCCCGTCACCGACGCACCTGAACCGTGACCTCAAAGACCAGAGTAAATGAGTGACAGGCGCCCCTGCGTCTGAACATCTTTGGTCCCCTACGACGGGTCAGGTTTGTGGTTTCACCGCCTACCACTTTTTCACTGCAGAGGATGATTGGAAAAGTAGCGCACCGCAATACCAGCACTTTTCTTCGCCTGCAGTCATCGCCATCGCACGTTGGCAACCACGAAAGACTGCGGCGGGCCGGAAAAACTGTGCACCGTAATACCGGCACTCCTTTCCCGCCGTGGTATCTCCTCTACTGCCGCGGTACCCTGCCAAGTATTGGCGTCCACCTGCGCCGTGCAACTCCCTCCGGGCCGCATAGCCGTCGGCTTGGAGCTCAAAACTCTGGCGAACGGCCACACTGTTGGTTCCTCTTTGCGTCACCGTGGCTAACCAGGCCACCGATTCGGCCGGCCTCGATTAATGCATATGCCAACTGGCATCAAGTGCCTTCTACCTATATACTGAGGGCTCAAAAACTAGTAGCTACTACATTTATCTTGTTGTAGTGCGCTTCGCGGACCCTAATATTTTAGGCGGAAGGCTTTAAATAGCCTTAAATGCAATTTTTAATGCGTCTACAGAAGCAATGGCAATATGCATCATACGCGATTGACGTGCTATCTCCAGGAAAGTGGTTTGTCTTCTGGCTGGGTCACCACTCACCACCTAGAAGCAGAGATTCATGTAAATATGTACGCATGGCACAGACAGCACCACTGCAACCGTGGACCAGGGTTGACACTGAGAACGATGTAGTTATAGAAGTACCACGCTTGTCAAACCATCCTGAAAGAGTAGAATAAACGATTGAACTATTCTTAGTCCAGAAACTGGACCGTCGAGGCAAATTGGTCTGTTGTTGAAGACTCGCTAGGAAGGCTACATGAGTTGCTTACCTTTCGGATTGTGCAGGTGTTTTCTGGATATGGGAGCTTTAGTAAATACTTGTGCCAAATAGCTGGAAAAGAACCGGCGACCATGTGTCACCACTATACCTGAATAGAGAATACGGCACTACATTGAACGAGTGCCCAGTATAAGCAAGCAATCGTCGACACTTCGTCGTAACTGTAGGAAACGATAATTTGCTTCCAGCGCTGGTCAATGGAATGCAAGAGAACGTGAGAGGCAGCTGTTTCTTTTGGTGGACCAGTAGCGACCTAGGTTTATATAGTTTAACAAAACCATAAAATATTTTATATGCCAAGCAAGAATAAGATCATAGAAAACATCACGAAACCAAAATCTTGCCTTTATAACATTAAAATGGTTAAAATAATATTATCAAAGTTACGTGCACATTAAATATGTCTTACCACGGGTTCATAAGCAATCTTGTATTTTTCCACGAAGTCAGCAAATAATTTGTACAAACGTTGAAAAGGTAACACAGCATCATCATTGCAGTTGTGTAAACTAGACGTCAAAACTCGCAGTCGACAATAAAGAGCATAGTAAATAAAAGTAATTAAAACCGCAACTGTGCCAGTACTCGCACAAATTGTTAAATTTGTGAACCAAATATATAAAGGTCTTAAACGAACATCACGTGACATATATATGAAACTTATTGCGGTTACAAAAAGTAAATTTATAGTTAATAAGAAAAATAAATGTATTTCAATTTTTTTACCTAATTTACGAGATTTTAGTTTTATGTCAATAAGAATCATATCAATAAGAAACTGATAAAATGTCCTGTCTGATTGCATTAAAGATAATATAAGAATAAATATCACGTGATATGCAAATTCTAAAAAGATCCAAATTATGTAGGCAGGAATACTTGTTTCTTCTTTGATAAGCCCTAAAGTACAAAACGCACACAATAGTATACGTATAAGTATAGCGATAAAGGTTACGGCAAATTTAACTTTTGAAGTTCTATATTTATAAAAACCCAGATTAAATCCAAAACAAAATTGAAATGCTTTGAATATAACCATCAAATATGGATTTATTCGATTGTCGTATTCGTTGAAAAACATGTTTTCTGTTACACGCAACGCTACGTCAAATAGAACTAACCACGCATCGACTCAACAAGAATAACATAATATTTCAGTCGCCACTGATAGAACTTTCATTAATTTGTTTTGACATGTAAGATTAATTATTAAGATTAAGACCACGTAACTATTAAATGAATCAACTACTCTTCACTTAAAAATAATGATTAATCCAATAGTTCCAACACAACATAATGAAGACCCAATTTATTTGATAAGTCTGAACTCATCGATATAATTATGTTTCATCTTAATCAGAACCAGCGTAACATAAATTCTTCTTGTAATATGTATAGAGCTCTACCATAAAATGCAATTCAGGCGGTTTCGTCGCTTTACGATTCCAACTGTCACTAGCCGTTTTCTATCGCTGTTTCTAATCTTAGGACATCCTGTATTACATGTGAAGCTGTCTCTGCCCCAGAACTGTTGGTTATCGCTTCTGATGCAGATGTAGCAAGCCCACTGCTACTGCTATTTCGATGACATCAGTGCTTCCAATCACTCACTCTGACCTAGGTGATAAGGACATAGGATGCAAGCGTATATTCCGAGAGCTGGTAGCTAAATTTGGGTAGGTATTTGAGGCAATCTGAAAACTTGTCACATAGTTCTCCTATTGAAGTGAAAACTTCTTTAGGCGCGCCTTTACAAATTTTTCGCGGGGGGGTAAATTGGATTCTACCGTCACGCTCGGGTATGATAAGCAATCTTCGGGTAAACTCGGGATCTTGGCGATTGGGTGTCTAGAAATGCGTCAGCCAATGGGAAATGCTGGAAGGGTGTAGCTTCGCCATCATGGCATGGCCATCTAGAAATGCGTGAGCCAATGGGGAATGCTGATGCATTTCTAAATGGCTATGCCAAGATGGCGAGGCCACACCCTCCGGTTACACCCGTATAGTTTCTAAAGTAAGCTATCAGATTCTGAGTTATAAGTTTTCACTTCTATCGGCAGTTCGTATGACTGCCAATATTTTTTTTATATTCCTTCGCGGAGGTGTAGACCAGGCGTGTATTTTGTTCTGACGAAATTAACGTAATATTCCGAGAGCTGCTAGCATATTTTGGTTAATCCCCGATTGAGTTCGTTACATATTACGATCATGAGCGTGTTAGCTAAACCTGGTTATAATCCTGATAAAACTGGAAATAATTACAGCGTTCATAATTAATTTCAAACCTATCCAGTTGGAACTATTATACTTAGAAACTAAGTAACTAACTAATAAACTAACAAATTATCGCCTTTTTAAATTTAGTGCGAACTAACAATATTGAAATAATGTTAATGTACATATATCTTACCACAGAGTCAAAAGCAAGTTTGTACTTTTCCACGACGTCAGCAAATAATTTGTATAGACGTTGATAGGGTAAGATAGCGTCATTATTACAGTTCTGTATGCTAGACGTCAAAACTCGCAGTCGACAATAAAGAGCATAGTAAACAATAAAGTGGCCAAGTGCGAGTTGGACTCGCCCATGAAGGGTTCCGTTGCAGCAAGTAACATAATATACATAGTACACATAGTTCTTGTAGTTCCTTGTAACTTTGATCGAAGTTTCAATAATAGTGTATTTATGACGTACTAAAAAAAACTACTCATCAGATCGAGTTCAAACTAATTTTCGTTGGTAGTTTACATGGTAATGTACATCATATATTTTTTTTAGATTTTTCATTCTCCTACTTTAGAAGTTAGAGGGGGGGACACACACATTTTACCACTTTGGAAGTGTCTATCGCGCAAATTATTCAGTGTAGACGAAAATGATTTTAGAAACCTCAATATCGTTTTTGAAGACCTATCGATAGACACCCCACACGTGTAGGTATGATGAAAAAAAAATTTTTGAGTTTCAGTTCTCAGTATGGGGGGCAACCCTAATTTTTCTTTTTTTTAATTTTTTTTGTTTAAATCTTAATGCGGTTCACAGAATACATCTACTTACCAAGTTTCAACAGTGTAGTTCTCATAGTTTCGGCAAAAAGTGGCTGTGACATACGGACGGACAGACAGACAGACAGACAGACAGACAGACATGACGAATCTATAAGGGTTCCGTTTTTACGTTTTACGGAACCCTAAAAACAAGTGATACCGCAACTGTACTATTACCCGCACAAATTGTTGAATATACGATCCAAGCCCACAAAGCTCCTAAACTCTTGCCACTCAAATAAAAACTGAAACTTACTGTGGTGGCATAAAATACATTTATGGTTATTAACAAAAATAAATATTTTTCAATTTTTTTCCCTTAATCACGTACTTTTAGTTTTATATAAATGTATTGCATATCAATAAGAAACTGAAAAAATGTCCTATCTGACTGTTTTAACGATAATGTAAAGACCAATGTTATGTAAAAAGCAAATGTGAAATTGATCCAAATTATATAGATGGGACTATTTGGTTTTTGGTTAAAAAGTCCTAAATTACAAGACGCACAGGACAATAAACATTTAGTGAGAGACATTATATTTACTGCATGTTTATTATTTAAATTCCTATATTTGATAAAACCCAAATCAAATCCATAAAAAAATTGATAGAATTAAAAAAATACCATTAAGAGTGCGCCTAAAGCCAGGAAAAAATCAGATTTCACCCGCGCGACGCGTTTCGTAACGTGATGTACATAAAGTCGAGAATAGCATTTTGGAGTTTGGAGGAAAAATCAATATTTAATCAGGAGTCCATTTTTGACCAAGTTTTATTTAATTACTCAATAACTAAACATAAATTTAAAAAAGTGTTCGGTTACTTTACTAGAACGTACAAATAGGAATTTTATTACCAAAAAATAATGTGGGGTCATCGCTGATAATTTCGAGTACTCGAATTAAAACGGGTTTTTTCGGTGTCATTTTTATTTTTTTATTGTAAAAAACTCTGATCTATTTTTAAAATTCTATTCGGTTATTGTGCTTCTTCTTGATTGTACCCACACGTCAATATTTTTTTTGTCATAGTTTTTAGTTTCTTAACTTCAGTGAGCGGCGTCGAAAATGTTCTTTTTTCGTTTTCTGGCTTTAGGCGCCCCCTTAAATATGCATTTATACGATTGTCGTATCACGTCTCCAATGTCAATATTTCAGCGTAAAATGATAAATAATAATAGAATAGTAAAACTCCACATCAACTCAACAAGTTATTACTTTTTGTATATTGCTCTAGGTATACTCATAGGAAATACTCTATGTAGAATAATATTAATTGTCTGTGCCCACATAAATAAATTAATACATACTCGTATGTATTAATTTATTAACTTCTCTCACAAAACTAATAACAAAACCAAACTTTCTAACACAATACAATTTAAATTGATTAATTTAGGATCTCACAGTGTATATTCTTCAATTAGGTGCTTCATTATTACCATATAATTTTTGTTTTTTTGTCTTCGGCTAGATACTCTTGCCATCATTATAAAACGCAATTTTCCGGATCCATGGCTCAAAGTTTTCAGCTGCTACTAGACTATTGTCTACCCTAATATTTAAGGGTAGCGGTATTTTAAATTCTGAAGTTTTACATAAAGTATTTTATAGTAGTAGTACCTCCTGTATCTGATGTTATAAATTGAGTAGTGATGAAATAAGTAATCACCATTTAGTTTTAATTACGAAAATCGTGAAAATAAATACGTGTAGAGGACTACAAATGATCTCCCAGAGATAAGGAAAGAAACAAAGGCAAAAAAAGTGTGTGTACGTACCCAAGAAGTTAGGTAAAGGTGCTTCTTGTATTTTAATTCTTCATGCCAAGAAGTCTAACTTCAACTATTATAAGACAGATAACATTATCTTCAACGCAAGAAGTATGAACGTAAAACTAAAATGTTGACTAGCTAACATAAGGATTTCGGTTTTCCGTGACAACATCACTGAAAAATTATTCTCAATAGGTTTCCCTAGCGTGCTAAAGAAGTATGATTTCAATTAATATAAATCCAAAAAATTTAGTAGGTAATATTATTAAAATAATAAGTTAGACAGAGTCATAACAATTTTTGTATCCTTCCACGACGTCAGCACATGACAATCGTTAGTAAGGCATATTTATAGCGTAACTATTACAGTTCAGTACCTTCGAAGCCAAAACTCGCAATCGACAATAAAATGCATGATCTATACTAATATTATAAAGCTGAAGAGTTTGTTTGTTTGTTTGAACGCTAGGATCTCGGGAACTACTGAACTGATATGAAAGGTTATTTTTCTGTTGGATAGTCCATTTATCGAGGAAGGCTATAGGCTATAATACATTACGCTACTTTCAACAGGTATGGAGTATGCATGAAGAATGTAATGAAAACGGGAAAAATTATTTCTCTTCGAGAGCTTTGTTAGTTTTTTAGTAGTTATACGTTCTCTTTGGTCGTTGAAGTCTGTGACAGGACGTGAAATTAGTGTCATTTGAAGAAATATCTCTCTACTTAGTCTGTGGAAGAAATCAAATTTGTTCTATAACAATAATGCATTGTTGCATATTTACGTACTTTTGTAGTATCGAATTTAATATCTCCCTTTTCTATTTTGTGTACCACCTATTGTTGTTTATATTTGTCCATCGGTTTTTATACACTAACATAACTATTCGTACATTGGAAGTACTTTAAGTAAGAATCATGCTACCTCAACTTTACGCTAAACGGTTTTCCGACAATTCAGCTCAAGATTATCTGAAGAAGATTGATCACCTGAATGAAGAATCATACTCCAATGAAGAACATTTAGAACATTAACGATACTCTCAATGTTTTATAAAATAAAATTAAAAAATCCTTTATTCAACTGCACTAAATCTTTTAAATACATTCAGCTTCACTAGTTTATACAGTTATTATTATTATTTATTACAATTTCATGTGACAAAAGTTAATACAAATATATTTTTAAAAAATCTGTTTTGTAGAATTTATGTCAAATCGGTACATTAATTATTATTATTTTAGTTTAGGTATAATATGTCTATGAAGTATTGGATGTCAATGTTTATCATATGTCTCGTGTGCAGATGTTGCCTCTTTGGCATAGGCCTCCCCCAGTTCCTTCCATAATTTCCTTTCTCGTGCTATTCTCATCCATTCTGTCCCTTGCCTCTGTGTAAATACGTCTTCCCAGCGTCGGTTAGGGCGTTCTCTTTTCCTTTTGTCTTCTCTTGGTATCCATTCCGTTACTTTCTTTGTCCATCTTTCATTACTCATTCTACAAATGTGACCAGCCCAATTCCATTTCAATGTTCTTATAGTTTCTATTATGTCTCTTACTTTCGTTTCGTCTCTTATCGCTCTGTTGTTTATTCGATCCGACAGTCTTATTCCCAACATACTTCGTTCCATCTTCTTTTGACACACCGCTAGTTTCTGCTCATCCTCTGATCTTAAAGCCCATGTTTGGCAACCATATATGAGGGACGGCAAAATAGATACATTGTACAATTTCGTCTTGATAACAATATTAACATCTTTATTATTCATAATTTCTTTTAAGCTCCAATATTTTTTCCACGCTATTGCAATCCTTCGTTCTATTTCTTTTGCAGTTAGGTCTTCAAAAGCAATGGATTGCCCAAGATAAGTGTATTCGGAAACATACTGAATATTTTCTTTATCTATAGTTACGGGATCCTGAATTCCGTTCGTCATTATTTTAGTTTTTGAAGCATTGAGACTTAAACCCACCTTTTTGCTCTCGGGTGCAAGTTCATTTAACATTTGTTCTAACTGTTCTGAGGAATCCGCAAAAATTACTATATCGTCAGCGAACCTCAGATGGCTTAGATATTGTCCATTGACTATGATTCCACTCTTTTGCCAGTCTATTTTACGAAATATCATTTCCAACACTGAGCAAAAGATTTTCGGTGACAAAGGATCTCCCTGGCGGACTCCTTTTCCGATAGGAAAATCCTGACCATCCTTCTCCAGTCTGATTTTGGAAGAACTTTGGGAGTATATGTTATGAAAAATTTTGATGTTACCCTCATGTATTCCATGTTGCTTCAGCGCTTGCCATATAGCAAGTATATATTCCATTATGTTCGAGTGAATCAAACGCTTTTTTGAAGTCTATGAAACCGATATATATTATTCTACTATACTCTTTGCACTTGCTCACTATATGCGAAACCACCTGGATGTGGTCAGTGGTCGAGAAGTTTTTGCGAAATCCCGCTTGTTCTTGTGGTTGGCTTTCATCCAGAGTTGGAGCAAGACGATTGAGAATTACCTTTGAAAAAACTTTATAAATGTTAGACATTAAGCTGATCGGTCTATAATTTCCAAGTTCATTTCTGTCCCCTTTTTTATGTAAGAGTATTGTCTATAGTAATGTTTTAGTTGTAATAAAATTGCGGTGATACCTACTACCAAATGGAAGCCATAAGAAAAAAGAAGAAGAACATTGTTTGCATTGGAATTTTCAAATACATGGTGTTAATATTTATCCGAATAAATACATTATTTATCACAGGCATTTATTATTTTGCGCAAAATGACCCTTGACATTCATCATCAGCCGCAAGACGTCCACTGTTGGACATAGGCCACCCCCCTAGATTTCCACAACAAACGGTCCTGCGCAACCTGCAACCAGCGGTTTCCAGTGACCTTTGTGAGGTCATCTGTCCATCTAGTGGGAGGCCGTCCAACACTGCGTCTTCCAGTTCGTGGTCGCCACTCAAGAACCTTTTTTCCCCATCGGTTGTCAGTTCTGCGAGCAATGTGGCCTGCCTATTGCCACTTCAGCTTAGCTACTCTTCAAGCTATGTCGGCTACTTTCGTTCTTTTGCGAATATCCTCATAACGAATTCTGTCGCGCAAATACCCTTGACATTATGTGATTTTAATGAATGCTTTAGGAATAATCCTTAGTTTTAAAACAACACTGCAACAAAATAATATACCACTTTATTGTGATCACGTGGTCCAGTAATGTTTCTTAGCGTTGTCTTCCAAATGACTCGAGGTGATGTAGCCTCAGTGGTGGAACCGCGGCCATCTCTAGCCGCGGTCGTGAGGACGAATCTCTCGCTCTCGACCATCTTAGCCAAGTTGCTGGAGAGTGAAAGGTCATCTGAGTTGGAGGAACAAGATAGAGCACGCCATGATCTCTCACTCATCCAATGAGACGTAAGTGGACACGGGAGCGATCCTAGAGCTGCACTTGACTCGGATCCTGTTTCCACTGGAGGGTCTGGCGTGTTGGACGTTTAAGGCGGTTCGGCATTGCACCTAGGGATATAACTTCCCGAGGACGTGACGCGTCGCTGGTTTCTGACGCGTCACTGGAACCAAATACGGTGGTTCGGACGCCTTCCGCGAGGTGTTCTCGCAAAAGGCGGCGGCAATGGTAGAGTCGCGGTCGAGTGCGATAGCGGTCCTAAGACTCTGCTGCCAACCCACGGCTGGAGAAACCTGCGGGGGTTTTGTTATTCAATTAGTCTGAACTCATCGATATACATATGTTTCATCTTAACCAGAACCAGCATAACATATTTTATGCTTGTATTACGAGTAGGTATAGACCTCCACCATAAAATGCAATTAAGGCGGTTGCGTCGCTGTACGATTCCGACTGCCACTAGCCGTTTTCTATAAAAAGTCGCTGTTTCTAATCTTAGGGCATCCTGTAATACATGTGAAGCTGTCTCTGCCCCAGAACCGTTGGTTATCGCTTCTGATGCAGATATAACAAGCCCCCTGCTACTGCTATTTCGATGACATCAGTGCTTCCAATCACTCACACTGACCTAGGTGATAAGGACATAGGATGCAAACTTGTATTCCGAGAGCTGGTAGCTAAATTTGGGTAGGTATTTGAGGCAATCTGAAAACTTGTCACATAGTTCTCCTATTATATCCCTACGCGGAGGTGCAGGCCTGGCTGGTGAGTAGCGGGGCAAAATAAATCCCTCAATTTAGCTCACCTGGCAGGAAGATATTCCCTCTAAAATGACGTCTCTTTTTGAGAATCCCTGTTTTTTGTTGTAAATAACACCCTACACACAATTTAATTGTCTCAAAATTTGCCTCAAACTCATTTTTTGGATTTTTTCAAAACATATTTGTCTCTCGCCTGGCAATTCAAAAAAGGCACTAAATTATCTAGCTTTTTTATTTTTTGAACATTTAACTACATCATAACCGCCTCTCACTAGCCAGGTCAGCACCTCAATGTTGGGGAATAATACTCGTAGGAGAATTATGTGACAAGTTTTCAGCTTACCTCAAGTACGTACCCAAAATATGCTAGCAGCTCTCGGAATATTACGCTAACTTCGTCAGAACAAAATACTCTGAATAAAAATAGTTACCAAACATGTACGACTTGACCCCGGATTAGCTAACACGCTCATGATCGTAATATGTAACGAACTCAATCGGGGATCAACCACAAGGTGTTTTTAAAGAAATACACGGGTAGCTCACGTTTGATATAGTAAGTCGAGTCCGACTCAAGTTTCGATCGCGTCTGGCGATCTTTTTCAAGGCGAGTGCGCGCGCTTGTTCGCTGTTCGTTTAGCGCTGCGATCGAAACTTGAGCCGAACTGGACTGACTATATCAAACGTGAGTTATCCGTGTATTTATTTAAAATGTGTAATAACCACGTTAGTTTCCACACAAGGTGGTTACCTATTTTAGAAGCCACCTTACATAAGGCGGTAAGAGAGAATAGTGGCATCCATAGCGGATAATGATGACAAAGTTCCTATAAAATAAAATGACATGAGTCAGTACAATTGTACCTATTAAAACATAATTATTATACTCGCATAATGAATGACAACTCTGTAGGATAATAATTACATTGAAGTAATTATTTTAAACATTGATAATGTATACATATAGTATGCTCTTGCTTTTGTTTTTATTTTTTACTAGCTGATCCGCGCGCGCGTTGCTACGCCATCTATCAAAAATTGGTCGTACCAATTCAAATTTTGAACAAATTCGGTTACCTTAGGTTCTAATGACGCAAACTTTAAGTTAGACACAAGCTGTCACGCAACGAAAGCTCTCAAAAAGCAATATTTTTTCCCGTTTTTGTTATATTTTTCATTCATACTCCGCACCTGTTGCTAGTAGCGTAATGTTAAATAGCCTATAGCCTTCCTCGATAAATAGACTATCCAACAGAGAAATAATGTTTCAATTCGGACCAGTAATTCCCGAGATCCTAGCGTTCAAACAAACAAAAAAACATACAAACAAACTCTTCAGCTTTATAATATTAGTATAGATTAATTCACGTGTAAATTGTACATTTATCAATAAATAACTTTGACTTTAATAGTAAACTTGGAAGTAGAAAACTTTTACAGCCAGTTGCACGTACTATATACTCACCAGTTTCCACAAATCGAGGTTAAAATAGCTATTTTGACTCAGTGTGTCATTAAATGATTTAACAACTACTTATTTATCGCGATAAAAAGTTAGTGACGTTAGAGTAGTTCATTGGTCCATCCTGATAAAACTGGAAGTATACAGACGATCTACAAATTTATTCTCAAGCCCGACGCTCTAACCTAAACGTTGCTATTGACACGGTTAACGCCGATCTACGAAAAATTATACATTGGAGCAACTCGTTTGGCTTAAACGTTAATCCTACCAAAACTCAGGTAATTATAATTGGCAGTCCTTACATGATTGCCAAGGTCGACTGGGCTACTATCCCACAAGTTACATTTAATGGGATTGTAATTCCGTATAGTGAAACTGTCAAAAACCTCGGCGTTATTTTTGATCGCACTTTGAGTTGGGAGCCTCACTTAAAATGTATTAGCAGTGAACTCTTTGCATCTGGTGGATCGTTGAGACGCCTCCGTAATTTTTTACCAACTGCTACCAAAATTGCGCTTGCACAGTCTCTTCTGCTTCCCATTCTGGACTATGCAGATGCCTGCTATCTGGATCTCAACGAAGATCAGCTAAATAAACTTGAGCGTCTTCAAAATTATTGTATAATTATGATTTATATTTGGATTACGCAAATATGATCATGTGTCTCAGTTTCGTATGCAGCTCAAGTGGCTTCCCATTCGCTTTCGTCGGAATGCTCATATTTTATCTCTTGTCTATAATGTACTGTTTAATCCCTCGTACCCACGCTATTTGAAAAACGTGTTTACATTCTGGAGCATCACGCACTCTCGGCCTCTCAGATCAAAACATAACTTGTCGCTTCAATCGCCCTCAGCACACAGTCAATTCTACGGCAAGTCGTTTACTTCTCAGGCTGTTCAGCTATGGAATGCTTTGCCTGTATCTACTAGGCAAGCTCCATCGCTTGCTGTTTTTAAAGACCATGTGAAACAAATTTACTTTTCGCAGTCGTCACCTAGTTGAAATAATCACTCTTAATTGTGTATCCATACTTAAACTTTTAATGTATATTATTATTTTTATACAAATTATTATATGTATTAGGATGTACAATTATTTTTATGTAGGTTTATCAGTACATTATTCATGTTACTGGTATTTTTTTTTTGTTTTTTTTTAGTAATGCTATAGAAGAATCCACCTCTTTTTATTTATACTTCCCGTTGTCCTATTTTCGTATCTGTTTTTCCATCCTACGGTTGCCTGGAAGAGATTGCTTTTAGCGATAAGGTCGCCCATTGCTACTTTAATTTTAGTCTTTAAGTTTGTATGTCTTTTATTTTAAATTTAGTGCAATAAAGAGTTAATCTATCTATCTATCTAACTATGATACTTAGAAACTAACTAACTAACTTACACCAATAAACTAACAAATTATCGCCTTTTTAAATTGAGTTCGAACTAACAATATTGAAATGTTTATGTACAATTATATCTTACCACAGAGTCAAAAGCAAGTTTGTACTTTTCCACGACGTCAGCAAATAATTTGTACAGACGTTGATAGGGTAAGATAGCGTCATTATTACAGTTCTGTAAACTAGAGGTCAAAACTCGCAGTCGACAATAAAGAGCATAGTAAACAAAAATAATTACAACCGCAACAGTACCATTACCCGCACAAACTGTTGAATATACGATCGAAGCCCACAAAGGTCCTAAACTCTTGCCACTCAAATAAAAACTGAAACTTACTGTGGTGGCATAAAATACATTTATGGTTATTAACAAAAATAAATATTTTTCAATTTTTTTCCCTTAATCACGTACTTTTAGTTTTATATAAATGTATTGCATATCAATAAGAAACTGAAAAAATGTCCTATCTGACTGTTTTAACGATAATGTAAAGACCAATGTTATGTAAAAAGCAAATGTGAAATTGATCCAAATTATATAGATGGGACTATTTGGTTGTTGGTTAAAAAGTCCTAAATTACAAGACGCACAGGACAATAAACATTTAGTGAGAGACATTATATTTACTGCATGTTTAATATTTAAATTTCTATATTTGATAAAACCCAAATCAAATCCATAAAAAATTGATAGAATTTAAAAAAAAATATGCATTTATACGATTGTCGTATCACGTCTCCAATATTTCAGCTTAAAATGATAGATAATAATAGAATAGTAAAACTCCACATCAACTCAACAAGTTATTACTTATTTGTATATTGCTCTAGGTATACTCATAGGAAATACTCTATGTAGAATAACATTAATTGTCTTCAACGTCTGTGCCCACATCCTCGTATGTATTAATTTATTAACTTCTCACACAAAACTAATAACAAAACCAAACTTTCTAACACAATACAATTTAAATTGATTAATTTAGGATCTCACAGTGTATATTCTTCAATTAGGTGCTTCATCTATACTTATAATAAAACTGTAGCGGGTCGAATTCTGTACATTGAAGATATTGTAAAAAAAAAATTTTGGGGGCACTCCCTAGTCGATACTGATTGCGAAACTGCATTTTTTTTCTTTCATGTCTGTCTGTCTGTCTGTCTGTGTGTATAGGGAACTCACATCACGCCGAAACTACTGATTCAATTCAAATGAAACTTGACATGATTTAAGATCATACTAAGTAGATGGTAGCTGTCTACTTTTAATCCCCAAATTCTGCACGGTTTTCTTGCAGAATGGGGTTAAAGTCAGAATGTGTTTTTGGTTGTAACTCATGTTTGCGTTGTTCAATTTCGTTCATTCTTATTTTGTTAGAAACAACACATTTTTAATATAGTCTCATTAAAATTTTAGCATTATTGGTTGTGTGGTTCGGAAATAACATAGAAATTAAATAATAACGGAATTAATAAGTTCGGTACATACTAACTTCTAAGTATTCTGTGACAATGTAAACAACAGCAGGTCTACTACGAAGTTCGATAAACGATATATCGGCCGAATTTATGAAGTTTCCGACCACGAATGACAATCGGTCGGTTGATCAGATCGGCCGTTTCGTTGGATCCGACCCTCATCCGACCTAAGTCTATAACTTGCGACCCGAAATGTATCGATCCGAATGTTTTTCGTGGTAGGCTACAATCCAATTCAGCTGTCGGTCGGATGCGATCATTCGGAGTTTGTTTTCGTAGTAGACGTGCTGGGATGTAACGGAGGTCATTTTATCGGATTCGAAGGCGGAGTCGGAGTTTTAAAATTTGATTTATCGGAGTCGGAACCGAAGTCGGAGGCATAGGCAGGATTAGAAGTGGTGGCAGGAGATACATTTTTATTGGGTATTTTTTTTTTGGCAAACACGTGGACACGATAAACATTGACGAGCAATTGATTTAGGAAGTTGGGATTTTGTATGTTAATTTACTATCCACCACAATAAAGGATTATCTGCAATATTTATATACCTTACCTCCGATTATAACCTCCGTTTTAAAAGTTTCGGAGCCGAAGTCGGAAACGAAGGTCTAATAGTAATCGGAGGTTCCGACTTATCGGAGTCGGATTCGAAGCTCTTTCCTGGTAGGCACACAGTACTCAAATCCGTCATCCGTCATCTATCGTCAGTTGAACGTCAGGTAATAATATGACAGTACCTGTCTTATGTTTTTCTTCAAAATGGCAGCTCATGGTACGAAACACAATCTGATATTTATTAGAAAATGTGTAATGTAGTATTTGTTGTTGTAGCGACAACATGAATAGATCATCTGTGAAAATTACAACTCTCTAGCTACCACCGTTCTTCAGATACAGTCTGGTGACAGACGAACGGACGAACAGCGAAGTCTCAGTAATAGGGTCCCGTTTTTACCACGTACATATATTATATGGAAAACAGGGAGGCGGTTTTTTGAATATTAACAAAAACTGGATGACAAGATGTTCAGGCCCACTACCAGTCGGAAGCATGCCGTTGCGTCGGCAAAGCTCTCGGAAAGGCTTTTGAAGATGAAGTCAGCTCCCGGCCTTCACAGGCACGATGTCTCAACTCTCAACCCCAAAAGGCTTAAATATAAAACCACTACCGAGGGTTGCATATTTCCGCCGTTTGAGACGCTCAGCTGAATTAGCCGCTGCACTGGCCTTACCATGTGTCTCTCGAAGAAGTGATGGTGCCAGAGTATCGACACAAGCTGCGTCCCACACTAGGGGCCGACTCAACTTCCAAGGCAAAAAACTCATGCCGTCAGGTATTTTGCCATCGTCACGCGTAAGAACACTCCGGTTTGAGTAGTTCTGGGACATTGGCGGTAGAAAAAGCCAAAGTTTTGTGTGTGAATTGTTCACCAGTATCTATTTATCTGGACGACGTAGTCATAGCTTCTTAAATTAGCCGAGTGAACTTTTTACTTGACTCGAAATTAGTAAGTTGACGTGAAATGATAATAATTAAAGTCGGTTTTTGTTTTTTTGGATATTATTTCAATCCAAATCTATACTTATAATAAAACTGTAGCGGGTCGAATTCTGTACATTGAAGATATTGTGAAAAAAAAATTTTGGGGGCACTCCATAGTCGGTACTGATGGCGAAACTGCATTTTTTTTCTTTCATGTCTGTCTGTCTGTCTGTCTGTGTGTATAGGGAACTCACATCACGCCAAAACTACTGATTCAATTCAAATGAAACTTGACATGATTTAAGATCATACTAAGTAGATGGTAGCTGTCTACTTTTAATCCCCAAATTCTGCACGGTTTTCTTGTAGAAAGAGGTTAAATTCAGAATGTGTTTTTGGTTGTATTTCATGTTTGCGTTGTTCAATTTCGTTAATTTTTATTTTGTTAGAAAGAATATATTTTTAATATAGTCTCATTAAAATTTTAGCATTACTGGTCGTGTGGTTCGGAAATAACATAGAAATTAAATAATAACGGAATTAATAAGTTCGGTACATACTAACTTCTAAGTATTCTGTGACAATGTAAACAACAGCAGGTCTACTACGAAGTCCGATAAACGATATATCGGCCGAACTTATGAAGTTTCCGACCACGAAAGACAATCGGTCGGTTGATCAGATCGGCCGTTTCGTTCGATCCGACCTTCATCCGACCTAAGTCTATAACTTCCGACCCGAAATGTATCGATCCGAATGTTTTTCGTGGTAGGCTACAATCCGATTCAGCTGTCGGTCGGATGCGATCATTCGGAGTTTGTTTTCGTAGTAGACCTGCTGGGATGTAACGGAGGTCATTTTATCGGATTCGAAGGCGGAGTCGGAGTTTTAAAATTTGATTTATCGGAGTCGGCACCGAAGTCGGAGGCATAGGCAGGATTAGAAGTGGTGGCAGGAGATACATTTTTATTGTTTTTTTTTTTGCCAAACACGTGGGCACGATAAACATTGACAAGCAATTGATATAGGAAGTTGGGATTTTGTATTTTAATTTACTATCCACCACAATAAAGGATTATCTGCAATATTTATATACCTTACCTCCGATTATAACCTCCGTTTTAAAAGTTTCGGAGCCGAAGTCGGAAACGAAGGTCTAATAGTAATCGGAGGTTCCGACTTATCGGAGTCGGATTCGAAGCAGCTCTTCCCTGGTAGGCACACAGTAGTCAAATCCGTCATCCGTCATCTATCGTCAGGTAATAATATGACAGTACCTGTCTTATGTTTTTCCACAAAATGGCAGCTCATGGTACGAAACACAATCTCATATTTATTAGAAAACTAGCTGTTACCCGCGACTTCGTCCGCGCGTAATAAATACTAAGGTAACTCAGGCAGTACCTATTTTTATACCCAGACGCATTTACGGTTATTAAAAACAGCTTATGATAATACAATTTCATCAAAATCGGTTCAGTTGTTTCGATGTGAAAGCATAAGACACATTCGTCCCCCATTTCAACTCCAATTTCATCCCCATACAGTTCGAAATTACAAAATTGATAGAATTTCAGAGTTTCATGGTTTTATCTTCAACGGTTAGGAACTTCCATGTTGACATTAATTCCCAATTTCAACCCCAATTTCACCCCCGTACAGTTCGAAATTACAAAATCCCTAGAGCCAACATTCGTTTGCTTCATGTCAAGTGTCTAAATTCAGAGTTTCATGGTTTTATCTTCAACGGTTAGGATCTTCCATGTTGACATTCAATCCCCATTTCAACCCCAATTTCAGCCCCGTACAGTTCGAAATTACAAAATCTCTAGAGCCAACATTCGTTTGCTTCGTGTCAAGTGTCTATATGCAGAGTTTCATGGTTTTATCTTCAACGGTTGGGATCTTCCATGTTGACATTCATCCCCCATTTCAACCCCAATGTCACCCCCGTACAGTTCGAAATACACAATTGCTAGAACAAACATTCGTTTGCTTTGTGTCAAGTGTTTATATTCAGAGTTTCATGGTTTTATCTTCAACGGTTGGGAACTTCCATGTTGACATTTATCCCCCATTTCAACCCCAATTTTATCCCCGTACAGTTCGAAATTACAAAATTGATAGAACAAACATTGAATTGCTTTGCGTCAAGTGTCTAGATACAAAATTTGATAACTTTGAAAATCACGAATTTTCATACAACCGTTCATCCCTTGTTTCACCCTCTTAGGGGTTGAATTTCGCAAAACCCCGTCTTAGCGAGTGCCTACGTGCTAAAAGGGACCTCCATGCAAATTTTCAGATTCCTAGCATTTGTAGTTTCTGAGATTCCTTGATGAGTGACCTTTCGCTTTTATATATATAGATGTGTAATGTAGTATTTGTTGTTGTAGCGACAATAGTCAGGTCTTTTGCCATCGTCACGCGTAAGACCACTCCGGTTTGAGTAGGGCTGGGACATTGGCGGTGGAAAAAATTGTTTTGTGTGTGAATTGTTCACCAGTATCTATTTATCTGGACGACGTAGTCATAGCTTCTTAAATTAGTCGAGCGAACTTTTTACTTGCCTAGAAATTAGTAAGTTGACGTGAAATGATAATAATTGAAGTCGGTTTTTGTTTTTTCGGATATTATTTAAATCCAAATACTGTACTAAATTTAGTGTTCAACAAGCTTCGGTGCAGAAGCAGAACCAAAGCAGAACGTTGTTTTTCTAAAATTGAATAAAATGTTATCTTACTAAGTATTATTATGTATATATTATGTAAAGGTTTGATTTGGTTGAAATTTGAAACACAGATAGTTTATATAGTCTCATATACTACCTATCATCTCGGAAAAAGCATGAGCCCTAACGAAACAAATATTAACGACAGAATGACATTACCAATAAGATTGACATTTGAAACACACATGGTTTAGAGTCTTAAATATTAGGTACATCGGCTAATAAATCTATCACCTACTACTTAGGACATCATCCTGTAAAAATGTACAAGTGGGTATCAGATCACGCACATCAGCTACAGACTCTTCGTAATGTATCCTATAAAAATCCTACAAACTTAACACTGCGGCTATGCTCGATACTCCACAACCTTACTACGAGTGTGTTTGATGTTGCTTAAAATATAAAGTATGAAGTTGCTAAACTTGAATAAATATATTTTTGTGTGGAAAAACAAATCACTCTGTGTGTGTAATGACCACCCATCCAAACATTTTTACGTAAGTACTACGAATGCACTAATAAGGTCGCAAGATCAACGTACGCGAACGAAGTAGCGGGTTCAGCTAGTTATTGGTTCACTAATGTTTCACAAACATTTTTTGACAAAACATCACTTTAAAACCAACTAATCGTATAATATTCATTGCAAAAACTTTACAATACAAAAATGTTTCATTTTACAAACAACGTTTCGCATGATATTTATTTCAAAAATACCTTACATGAACAAATGTTTTATTTTACAAACCATCATTTTATAACTATTTATACGGCAAATATTACATTTAGACAATGCATCCAATGATATTTTGTTATATGTACACTTTTTGTTTCATATACCATTCATTTTACAAATTTATCATTTACCAAAATCCAATTTTACGACGAATATTTTGAATGTATAAGCCCCAATTTCAAGAGTAAATCAAGATGAGAATGTCCAATAATGCGGATTTTTTTGCATTATTTAGGTTGATTACAGGTGGAACCAAAATCTATCTAGATGGGTATTCCTATAATAAAGTAACTTCATCATTAATTTCGTCATCGTCATTTTCAAGATTCGCTATTGGGGAAGGGATGCAAAAAGATACCCCTAAAGAAAAAAGTAAGGAAACCCATAATTTTCGAGAAAATGGATATCTTCCGTTATGAAGTTAAATACATAATCATAAAAGTACCCAATAAATTGTCCATGTGAGTTAACCGTTCTGATTAGGTCCTGTCACATACTTTTGACTAAACCGGTCCGATTAGGATCTAACACTGAGATTTGACTCCGGGTGGGCTCCCGCCAGAAGCTCTGCGGTCAGCCCTGAGTGTCGCTTCTCCATACTCGGCCTGCGCTCCACTACAGAGGTCGCCGGCTCGCTTCGCTCGCCACCTCCCCCCTTCGCTACACTTGGCCTCGCATGCCTCGCTCCACTCAGGACCTCCCTTGTGCTTCTGGCTCCCGCACTTTTTATATACACTCTAGGGGTAGTAGCGACAAGACTAGGTGGAGTCGGGGTGCTCTGAGTCGGATCTGGGTCCTAAGACACTTAACCGGTCCGATGAATTAAAAACATATTTAAGTGTTTTTATTTTTAAGTTGTTAAGTAATTAAGATATAAATTGAATTGTTTGTCAAACAACACTTTGTAAAATAAAAATGTGTCAAGTGTTGGTTTTGTTTTTAAACATTTGTTAATTAACTAAAATATTAAAGGAATCGATTGTCAAATAATACGTTATAGAATGAAAGTTTGTCAAATAAATACTTTGAGATATAACCAATTTGTTAAATATTTTTTTGTGTAATAACCATTTGACGACCCGTGACTTTGTCGAACGTTGGTTATCAGGTGTAGATTTGTGAAAAAAAGTTTTTCAAAAGAACGGATACCCTAGTTATTACCATATAATTTTTGTCTTCGGCTAGATATTCTTGCCATCATTATAAAACTCAATTTTCCGGATCCATGGCTCAAAGTTTTCAGCTGCTACTAGACTATTGTCTACCCTAATATTTTAGGGTAGCGCTATTTAAAATTTTGGAGTTTTACATAAAGTATTTTATAGTAGTAGTACCTCCTGTATCTGATGTTATAAATTGAGTAGTGATGAAATAAGTAATCACCATTTAGTTTTAATTACGAAAATCGTGAAAATAAATACGTGTAGAGGACTACAAATGATCTCCCAGAGATAAGGAAAGAAACAAAGGCAAAAAGTGTGCGTACGTACCCAAGAAGTTAGGTAAAGGTGCTTCTTGTATTTTAATTCTTCATGCCAAGAAGTCTAACTTCAACTATTATAAGACAGATAACATTATCTTCAACGCAAGAAGTATGAACGTAAAACTAAAATGTTGACTAGCTAACATAAGGATTTCGGTTTTTCGTGACAACATCACTGAAAAATTATTCTCAATAGGTTTCCCTAGCGCGCTAAAGAAGTATGATTTCAATTAATATAAATCCAAAAAGTTTAGTAGGTAATATTATTAAAATAATAAGTTAGACAGAGTCATAACAATTTTTGTATCCTTCCACGACGTCAGCACATGACAATCGTTGGTAAGGCATATTTATAGCGTAACTATTACAGTTCAGTACCTTCGAAGCCAAAACTCGCAATCGACAATAAAATGCATAATCTATACTAATATTATTAAGCTGAAGAGTTTGTTTGTTTGTTTGAACGCTAGGATCTCGGGAACTACTGAACTGATATGAAAGGTTATTTTTCTGTTGGATAGTCCATTTATCGAGGAAGGCTATAGGCTATAATACATTACGCTACTTTCAACAGGTACGGAGTATGCATGAAGAATGTAATGAAAACGGGAAAAATTATTTTTCTTCGAGAGCTTTGTTAGTTTTTTAGTAGTTATACGTTCTCTTTGGTCGCTGAAGTCTGTGACAGCACGTGAAATTAGTGTCATTTGAAGAAATATCTCTCTACTTAGTCTGTGGAAGAAATCAAATTTGTTCTATAACAATAATGCATTGTTGCATATTTACGTACTTTTGTAGTATCGAATTTAATATCTCCCTTTTCTATTTTGTGTACCACCTATTGTTGTTTATATTTGTCCATTGGTTTTTATACACTAACATAACTATTCGTACATTGGAAGTACTTTAAGTAAGAATTCTGCTACCTCGACTTTACGCTAAAGGGTTTTCCGACAATTCAGCTCAAGATTATCTGAAGAAGATTGACCACCTGAATGAAGAATCATACTCCAATGAAGAACATTTAGAACATTAACGATACTCTCAATGTTTTAGTTGTAATAAAACTGCGGTGTTACCTACTACCAAATGGAAGCCATAAGAAAAAAGAAGAAGAACGTTGTTTGCATTGGAATTTCCAAATACATGGTGTTAATATTTATCCGAATAAATACATCCGAACAAATACTCGGCGTTATTTTTGATCGCACTGTGAGTTGGGAGCCTCACTTAAAATGTATTAGCAGTGAACTCTTTGCATCTGGTGGATCGTTGAGACGCCTCCGTAATTTTTTACCAACTGCTACCAAAATTGCGCTTGCACAGTCTCTTCTGCTTCCCATTCTGGACTATGCAGTTGCCTGCTATCTGGATCTCAATGAAGATCAGCTAAATAAACTCGAGCGTCTTCAAAATTATTGTATATGATTTATATTTGGATTACGCAAATATGATCATGTGTCTCAGTTTCGTATGCAGCTCAAGTGGCTTCCCATTCGCTTTCGTCGGAATGCTCATATTTTATCTCTTGTCAATAATGTACTGTTTAACCCCTCGTACCCACGCTATTTGAAAAACCTGTTTACATTCTGGAGCATCGCGCACTCTCGGCCTCTCAGATCGAAACATAACTTGTCGCTTCAATCGCCCTCAGCACACAGTCAATTCTACGGCAAGTCGTTTGCTTTTCAGGCTGTTCAGCTATGGAATGCTTTGCCTGTATCTACTAGGCAAGCTCCATCGCTTGCTGTTTTTAAAGACCATGTGAAACAAATTTACTTTTCGCAGTCGTCACCTAGTTGAAATAATCACTCTTAATTGTGTATCCATACTTAAACTTTTAATGTATATTATTATTTTTTATACAAATTATTATATGTATTAGGATGTACAATTATTTTTATGTAGGTTTATCAGTACATTATTCATGTTACTGGTTTTTTTTTTTGTTTTTTTTAGTAATGTTATAGAAGAATCCACCTCTTTTTATTTGTACGTCCCGTTGTCCTATTTTCGTATCTGTTTTTCCATCCTACGGTTGCCTGAAAGAGATCGCTTTTAGCGATAAGGTCGCCCATTGCTACTTTAATTTTAGTCTTTAAGTTTGTATATCTTTTATTTTAAATTTAGTGCAATAAAGAGTTAATCTATCTATCTATCTAACTATGATACTTAGAAACTAACTAACTAACACCAATAAACTAACAAATTATCGCCTTTTTAAATTGAGTTCGAACTAACAACATTGAAATGTTTATGTACAATTATATCTTACCACAGAGTCAAAAGCAAGTTTGTACTTTTCCACGACGTCAGCAAATAATTTGTACAGACGTTGATAGGGTAAGATAGCGTCATTATTACAGTTCTGTAAACTAGAGGTCAAAACTCGCAGTCGACAATAAAGAGCATAGTAAACAAAAATAATTACAACCGCAACAGTACCATTACCCGCACAAACTGTTGAATATACGATCGAAGCCCACAAAGGTCTGAAATACTTGTCACTCAAATAAAAACCGAAACTTACTGCGATTGCATAAAACACATTTATGGTTATAAACAAAAACAAATGTTTTTCATTTATTTTTTCTACGTCACGAGCTTTTAGTTTTAAATCAATATCTTGCATATCAATTAGAAACTGATATAGTGTCCTATCTGACTGCTTCAACGATAATGTAATTATCAATACTATGTTATAAACAAAGATGGAATTGATCCAAATTAAATAGATGGATTTATTTGATGTTTCGTTAAGAAGTCCGTAATTAAGGGACGCACACCAAAATAAACATACAACTAGAGATATAAAATTGACTGCATATTTAACATTTAAGGTTCGATATTTGATAAAACCGAAATCAAATCCAAAACAAAATTGAAAAACTTTAAAAAATACTATCATATATGCATTTACACGATTGTTGTTTTCGTTAAAATACATGATATTTGTTTCACGTCTTTAAAGTTCTAGCGTAAAGTGATAAATAATAATGGAACTCCGCATCAACTCGACTAGTTATTACTTAACTGAATATTGATCTAGGTATGTATACTCATACGGAATAGTCTAGAATAAAATTAATTGTCTTGAACGTCTGTGCCCACACATGTATTAATTGGTCAACTTCTCACACAACACTAGAAACCAAGCCAACCATTCTAACAGAATGTAAACTTAATCTCTTTGATCTACTAGCGACCCGCCCCGGCTTCGCACGGGAGCAATACTAAATATACCTACTAATAAAAATGTTTATTGTGGGTTATTCCTAAGAGCTAGACATTTACTATTGCATACTTTTTTGTAGACCTTTTGAAGGGGTACAAATCACAGAACAGATATAAATGGTACAATACTGCTAATACATCATGATATTAGTCAAAGGGTTCAGTCAGCGTTTGCAGTGTAAGCACAAAACATGTGTTTATTTATGACATTACATTAGAAATCTTTAAAGTGTTCCGTGTTTCTCTGCTATTTTATGCACGTATTATACATATAAACCTTCCTCTTGTATTTTTCTATCTATCAAAAAACCCCGCATCAAAATCTGGTTGGTGGTTTTACAGATCTAAGCATATAAAATACAGCGACGAACAGACGCGGGAAGTGACTTTGTTTTATAGTACGTAGTGATAGTGATGTTCTAGCAGTAATCGTCACTCACAAAGAAGAATGCACTCTGTGTCTGAGGTATCGATCGACGTAACATGGATATTACTTGGTTGTTAAATATTATAAAAATAGGTTGATTTTAAACTATTCTTTCAACTTGATTTCTGAACGACGGGAACACAGAATAAAAACTTATAAATATGCTCTTTGTATTATACTCTTTGATTAAAACTCTCGGAAAAAAATGTTTGAGCAAGAGTAACATGTGCCTGAATGATTTAGTATCCACGGCCAAGAATAAATTTAAAACAAATTTTTACGCGGGTTGGAAATGGCGTTTGACTTGCCTTAGTATTTGCTTATCTATTTGTTTTATAAGTATTTACAACCAAAACTTTTTTGCAATGGATGTGAAGTGCAAATTTAATATTTTGTGACAGGTTTAATTAAATATAAAAAAAAATTTAGGGTTGCCCCCCATACTGAGAACTGAAACTCAAAAATATTTTTTTCATCAAACCTACACGTGTGCGGTGTCTATCGATATGTCTTCAAAAATAAAGTGCCCAAGTACGAGTTGGACTCACCCATAAAGGGTTCCGTTGCAGCAAGTAGCATTATATACATAGTACACATAGTTCTTGTAGTTCGTTGTAACTTTGATCGAAGTTTCAATAACAGTGTATTTATGACGTTCTAAAAAAAACTACTTATTAGATCGAGTTCAAACCAATTTCGTTGGTAGTTTACAGATTTAGTAATGTACATTATTTATTTTTTTTAGATTTTTCATTCTCTTACTTTAGAAGTTAGAGGGGGGGACACACACATTTTACCACTTTGGAAGTGTCTCTCGCGCAAATTATTCAGTGTAGACGAAAATGATTTTAGAAACCTCAACATCATTTTTGAAGACCTATCGATAGACACCACCCCACACGTGTAGGTTAGATGAAAAAAAAAATTTTGAGTTTCAGTTCTCAGTATGGGGGGCAACCCTAATTTTACTTTTTTTTTTAATTTTTCTGATCAAATCTTAATGCGGTTCACAGAAGACATCTACTTACCAAGTTTCAACTGTGCAGTTCTCATAGTTTCGGCAAAAAGTGGCTGTGACATACGGACGGACAGACAGACAGACATGACGAATCTATAAGGGTTCCGTTTTTACGTTTTACGGAACCCTAAAAAGTGTCTATGCACGCAAGTTATACCTACTTCTTGTATTTTTATTCCTCGTGCTAAGAAGTCTCACTTCCATCATAAGATAGATAATATTATCCCACCAAAAACATTCTGTAAAAAACTAGCCAAGTCTCGATGAAGCTGCATATTTATCTCTAAAAAGTAATGAAATCTAGACAAAACCGTGCCAAGTCTAAGGTTCCTTACTGCGATTTCTTTATTATTATAGTTAATGTTGTGTGAATTGGCCGTTGAAGGGTACACAAGGGTACAAAACCAGGTGCTCTATGACACCATTGCACCAATCTGCCGCCAAAATCGCTGACCACCATTGACGCTGGAAAATGGCCACTTGGAAAACGTTGATTCAATTACCAGTCAATTGTTTTTGTCTTACTATTTTCCCTAAATTGTATGTATCCTATATTGTGTGAACAATAAAGAATTTCAATAATAAGTACTTATGTGTAGGCGGAAACAAACAGTTTAAAAAAATATTTCCAGTCTAGACGGAATTATATTCATTGATAGAAGTCCGTCTGTACGTCTATTTTATGTTAGATAGGTGGTCGATTTGATGCTTCAATTACCAATACCAGTATAGGGTATTATCTCGCTTAACAAACATACGTAGTTACAACAGATACAACATAACGTGTAAACAAAATTGACTTATATCCACTAACGGACTAACGTATAAAGAATGTTCAACGGCCAAGTCACACAACATTAACTATAATAATAAAGAAATCGCAGTAAGGAACCTTAGACTTGGCACGGCTTTGTCTAGATTTAATTACTTTTTAGAGATAAATATGCAGCTTCATCGAGACTTGGCTAGTTTTTTACAGAATGTTTTTGGTGGGATTTCACTTATTTTTGTAGAAACGTGGACTTATTGATTTATTATATTAGATGTATTATTTGACACATATTATTTTTTTCCGGTTCTGATTCTTGTACAGTAGCAACAGTTTTTCGTATTGCCCATTCGCGTTCATTATTTAAGTGGAGTCTTCATAATAGGCAAAGAACTTTAGAAGATTGGAAGAAGACTGCAAATAAAAAAAGCCAGTCTAGCCTTATCCAGAGTTTTCCTTTAATTTTATCCTTTAATTTGATTTATAATATATGCGTATTAAAAGCAGAAGGGGCGGCATTCACCCAGTAGTGGGAAGCAATATAGTCTAGCTTAAATTAGAAGATGTGTCCCACACTATGCTGGATTTTTGCAATGACAGTCGATTTTTCGTAATAATAGTAGAATGGGGCATTACTATATCTCTTATACAGCTGAGACAAGCTGAGGGTTCTTCATCAGATACTTCAGACCTTCGATTTTGACATCAAATGAAGACACAAACAAAGTTGAATATTTTTTGTAAAGGCGTGTTTTCAAATAACCAGGTATACCACCAGGTACTCCAGATTTTCGATATTCCTAGTTTTTATAGTTTTCCCTTTATGTGGCCATTAAACCCTTAGTCTGTACCAAATTTCAGCTCTCTGAGGTTATGGGAAGTACTAGTTCTATTTTGATGATCATGAGTGAGTGAATGAGTGTCGTAAATGCGAAACTTTGCTTTCGCTTAACTTCGGAACTAAATAACGTACAGACTTGAAATTTTGGATTTTAAGTACGTTATTATAGCTTACTAGATGACGAAAATTTCAGCGTTCTGGTCTTATCCAGAAGTTCTCAAATAGGGGGCTGAAAATGCGGCGAAATGGTTCCAGTAAAGGATGGTACGGCAGTGTTTGCTTCGCGCTCGACTTGGCGGGGGCACTGCCGTGCCCCCAGATCTTATAGTTAACCTAAAGTTAATCAAATGTTGACTAACTTCAGTATTTCGAATATTCGTGACAACACCGTAAAAATTACTCTCAATATTTGTGTTTCCCCAATGCGCTAGAAGAAGTATGATTTTAATAAATAGAAATCCAGAATCAAAATAATATATATGAATTGTTTTCTTATGACTCTTCATAAGCATATTTTGTATTTTTCCACGACGCGTCGTGGAAAATGCTTATGACGTCGGCGACGCGACGTCAGCAAATAATAATCGGTGCAGTGGTTGATAAGGCAACATAGCGTCATTATCACAGCTTAGTGCCTTCGAAGTCAAAACTAGCAATGGACAATAAAATACATATTAAATAATAGTAATCAACACCTTAATTTTATTGTATTTTGTCTCGCAAATATCTTCTGAAAAAATATTATCTGAACTATGTATTTCTATTGGGGCTATAACAACAAATATTCACTTTCAATATTGCTACCTGAGTTTTTATTATTTTATTTTTTAATACTACTAGAATACTATTATACATTATGACTAATTTCAAATCTATAATGTACTCCATCACACAATGTCGGAGTTTTGTAGTTTAGCTTGTTATAGCTATGTGAATCTCAACACGATATTAACTCTTGGGGAGCCTGGTGGGTCCGACAGACCCGTTACTTCCAAAAAAATAACAATATTTCTAGCAATTCGCAACTAAGCCGGCTGCGCTTTTGATTAGCTTGACAATATTGGCTAGAAGCTGTTTTGCCGTCACCTTTGCAGCCTGCAACGCAGATTTGTTAAAATAGAACGCGATTTTTACAATATTAAAAAAAAGTTTATATAATTGTATATAAAAAAATGGTCGTACAGTAGTTAAAGTAAGATCCATATAAAGCTCTTACTAGGTTCAACTTTACTTTGAATTATTGGAAATATATGACAAATTAAGTGTGGTATTAAATGACGTTTTGTGATTTAACCATAGAAAATATGATTTTTGTTCCAAAAATTTTCTATTTTAATTATAAAACCACTTTAAAATATTCTTTTATTTTTTTACTTTATCACAGAAGACAATTTTAAAAATAAACAAATACTTGTTATTAGACATTTTAACACATTTGATGACTCAAAAAAGACAGATTTTGTTTGTTTGACCCCACTCACACTGCTCTCACTCACACTGAGTTTTGTCCACCAGGCACCCCAAGGGTTAAGGATCAAGCCGATGAGAGACTGCGAGCTGTAATAGACTACAGGCCCGTGAACAAAATTTACGGGTCAAATGAACCACCAGGAGACCTATGCAGGATGATAGAAGAGTGTAAAGTATTAAAATTCAGCACTATGCCGTCACTTATAAGCTGTCCAACTGAGTGTGATTGAAGAGGGGGGGTTGCAACCCTCTACCATTTTTCCTTGTCGCATGATTTTTGTACGGCATTGCGAAATAATGGATTAGAAGAGGTATTGAAACTGTATGGAACCAATGCCGTACTTAATCAAATGACCAAATTTACTCTGTAAATTACTCGTACTCTGTAAATTTTTCCGGCAAACTAATAATTAAAAAGTTAAAATTTATAATTTTTATACTTTCAATACCTCTATTAATCTATTATTCCGCAACGCCGTACAAAAATTATGCGACAAGGAGAAATGATCGATAATTGCGACCCCCCCTCTTCAATTGCACTCAGTTGGACAGCTTACAAGTGACGGCATAGTGCTGAAACTTATTACTTCATACCCTTCTATCATCCTACATAGGTCTTCTGGTGGTTCATTTACTACGTACATTTTGTTCACGGGCCTGTGGTCTATAACTAGACGTTAAGAAAGCCGGAAGGGCAACATCTGTACTGCGTCGGATGCCTAGCCTATCGAAGGAAACAGGTAATGTGGCTTGCACCCAGTTACTATCTTCAAACTGTAAATCTGGAATTCTAGGCACTGTTTTTTTTTTTTTTTAATTAAATTGTATTAATATAGTTTGTAGCTCCATGGGAATACTACAAAGGAGTACAAAGTAGTAAAAACATAAAGTTTGGAGTAAAAAGACATAAAATATGGCCATGTGTGGTTTGATTTCAAAAAGCCGATGAGAGTTGTTTAGCCGATATTAAGTTCCGTATAGCTTCCAAGGAAACCGGAACACCTAAAAGTGTCAGAGTAGCTTTGGATTTGTTATAAATATTGGACATAACGAATAAAAATTTTTTTATCTAATGGTATTAGGAAGGGAATATAGTTTGGAATAAAACTTTCACATTTATCAAAATTTTATGATAAACTAATGGAATTGAAATGCTGGATAATTTGGAAAAGATCATCTAACACTACAGATGCTGAACCCGCCAAAGAACCATCATCAAGGCACTACATATTAAATTTTGAATTTAGTTTCGAAACAAATGGATGAATTTCTAAACTGAAGATAGCAGGTTCGAGCGAGTCACCTTGCTGACAGCCGACAGAAGAATTTATTTGTCTAGTACCAAACATTAATTTTGTAGGAGTTCCATAGCACTATTACATGTATTTGTAAATTTTAGGTATATTTTTTTGAATTTCGGATAAGAATACAGGATTTTGGACAAGGGTGTCCCTGTCTAAACTGTTACAAGCATTTTTGACATCAATTTTGATAAAAACCTCATAATCCGTAGTATTTAAAAATTTACGGTGGCGGGTTTGACGTAATTATATTAATTTACCTATGTTAAATAAAAAAGAGTAAACTTACAAATTAATTGTACAAAAATATTTAAAAAAAACCACATAAGACATAAATGACATCCTGCCATCATGTTGACGTTTTTGGTTCCATCCAATCGCCGGGTGAGTACCTAGAGGCGCACAGGCGCACACGAGGCGCACCTGTGCGCTGCAAGCGAGCGAAAATTGCGCAGAGCGCCCCTGCGCAGGTTGCCACGGAGACCGAATGGCGTCTTTGTTGACACGAAATGTTATAAAATCGTCTGATTGTGAACTCGATTATAATATTTATAACTCAGCTATTGACTTTGATACACAAATTATTTAAAAATGAGGCCAAAAAGAAAAGGCTTGTAGTTGTCGTAACAATGATCCGGTGGCTCTGAGTACCTATTATTTATTAATTTTTATTAGCAAGAACGACATTCATCGAAAAAGATTTGTCAAGTCATTTAATAACCTCAGACAAAAGGTAGATACTTTAAGCTATTAGATGTGATGTTCTGATCTATTATGATAAACCAGGTACAGCCACACATAAGAAAATAGTTGGTACAGCTCAAAACTGTTTCATTTCAATATTATATGTAATATCGGTGATATTTATTGTTTTTTAATATGTGAACAAATGTGACATTGACAGTTGTTTGTTTTTGATGTTTGAATTCTGCAATAGTTGTAATTTTTTTTTGTTATTGTTTTTATTGCCGTATGAATATATAATAATGGATTAAGCATTCAGTTGCTACAGTGATACGTAAAAACTAACAAACACTAATAAACTTACAAATTGTTGCCGTTTAACATTAAGTGCAAACCAATAATATAAATAAATAATTAAATAAATATTGGTGGACAATTCACACACAACACCATCTGACCCCAAACTAAGCAAAGCTTGTGTGATGGCGGCCAAATAGCTGATATAATACTTGTATAGTTCTAAATACATACTTATTATACATAGAAACACCCAGACACAGTGCAAACATTTGAATTCATCACACAAACATTTGCACTGGGTGGGAATCGAACCCACGACCCTCGGCTTCGCAGGCAGAGCTACTTCAAACTAAGCCACGAGGCCAGTCGAATAATATATAAAAATGTGTACATTTATCTTACCACAGAGTCAAAAGCAAATTTGTATTTTTCCACGACGTCAGCAAATAATTTGTACAGACGTTGATAAGGTAACATAACGTCATTATTACAGTTCTGTATGCTCGAAGATAAAACTTGCAGTCGACAATAAAGAGCATAGTAAACAAAAATAATTAAAACCACAATAGTACCATTACCCGCACAAACTGTTGAATATATGATCCAAGACCATAAAGGCTTCAAACAATTGTCGTTGTCGCGCAAACAAAAACTAAAACTTACTACGGTTATAAAGAATACATTTATGGTTATTGACAAAAATAAATGTTTTTCAATTGTTTTTTCTAAATCACGTGCTTTTAATTTTATATCAATATCTTGCATATCTATAAAAAACTGATATAATGTACTATCTGACTGTTTTAACGATAATATCAAGATTATTACAATGTCAAAAATAAATATGAAATTAATCCACAGTATATAGATGGGACTATTTGGTTTTTCGTTAATAAGTCCTAAATTACAAATACCACACAACAATAAACTTATGATTAGAGAGAAAAAGTTTACTGCGTGTTTCATGTTTAAGGTTCGATATTTGATAAAACCCAGATCAAATCCAAAACAAATTTGAAACACTTTAAAAAATACTTTTACATATGGATTTATACGATTTTCGTATCCGTTAAAAAACATGTTTTTTGTTTCACGTCTTTAATATTCCAGCGTAAAAAGACAAATAATAATAGAACTCCGCATCAACTCAACAAGTTATTAGTTAGCTGAATATTGATCTATGGAGGAAATAGTCTAGGATAAAATTAATTACCCTGAACGTTTGTGTCCACGTTCGTAATAATTTATTAACTTCTCACTCAAAACTAATAAGCAAACCAACCAAACACAACATTATGAAAACATATTTAATTGATTAATTTAGGAACTCACACATTAGGTGGTTCATTTTAAACAACTTTTTTGTCTTTTTCTAAATACCTGCCATCACTATAATATACAATTTTGCGAACTCTCACTCCTCTAACTCACACGACCTGTCAATGTCGAGCATCACGGCGAAGATGGTCAGCAGCCAGAGGGCCCCTCTCACCACCGCAGCTAGGAATAGCAGAGGTTCCGCTTCTATGGCTGCATCGCGGCCCTTGTCTTTTCACTGAGCACTCTACTGAGAGTGCTCGTGCAGGACTCTCATCTAGAAGATTAAGGAATTTCACTCGCCGATTTATCAGCCAAATAACCTTCTCAAGTCTTCCAGTCCATCTCCCCAACCTCTACACGCACTGCTCAAGGGGTGAGGAGCACGTGTAGAAGAAGCACATCTATATCTTCTATATCTATCTTCTCTATAATATAAGAATGAATCGCAAAATGTGTTGGTAAGCGCATCACTCAACAACGCCTGGACCGATTTGGACAATTCTTTGTTTAAAATGTTCGTATAAGTTCAAGGATGGTTTTTACGGCGAGAATAAATCGAATAATTGCCAGGAAAACCCTAAAAACAGCCCTTTTTTTTCCCATACAAACGTTTTCTAACTAAAATGTTAAGGCAATTTGAGCTTTATTCCTACGAAATAAAATTCATATTAATTAAAGTGCTTTCCCATACAAACGTTTTCTAACTAAAATGTTAAGGTAATTTGAGCTCTATTGCTGTAGCATAAAGTTCATACTAAATAACAAGCACTCACATAAGTCTAAGCAATATAATATATGTGTGTTCCTAACGTCAAGGAGTCAATTTGCAATTTGCAGTTTGTCCCGCTGCACAAAGTTCAAATTCCATCATATATTCTATCTAAACAGTGTGCGTGTGTGCGTTGAAGGATAGGAGGATTGTCGCGTTCCGAAAATCACTCAGAAGAAACTCAACAAAAGTGATAACATCGAGAACCAGATCAAACTGAATAGTCACAAAACGTAAGACTCACAGATCATTAGTACTGATTTTCAATTTGGTCGGCTTCACGATATTATTTATTTTGATTTAGTTTCGGCACGCGACGTAAAATGCGTCAGTTTTCCCGTCATTATATCAAGTGTCAGTCAAAAACAAACCGCGTTACCAAAAGTGTTTTATTATTTTAAATTGTTAATTTAACATCCCTATCTGTGGAAAATTATTTAAATACACCACACGTTTGCCAACGGGCCAGAGGGCTGTGGAGCGCAGTAGTATTTCTGGAGTAAAACTAACGGACAGAATACGAAACACCATACTGCGTTCCAAAACCAGAGTTTGTGACTCAAAAAGCAACCAATTTGAAGTGGGATCGGGCTGGACATGTTTGCCGCATGTTGGATGATTATTGGGCCATAGTTACCACGCGGAGGAAGCCAGATTGCAAACGAAGACGCGGAAGACCAAAGAAACGATGCCGATGGCAAGACGACCTCCGCAAATATCAGAAAGACTCGACTGTATATTAGCCATAGATAGGGAAAATTAGAAGGAGGGTAGGGAAGCCGTTGCCCAACATTGGGACAAGACAGCCACATGATAAATAAATACTAATATTATGTAAATGAGATAAATGCAAATGAATTAAATTTCAAAATTAATGAACAAATTACAGGCGGATGAGGATTTATAAATCAGTTGATTCGGTGACTAATCGAGATGATGTCGTCAACAACTATCCACCGGAATTTTTGAACTCGCTGGATATCACTGAACCGTGTCTTTGCAACGGCACATGGTTGGCTATAAAATGATAGAAGCAACTATACTGAAAGGAAAGTATAAAGGAGAAGACGTTTAGATATCACGCATCCAAATGATTTCAACTGATGTACCAATTGAGTTTAAACGACTACCTACAGTTTCCAGTGCTTCCTGCTTTTGCTATGACCATAAACAAGCCCCAAGGACAACCTGCTCAGCGCCAAGCACTGTATGCAAATACCACCAAATTTTCACAACTTTTTTTTTTGTTTTTTTTTTGTTGTGAGTTGTGAGGTGTTAAAATAGTAAAGAAAATAATCACACCGCCTCCCCCGACATCCCTTTCTTTTTTTTACCGGTGTGTATATTTTTTGATACACGTGGCCTGGGAAATAGTTTATTTAGATAAACTATTTCCCAGGCCGTGTGTATCAATAAAGATACACATTCCGTAATATTATTTATCTTTGTTTCTCTCTTGGATGCACATTTATTATTCAACCAAATATATTATCTCAAGAAATTTACTATCACTTAATTTAGGGAACAAATAATTAATGTTTTACTAAAACGATCTGCTCAGTCAGCCGGAGATGAAGTGCCACCAGCCCCTATTATGACAAAAAGACCGTCTAATAGAAAACATTATCTCATAAAGAAAAAAGTTGGAGAGAAAATTGGACGCTGAAGATGTGCAGAGGTGCTATAAAATTATGACAGAAAAAATATTGTTGGCAAGACTTTCAGAGCAGCTCAAACAACTACTAAATGCTATGTATGTGAAAGTTTTCCGTGTCAAAACTGTTTCAATAATATTCATTGATTTTCTTTTAACTTAAAAAATAGATTATTTAGTTTCTAAATATCCCATATATATTTCATATAAGATTGTCCTATTCCCAACCCAAAACCACTGGGAAATTGTATAGAAAGCGTGAGCATTTCGGATACACACTGCTTTAACTGAAATGGGGAGTGTGTATCATAAACTATACACACTTCTTATGACAGTGTGTATCCTAAACGATACACATGGCGCTGAGCGTGTTATAATGTTTGTGGTATTAATCTAGAAAACCCATGTTTCTCACATGATCAATTGAATGTTGCATATGGCCCTCCCGTGATCGAAAACCATCAGATTCGTTTGTCTATGTGCCAGGTAATCAAACAAAAAAAAACGTATATCACACAGCACTACAATGAAAATAAAACTTTTGATAAGATTGAAAAGATTTTTGGTAATAGCTTGATTGACAATAAAAGGATTACTTACTTTTAAATGCGTACTAAACGTTGAAGTAAATATTATGTTATTAATAAAATACTTAATGCGGTTCACATTATACATCTCTTACCAAGTTTCAACAGTATAGTTCTTATAGTTTCGAAAAAAGTGGCATACGGATGGACAGATAGACATACATGACGAACCCATAAGAGTTCAGTTAGATCCATTTTTAGGGTTCCGTAAAACGTATACCTACGTTTTACGGAACCCTAAAAATGGATCTTCGAAATGTATGTACGCTCATAACTTTTCAATGACCAAACCAAATAGGATGATTCTTTCTTTGTTTTATGTATTTGTCCGACAATAGTCGGGACAAGATTTGTATAATAGAACATTTAGAAAATGTAGACGAAAAATATATGGTGGTACGAAGTTCACCGGGTCAGCTAGTGAATTAATAAAATTATACCTCTAAACACTCGATACCGCTAGAAGCGTCTTGAAACCCACTTGAGAATAATGGACGTAAGCAGATACAAGTAAGGCGGCATTTCATATGCCGAAGCGTAAACAACGTACTTTGGTAACCTGATACCCGTTTTTCCGCCAAAACTGTAAATGCGAGTCACCGCCAGAGTATCAAGCGGATTTATAATATTATCTTCAGCGCAAAAAACCTTAATTTAGGTACAATTTTTAGTAACATGTGGATTAGCTAATTTCAACATATCGATTTTTGTAACGACATCGTAAAAAATCACTCGTAATATATTTTTCCAAATTTGTAATTAATGTTAATCCAGGAAAATAAAGTAACATCATTAAAATAATGCATGTGTTAGATTAAGGGTTCATTGGAACCCTTCACCTAACGTTAAAATTGACTAAATGGGTGGTTTATACGTGTCAAATCCTGATTAATTAGATATTTTATGTGAAATTGTAATAAAAAGAAAGGAATTGATGTATTTCCGAAATTATATAATAAGTATAACCATGTTATAAATAATGTACGGTTAAATATAGACGGTTAAATATAATTAATAAGTAATATGCAAGTATTATTGTATAAAGTATAATAAACATAATATAAGTAAATCAACGTTGTCAAATCCACCACCTATTCCGCTATAACTTGTTATGGTTTGGTTGGAGGGGCGGCGCTATGGCTATAGGCGAGTGGGGTTGACAACGAAGATTATAAAAGTGATCGTGGCTCTGTTCGGCTCTCTTGTATCTTCTTACATATTTGTCTCATACTTATTGTGTTCTCTCTTGCTTTTATTGTTCTGTATTATTCTTGTTCCCGAGCGAACGGTTGATTAAGCAAAGATAAGTATTATAACAGTTGTCTAAGGTTTACTTGTGTACAGATTATGTATGTGAAGGCGCAGAGTTTTCTTGACCACGTTCTTTCTCTGTAGTCTATAGGTGCACCGAAAGTGGAAATAAATAACATTTGAATACCATCTATTGGGTTTTCTATTCATCCTACTATCTTTTAAGTAATTAACAACAGCATTCACATCTAAGCTCACAGAATTAAGGCTATCCTGATGTAAATTAGGTTATAACAGCGCAGAATCCTAAGAGATTCTAACACATGCATATTTAAAAAAAAAAATGCAATTTTTTTGCAATTTTTCTAATTTACTTTGTCATAATAAGTGTAGCATAATTTATATATTGTCATAATGTAACTTTTGCATAATCGTTTTTTTGGCATAATATGTTTTAAGCATAACAATATATTGTACTACATTAAGCTCAACTACTGATGGGACGCATTATAGTCTTTAGGCATGATTTATTTATTTGTTGTGCAACTAAATATAGAGTATAGACCCAGGTTACATTGGACCCAGATCCAACTTGGAGCACCCCGACTCTACCCAGTCTTGTCGCTACTACCCCTAGAGTGTATTTAAAAAGTGCGGGTACCAGAAGCCCAAAGGATCTGCAGGGAAAGGAAGGGTTCATTATGCTAAGTTATCTTTATATATTATGGTTATGTGTTTAATTAATAAGCTAAGTTATCTTTATACTATGTATGTTTAAGCTAGTAAAAATACACAGAATAGGTTACATAGAACCCAGATCCGACTAGGAGCACCCAACTCCACCTAGTCTTGTCGCTACTACCCCTAGAGTGTATTTATAAAGTGCGGGAGCCAGAAGCGCAAGGGTCTGAAGGGAAGGGAAGGGATCATTATGCCAAGTTATCTTTATGCTAAGCTAGTAAAAATATGCGAAAGCAATTAGTTGTAATGGTAAATTATCATTAGTCATGCCTACTTAAATTAGTACAAAAATTGTTATGTTACTAGATACATATTATAGACCCAAGAATTCTTCAAATTTCCAAAAAAATGCTTATCTGCTGGAATAAGGTCCGGAGATTACGGTGCATATGTCTTATGCATTCCAGTTAAAGCTCCTCTAATTTGGAAGCTATCTGTTGTGCAGTGTGTGGTCTAGCTTTATCCTGAAGCAGCAGTCGCCTAGAGCGATTGATCAGCCTCGGTTGCTTAGTAACTAGCTTTTCCATCATTGTTTGCAGTTGCTGACAATAGACATCTGCCGTAATATCAAGATACCGTCGTTATCTACCACGGACTCGTAGGAACGAAAATCGCGTATTGTTTTAACAAGTCAGCATTGAAGGCTACAAGAGTGACAGCAAAATAGCCTCTAGTCCATATAGTCAAGCTATTCAATAGCTCGGGTGGCATTTTTTTTTCCTAATTTACTTTGTCATAATTAATGTAGCATAACATAATTATAGTGTCATAATGTAACTAATGCATAATAGTTTTTTTGGCATAATGTGTTTTAAAACAACAATAAATATCATAAATAACATTCTACCACTACATTCAATTTGACTACTGATGAGATGCATAATAGTATTTATCTTATACCTTTAAACGAGCAATTCTTGTACCTATATAAATATGTATATATATATAAATTCTGAATCTCGGAAACGGCTCGACGGATTTTCATGAAATTATGTATGCAGGGGATTTCGGGGACGATAAATCGATCTAACTTGGTTTCATTTAATCTTATACCTTTAAACGAGCAATTCTTGTACCTATATAAATATTATGTATATATATATAAAATCTGAATCTCGGAAACGGCTCGACGGATTTTCATGAAATTATGTATGCAGGGGATTTCGGGGACGATAAATCGATCTAACTTGGTTTCATTTAAAAAAACGCATATTATGCGTGTTTTTAGACAATGAAAAACTGTCACATTAGACATTAGAATGCGAAGGTAAATTTCGCCGCGTGACGCGACAGCATAATTAGCTCAGATGGGAAGTCAGGCGCTCATAGCGGTCACGAATTAGTAGCTCCGGGTTCGAAACCAGACGGGTTCTCTTATTTTATCAATTCTCTTTTTAAGAAAATCTATTTCTTGGAGTATTTTATCTGTAGGTATCTAAATATATTTAGTATTTAAACCGAGCAAAGTTCGGTCACCCAGGTACTGTATATTGATGAGACGTATAATTAAGTCTTTACTTTCTCAAATTGATTCAAGTGGATTCAAAAAAATTATCAATAACACTGCACTGCAACTAACTCAGACGTGGTGTGCGATAGATCCGTTTCAACAACATCCTTCAATTTTTCATTATTCCTTCATCCTTCAACTTTGGTCTCTGGCCGTCCACGGGGCTTGTTGTACAAGTCGATATTTCCAGAATGAAAACGTTGAAACCAAAATTGCACTGTTTTTTTGCCATTATACTCGTACATACACTTCATTCATCTCTCGAGCCATTTCTGTAGCCACAATGAAATTCGTACTCGTAAATAACGCAATATTTCAAGTTTTCCATTTTGTAAACTCATTGACCGAAAGAAAAAAACCAATAAAAGAAAAAACAAATGAATAACGGTTTTCAAAACACAAAAGCATGAGTAATAAGGCCAATTGTCCACGTAGCCGTAGAAGCACGTTATACACACGATTTCGACAATTGTCGGATGCAAGACGAATGCTTGCATCTTGCGTAGAAATAATGAAATCTGAGTCCACGAAGCGACAACGTCGCGACAGCCGCACGTCTTGCGTTCGTCATGCGGTACGGGTGCGTGCTGCAAAAAGTCATTGCTCGACCGACACGTCAGATACACGCAGTGTTGCCATTTTACTACTACATTATTTTACTAGTCGCTGTAACTTTGTCACTAGATCTAGCGAGTTTTGTCATTTTTTAGGGTTCCGTAGCCAAAACGGGAGTCTTATAAATTCGTCATGTCTGTCTGTCCATACTATGTCACAGCCACATTTTTCCAAAACTATAAGAACCATACTGTTGAAACTTCTTAAGTGAATGTATTTTGTGAACCGCATTAAGATTTTCACACAAAAAATGAAAAAAATAGAAGTGACCATTTTTTATTTTTCAAGTGCGAGTCGGACTCGCCCATAAAGGCTTCCGTAGCGCAAGTAACATAATATAAAAGTTCTTGTAGTTCGTTGTTACTTTAATCAGTGTAAACAATAGTGAATTTATAACGTATTAAAATAAAACTACTTACTAGATCTCATTCAAACCAATTTTCGTTGAAAGTTTACATCATACATTTTCTATGTTTTAGCCATTCTCTTATTTTAGAAGTTACAGGGGGGCACACATTTTACCACTTTGGAAGAGTCTCTCCCGCAAACTAAACTATTAAGAAAAAAAAAGTTGGTAACCACAATATAATTTTTGAAGACCTATCCATAGATATTCATATTCATATTCATTTAATCCTTGCTAAAATAGGTACAAACAAATAAATTGTGATCTTTAATACATTAGTTGAATCTCTATTTTCGCTATATCAGCATGCAAGTTTTTAGGGTACATAATTTATTTAGTACGTAATTTATTCTAAATTAAGAAGACAATTAGTCCATAAATAAAACAGCTATGATCAGTCTACAGCATTATATTTCGAAAGCAATCCTTCATCATACCAACTTATTCACAGCTGCCTCGTGCAGCTGAACTAGTACATTTTGTAAATGTAACATTATTAAAGAAAACGCTTTACAGTACCTTAAATTCAGTAACAGATGTACAATTATCAAGTATTAATTTACTTAGATATTTATCGGTTTACTAGTACTTTTAATTTAAACCTTTCGCTTAGACTTGCTGCTGCATATGATTTACCTTATTAACATGTTTTTCGAGCCAAAAAACAAGAGCTAGATTGTTTCCCGCCAAAACTATCAAGCCACAGACTAAACATAAAATCAAACCCGGAATTTTAGGGTTGCCATAGAGTGTATTTCGGTATTCTTACTATTCTTTCAATAAGAACTCATTTAAATTACTAATATTGCTAACAGCTCGGCCATCCTGCTGAAGCGAGTCCTCGCGCTACAATAATAAATTGTTAAATATACATGTTGCAGGGTTTTAAATTTATTTCACATATCTTGACAAAATCATACCAGTAATTCAGCTCTATTTCTATAGTAATAATAATAATAGCCTCTATTCAGATAATGCTTACAATTTTTCAATGTTATTACAATTTAAAATTCTTAAATTTGATTGCCATCGCACCGTCTGTTTACTTATTGGTAAAGGCCTCCTCCAGCTGCCTTCAAACTTCTTCCCACACGTTAGCTTTTTTGCTGTCGCTTCTATGTCATCGACCCATATTCTGAGTGGTCTGCCACGATTTCTTTTCCGATCTCTAGTGAACCGGTACATAATTGACTTTGACCATTTTTCTTTTCCTCTAATTATTATGTATCCTCGTATCCTGCCCATTTCCACTTAAGCTTTCTAACAGTTATTGTTACATCTTTTATTTTTGATTTTGCTCTTAAAGTTGTTGTTCTTATTTTTTTCGATAACTTTTTTTCCATCATACACCTTTCCATGGGCGTTTTGGGATGTTTTTAATTTTCTTATGTGGATATTGTTGGTCACCCAGGTTTGACAGCCAAAATGTAATAAGTACGTTATAGTCCGTATCCATTATCATTTAGTTTCTATCTATATTTTAAATAATAATTATGTATGTTACAAGTAGTTACAATTTGTGTTTCAAATTAAGGAACATAAATAATTAGTAATGTTCGAAAGAAAACAAATAAAATTGAGCACATAGCATCATCAGTCACTATAATTATTTTTTTTAATATTTCTTTAAATGTGTCAGTATACTTAACAAGGAAAATATTTTCATAGTTACATTATCAAATCAAATCATTTTATTGACACACACAGTTTAACAATGTTTATTATATTTGTATTTACAATTCACAATAATAAGATAGTACGACAAGAACATAGTAGGTATTATTGTTGCATTATAAATTAAGCTTCTGTCAATGAATCTCTAACTAGGCCTAAGCCTGTATCTAGTCACCTGTTTACCATGTGTCCATTTTGTTCTTTTGCAAAATGTACTACAAAAATATGGGCTAGCTTTATATAATTATAATAGTGTTCAATTCAAAATACCGAATCAGCGAATCAACGGTAGGAACAATTAAGTAAACCTTGATATATTGTTATGCTTTAATTTCTGACGATTATCACATTAAAATTATAATTAAATAGGTATACATATCTTTAATTTCAGTCATATACGATAACATATCTACTTTATCCATACTTTGCGGTAGTCAAAAGATAACCTGCATTTCATAAGAAACAAAACAATTATAACCGAATTATTCATATTATATACCTAATATTGTTACGCTATAACACAGGTTTAATCCTAGGTTGGGTAACAATGCTTCTCAATCGGAATTACCAATCAAGGATAGATAATAATCTGTGAACTTCAAGTGTTTGTTAGTGCCGAATAAATTTCATTTCAATAATTAAGTAACGTAACAATTGTTTACAACAGTTTTTGGTCTTAGTTGTAATAACTTTACTAAAAGTTTTATTCGTTGAACATAATCCAAAGTAATAATTTACTCACAAATTAATGATGATGAATCACGTCAATGGTTTCTCTACTAGGCAATTTCAACGTATCTAAACATTTAGCATTATAACCTGCTTCATATGGGTGATTAAATAATTTTTACTTATAGGTATACTTATACGGAATCCTTGATTGTTTCGTGATCAACAATCTGATAGTCTCTATTGGAACTTGATTTGAATATAACGTATTAAAACACATATTAAACGCCATCAATGACTTGAGTTTATCTGCGACTACCACGTCTTCATATCGACCGTGGCTATTAGAGGCATATCATTAATCAGATTTTTTTATATTTGTCAAAATTTCTAATACAATATAGGCCTTGAAATTTAATAGCTAATTTTATCATTACTTGGCGTTCTGCGCCTTACATTCTCACTAAATCCTCGTCGTTGAACCTTATTGATGAAGTATGCACGTATGTTTCGGATCTGATCATTGTCGTTCATTACTCTATAGATGATATCTTAATTTTGACGATATTTATTTCTTATAATATATTTATTATTTATACAACATTCAATTATTACTACTTTCGGATTCTTTTAGCCTCGTTTCGTAAACATGTGCGTATTGTCCTTTACGCGTAGGTATTCTATGTTATGAAGTGTGTTTATGTAAGTATATTTTATTATATTATGTTCAGGCATTATATTATTTACTAGCCACCCACCCCAGCTTCGCTTGCGGTAGGTATATTTATAGCCTAAAGCCCTCAAAGACCACGCACACATCCAACGGTGTAATAACTCTAAAATCAGCCTGGTGGTTCCAGAGATTAGTGCGTTCAACAAACAAGATCTAGATCTTTATAATATTAGTATAAAGTAGGTATAGCAATATATATGTATCATATCTGTATGGCGTATTTACTTTTAAATGATATGTATTCTATTTGTGTCATTATTTATGTACGTAAGTACCTATATCATGGATACCACACCCATACCTTCACTTGTTACCTTGTCGTAACAACCAAAAGGTCATCTAGAAGAGATCGCTATTAGCGATAGGATAGACTTTTGTGTACAACATTTTAATTACAAGTTTACTTACTTTTTTTTGTATTGTTTTGTGCTATAATAAAGTATTTTGTATTGCATTGTATTGTATTCCATACAATCTTCAGGATACTCTAATAAAGTCTAGGATATGAATCTATAACTTACTTCTCCTTGGGACTCCTATTCTAAATCATCCAAATGTAGGTTGACAGCTCAATATTCGATGTCGCAATTGAATTCATGGAACTACACCCTTCAACGAGCAATACACGGTACTAGATCTGTTAGTGAGTGTTGTTCTCGGCGCATTGCGGTCTGACAATATTTTAAGTTACGTACTCTGAAGGTTAACTCTAAATTTACCAAAAGAAGATGATAATGAGAGGGATTCAGGTTCGAACGAGTGGAGCTTTTGCTCCTCTGAGGTTGTCTTTATACTGTTAAAAGAGACTGTCCTAAGGACCCAAGAATACCTGCCACGCCGTACTTAGTTGAATCTGTGTGGATCGGCCAAAACGGCCCGCAAATCATGGAAAGCTATTTAAGCCCATTTGGTTCTTCGATGTACTTAGAGTACCTACTTCGAAACCGCCTTCAAGTCCAGGCTTTAAACCGTTAATACTGACGTCAAACCCCAGGGAGTCTGTTAAGTTGTAGCGTGAAAGAAATGCCACTTCGATAGTTCGAGGCTTTGCCCGTTTTTTTTGTCATGAGACGTACGATACGTCTTGTACTCGTATATTGCTGGCTTCGTATCCTTCATATCATCAATTGTGGCAAACTTCTAAATCCTTTTATTTTTCCGACGAGAAGCAATTGCTTTATTCAACGAGCAAATTATGTAGCTCCAACTTTTTTTTTTAAGTTTTGGCTGCTTGTCACAATTGAAGAAGTGCCCTTTATTATCAAATGCAACAGGACAGATATCACTCATTACAACTTATAGGTATAACTCGATTAACTAAAGTGCTGTTCTAAACCGAATCTTCGCTTCAGCTAGATTTCAGATAACATTTTCCTGACCATCATCAAGTGTGATTTAGGAAGGCATCAAGGCAGTAATATAATTATATATACACTAGCGGCCCGCTTCAACTTCGCTCGGAAACCTCCATACAAAGACTATCCCATGTTTCAAGTTGGATCAAGCCTTACGCGGTGCGCAAACCAGACTACAATCGCAGAGTCCGTCGCGGACAAACAACATAACACGTAATTTGTGTATGTTAAGAGTTATTTTAGAGCTCCATTTATGAATTGAATGGTTTGTTTAGATTGCCTCTTTATTCTTGTGATTTTATTGCAACAGTATGTGATGGTATTGATCGCCCCGGACCAATAACAACTTCGTTGTTCAACTAAAGACTTAAAACTCGAAGAAAACTTAAAACTCTTGGTTCAGACATATTTTCGAAAAAAAGGTTATCTGGCGTATTTGTTATTTCCATATTAATTTCTTAATACAACTAGTACATGCCAATTTAACACCATCATTCGATAATACCAGAGTATTATATTATAAGCTTTTTTTTATAAAATACAAAGTAACATTAACATTAATAGGAATAGCGAGTTCTAGTTTTTTTTTCAGTTAAACCGTGATCAACTGATCCATTCAAAACTGATTCTCGACAATATACATGTCGACATTTTCTGATACATCCTGAGCTTTTCTGTTTACGTTCACTTTGAGCAATGGGTCTAATAGCTTGCAATTTAATACTCTTAAGCGATCGTCAATTCAGTGTAATTAACAGTCTGCTATCTTCTGTGTCTCTTTCTACATCTGCGATATTCTTCTTGTGTATGCTTTTAAGTACTTAACAATATTGCCTCTATGAGACCATGTCGTGCAAGTTTGGCAAGCTTTGTTATCCATTCGGCCCAGCTATTAGAGTAACGTTTCTGAGATTTTGCAATGCCTGTTATTGTGTAAAGCAAAGTGGACTATTTTCTTTTAATCCCATTCGTAAATTATGACACATTACTTTGTAACTCAAATTATTGTAGTCTGACCTTTAACATTGGATCAAACTCGAGTTTTACGTTAGTAAAAGAAAGCTCAGCAGTCGAATGTCCATATCCTTCAACACATTAAATAAATCTATGAAGAATATAATAAAACATCATGAAGTTCAGGTTCAAAATGCGATGAACAGAAGTGATATTGCAAAGAGTAAAACAAACTCATTTTTAAAATAACTTAATGCGTCGCTATAATTGCAGCGCTTCTCTCGCGTCTCTTTTTTTGCTTTAACCTTGAGAAAAGTCGCTTGTACTGTAACGCTCCACAATTTCTCCTCTTTCCAAGAGCAAACGATCTTTCCCTAGACTGTGAATCTTCGTGAAAATCTATGACCTTTTATGTCTATCATTATCGTTTGTCTTACTTTCGCCATATTATGGCCTTCTATTGCCTCAACAACTCTTCGTTAAACCACGTCAAATTTACATTATAAATCGAATCTATATATTAATGTGCGGCTGTGGACTTGCCTGTTAAAATCCAGACTACCTTCCACATCCTCGCCCTGGTTCTAAACCGTGTCAATTTACACCATTACTTAAACAAATTCAAATTAGAGCGCTTGTGGACTTGCCTGTTATCCAGACTCCCTTCCACTTCCTGGCTGCGGTTCTCAGTCTATCAATTTACAGCATTACTGAACAGATTTAAATTAGAACGCTTGTGGATTTGCCTGACTCCCTTCCACTCCCTCGTTCCGGTCCTTGTCAATCGGTGGAATACTCGTTATCTGAGCGCGCCCTTTGCAGCGCTCGATCTCAGGTTCAACATCCATGCCGCAACTTTCGACGCTATCTTTGCGTCCTTGGTGCGGCCTATCCATAATCTGGAACTTTCAATAAAGGCATTATTAATTGCTCAACCTACGTTTAAATCCATCTTTCTCATATATGAGCAAGTACTTTTATGAGATTACTTTTAGTTTAGAACACTGCTAAACTATATTGAGAAGCTCTGGTACCTACTTTCTACCTTGATAATACTAGGCACGTGTGACTGTAGTTTCAACCCGTACAATCTATAAAAGTTTAACTCATTGAGTTACATCTTGGCTGAACAATAGCCACCTCAGTCGCGGTTCACAGCTCAACTCCATTCTCAAATAATGGCACATGCTGTGACTTAAGATCATATCACTGGCAATGTCAATTTAGTTCATAGCTATTGGTAGAAAAGTGGAGTTTAATTTAATATACGTCACATGTCCATGGTTATCTGACTCAGCAGTTAAATACAGTTTCTTTAAAATATTCTACGTGCAAAAGATTATCTCTCAAATTGAATTAATCGCTAAAACGACTAGACAAAGACAATATTTACTCTGTCCGGATCTCCATGTAAGTTATAAACATAGTATCAAGAAGGCAAAAGCGAGTTGACGTCAAACCATTTGAACTGGTTTATATACCGAACGCATTACCGCTTCGCTTCGTCATGGTACTCTACATTTAATAGTTCGGTTCGTTGTAGTACTCTACATTTAATAGTTTCATAGTAGTCTGAGGACATTTTATAATTATGATATGTGATGCGGTTCGTACATACAGCTTCAACGTCTAACCCATGATCTGACATGCATGTCTGTTGAGTCACCATTTTTATTCCCACAACTGGGACTAAAAGGGTCTTCTCTTAAAGAGACAAACGCCATTATCCATCACTCTAGCAAAGTGCCGTTGGACGAATAACGTATCCCTGAAAGTTATTGTTCTAGGTCCATACCGGTCCCCTTGTGACTTACAGAACATGTGTCATCAGACATCATCATAATATAACATCAGTGGTCATGACAAAGTTTCACTAACAGAACATGGAAAAATACTCAAACATGCGGTCGGAATTCGAACCTCATGTAAATCGAACGTTCTCATAACTAGGCAACCAAAATTTAAAAAATAACACTTTAATAAGCCTCAAAGTAACGTTAATAGTTTGTCCAGAATTACTGACATTGCAGTTACTGGTGCTACATATTTATCGAAGCATGATTTTCGAAAACTATATGAGAGAGTATCTTTGTAAAATGGCATACCCTTTTTAAATTGCATAGAAAATATGAATAGCCGTCATTTACACAATTATTATGTGTAATATTATGTGCAGAACTAGACGGATATATTTGGTTTTTATATAAAAATAATAACAAAATCAGAACTGGCTTGGCTGTTTGCATAATTATAGCCAGACTATGTTTTCAATTTGATCATCTCGAAAATGCGGTATAGGATGCAGTCTACTAGATTTATTCCAGTAATAGATGTAGTGAGGACCGCATTGCGTGAAAAATTCAAAAATGGTAAGTACCTACACGGAATAAAAATCCACTTACGTGATATTGTTCACTCCAACGATCTTAATACACAGATGTGCCCTCACAAACTTCAGGGCGCACGGAATCATGTTATCGTTGGGAAGAGAGAGCTCACTCTTTCCATTCTAGTCGTTTACAGAAAACGGTGAACGCCGGACGTTTTTACTAATCGTTGTCAACAACCAAAATAAGTAAAACCACAGCATATCGCGCCGCTAGCGATTCTAGGGTCAAGTAGATTGGTTGTGTGTAAACCACTTACGATACACTTAGAGACGCAGTTTATTACCAATTTCAAGGTGCTCAGGGTCTGTTGGTTTATATCGATGGTCCACTCTGCAACTCATTAAACCGTCAATTCAATTCAATTAATTTATTCCTTGCGAGATTAGGTAAAACAATTAGACATATTAATTGAATACCGTACATTTTATCACAAATTAAATACCTACTGATCATAGAGTTTTCGTATTGAGTGACATTAACAAGCAAACAATAAGCGTTGAAAGAAAAAAAAACTTTGAAAAGAATAAAAATATATATCGCATGGGCGGGATCAACGGACAATTATATAATTTTCTATTATTAATTATAGTCTTCTTGTCCGCCGATCCCACTTCTGAATTGTTAAGTACGTAATTTATTCTAAATTAAGAAGACAATTAGTCCATAAATAAAACAGCTATGATCAGTCTACAGCATTATATTTCGAAAGCAATCCTTCATCATACCAACTTATTCACAGCTGCCTCGTGCAGCTGAACTAGTACATTTTGTAAATGTAACATTATTAAAGAAAACGCTTTACAGTACCTTAAATTCAGTAACAGATGTACAATTATCAAGTATTAATTTACTTAGATATTTATCGGTTTACTAGTACTTTTAATTTAAACCTTTCGCTTAGACTTGCTGCTGCATATGATTTACCTTATTAACATGTTTTTCGAGCCAAAAAACAAGAGCTAGATTGTTTCCCGCCAAAACTATCAAGCCACAGACTAAACATAAAATCAAACCCGGAATTTTAGGGTTGCCATAGAGTGTATTTCGGTATTCTTACTATTCTTTCAATAAGAACTCATTTAAATTACTAATATTGCTAACAATAGGTAATGTTAGAACACATAAAAAAACACGTCAAATAATTAATTCCACTTAAATATAGTCATAGGTAATGTCATTTTTCAAAAAATCTTAAGCATGTTCAAATAAAAATAGAAATTTATGGCATAAACAGAAAACAAAATAATTTACACAATAAAAATCGTCAATATCATGATTAAAGTTCTTTATCGATGAGAAAGTCGTCTATACTATAGTATACTTTCTCTATGAGCAAACTTGTCAATGTTTTTTTGAATACATTAATATCATTCTCAATCCTTAAGACCCCAGTCTGCTATTTTAACAAAATCGATGTGTTTTTGTCGTCAATTCATTGCCATAATACATTATGTGGAAGTTTGAAATTAATACACACTAATACACATATCCTGAATTTCACATTGATTTGTTGAAAAACGTTGTATATGCTTCCTGTCTCTTGAAACTATTGGCCAAATTATTTCCAGCCGTAATTTTAATATTAAAAAAAAAGTAGGAAAACCGGATTTTTATAGATTCTAACTGTTATGTAGATACATGTATGGGTTAGACCTTTTATGTTATTTGATCTGTGTATCAGCAGTAGGGATCCAGTAACCAGGGATAGTTTTATGAAAGCTCCCTCTGAAAAAAAAAACTCCATGACACATATTTCGTTGCTATCATAATTTGGACAGGCGCTACAAATAATCGTGTTCAGACTGCTATCGCTAGAGAGCAAGATGGCTGCCAGAACAGCCAAGAGTGGAGCGCGCGGCGCGGGCGGAGGTAGGTACACGGTCCACAGTCTCGGTAGTAACTATGCGTGCGAGCACCGCCTGCCGGCTTCGTACCTACCTCGCGTGGCTCGAGTTCAATATGATCTATTCTATGGCGGCATTTTTGTGAGTTCAGCTCGCTTATTTGTATTTCGTTTTATTTTCGAAGCCATTGCCATATATAAGAACTTTTTTCCGTACACAAACATATTTTCGATATTCTTTCGAAATTATTGACTCCAGATTGGACAGAAAAATGGAGGTAAAAGAACCAAATGATTTGTTAAATGCAATTATCATTTTTGTAGTGGTAGGACTCTTAGCAGAGTCCGCCTGGGGAAGTACCACACCTTTGCCATTTATTCTACCGCCAAGCAGTAATGTGCAAACATTACTGTGTTCCGGTTTGAAGGGCAATGTTTCCAGAGAAATTACTGGGCTTAGAGATATACCATCTTAGATCTCTGAGTGACGAGCGCAGTGCAGTGCTAGGTGATGATTTGGACTCTTCATTTTCCTATAACTGCGTGTCACTATGCTGTTATGTGGCAGGCATGTTGCTTACCATCAGGCACATGTCCTGCTCGTCTCGTCACTCTTTATATATATAAAAAAAAAATTAAAATAAAGTGGCCAAGTGCGAGTTGGACTCGCCCATGAAGGGTTCCGTTGCTGCAAGGAACATAATATACTAGCTGTTACCCGCGACTTCGTCCGCGCGAAATAAATACTACGGTAACTCAGGCAGTACCTATTTTTATACCCAGACACATTGACGGTTACTAAAAACAGCTTATAATAAAACACTTTCATACAATTTCATCGAAATTGGGTCAGTTGTTTAGGTGTGAAAGCGTAAGAGACATTCGTCCCCCATTTCAACTCCAATTTCATCCCCATACAGTTAGAAATTACAAAATGGCTAGAACAAACATTTATTGGATTCATCCCAAGTGCCTATATACAGAGTTTCGTGGTTTTATCTTCAACGATTGGAAGCTTCCGTGTGTACTTTCATCCCCTATTTCAATCCCAATTTCATCCCTATATAGTTCGAAATTACAAAATTGCTAGAACAAATATTCGTTTGCTTCGTGTCAATTGTCTATATTCAGAGTTTCATGGTTTTATCTTCAACGGTTGGGATCTTCCATGTTGACATTCATCCACCATTTCAACCCCAATTTCACCCCCGTAACAGTTCGAAATTACAAAATTGCTAGAACAAACATTAGTTTGCTTCGTGTCAAGTGTCTATTTACAGAGTTTCATGGTTTTATCTTCAACGGTTAGGAACTTTCATATTGACATTCACCCCCCATTTCAACCCCAATTTCACCCCCGTACAGTTCGAAATTACAAAATTGCTAAAACCAACATTCGTTTGCTTCGTGTCAAGTGTCTATATACAGAGTTTCATGGTTTTATCTTCAACGGTTGGGAAATTTCATTTCAACATTCATCCCCCATTTCAACCCCAATTTCACCCCCGTACAGTTCGAAATTACAAAATTGATAGAACAAACATGTCATTGCTTCGTGTCAAGTGTCTAAATACAAAATTTGATAACTTTGAAAATCACGAATTTTCATACAACCGTTCATCCCTTGTTTCACCCTCTTAGGGGTTGAATTTCGCCAAACCCCGTCTTAGCGAGCGCCTACGTGCTAAGAGGGACCTTCATGCAAAATTTCAGATTCCTAGCATTTGTAGTTTCTGAGATTGACCTTTCGCTTTTATATATAATAATAATAATAATAGAAGATATAGAAGATAGAAGATATAGTACCACACGTAGTTATTGTAGTTCGTTGTAACTTTGATCGAAGTTTTAATAGTAGTGTATTTATGACGTACTAAAAAAAACTACTCATCAGATCGATTTCAAACCAATTTTCGTTGGTAGTTTGCACATCATATATTGTGCACGTACATCATATATTTTTTTAGCTTTTTCACTCTCTTATTTTAGAAGTTAGAGGGGGGGACACACATTTTACCACTTTGGAAGTGTCTCTCGCGCAAATTATTCAGTGTAGACAAAAACTATATTAGAAACCTCAACACCATTTTTGAAGACCTATCGATAGACATCCCACACGTGTAGGCTTGATGAAAAAAATTTTTTTGAGTTTCAGTTCTAAGTATGAGGTGCAACCCTATTTTTTTTTTCTTTTGTAAAAATCTTAATGCGGTTCACAGAATACATCTACTCACTAAGTTTCAATGGTGTAGTTCTCATAGTTTCGGCAAAAAATGGCTGTGACATACGGTCGGACAGACAGACAGACAGACATGACGAATCTATGAGGGTTCCGTTTTTACGTTTTACGGAATCCTAAAAACACTTATGTAAAACACTTTTTCTAACCCTGCACTTTGTCCTTCCTGCAAGTTCGTTACAGTAACCCTGTAGAGATAAATGTCCTATTAGTAGATTAGTACCTATTATGAAAGTAAATGTTTGGATATTATGTGGATGTGTTTTGCTGAATGACAGTTTGGAATTATAGCCGTTTGTTATTGTCACATTCCAAATCGAAATGCAACTTACAACAGAGCACACTAAAGTCTAATATTCCTAGATGGTGTATGATATTGAATACGTAACAGTAACAAACATGGAATATGTAGCAGTTCAAACCTGCTCCGGAATCCCGGTTTCGTAGCAACTATGCTTTGGCTGTGGGCAACTATCACAATACGAATAGTGCTATATCTGTGTGAGTGATGTTGTCAATGTAGTTATGCAATTTTATTTTCCCACGCTCACCGACTACGCTCTTAAAGCAGTTGGCAATTTATTAAAGATAATGGGTAACATACAAAAGACGCTTGTGCGTAACAGGTGCGTTTTACACCCATGTAGCCACATTGTACCTTCCCTGTTCCTTCCTTTATCTTTGAAGGTAAATAAATATGGATAAGTTTTAGCAAATAATGTAATCTCATAAATATATAGCGATGGTGTGGTCATTATTCCACATAGATAATCCACAGGTTATGTCCGATTTTGGTGTAAAAAAAATTTTTGAGTGCCTTTTCTAAGTTTTTTTTGGGGGGTGTTTAATGTGGTTCTCAGAATACGTCTACTTACCACGTTTCAATAGTATAGTTCTTATAGTTTCAGAGAAAAGTGGCTGTGACATACGGATGAACAGATATACAGAATTGACAAATCTATAAGGGTTCCGTTTTTTGCCATTTGGCTACGAAACCCTAAAAACGATAAATTTTGAGGGTGCCCCATACTAAGAACTGAAACTCAAAAATGATATTGTTACTCTTTTTTTTTTTCTAAACTGAATAGTTTGCGCGAGAGACTCTTCCAAAGTGGTAAAATGTGCCTCCCTCCTCCACTGTATCTTTAAAATGAGAGAATAACAAAACTAAAAAAATGTATGATGTACGCAAATGATGTATGCACACTTCTACCGAAAGTTGGTAGTATTGGTTAGAAGTTTTATTGTAATCTACATAATACACTGTTATTAAAACGTCGATCAAAGTTCAAACTAAATACAAGATTTTTTATATTATGTTACTTGCTGCTATGGAACTCTTCAAGGGCGAGTGCAACTCGCACTTGGCCTCTTTATTTGTAATTTAGTGACAAAAAAACCTGGTGATTTTAGTAACTTTTTCATGACTAACGCATCAGTTACGTATAATATTTATCTTATTATAGGAGTAGAAGTAGAAACTTGCGGTTGTATTAATTATTGTGGTTTTGGCTAAGAATTTAAGAAAAGAAACATAAGTTTTGCATGTTTCAGTAAGATATTACATAACTGATGTGTTTGTCATGAACCAGTCACTAGAAATCACCAGATATTTTTTTGTCAACGAAACTTTCATGAAACGGACACAGGCAGAATAACGACGCAGTCGTACACGCCATAAACTAAGAAAAAAAAAACATAAAAAAATGTCACCAAAGACATCAAAAACTCACTAGATCTAGTGACAAAGCCACTAAAACGGCTATATAGTGCGTGGCTGACTATTTGCATCACTTGCATCTTGCATGCAGCAGCGAAAATCATCATAATTTTTGCATCATAGCAAAGATGCAAAAATCGCATATCGTCATATTTGTAGGATGCATGCATTCGACTAAAGACGCGTGCGTGGACAGTAGGCCTAAGTTTATCGTGACTAACAAAATGCGGTCAAATGCTTGTCGCTTGAATGGTTCCGTAGCAGCAAGTAGCATAAAATAAATGTTTTTTGTAGTTCGTTGTAACTTTGATCGATGTTTTATGTATTTAGATTTATAGATATAAGTATACATATTTATATGGATACTCTTTATTGACACACCAAAAAAGAATACATAGCAAAAATTAATGTTTTTTTTTATAGCAAAGAGTGACGAGACGAGCAGGTCATGTGCCTGATGGTAAGCAACATGCCTGCCACATAACAGCACAGTAACACGCAGCTATTGAAACATGATAGTCCAAATCCTTACCAAGCACTGCACTGCGCTCGTCACCCAGAGGTCTAAGATATTATGTCTCTAAGCCCTGTAATTTCTATGGAATCATTGCCTTTCAAACCAGAACACAGTAATGTTTGCACACTACTGCTTGGCGGTAGAATATTTGGCAAATTTTTCTTAATTGCTGACTGATCTTTTAGTTTTAAATCAATGTTTTGTAAATCGATAAAAAGTGATATAATGGCCTATCTGATTGCATTAACTTTGCGGAAGCTTGCGGAAGGTTTGCGGAAGCTCGTGTAGATTGCTTCTACACAACAATGCGGGCGCGCGCTACGTCACTGGTACGACGCGTACGGCGGAGCCCCAACAGCATGCTGGCAGCGCTCGCGGGGAGGCTCGATAATCCGTACTTAAAACACTCCTGTAGACTGCACGTTGAACACAGCCAGAAATATTTTTGAGTCGAGCCTGCCATTGTGACATTAGGAATTTTTTTTTTTTTTTTTTTTTAGTGTATGTGTACCTATCTACGTTTGTTTCTTTGTGTGTAAAATATGTTTTATTGACTTGTGTTTTCTATTGTAATGTGACGAAATGAATTTATGTTTGATTATGTTATGAGTCTATGATACTTGAAATAAATGAATTAATAATTAACGCAAATATTAAGAGAAATAATATGTATTCGACAGATTCGAAATGGTTCCAAATGAAATAGATTGGAGTAATTGTTTCGTCACTTATAAGTCTAAAAGTACAAGACGCACACATGAATATACCTATAACTAGAAATATGAAGTTTGCGACAAATTTAGTTTTTGGGGTTCGATATTTAAGAAACCCCAAATCAAAACCGGATAGAAATTGAAATACTGTGAAAAATACTATCAAGGACGAATTTACTCTCTTGTCTATAACAACCATATTTCTTTTTACACGTCTGTAATATTTCGGCATAAAATGTGATATACACTTCCGTATTAAGAGCGCGCCTAAAGGCAGAAAACGCAAAAAAGGTCATTTTCGACGCCCCTCACCGTCGTTAAGAAAGATAAAACTACAACAATAAAAATATTGACGTGTGGGTACAACCAAGGAGAAGCACAATGACCGAATAGAATTTAAAAAATAGATCAGATTTTTTTAAAATAAAAAAATAAAAATGACACCGAAAAAACCCATTTTAATTCGAGTACTCGAAATTATCAGCGATGACCCCACATTATTTTTCCCTAATAAAATGTCTAATTTTACGCTCTACTTAAGTAACCGAATAGTTTTTTGAATTTATGTTCAATTTTTGCGTAATTAAATGAAACTTGGTCAAAAACTGACTCCCGAATTCAAATTAATTTCCACTCTAAACTGTGTCATGCTATTCTCGACTTTATGCGTACCAGGTTAGATATTAAATAGACCTTTGGGTCCTGGTCAGTTGTCGGGCAACGCTCGATGTGGAAGGTTGTTTACGGACGCTCTGTCAGGCAAATGCGTGCGTGAATTTAAAAAATGGGATGAAAGGATAATGCGATAAATAAGTTTTCTGCGAAAAAAGAGAACTAAACGTAAACATTTTGGAATTTTAGTCCGGTACTTAATGTATGTTTTAGTAAGGTAAGTCAAATTTTGTTTTGGAATAGGTTCGTAGTATGTACAATAATAGGTGAAAAAGTAGGTAGGTATCTATTATTGTTAAAAAGATAAGTTTACCAACACTGTTTTTAATAAATTTAATAAATTTTAAAAATTCAATTTACTAAAAGAGCAATCTGTGGTAGTACATGCAAAAACCCAAACAAGTCATTGTGTACATAATAAATTTTGTATGATGAATAAATTAATAGTTTTAAGTTCTAGTGACAATTGAAACAAACCATCAGAAAAATTTATGAATTGAGGTCTGCGGAAAATAATGTTTTAAGTATTTTTTTAACATAAACTTTTCAGATTAAAGAAATGCAAACTGATGAAATGAAAAATGATGAATATGTTTATCAGCAGACGATCCATCGTGGCACGTCTGCTGAGCATTAGATCTATTAAAATAGGGAGAAAGGAGAATGTATATTTCATGGTAAACTTTCCAGCATGTGTCTTTATATATATATTTTTGGTTAACCCTGCACGCGTTTGAAGAAAACTCGTGGAACGGTCCGTACGTGCCGGCTAGATCATTATCACATATTCTTATTATATATTCACAGTGTTTATTAAATATTATATTATATTGTTATATATTTGTTTTATTATTATATATTTGTATTATTATATATCTATATGTATATATCACCAAAAAGCCCTTGAAATATAGTTTACTATTATATTAACTTCTAGGTACTTACTACATTAAATAATCCTATCACGAAATGCAAAGTTTACATATTACGCCCGTTGTAAAAAAGTTTTGGATTTCACAGCACTAATAAAAGAACACAACACATTATAGTACATTATGATATAAGTGCGCTAAGTTGATAATTACAGCCGAGGCGATATTGCTAGCTCGAGCCGTAGGCGAGAGCTATAATTAGCAGAGGCTAGGCCCTTTCAGCATTTCCCATTGGCTGGCATATTTCTTGTTCACCGATTAACAATGCGCGCGCATCAGCGCTTTTTTTAAAGTAAGGGCACTGATCCAGCTAGTATGACATTAAGACATTAGTAAGAAAGTAATTGAATATTTTTGTGTTTTGTTATAAATAAATTGTTGTGAGTTATGGTCAAAATTAATTAAATTGATAAATTAAATATTTGTCATTATATTTTATTTCTCATACTTAGTTTTATACATAAAATGTTTACAACTTTTCTGACATAAAAACTCTTTACTAAGATTTAAAAAGGTACCGTTCGTTTTAGACGGAGCATTTTGAAACTTGCGTTTTACATTACATTACCGCACAAGTACGTAATAAGATACATTACGATACAGAAATTGGTGCAATAAGAGACCCTTTACGAGCAAATTATATAACATATAAATAATATTAAATTTACCACGTTTGCCTATTATTTGCATTGCATAGTTTTTTTAGTAGATTACAATAAAATACAAAACGTATTCACATTTTTCGGTTAAAAAAAAAATGTTCTTTGTCGTGGGGCAAAATGGCGTCGGACGATCGCGACACAGAAATGGCGGAGTACCATTCGTATTTTTTATTTTTTCAGCCCAAATGAAAAGAGACGGCCCATTTTCCATGGGCATTTGCCCCACAGCAAAAGTGCAGGAGACTCGACCAAAATTGGATCATTGTATAGGATTTTAAATATAATTATATTGAGGAACTGTTAATGTTTTTATTCTGCATAGCGGGGTTTAAAAGATATCAACTAAAACGTTGAAAAAAAAAACGCGATGTGTGAGTTTCGAACGAATCGAGCATATTTTACATTCTTGTTGGAGTCGAGTTTCAAACGAATCGGATGTTGTGTCAATTTTGTTCACTTTTTTTTTATTTTGGCGTCGCACGCCTTTTGTGTATTCCCATATTACGTATTTCAATATTTTCAAGTTTTACTAAAAACCGTCAAAGAAGTACGTTCACGAACATGAAATAGTAATTTGTAATAACCCACCTAATAATTATATTGCACGTTGCCACTCGAAAATACACAAGTTAAAGAAAATAATAGAATGAGGCGACATGTTTTTTTCACGTTGGCGCCAAAACTAGAATGTCGCACATCAACACATCAACAGCCCACTAAACGTTCCCACTGCTGGGACTCGGGGCCTTCTCTCGCAAGGAGAGAGTTAAGGCCATAATCCACCACGCTGGCTCAGTGCGGGTTGGCGGATAAGAATGTCGCAATCCGGGCAAAATGACACAAGCACGTTCACTTTACGTAAACGTCAACAGAAGAAAAAAAGAGAAAAAACATGGCTGGCTTTAGGTACAGTAATTAAAGTACTTTTAATCACACCAATTTGCAATCCCCGCTTGGCACGTTAGTTTTGAATGTACAGTCTGCATTATTTAATTAAATGTTAATTTACTTAAATAACTTTTTTAGGTCTCCGGGGCTAATTAAGTACCTAAACTTGAAACGACGTGGGGCAAAAATGAGTCGTCTCCTTTATTTCTATTGTAATAGTGGTAAATTTCGTGTAATTGAAATTCCGAACAGGCTAGTATCAACATTATAACGTGTTAAAACGTACCTATACATGTCACAATCCGTCTTCTAATAGAGAGCTTTGCTTACGCAACTTTGCTTTGCGTAAAGCACGTGAAGGGCTAATGGTGCTACGGTAATTAAGAATAACGTAGTAATATAATGAAGAAAGAAATAAGTCCAGTAGTTTTGAAGGTTACTCCTTACAAACAATGTGATCTTTCTTGTTTATAAAATTGATGGTTTAAAATTATAAATAATACTAGCAAGCTGTTGCCTGTGAATTTGTTCACTTTCTGATTGGTTTTATTTTCTCTTAGACATATTTGTATTTTTCGATATCAACAATGGGTAGTTAAGTTATACATAACATTATCTATCTGGAAATTAAAATCATGTTAAGAATCCTTTCCTAAATCGAGATTGTTTGAAAAGTGTTTTCTGACACGTGACGTTTATACTTTTACAGATGTTTTCTATTTACATATATAATGTTATCACTATAGTGGGCTTCAAGTTTTACTTATTTTTGATGACATGGGGTTCGGTGTGTCTTGATGGTAATTACTTCAGCAATACTTTTTTAGGGTTCCGTAAAACGTAAAAAAGGAACCCTTATAGATTCGTCATGTCTGTCTGTCTGTCTGTCCGTCCGTATGTCACAACCACTTTTTGCCGAAACTATGAGAACTACACTGTTGAAACTTGGTAAGTAGATGTATTCTGTAAACCGCATTAAGATTTGAAAAAAAAATAAAAATTAGGGTTGCCCCCTATACTGAGAATTGAAACTCAACAATTTTTTTTTCATCAAACCTACACGTGTGGGGTGTCTATCGATAGGTCTTTAAAAATGATGTTGAGGTTTTGAAAATCATTTTCGTCTACACTGAATAATTTGCGCGAGATACACTTCCAAAGTGGTAAAATGTGTGTAACTTCTAACTTCTAAAGAGAATGAAAAATCTAAAAAAAATACATGATGTAAATTACCATGTAAACTACCAACGAAAATTAGTTTGAACTCGATCTGATGAGTAGTTTTTTTTTAGTACGTCATAAATACACTATTATTGAAATTTCGATCAAAGTTACAACGAACTACAAGAACTATATGTGCTATGTATATTATGTTACTTGCTGCAACGGAACCCTTCATGGGCGAGTCCAACTCGCACTTAGCCACTTTATTATATTTTTTACACAGATGGAAACCGACACAACCACACATTGTCTATACATGAAAACGAAACGTATTTTCGGGTAAATAGATTGGTAAATAATGTACATGTTTGTGCTTTTAAAAAACAACAAAATAGTATGTACAATGATTACAAATACTAAAACTTACCTAGTTTAAATATATTTAAACCAATAACAACAACATTAAGTGAAACAACCATTAGGTAATTTGATTTCTGGTATTTTGAACTGTGGTGTTTGTTTGTTTGGCGGTTGTTAAATAGAAAAATATTACTTACATTTATTTATGTAAATTTCATTATTATTAAATATTTATCTACCTAATAATTATAAGTTCTAGCATCCACATACAATGTTACCTGAATTATCCAAAAATAAATGCAGAGTACAGGTTAATCAGAAACCTAGTATACATATTTATCTAAACTCATAAATATCAGTCCACCCGTTCTTTCCTTCAACATCTTTCGTTCTTTGTTCTCAATTTAGATACTATGTAAAAATAGAAACTTAATAATTTTACCCACACGCGCATTCATTAGTAACTCTTACAGTATCTGTAATTTATCGTGATGTTACGTGTACTTACTGTACTTAGTTATATTATGACCTAAGGTGAGCTTAGCTCGTATCTTTCTATTAGCGCTAACGCGGCGGAAGAAGAGTGACGTGGGGATGAAATCTATTCCTTTTTTCGGAATAAAAACTACTTTTGGCGGTGCGCCAGATTTTTTTCCGGGAGCTGTAAGTGAAGCTGACCTATTGCGATCCAAGATGAAAGGCTCCATCGGGTGAACTATGACCGCCAAGGGTACCCGAATGAAAAAGATACAGCTGCTCTTCACTGCAGTGTCGCTGTGCTATTTTGATTTATATTTAATTTTAAAAATACAAAGTTTGATTAATGTCTTTTTTCTATTTATCCTACTAACATGGTCATGCTATTTAGTATTACAAAATATATCAAAGTTGCGGTCACATATTATATTATTACAGAATAAATAAATAAAACTCCTAATAAAGAGTTCACTTCTACTGTGCGGTCTAAGTGCACACATTTTTTTTAAGCAATAGACTGATGCCCTTTTTATACATGATATCGTAAACCACGCATTTATTTAATTATAAAACATGACTACATATTAAATAAATAAATGACTAAATCTTGTGATTCAGTAATATTTAGTTTTCATTTCTTTCATTCGACTGTTTTTCAATAAATGGTTTATTGTGTGTATATAGACAATAAAAAACAAATTGTTGTATTTTTTTAAAAACATCTATGATTAATCTGAATGTTTTCATATACTGGATTTCGGGGAACGATGACCTTGAGTGATCGTAGCTTCTATCTTACTCGCGGCGACGCGATGTATTGGAGAGGGGAAGGGCGACGCGCGGGTGAAATTTGATTTTTTCCTGGCACTAGGCCCGCTCTTAACTTCACCTAGCATAAATCAATATTGGTTTATATACTCGTAGGAAATGTATTTAAAGTCGCCACTGATACACTATTTGGATCGTTTGTTATAGACGTCGAAGGCTATACGAGCATTAAATTAATCAACTCTTCACTTAAATATGATAACGAAACGAACCCTATCGACTCAACCTAATTAAAAATAAATTTAATCGATCAATAAAAGAACGAATCATTCTAATAGGTTGTGAAATTCAATTAAATATTTAATCATCATCATCTTCACAAATCAGAACGCTTATAGTAATATGACAACAACGTAATGTATTATTGAAGTAAAAACTTCTTTTGGCGCTCCACAGACAGATTTTTCGTGGCCTGTGAATTGAATTCTAGGGTTACGCTCGGGTATGATAAGAAATCTTCGGATAAACTCGGGACCATAGCCATTGGCCATCTAGAAATGCGTAAGCTAATGGGAAATGCTGATTAAATTACTAAAATAGCTATTGAAAAATAGCAGTTGGTTATAAAAGGGTACAAAGGGGTTTGGGTAAAGTTAGCGTCGTTTTTTTTTTTAGCGGCCAGAGATCTGTTATCACTTTCTTGTAACAATAAAATACCCTGATGCTATCTGTGCAATCGGATTTGCTCTAAGTCATATCGGAGCTGAGTTATAGCCTGTCGAAGTTATTTATTTTTTGGATTTTTTGTATGGGCAAATGGCGTCGTTTTTTCATTTTAGCGGCCAGAGATCTGTTATCACTTTCTTGTAACAATAAAATACCCTGATGCTATCTGTGCAATCGGATTTGCTCTAAGTCATATCGGAGCTGAGTTATAGCCTGTCAAAGTTATTTATTTTTTGGATTTTTTGTATGGGCAAGTGGCGTCGTTTTTTCATTTTAGCGGCCAGAGATCTGTTATCACTTTCTTGTAACAATAAAATACCCCGATGCTATCTGTGCAATCGGATTTGCTCTAAGTCATATCGGAGCTGAGTTATAACCTGTCGAAGTTATTTATTTTTTGGATTTTTTGTATGGGCAAATGGCGTCGTTTTTTCATTTTAGCGGCCAGAGATCTGTTATCACTTTCTTGTAACAATAAAATACCCTGATGCTATCTGTGCAATCAGATTTGCTGTAAGTAATATCGGAGCTGAGTTATGGGCCCTCAAAGTTTTTTTTTTTGGTTTTCTTTGTATGTACTAGTGGCGCCATTTCCTATAGCGGCCAAACATCCGTTAGCCCTTTTGTGAAACATAATTTTTACCCTAAGGTACCTGTGTAATCAGATTTGTTGCAAACTATATCGGAGCTAAGTTATGGCCACTCAAAGTTTTTTTTTTGGTTTTCTTTGTATGTACTAGTGGCGCCATTTCCTACAGCGGCCAAACATCCGTTAGCACTTTTATGAAACATTATTTTTACCTTAAGGTACCTGTGTAATCAGATTTGTTGCAAACTATATCGGAGCTGAGTTATGGCCACTCAAAGTTTTTTTTTTTGTTTTCTTTGTATGTACTAGTGGTGCCATTTCCTATAGCGGCCAAACATCCGTTAGCACTTTTATGAAACATTATTTTTACCTTAAGGTACTTGTGTAATCAGATTTGTTGCAAACTATATCGGAGCTGAGTTATGGCCACTCAAAGTTTTTTTTTTGGTTTTCTTTGTATGTACTAGTGGCGCCATTTCCTACAGCGGCCAAACATCCGTTAGCACTTTTATGAAATATTATTTTTACCTTAAGGTACATGTGTAATCAGATTTGTTGCAAACTATATCGGAGCTGAGTTATGGCCACTCAAAGTTTTTGTTTTGGTTTTCTTTGTATGTACTAGTGGCGCCATTTCCTATAGCGGCCAAACATCCGTTAGCACTTTTATGTAACATTATTTTTACCTTAAGGTACCTGTGTAATCAGATTTGTTGCAAACTATATCGGAGCTGAGTTATGGCCACTCAAAGTTTTTTTTTTTGTTTTCTTTGTATGTACTAGTGGCGCCATTTCCTATAGCGGCCAAACATCCGTTAGCACTTTTATGAAACATTATTTTTACCTTAAGGTACTTGTGTAATCAGATTTGTTGCAAACTATATCGGAGCTGAGTTATGGCCACTCAAAGTTTTTTTTTTGGTTTTCTTTGTATGTACTAGTGGCGCCATTTCCTACAGCGGCCAAACATTCGTTAGCACTTTTATGAAACATTATTTTTACCTTAAGGTACCTGTATAATCAGATTTGCTGCAAACTATATCGGAGCTGAGTTCTGGCCCCTCAAAGTTTTTTTTTTTGGTTTTCTTTGTATGTACTAGTGGCGCCATTTCCTACAGCGGCCAAACATTCGTTAGCACTTTTATGAAACATTATTTTTACCTTAGGGTACCTGTGTAATCAGATTTGCTCCATACTATATCGGAGCTGAGTAATGGCCCCTCAAAGTTGTTTTTTTGGTTTTCTTTGTATGTACTAGTTGCGCCATTTCCTACAGCGGCCAAACATCCGTTAGCACTTTTATGAAACATTATTTTTACCTTAAGGTACCTGTGTAATCAGATTTGTTGCAAACTATATCGGAGCTGAGTTATGGCCACTCAAAGTTTTTGTTTTGGTTTTCTTTGTATGTACTAGTGGCGCCATTTCCTACAGCGGCCAAACATTCGTTAGCAATTTTATGAAACATTATTTTTACCTTAGGGTACCTGTGTAATCAGATTTGCTCCAAACTATATCGGAGCTGAGTAAAGGCCCCTCAAAGTTATTTTTTTGGTTTTCTTTGTATGTACTAGTGGCGCCATTTCCTATAGCGGCCAAACATCCGTTAGCACTTTTATGAAACATTATTTTTACCTTAAGGTACATGTGTAATCAGATTTGTTGCAAACTATATCGGAGCTGAGTTATGGCCACTCAAAGTTTTTTTTTTGGTTTTCTTTGTATGTACTAGTGGCGCCATTTCCTACAGCGGCCAAACATTCGTTAGCACTTTTATGAAACATTATTTTTACTTAAAGGTACCTGTATAATCAGATTTGCTGCAAACTATATCGGAGCTGAGTTATGGCCCCTCAAAGTTTTTTTTTTTGGTTTTCTTTGTATGTACTAGTGGCGCCATTTCCTACAGCGGCCTAACATTTGTTAGCAATTTTATGAAACATTATTTTTACCTTAGGGTACCTGTGTAATCAGATTTGCTCCAAACTATATCGGAGCTGAGTAAAGGCCCCTCAAAGTTATTTTTTTGGTTTTCTTTGTATGTACTAGTGGCGCCATTTCCTATTGCGGCCAAACATCCGCGAGCACTTTTATGAAACATTATTTTTACTTAAAGGTACCTAAGTAATCAGATTTGCTGCAAACTATATCGGAGCTAAGTTATGGCCACTCAAAGTTTTTTTTTTGGTTTTCTTTGTATGTACTAGTGGCGCCATTTCCTATAGCGGCCAAACATCCGTTAGCACTTTTATGAAACATTATTTTACCCTAAGGTACCTGTGTAATCAGATTTGTTGCAAACTATATCGGAGCTAAGTTATGGCCACTCAAAGTATTTTTTTTGGTTTTCTTTGTATGTACTAGTGGCGCCATTTCCTACAGCGGCCAAACATCCGTTAGCACTTTTATGAAACATTATTTTTACCTTAAGGTACCTGTGTAATCAGATTTGTTGCAAACTATATCGGAGCTGAGTTATGGCCACTCAAAGTTTTTTTTTTTGTTTTCTTTGTATGTACTAGTGGTGCCAGTTCCTATAGCGGCCAAACATCCGTTAGCACTTTTATGAAACATTATTTTTACCTTAAGGTACTTGTGTAATCAGATTTGTTGCAAACTATATCGGAGCTGAGTTATGGCCACTCAAAGTTTTTTTTTTGGTTTTCTTTGTATGTACTAGTGGCGCCATTTCCTACAGCGGCCAAACATTCGTTAGCACTTTTATGAAACATTATTTTTACCTTAGGGTACCTGTGTAATCAGATTTGCTCCATACTATATCGGAGCTGAGTAATGGCCCCTCAAAGTTGTTTTTTTGGTTTTCTTTGTATGTACTAGTGGCGCCATTTCCTACAGCGGCCAAACATCCGTTAGCACTTTTATGAAACATTATTTTTACCTTAAGGTACATGTGTAATCAGATTTGTTGCAAACTATATCGGAGCTGAGTTATGGCCACTCAAAGTTTTTGTTTTGGTTTTCTTTGTATGTACTAGTGGCGCCATTTCCTACAGCGGCCAAACTATCGTTAGCACTTTTATGAAACATTATTTTTACTTAAAGGTACCTGTGTAATCAGATTTGCTGCAAACTATATCGGAGCTGAGTTATGGCCCCTCAAAGTTTTTTTTTTGGTTTTCTTTGTATGTACTAGTGGCGCCATTTCCTATAGCGGCCAAACATCCGTTAGCACTTTTATGAAACATTATTTTACCCTAAGGTACCTGTGTAATCAGATTTGTTGCAAACTATATCGGAGCTAAGTTATGGCCACTCAAAGTTTTTTTTTTGGTTTTCTTTGTATGTACTAGTGGCGCCATTTCCTACAGCGGCCAAACATCCGTTAGCAATTTTATGAAACATTATTTTTACCTTAGGGTACCTGTGTAATCAGATTTGCTCCAAACTATATCGGAGCTGAGTAAAGGCCCCTCAAAGTTATTTTTTTGGTTTTCTTTGTATGTACTAGTGGCGCCATTTCCTATTGCGGCCAAACATCCGCGAGCACTTTTATGAAACATTATTTTTACTTAAAGGTACCTGTGTAATCAGATTTGCTGCAAACTATATCGGAGCTGAGTTATGGCCCCTCAAAGTTTTTTTTTTGGTTTTCTTTGTATGTACTAGTGGCGCCATTTCCTATAGCGGCCAAACATCCGTTAGCACTTTTATGAAACATTATTTTACCCTAAGGTACCTGTGTAATCAGATTTGTTGCAAACTATATCGGAGCTAAGTTATGGCCACTCAAAGTTTTTTTTTTGGTTTTCTTTGTATGTACTAGTGGCGCCATTTCCTACAGCGGCCAAACATCCGTTAGCACTTTTATGAAACATTATTTTTACCTTAAGGTACCTGTGTAATCAGATTTGTTGCAAACTATATCGGAGCTGAGTTATGGCCACTCAAAGTTTTTTTTTTTGTTTTCTTTGTATGTACTAGTGGTGCCATTTCCTATAGCGGCCAAACATCCGTTAGCACTTTTATGAAACATTATTTTTACTTTAAGGTACTTGTGTAATCAGATTTGTTGCAAACTATATCGGAGCTGAGTTATGGCCACTCAAAGTTTTTTTTTTGGTTTTCTTTGTATGTACTAGTGGCGCCATTTCCTACAGCGGCCAAACATTCGTTAGCACTTTTATGAAACATTATTTTTACTTAAAGGTACCTGTATAATCAGATTTGCTGCAAACTATATCGGAGCTGAGTTCTGGCCCCTCAAAGTTTTTTTTTTTGGTTTTCTTTGTATGTACTAGTGGCGCCATTTCCTAAAGCGGCCAAACATTCGTTAGCACTTTTATGAAACATTATTTTTACCTTAGGGTACCTGTGTAATCAGATTTGCTCCATACTATATCGGAGCTGAGTAATGGCCCCTCAAAGTTGTTTTTTTGGTTTTCTTTGTATGTACTAGTGGCGCCATTTCCTACAGCGGCCAAACATCCGTTAGCACTTTTATGAAACATTATTTTTACCTTAAGGTACATGTGTAATCAGATTTGTTGCAAACTATATCGGAGCTGAGTTATGGCCACTCAAAGTTTTTGTTTTGGTTTTCTTTGTATGTACTAGTGGCGCCATTTCCTACAGCGGCCAAACTATCGTTAGCACTTTTATGAAACATTATTTTTACTTAAAGGTACCTGTGTAATCAGATTTGCTGCAAACTATATCGGAGCTGAGTTATGGCCCCTCAAAGTTTTTTTTTTGGTTTTCTTTGTATGTACTAGTGGCGCCATTTCCTATAGCGGCCAAACATCCGTTAGCACTTTTATGTAACATTATTTTTACCTTAAGGTACCTGTGTAATCAGATTTGTTGCAAACTATATCGGAGCTGAGTTATGGCCACTCAAAGTTTTTTTTTTTGTTTTCTTTGTATGTACTAGTGGCGCTATTTCCTATAGCGGCCAAACATCCGTTAGCACTTTTATGAAACATTATTTTTACCTTAAGGTACTTGTGTAATCAGATTTGTTGCAAACTATATCGGAGCTGAGTTATGGCCACTCAAAGTTTTTTTTTTGGTTTTCTTTGTATGTACTAGTGGCGCCATTTCCTACAGCGGCCAAACATTCGTTAGCACTTTTATGAAACATTATTTTTACCTTAAGATACCTGTATAATCAGATTTGCTGCAAACTATATCGGAGCTGAGTTCTGGCCCCTCAAAGTTTTTTTTTTTGGTTTTCTTTGTATGTACTAGTGGCGCCATTTCCTACAGCGGCCAAACATTCGTTAGCACTTTTATGAAACATTATTTTTACCTTAGGGTACCTGTGTAATCAGATTTGCTCCATACTATATCGGAGCTGAGTAATGGCCCCTCAAAGTTGTTTTTTTGGTTTTCTTTGTATGTACTAGTGGCGCCATTTCCTACAGCGGCCAAACATCCGTTAGCACTTTTATGAAACATTATTTTTACCTTAAGGTACCTGTGTAATCAGATTTGTTGCAAACTATATCGGAGCTGAGTTATGGCCACTCAAAGTTTTTGTTTTGGTTTTCTTTGTATGTACTAGTGGCGCCATTTCCTACAGCGGCCAAACATTCGTTAGCAATTTTATGAAACATTATTTTTACCTTAGGGTACCTGTGTAATCAGATTTGCTCCAAACTATATCGGAGCTGAGTAAAGGCCCCTCAAAGTTATTTTTTTGGTTTTCTTTGTATGTACTAGTGGCGCCATTTCCTATAGCGGCCAAACATCCGTTAGCACTTTTATGAAACATTATTTTTACCTTAACCCTGCAGTGGTCGCGTGGACTACATGTGTAGTCCACTAATACAAAATCTAAAATTTCTCAGAAACAGTAAGCGTGTGTTTCTTGTGCCGCTAGTTACTTTCAAGTGAATAGTCGAATGACGTGCTCAGTGCAGCACAAGCGCCGGGAGCTTGTGATCGAGTCACAATAGCTCCGCAAAGTCCGCGGACTACACAGGTAGTCCGCGCGACCAATTACGTAAGTATTTTTCGAGTATTTATTTTTCTTGTTTTCGTTTATTTTATATGAAAATGTACATAAATGCATTAATTTAACTTTGTTTTGTTACGTTTTGATGTTATAAATACATGTAACGTTATATTTGTAGATAAAAAATGGACGAAAGGGAAGCTGCACAGATTGAATGAAGAATCCCTCGCGAACTTCGCCTTGCAAAATGAAATCCACCATTTTCGTCAAAATTTGGGTTCCACCCCCCATGTCTAATGGTGTCGAAACCCAATAAATCTATTATATTGATGTCAACCATGCACAACGATGCTACAATTGACGCCGCTACTGAAGATAAACGGAAGCCGGAAATCATTACTTATAATAAGACAAAAAACGGAGTTGACTTGATTGACAAAATGTGTTCTTCGTATAACGTTTCGAGAAACTCTAGATCTCTAGAAGATGGCCTTTGACAATGTTCTTCGACTTACTAAATTAGAGTGCACTGAACGCATTATGCATTTACACAGCAAACAAAAACTACGAAAGTGTTTGCCGCCGTGACTTCCTGGTTGACCTGTCTCTGGCTTAGATGAAACCATTGGCTCTGAAGATAATTGGAAAAAGATCGTTGCCAAGGTCCCTTACAATCGATATAAAAGACTTTCTTGGTATTACGGACCAAGAGAGACAACCGCCGACCTCGGAGGCGACGTCGAGTAATGTAGTGCACCGTTGTCATGATTGTGGAAGAACGCGCAATAAAAACACCAGAAAGTCATGCACAGCGTGCAAAAAGTTTATCTGTGGGGGTTATTCTAAAATAATGTGTCTTTCCAGCGCAGAAAATACTATAAGAAATTAACGTTTAATAAATAGGTTTATTGTGATCTCAATTAGAGTGAAATCTATGCTTTTTGTGCCAATTTAAAGAAGATTTTTATTTTTGTTTACTTATTATGCCACAGTTTTGTTTATAATATCTAGTTAAAAAAACTATTTTTATTGTATTTTCATAAGTTAAATAAATATATACGCATAAATACTTTTTTAATTACAATATAAAAATGGACTACGTATGTGGTCCGCGCGACTACTGCTGTCTCATTTAGAAGCGCGACCACTGTAGGGTTAAGGTACATGTGTAATCAGATTTGTTGCAAACTATATCGGAGCTGAGTTATGGCCACTCAAAGTTTTTTTTTTGGTTTTCTTTGTATGTACTAGTGGCGCCATTTTCTACAGCGGCCAAACATTCGTTAGCACTTTTATGAAACATTATTTTTACTTAAAGGTACCTGTATAATCAGATTTGCTGCAAACTATATCGGAGCTGAGTTATGGCCCCTCAAAGTTTTTTTTTTTGGTTTTCTTTGTATGTACTAGTGGCGCCATTTCCTACAGCGGCCTAACATTTGTTAGCAATTTTATGAAACTTTATTTTTACCTTAGGGTACCTGTGTAATCAGATTTGCTCCAAACTATATCGGAGCTGAGTAAAGGCCCCTCAAAGTTATTTTTTTGGTTTTCTTTGTATGTACTAGTGGCGCCATTTCCTATTGCGGCCAAACATCCGCGAGCACTTTTATGAAACATTATTTTTACCTTAGGGTACCTGTGTAATCAGATTTGCTCCAAACTATATCGGAGCTGAGTAATGGCCCCTCAAAGTTTTTTTTTTGGTTTTCTTTTAGGGCCCATAACTCAGCTTCGATATAGTTTGCAACAAATCTGATTACACAGGTACCTTAAGGTAAAAATTATGTTTCATAAAAGTGCTAATGGATGTTTGGCCGCTGTAGGAAATGGCGCCACTAGTCCATACAAAGAAAACCAAAAAAAAAACTTTAAGTGGCCATAACTCAGCTCCGATATAGTTTGCAACAAATCTGATTACACAGGTACCTTAGGGTAAAAATAATGTTTCATAAAACGGCTAATGGATGTTTGGCCGCTGTAGGAAATGGCGCCACTAGTCCATACAAAGAAAACCAAAAAAAAAACTTTAAGTGGCCATAACTCAGCTCCGATATAGTTTGCAGCAAATCTGATTACACAGGTACCTTTAAGTAAAAATAATGTTTCATAAAAGTGCTAACGGATGTTTGGCCGCTGTAGGAAATGGCGCCACTAGTACATACAAAGAAAACCCAAAAAAAAACTTTGAGTGGCCATAACTTAGCTCCGATATAGTTTGCAACAAATCTGATTACTTAGGTACCTTAAGGTAAAAATTATGTTTCATGAAAGTGCTAATGGATGTTTGGCCGCTGTAGGAAATGGCGTCACTAGTACATACAAAGAAAACCAAAAAAAAAACTTTGAGTAGCCATAACTTAGCTCCGATATAGTTTGCAACAAATCTGATTACACAGGTACCTTAAGGTAAAAATTTTGTGTCATAAAAGTGCTAATGGATGTTTGGCCGCTGTAGGAAATGGCGCCACTAGTCCATACAAAGAAAACCAAAAAAAAAACTTTAAGTGGCCATAACTCAGCTCCGATATAGTTTGCAACAAATCTGATTACACAGGTACCTTAGGGTAAAAATAATGTTTCACAAAAGTGCTAACGGATGTTTGGCCGATATAGGAAGTGGCGCCACTAGTACATACAAAGAAAACCAAAAAAAAAACTTTGAGGGGCCATAACTCAGCTCCGATATAGTTTGCAGCAAATCTGATTACACAGGTACCTTTAAGTAAAAATAATGTTTCATAAAAGTGCTAACGGATGATTGGCCGCTGTAGGAAATGGCGCCACTAGTACATACAAAGAAAACCAAAAAAAAACTTTGAGGGGCCATAACTCAGCTCCGATATAGTTTGCAGCAAATCTGATTACACAAGTACCTTTAAATAAAAATAATGTTTCATAAAAGTGCTAACGGATGTTTGGCCGCTGTAGGAAATGGCGCCACTAGTACATACAAAGAAAACCAAAAAAAAAACTTTGAGTGGCCATAACTTAGCTCCGATATAGTTTGCAACAAATCTGATTACACAGGTACCTTAGGGTAAAATAATGTTTCATAAAAGTGCTAATGGATGTTTGGCCGCTGTAGGAAATGGCGCCACTAGTCCATACAAAGAAAACCAAAAAAAAAACTTTAAGTGGCCATAACTCAGCTCCGATATAGTTTGCAGCAAATCTGATTACACAGGTACCTTTAAGTAAAAATAATGTTTCATAAAAGTGCTAATGGATGTTTGGCCGCTGTAGGAAATGGCGCCACTAGTCCATACAAAGAAAACCAAAAAAAAAACTTTAAGTGGCCATAACTCAGCTCCGATATAGTTTGCAGCAAATCTGATTACACAGGTACCTTTAAGTAAAAATAATGTTTCATAAAAGTGCTAACGATAGTTTGGCCGCTGTAGGAAATGGCGCCACTAGTACATACAAAGAAAACAAAAAAAAAAACTTTGAGTGGCCATAACTTAGCTCCGATATAGTTTGCAACAAATCTGATTACACAGGTACCTTAGGGTAAAATAATGTTTCATAAAAGTGCTAATGGATGTTTGGCCGCTGTAGGAAATGGCGCCACTAGTCCATACAAAGAAAACCAAAAAAAAAACTTTAAGTGGCCATAACTCAGCTCCGATATAGTTTGCAGCAAATCTGATTACACAGGTACCTTAGGGTAAAATAATGTTTCATAAAAGTGCTAATGGATGTTTGGCCGCTGTAGGAAATGGCGCCACTAGTCCATACAAAGAAAACCAAAAAAAAACTTTGAGTGGCCATAACTTAGCTCCGATATAGTTTGCAACAAATCTGATTACACAGGTACCTTAAGGTAAAAATTATGTGTCATAAAAGTGCTAATAGATGTTTGGCCGCTGTAGGAAATGGCGCCACTAGTCCATACAAAGAAAACCAAAAATAAAACTTTAAGTGGCCATAACTCAGCTCCGATATAGTTTGCAACAAATCTGATTACACAGGTACCTTAGGGTAAAAATAATGTTTCACAAAAGTGCTAACGGATGTTTGGCCGCTATAGGAAATGGCGCCACTAGTACATACAAAGAAAACCAAAAAAAAAAACTTTGAGGGGCCATAACTCAGCTCCGATATTACTTACAGCAAATCTGATTGCACAGATAGCATCAGGGTATTTTATTGTTACAAGAAAGTGATAACTGATCGATGGCCGCTAAAATAAAAAAACGACGCCACTTGCCCATACAAAAAATCAAAAAAATAAATAACTTTGACAGGCTATAACTCAGCTCCGATATGACTTAGAGCAAATCCGATTGCACAGATAGCATCGGGGTATTTTATTGTTACAAGAAAATGATAACAGATCTCTGGCCGCTAAAAAAAAAAACGACGCCACGGGCCCATACAAAAGTACCCAAACCCCTTTAGGGTTGTATGTATTTTTTGATGCCACATTGTAAAATAATAAAAACAAAGCATTTTGCCAAAAAAAAAATTTTGTCAAAATAACTTTTTAGGGGTTAGGGTTAAAAGGGGTTTAGAACAACTCTTATCACTTAGGGGTATGAAAAATAGATAGTAGCCGATTCTCAGACGTACTGAATATGCATATAAAATTTGGTAAAAATCAGTAAAGCCGTTTCGGAGGAGTAAGGTAACTTACATTGTGACACGAGAATTTTATATATAAAATTACGTGGTAATCCTAAAAATTGATAAACAACATTCCAGACTAAAAATCACTTTCCAGAGATATTGAAAGAAAAAAGAAATGCGATTTCGGAGAAATTACGCAACAGCATCTAAATAATGATGTGTTATTGTGTAAGTTGACTGACCACAGAGTTATAAGCATATATTTTTCCACGACGTCAGCAAATGATTAAATTTGAACATCCGTTGATAAGGTAACATATCGTCATTATTACTGTTCAGTAATCTGGAGGTTAAAACTCGCAGTCGACAATAAAATGCGTAATAAATAAAAGCTATTAAAACTCCAATTGTAGTAGTACACGCAAATATTATATCATATATAATCGAAACCCATATAGGAAGTAAGCAATTATTACACATACAGTAAATAATGGCAAATGTAATGATGTAAATGAAGTTAACCGTGATTGACAAAACTAAACGTTTTTCAGTTGTTTTTCTTAATTTATGATCTTTTAGTTTTAAATCAATATTTTGCATTGCGATAAAAAATTGATCTATTGTTCTGTCTGATTGCAATAACGCAAACATAACGCATAAATAATAACCATAAATAATATATATTGAACAAATTCGATAAAAACCCAAATGAATTGGATTGGAGTATTGGTTTCTTCGTTTATAAGTCCAAAAGCACATTATACACATATTACAAATCCTACACCTAAAGAAATAAAGTTTAAGGTAAATTTAATTTTTGAGGTTCAATATTTACAAAACCCCAATTCAAAACCAGAAATAAATTGAAATGCTAATATTTTTTTTTTAAATAATTAATGACGAAACCAGCAGGACATGTACCTGATGGTAAGGAACATGCCTGCCACATAACACCACAGTGACACGCAACTCCTGGAACATGAAGAGTCCAAATCATTACCTAGCACTGCACTGCGCTCGTCACCCAGAGATCTAAGATGTTATATCTCTAAGTCCTGTAACTTCTCTGGAAACATTGCTCTTTAAACCGCAACACAGTAACGATTGCACATTGCTGCTTGGCGATATAATAACTGGCAAAGGTGTGGTACTTCCCCAGGTGGGCTCTGCCAAGAGTCCAACCACTACTATCAAGAGCCCTACCACTACTAGGTATGTCGCGGTTCTACTTATTTTGGTTGTTGACAACCTATAATGATAGATTTTAACGTCTGGCGTTTACCGCTTCGTACAACCGACTAAAACGGAAAGAGTGAGCTCACTTTTCTCAACAATAACATAATTCCGTGCACCTGAAGTCTGGGAGGGCACATTCATTGATTTATAACGATGGTTAGAACCGCCCGCCGTGATCCCGATACGACTGAAGAAATTGTGTATCACCAAGCTTCTCCAAACTCACTCCGCGATGCAGACATTTATTTGTGACAGGATACCACGACGCCGATAGCCGAAAACCATCCTCGTGGTTAAAATTAGGATGTTTTTTTTTAATTTCTAAGGCTTCCCGAACCATTGTCCCGTACTAACATTCGGTAGAGAGAACATTCGGGTCGTGGAGCTCGATCCTATGACCAGCTTCAGCATCAATCAAATGCCCAGCAATCGCAGATTTTTGTGTTTGGCATTTTTCTACAGCGGCGTTATGTTCTTTGATCCTTCTTTGATTCCTAAACAAAGCGGACAATTGCTGAAAGGTCAGCAATTGTCCGCTTTGACCAATATAAGGACTACCACAGCTGCAATTTACCTTGTACACACCTAGAGTCTGAAAAAGAGTTATGTCTGTCGGCGTCCTCATATGTGTCGTCAACTTGGATAAGGGACTAAATAGAATACTCCTTTAATAATATCTCCACCTTATCCGTGATACCCTTGACGTAAGACATAAAAGCTGGCTGCTTTTCGACTCCATCATTTTCCTCTTCTGCCTTTTTCTATGCTTTGCTAACATCATCACATTATAGCCATTGCTTTTAAAGTACCTCCTGAACATGTCTCTTTTCAACTTCCAAATATTCAGGGTCACAAAGAACGTTCGGTCTGTCCAAAAGGGATCTCGGCACCGACTGTAGTTGAGAAAGGTGTGACGTAGCATGCAAATACCAGTCGGTGCGCATGGGTTTTTTGTAGGCAGAGTGACACAACGAACCATCGGATGTAACAGTCACTCTGAGGTCCAAGAACGGTAGCGATCTATCCACCTCCACTTCGAATGTAAACCTGATGTTGACATGGATTGAGTTGAGATGCTCCAAGAACTGGTTTACTACTCCCTTCTCTCCTTTTAAAATGCAGAAACCTTTTAAAATCCTTTTAAAATTCAACAGACGTGTTCCTTGGATAGTTTCAAGAACCACTTCTGGAGTTTCAGTATCCGGATAGGTCCGACCCACGGATAGAGGTGACAACAAAAAATTATACAAACGATAATTATTATACGAATGAAATGAAACACAACGATGAAATAAGTAATCAATCAACAACAACATTAACAGCCCACTAAACGTTCCCACTGCTGGGACTGGGGGCCTTCTCACGCAAGGAGAGAATTAAGGCCATAATCCACCACGCTGGCTCAGTGCGGGTTGTGCGGCGGTGCGGATGACACATGACACTTCGAAAGATTCTAGGTACATGTCGGTTTCCTCACGATGTTTTCCTTCACCGTTTTAAGTTAGCGGCATTACGCACATGACTTCGAAAAGACAGTTAAGTGGTGCGTGTGGGGTTTGAACCCGGGGTCTCCGGATCGGCAGCCGCCGTTCTCCCGACTAGACCATCGTAACTTATAATCAATCAAAGTAATCAATACCCTACTAAAATTATAAACGCGGAAGTTTGTAGTATGGATGGATTGATGTTTGTTACTCTTTCACGTAAAATCTACTGAACGGATCGAACTGATATTTAAAACACACTATATTTTATAGTCTGGAAAACACGTACGTTTTTTTTCTTTTTTTTTTTTTTTTTTCTCTGAAATTATTCACCAAGTCACCTTGGATCCTAATGCCTAATAAATTATTACAATCTAGCCTAATTTATTAAGTCTAGGCTAATGAGTAATTTATATCTAACTTAAATTGCTACATAGTTTATACATAAGAAGGTGCCCATCAGCACTTTTCTTATTGACACTGTTAAGGGGAAGTCACTTCTTTCACTTGACTTAGCATAATTAGAGGCAAACTTAGACGTTTTTTATCTCGAAAAAAAAAACGGGAACGGGAACTACGCGGGTAAAACCACGGGATACTGTTTGTTTACTTAGCATTTCGAGAATGCGAAAGTTATTTTAAAATAAACTTAAAGTAACTCTCATAGCCGCTTAACACTCCCTGGTCCCTTTGGGCACCACTAACGCAAACCAAACAAGCTTAGGTTTTGCGGTTGGGTTTTTGGCGCGAAAAAAAAAAATTCGTATTTTTATTTGGGAAGGTATACCCATATTTTTTTGTTAAATGGCATCTCCTTGAACCGGTCTTTATTTTGACATAAATTACATTAAAATTAAAGTTAATTTACATAGAAACTTCGTAAACTGAACATAAAAAAATGTTTTTTTTTTGGCGGGAAAATGGTCCCGAAGTATTGAAATATTTAAAAAAAATCGAATGTATGCTATAGAATGCAGTTTTATGTTGTTTCATTTTTGTTATATTGTATACAACAAATATAAAACAAAAAAACACTACGTCTATCTTACAATTTAAACTCTTATAGCTTCAGAACACTTGAGAACTCGAACAAAAATCGAGTCAAGTGTCAAAAATGTTAGTTTACATTTCAAGTACACTAATTATAAACAAAATATACCGTTAGAAGCGTCTTGAAACGCTCTTGAGAATAATGGGCTTAAACACGTACAAGTAACGCGGCACTTCATATGCCGAAGCGTAAACAACACGCTTAGGTAACCTGACACCCGTTTCCCGCCAAAATTGTAAAACGCAAGTACATACGGGAGTAATTAGCGGCATAGGAAAGAATACAGAACTAAAAATAAAATTCTGACAGATTTAAATAATATTATCAAAATAATGTGCATTTTTCTTACCACAGAATCATAACTATATTTATATTTTTCCACGACGTCAGCAAACAATTTGTACAGACGTTGATAAGGTAACACAGCGTCATTACTACAGTTCTGTAAACTTGAGGTCAAAACTCGCAGTCGACAACAAAGAGCATAGTAAATAAAAATAATTAAAACCGCTATTGCTTTAGTACTCGTATAAATTAAATTAAATACGACCACTACCCACAGAGGACGTAAGCAAGTATTACGTGTACAGTAAATAAGACTTATTGTATTTACATTAAGTAAATATACTGTTATTAAGAAAAATAAACGCTTTTCCATTTTTTTGCTTAATTTAAAAGCTTTAAGTTTTAAATCAATATCTTTAACATCGATAAAAAACTGATAAAGCGTTCTGTTTGATTGCTTTAGCGAAAATATTACAATTAATATAATATATTGGATTAGTACAAAGTAGACCCAAACTATTAAGGGTGTAATCATTTGTTCTTTGTAAAATAATAAGCTATAAATACAAGACAAAACATATAACAAACTTATTGTTAAAGATATACTGTTTACGGTATATCTAATTTTTGAGCTTTTATATCTAAAAAAACCCAAATCAAAACCATAAATAAATTGAAATACTTTGAGAAATACTGTCAAATATGAATGCACTCGATTATCGTATCCTCTGAAAAACATGTTTTTGTGACACGTCTGTAATATTACTCTATAAAACGAGAAATATGAGGTTTAATAGTCTGGTTCTTTTATAAATCAATAATAATGACCTGTATATGAAATGTCCGTAAAGTCGTAAAGTCGCCACTGATACTGTTTTGATCGTTTGTCATTGACGTCTAATGCTATGCATGTGTTCATTAATCAACGTCTATCTTAAAAGCAATAACGAAACCGACTTTTCCTATCAATTATAATGAAAACATTTAATTGATCATAACAAGAACTAATTATTGATGTACTCGTTATAGTCTAAGATCCCAGAGCTGATAGACGTCACCTATTCTCTGATGAATAAAATGTGGACGATTGAGTAGAGTTAGTAAGTACTAAGAACACATGCTTACTCGCTGTTCGGAATAGAATGACGTAACAATGTATTTTGCTAACTTGTAGAAACGGGTATTTATGGTCTATGGCCGGGCGCGGCCAACGTTTTAGATCTACCGACATCTTCGTTTTTAAGTTGAGTACATCGCTCGGACGGCTCCGACACAGTTGTGATTGTGCATTGAGAACTAGTCGACTGCGCGGGCGCATGTCTTATTGTCCCTTTGTTTCAACTATCAGTCCGGGACTGTTGAATTGTCGAGTCGGTACTCGAAAGCGCGGTCGCGGGAATAATTGTCGCATACTCAAGTGCACCGGGTGCAAGTGTTTGCTAGAGGTCCGGGACCCTTCGCGAGGATCGCGTGTTTTTGTGGTGCCTTCGTTTCTCAGCGCGGTCGCGAGAACGAAGGTTGTGTGAACTATATAACGCCGGGCGTTAACCCTTTTGTTTGTGGGATAAAAGTTATCCGCGCGGACGCGAGATATTGGTTACTGGATTGCGGTGCTCAATTGTTCGGAAGGAGGCCGACTCGGACGAGAATCTGACACGTATCGTACCCATCTATTTATATATATTATAATATTAGTTACACGGGGAACCTGGGGTAGATTCGAGGGATAAGTGTAGGTTTACACACCCTATCCAGAGGCACTGGTTAGCCAAGGTACCGTGTACTAGTTATTTATAGGTTTAGTGTTAAAACGTTCCCAGTCGTAAACTGGGTGGTAGCAGAGACCTAGATTTAAGTTAGGTTTATCTAGGGTAACCACTACCGTTCAGATCGCGGCGGATTCCCATGCTGAACGGCAGTTTATCCAAAACATTTTGGTAGCAGAGCGTAGTTAATCTACAAGGCGTTTCGCGTGACTTTGCTTGTAGGGTTTGTTATTAATGGATATTTTGTGTTTCTAACAAAGGATTTGTTGAAAATCTGGAAAAATATATTGTTTCGTCATTTTGTCATCTTGCATTATTTATTAGGGAAAAATAATCGGCCATTTTGTGAAAGCTGTTGTTCTATCATTGGTCGGAACTAACCATAGACTCGGAAAGTCTATCTAAGGTTCTTTTTACACTTGCAAACGAAGCAATTTGGCGAGGGCTTTTTTATCTGCATCGGATATTGCCAGATAACATAATAATTATTTTGTGTTTATTTGGCTGCATAAGAGAATATTTATTTGCCAAACGACATAGGGAATATTGTTTTGGACTTTCATATACATATAAATTAATATTGTTTTTTTGTATACAACTTTGATTGTGTGTATTTTTATTTGCATTTTCTTTTGTATGGTTTTAAAAAATTGGTGCGGTCGCCAACCTTTGTTATTTTGTGATTTAGGGGTAACTTGGTAGTTTAGCTCCGCGTCATGGCTCCGCCCGCGAAGGCACGGTCTGTGTTACAATCGCAGATGCGATGGTTCGCATCTGCGGCAGCGCTCCTTGAGCGGCCCAACAAAGAGAATGCCATCCTGCTCCGGGCCCAGGACGTGCGGGAACGCGTCGGCATGGCGGAGGAAGCGCTGGCAGAGCTCCTTAGTCAGGGGGCCTGCGACAAGGATGCGGAGGAAGACATGGAGCAGATCTTCCAGCTCGCGGACGACATCGCGGAGCGGGCGGAAGTCATCCGCAAGGCAGCCAAGGCGCCAGCGGCTGGCGCTCAGCCAGCAATGGCCATGGGACCGGGGGTGGTCAGCCGGCTGCCCACCCTCGAGCTTCCCAGTTTCGGAGGTAGGTCCGAGGAGTGGACGGCCTTCCGAAATATGTTTGGATCCTTGGTGGAGAACAGGGCGGATCTCACCAAGGGTCAAAAACTGGCTTACCTGCTCGCGTCGGTGCGGGATGAGGCGCGGTCGCTCATCCAGCATCTCCCGGTCGAGGACGACCAGTAAGACACAGCAGTGGAACTGCTGGAGGCGCGGTACCAGAACCCTCGACTACTGGCGGATGCCCACGTCAGGAGCTTGCTGACGTTGAGGAAGGTCACCTCCCGGTCACAGATCAGGAAGGAAATCCTGACGCCGGTGAGGGTGGCCATCAACGCCCTCAGACTCCTAGGGCTGCCGGTGGAGGAGTGGGGGTTCCTCCTGGTCCACGTCATACAGGACCGCATCCCGGCGGACGCGAGGTCGCGGTTTGACCGCGAGCAGCTGGACAGGGCCGGAAAGGGGAAGACGGCCTTCCCAACTTTGGGGGACCTGCTCCAGTTCCTGGAGTGGGAGGCCAGACTGGCAGAGTCCTCCGACCCGGGAGCAGGGTCTTCCGGGGTTCCCCCGCGCACGGGTGCGCAGCAACCTCCGGGAGGTTCCAGGGGGACACGGGGCCACGGAAGGGTGACCGCGGCCGTGACCAGCACCCCAGGGGGGTGCCCCTCATGTGGCCAGGCACATGAGCTGCGGTGGTGTGGGGCCTTCGCCAACCTCCCGGTGCTGGAGCGCCGGCAGCTGGCGAAGAGGCTCCAACTCTGCTACGGCTGCCTCGGGCAGCATAACTACCGCGACTGTTCCGAGCAGCAGCCGTGCCCCAGGTGTGGTGGACCACACCTGGAGGCCCTGTGCCGCTTCTCTGGGGATGCAGAGGGCACGGGCGGGGGCGCGCCGTCCAGAGGACCTGGACACGCACAGGGCGCAGTGCGCCCTCAGCGAAGCACGCCCCCTCCAAGGGGCAGGGGCCCCACGGGCGGGGGCGCGCGTCCACGGACTCCGCAGTCTCCGGGAGGCTACGGACATCCCGTGTACGACGCACCCCGCGCTCAACCCATGAACCCGGCAGGGATCCGGGTGGATAGTCCGGTCCACGCGCCGGCCGGTAGGGCTACCGGCCCGCCCCAGGCATATGTGGCTACGCGTGGGCCCCCGAGGACCCGGGCCTGTTGGCGGGACGGGCGCCCTATAAGCCCGCACATTCTGGACCGGCTGCCCTTCTCCTACCCCCCATCGCCGCCTCCGGTAGAGCAGCACAAGGAGAGGCCGGTGAGCTTCTCGCCGCCGATACACGAGTATCCGCGGCTGGAGTATCACCCGCCTCCCTTCCGGTATGGACACCCGTCTGCGCCATACGCACCACCACGGTCGGTGGTCTATTGCGCGAGACCGCCCTACTGGCCAGGCCCGCCTAGTCCGCCGGTGTCGGACGGCGCCGGCCAGTGTTGACTAGCCGGTGCGCAGTCACACAAGGAGCCAGGGACTGTGCTCCTCCCCACCGCGTGGGTCCGCGTGTGGGGTCCTAAAGGGGACCACGTACGGGTACGTGCTCTCCTGGATACAGGCGCCCAGGGTTGTCTGCTCACCACTCGAGTGGCGACACGCCTGGGCCTGCGATATAAAGCTAAGGCTTCCCCCATCCGTGGGGTAGGGGGTGTGGAAGTGAGATGTCTCGCGGGCGAGACATCCTTCGCCTTTTCAGGTGCGGAACCGTCCTCCTGGAGGATCCAGGTTCAGGCTACGGTCATAGACACGGTAGTTGGATGCAGTCCCTCCGTGTTCTTATCGCCAGGGTTGGCGTCTCTCGCAAAGGGCTTGCGCTTGGCAGACCCCCGGTTCTACGAGCCAGCACCAGTGGACCTGCTGCTGGGCTGCGATGTCCTGGGGCTGCTATGGTCTGGACCAACCAAGGCTATTGCCCACACTTCGTTGTCGGCAATTCCTACCCTTCTTGGCCATTGCATAATGGGTCCTGTGGTGGAGAGGGAGCTCTCCCAGGACAACCTGCTCTACGCTTCAGCCTCCATCGCGCGGGTGATACAGAGGTTTTGGGAAGTGGAAGAGCCTCCCATGGTGTCCAGGTTGGACCCGGCCCATGTGGAATGCGAGTCCTTCTACGAGACTCATACGGTGAGGACACCGTCGGGTAGATTTCAGACCAGACTGCCATTCGTGGACTGCCCGCCGGAGCTGGGCCAGTCCCGACAGTTGGCCGAGAAGCGTCTGCTGTCTATGGAAAGACGTATGCAGCGCGATCCCGTACTTAGGGGGAAGTACGTGGATTTCATGCGAGAGTACGAGGAGTTAGGACACATGTCTCTCGCTCGCGTCGATTGGACATCGACATGTCATTACTTCTTGCCACATCACGCCGTGTTGAAGGCTTCAAACGGCAAGCTGAGGACGGTGTTCGACGGATCAGCGCCTACCTCCACAGGAGTGTCGCTGAATCAGTGTCTCCATGCAGGGCCAAAGCTGCATCGGGACATCATCGACATCATCCTGAACTTCAGGAGACATCAGGTGGTGTTTGGAGCGGACATCCGGATGATGTTCCGCCAGACCTTGATACACCCTGATGACCGAAGGTTTCAGCTCATACTTTGGCGGGAGGACCCGACCAAACCAATGAGGGTGTACGAGCTGAATACCAATACGTACGGGCTGAAGTCTAGCCCCTACATAGCAATCCGCACGCTATTGGAATTGGCGGAGCGTGAGCGACACAGGTTCCCGCGCGCGGCGGCCGTGCTCACACGGGACCTGTATGTTGACGACGTCTGCACAGGAGCAGCGTCCATTGAAGAAGCGGTTCGCTTGAGGGACGAGCTCATTGGCATACTCGCCGCGGGCGGCTATGAGTTGCGCAAGTGGCTGTCCAACGAACCCAGGCTTCTGGCAGGGATTCCAGAAGACCACCAGCAGAACCCTCAGCTGTTTGAAGATGCTGAGGATCCCAACATGGTAGCGGTATTGGGTATGCGATACCAGCCCGCTACGGATGTATTTACGTTCCGGGTGGACTTGGAGGCCCCTAAGGCGTGGACCAAGCGAACGGTCCTCTCCACTCTGGCACGGATGTTCGATCCCAATGGTTGGATCTGCCCCGTCCTCTTCTCCGCCAAATGTCTCCTTCAGAGACTTTGGACGTTGGGTGTCTCGTGGGACGAGCCCCTTGTAGGAGAACCCTTGGACGAGTGGCTGCGGCTGATATCCACCATGGGGGATCTGAACCAGGTGGCTCTGCCAAGAAAGATACTACCGCCGGGCAGGTACCAGGCCAGCTTGCACGGTTTCTGCGACGCGTCAGAGCGAGGATACGCTGCGTCGGTTTACCTGCGGACAGTGGACTCTAGAGGACGGCCTCGAGTCACACTGCTGCTGGCCAAGAGCAAGGTTGCTCCCATTCGGACGAGGCTCACGATTCCGAAGCTTGAGCTATGTGGAGCTCACTTGTTATCCCGACTGATCAGTCACGTGTCCACCGAATTGGGGCCCAATGTGGACATCAGGAGCGTCCATGCCTGGACTGACAGTCAGGTGGTCCTAGCTTGGCTACGCGCGGCACCGCACAAGCTAGAAACTTTTGTGGGAAACAGGGTTTCCCAAATACAGGAAATCGGGACGCCGATCCTGTGGCGTCATGTACCAGGGGTGATGAATCCCGCGGATTGCGCGTCCAGGGGATGTACAGCACCGGAGCTGATACACCACTCTCTCTGGTGGGGACCAGAATGGCTGGCCGGACCGGAGCAGTCCTGGCCTAGCAGCCCACCGAGTGCCTCCACGCAGGAGCTGCCTGGACTCAGAGTCCACGTTGTGACGGAGGAACCGTCAGTTACCATGGATTGGCTGGTAACCAAATACAGCAGTCTGGATAAACTGCTGGGCGTCACGAGCTGGGTCAGACGCTTCATACATAATTGTCGGCACCCACGGGAGAAGGTAGTCTCCCTAGTGGTCACTGCTGGCGAGCGTCGGGACGCAATGCTGTACCTGATTGGCAGGTTACAGGAGGAACGCTTCGCGTCAGAGCTTCGGAAGCTCCGGGACGGCGCTAAGCTCAAGGGTGCTGTTTCGCGCCTGAATCCATTCATAGACCAGGGTGGTCTCATCCGCGTAGGAGGTCGGCTCAGGAATGCTGACCTGCCCTTCGGGCGTCGCCATCCACTCCTCCTACCTAAGGGAGGTCCCTTGGTGGAGCTAGTGGTGGCTCACAGGCATAAGATCAATTCCCATGCGGGTTATACGGCGATGCTCGCCTTACTCCAGCGGGATTTCTGGATTTTGTCGGCGCGACGCGTGGTGCGTCACGTCTTGTTTAAGTGCGTGCCCTGCTATAGGTTGCGGGCCCCCACTATGCAACCCCAAATGGGAGATCTGCCGGCTGACCGGGTTCAGCCGTCTAGGCCCTTTGCCGGAGTCGGCACGGATTTTGCCGGCCCTTTCGCTGTCAAATCCTCCACGCTAAGGAGTGCGAAGGTCACAAAGGCGTACCTTTGTGTGTTTATTTGTTTGGCCACAAAAGCCGTCCACCTGGAGGTGGTATCCGCACTGACGACGGAGGCGTTTGTGGCGGCCTTGGATCGGTTTGTGGCCCGTCGGGGGGTCCCGTCATTAATCCGGTCCGATAATGGTACCAACTATAAGGGTACGGATAGGTATCTTAAAGAGGTCGGGGACTTCTTATCTGCCCAAACAGGTTTGTTGGGCCATACACTCGCGCAGCGAGGTATAGAGTGGCGCTTTGGAGTGCCTGCTTGCCCTCATTGGGGTGGGATCTTTGAGGCCGCAGTGAAGTCGGCCAAGACCCACCTTCGACGCGTCGTTGGGGAGACCGTGTTGACCTTTGAGGAGCTGGCCACGGTCTTTTGTCGAGTAGAGGCGGTCCTCAACTCTCGTCCGCTCTGTCCGGTGTCTTTAGACCCTAACGACCTGGAGGTCTTGACTCCTGGTCATTTTTTGGTCGGGCAACCGCTTACGGCTCTGCCCGAATATCCTTGGAAGGATGAGCGCGCTCACCGGTTATCGCGCTTCCAGTTGCTGCAGCAGATGAGTCAGGACTTTTGGCGCCGGTGGTCGGTCGAGTACCTGCATCTGTTGCAACAAAGAGTCAAATGGACAGACCGGACAGATCCGCCAAGGGAAGGCGATTTGGTTTTGTTAAAGGAGGGCAATATGCCTCCGTTATATTGGCGGCGGGGCCGTATTTTGAAGTTGATTACAGGCGCGGACGGAACACCGCGCATCGCTGAGGTTTTAGTTGACGGATCTCGACTAAAACGAGCCCTTGCCACCTTGTCTCGATTGCCGGTGCATTGAACTAGTGAAGTGACGGATTCACTTCAGAGCGGGGGGTTGTTCGGAATAGAATGACGTAACAATGTATTTTGCTAACTTGTAGAAACGGGTATTTATGGTCTATGGCCGGGCGCGGCCAACGTTTTAGATCTACCGACATCTTCGTTTTTAAGTTGAGTACATCGCTCGGACGGCTCCGACACAGTTGTGATTGTGCATTGAGAACTAGTCGACTGCGCGGGCGCATGTCTTATTGTCCCTTTGTTTCAACTATCAGTCCGGGACTGTTGAATTGTCGAGTCGGTACTCGAAAGCGCGGTCGCGGGAATAATTGTCGCATACTCAAGTGCACCGGGTGCAAGTGTTTGCTAGAGGTCCGGGACCCTTCGCGAGGATCGCGTGTTTTTGTGGTGCCTTCGTTTCTCAGCGCGGTCGCGAGAACGAAGGTTGTGTGAACTATATAACGCCGGGCGTTAACCCTTTTGTTTGTGGGATAAAAGTTATCCGCGCGGACGCGAGATATTGGTTACTGGATTGCGGTGCTCAATTGTTCGGAAGGAGGCCGACTCGGACGAGAATCTGACACGTATCGTACCCATCTATTTATATATATTATAATATTAGTTACACGGGGAACCTGGGGTAGATTCGAGGGATAAGTGTAGGTTTACACACCCTATCCAGAGGCACTGGTTAGCCAAGGTACCGTGTACTAGTTATTTATAGGTTTAGTGTTAAAACGTTCCCAGTCGTAAACTGGGTGGTAGCAGAGACCTAGATTTAAGTTAGGTTTATCTAGGGTAACCACTACCGTTCAGATCGCGGCGGATTCCCATGCTGAACGGCAGTTTATCCAAAACACTCGCTATATTGCTTAGACGGGTAATTTTGAGATATGGGGTAATAAAAGTACGTACAAACATTACTTACTTCACGTATTTTGCTAATGAGTGATTTTCACGTTTGTTATAGGCAATATAAAAACAAGGTCCCAATACTCCCAGACACTTTCCGGCGGCTGTTTTGCTTAACAACTCCAAAATAATAATTTAACTTCACTTAAATTCTCATCCTCCATTTGGAAATATGTTCGTAAGACAACTATTTTGAAGCTTTTTCCAATAAGATAGACCAATCTAAGGGGGCAATCATCCCCTAAACTCAACTATGCCTCTATGGGTAAGAGCGCAAAACTGAGTGAGACATTTATTTGGAAATATTGACTTAAAATTGAGTTTAGGGGATGGTTGGTCCCTTCGATTGGTCTGTCTTGTAGGAAAAAAGCTTTAAAATAGTCACCTGACTATTTACCTGAGACATGAGAATTTAAGTGAAGTTAAGATCAAGATTTACCTGACCACTCGGTAAAAAATTGGACAGCTTAACCAAGTGCCACAACAAACGTTGACCATTATCCCTTTGTGTGTGAATTGTCCACCAATATTTATTATTATTCAGATTGGCCTCGTGGCTTAGTTGGGAGTAGCTCTGCCTGCGAAGCCGAGGGTCGTGGGTTCGATTCCCACCCAGTGTAAATATTTGTGTGATGAATTCAAATGTTTGCACTGTGTCTGGGTGTTTCTATGTATAATAAATATGTATTTAAACTATATAAGTATTATATTTATCAGCTATCTGGCCGCCATCATACAAGCTTTGCTTAGTTTGGGATCAGATGCTGTTGTGTGTGAACTGTCCACCAATATTTATTTATTTAATCATTCTTCCTAAATTTAGGTTTTTACAATATCAGTAAATGTATCAAAGAAAAACATAAAAACATTATAAAAACCTAAACCTAGTTTGACGCCAGTAGTGGGGCAGGGCCGAAGCTACCGGTGGTTAGGGCTGCAGAGTAAGGAACCTCCTGACGATGCGCGCTGTGTCGAGGATGACCGCCTTCTGCATCTTACCCTTGATCCAACCGTCTAACGAAAGTCTCTTAAGGTGTTGGTCGAGACTTTTCGCTATAAGGGCGTTTGCCGACATGACTATTGGGACTATGATCGTCGAATCAACATCCCACATGGCGGTAACCTCATGAGCCAAGTTAACCCTTCAACATCTGATAGTACTTGCTTAGCTTGTCCTTCTCGGCTTTCACGAGGTTCTCGTCATGTGGTACGGTGATTTCGACGACCACAGCCCGGCGACCGGTCTACCAGCACGATATCAGGCTTATTGGCGACAATAGTCCAGTAAATAACATGACGAAGAGATTCGCCTGGACGGCGGCATGCCCGAAAAAAGTCGACCGTACCGTCCTTCATTATGTATTTCCGGTAGTTGTTCGTCTTGATAACTTCATCTGCAATTGCACAGGCAAAGCCCTCGGTTTCTCCGAAGAGGTCCACGAAGCGCAGCCAGTTCACCGACGCGAGCAGATTCAGCAGGGCCCTGATCCGATTCGATCAGGGTCGAGGGGTAGAATCGCCCCTGCAGCTCCTTGCTTTTCCATACTTCCTTGCGATCATCAGTGCTGAGCACCGGTGGTTTGCGCCAGTTCTCATTTGCCACTGAAAGAGGCGTGAGGCTTCTGTCAACTGTTACAACATCGTGATGCATCCCGAACTCGCTGTTGCGGAAATAATCCCCGAGACTGCATACCTCGCGGTTGTGAAGGTTCTTGGCATTTAAAAAGCCTCGAACCCCCCATTTCCGCGGGATACACAGTCTCATAACAGACGAGTGCGGGTGTAGCATGCGATATGTTGTGAGCTATTGACGGACCTTTCTTTTCCAGGGCGTAGAGCTCAGTCTGAGTCCATCTCAGTACGCCAAAGGAGTATAGCAGCAGAGGCATTACCCAATTGTTGAAGGCTCACGGTTTATTACCGCCTGACAGAAGACTTCTAAGTACTTTTGTCAACCGGCAAAAAAAGCGCTCCTTCGCCGATTTCTTAATGTCATCTGCTGATATACCCAATGACTGTGACGTACCGAGATATTTGTAGGTTCCGTCTTCGGAGAGGGATCTGAGAGTTATGGTCTCGGAAAGTTGTAAATTCTCTGAATTTACTACTTTCCCTCGCTGTACATGCATGCCCGCACACTTGTCGACACCGAACTCCATCTTGATAGCGTTACTAAAACCTCCGTGGTTTTTAATAGCTCCAACAAGTCTCGGCGTTTCGGTGCAAAAAGTTTGGAGGTCGTCCATGTACACCAAATGAGATATAACTTCACTTCCCTTACGAAGATGATAGCCTACCTCTGAATCTTTCAACAGACTGCTGAGAGCATTCAGACTTAGGCACCACCACAGCGAACTTAGACTGTCACCCTGAAAAATGCCTCTTTCAATTTTATCAAGTCCTCCGAATCAAACAAACTGTCTACGCTACCTGGTTGACAAAGGACTGTGACCCACTGTCCCATGCACTGACATCGGCACTGAAGCCACTGTCAGGGTCGACAACGCGGCGGGTGGATCCCGAGGCAGAAGCCGCACGACCACTTTCTTCCTCCAGGCGTAGGCGATCAAGTGCCGAGTCATCCAGCAGTTTGCACCGCCGGATAGCCCTCACTTGATCAGAGAGTCGTTGTGCGGATACGGCGACGGTTGGTTGGTTGGATGGTTTCTATAATTTTAGAAATTCATTCAAGCTACTTTTCCGTAACTTATCTTATGAAAACACTTTAAAGCTTTTCCATAAACAACTTTTGTTATTACTGTAATAAGTAATAATCAGAATACGACGATTATTTAAAAAAATGAAGTACTACTACTTCATTTTTTTTTTATTATTAAATCATTAACTTAATTACCACAGCATCAAACGCACACTTGTATTTTTCCACAGCATCAGCAAACGTTTTGTAAAACAGTTGGTGATAAAGTAATACTTCATTATTTGATTTTTTTATATTTGAAATAAAATATTGAACGCGGTAGTAGCAACTGAGATATACAAACATATTTAAAATTAAAACAGTGTCAAAAGTCAGGAGAATTAAAAATAATATTACTGCAACCCACGCAGGTTGTAAGCATACATTGTGACTGATACAGAATATGGCATTCATCGATGCCCGAAAAGCATTTTCAAGAATTATCACAAAAAATAAACATTTTTCAATAATTCTATGTCTTCTGTAGCCACCCAATTTAAAATCATTAAATTTGATGTCAACTAAAAACTTATAAAATGTCAAATCTGATGGTATGCACAAAAATATAATAACCAAAACGAAATATTGGAAAAATATAGCATTGATCCAAACCAGTACTATAGGGCTATAGAAACGGTCAATATAAAGTCCGCAAAAGCACAAAAACCAAATAACTAAGCATGTCAGTAAGCATAAACATTTTCCACCAAATTTGTGTTTTGTGGTTCGATATTCAAAAAATCCATAATCATAGCCGAAACAAAAGTGTAACGTCTTGAATAAGAGAGTCAAACATAAATTCAATCGTATTGCATGTTTGTTAAATTTCATTTTCATTATACGTCTGAAATGTTGAAGTATAACTATTAAAATGTACTGTTGAGTTCTTTTGTTTCAGAGTGATTGCTTTGGTATAGGTTAAGTAATAAATTCATTACTAATACAATCAATTTTTATGAACACAATTTACAAAATTTGACTTGATATAAACATGGCTATCAAGTTATAATTAAATTTGACCACGTCGCGTCGGCTTACAATTAACAAACAATCATCAGGATGGTTCAATCGAAGCAATGAGGCATTTTTAAAATGCAAAAAAACTTATCAAGATTTTTGTCAATTGCACCAAAAGTGGTAGTTGATTTTTTGGAGAAATTCGACAAGCATATTTATGTCAATACCAATAATTTGAGACATTTTCACTTATTTATTACTCATACTCGTATTCTACATTTTTTAAATACTTCTTAGTCCTTCATTTATTTATGAACATAATCAAACCAAGCAGTGTACTGGACACTGCTGGATGTATATTGTAGAAGCTACTATTATGAATTCGTACGCAGCCTGATCCTTGATTTTACGCTTTCAACTAACAACGGCTGCCAACAGAGGATATAGAACAAGAGCTCGTGAATCAGAGACCTTCGTTATTTTAACCCTAGAACACTAAGCTTCGTCGAATCGACGACGCGAATATGAAAAAATTGATATAAATGTAAAGTGCGCGGTCGCCCCCATTGCTGCTTCCGTGTAATCTTAGTTGGGCCGTTGCTCTCACAACACACGGTAGTATTTCTTATGTGGGAGGTTTCATCAGAGTGCTAGACCAGCAACCATGACTCGTCAATGCGACGAAGTTTAGTATTAACGACACTTTATACTATTGTGTTTCTAATTTTTAAGTTTGTTTTTTTAGTTTTTACAGCATAAAAGTATTACAAAATATAATTTATTTTTATAAGATTCTTCAGTTATTATTAGAAGACAAAAGTTGAGATAGTAAATAACCCGAGAGTGTGAAAATTGATGTGGTCACATCTCACATCGAGTATAATCCAGCTTGTGTATCAATTAGTGATGATGAGGTTTATCACCTCCAAGTCAAGACGTTCAGGTAAATACTCATTCATCTCCTTCAATTGAAGCTCAGATACCATGTACTTCAAGATATGAGCCTTATGAATTTATAATTATAATTATCATCGCGCAACGTTCTTTGTGGAAAAGATAATCACAAATGCTCATCGCTAAGACCACATTCACAAAACTGCTGTATGAAACATTGTGCACATTAGACCTGGGTAGCGATTCTGAAACCATTCGGTTGCATCCGACACGGAATCTCATCTCTCGGTCTTTGTCATGCTAAACAGATAAGACAAAGACCGAGAGATGAGATTCCGTGTCGGATGCAACCGAATGGTTTCAGAATCGCTACCCTGGACCTACTCGTATGTGCAAAGATAAATTATATTCTGTGTGTTGGTTTTTTTAGGTTTATTACATACGATAAGAGTTATTCCATCACATCACATAACAATGTTGAGTATGCAATAAAATCTGAAAATATAGGGTTGGAACACCCACTCAGAAATCAACAGCTAATATTTGAGACTGGGAAAAGAAACCACAGGTCATCATATTGCAGAAAAATGAAAAGTCCGTGTTATATAAGTCAGCAAAACGAAGCATGACAAAAACAGTTTCTAAAAGTACAAAAAATAACACAAACTTGATATGAGTCACAAATGTCTAAGTTCATGTTTTTTTATTTTTTGGAGCCAAAAATACAGCCTCAGTAAAAAGGCTGATTATGTAATTAATGTATGGTTTATATAAATAATAATTTTCTATGTTTGTTAGTAAATGATTACAGCATATAACGAATTTAAAAAAATAGATTTTTTTCTTCAATACAACCTCGTAAATCTATTTTTGTGACAGCGTAGTCGAAACGTCAAAGGTTAGTAGTAAGCGTTGAAAAATAAGCTTAGTGTTCTAGGGTTAACAAAGCTGAAAATTTGTCAGTGCATGCTCCCAACATAGGTAAGAACGATAGAACATTGTCAATTGTCAACAAACCTCGAAGTCTCATTAAATCACTTTAGTTAGATTGCCCATATTAATAAATTGATGTCCATTATTTGGTCTTGTAGACAAAATGAATTATTATTTGAAAGATTGATTGATGATAATTATTATTAATGTTCCCAATATTACGTTATTTCATAACAAACATAAAAAAAACATATGTATATTTTGTTTATTTTTATCAGTGTAATCGATTTCATGAAACATTAGTGAACCGAGAATTTTCCTTCAAGGTCGACTGTCATACAGTTCGCTTGCCATCTTGTTCGTTCCGTTACTTGACACTTTCAACAAAAACAATCGAAACATCTATTACATGTTGATTACATGACGGTACCATATTAATTGAATTCGTGTTGTCTAATAGGATTACTCAGAACTAGCTATTACTTCTATAGATATTTGATTAAATCGAGTATTTGTTATAATGCGCCTGCGTAAATTTTAGTTTCTTTATAGCTAATATTGTACTGTAGGGTTTGTTCATACAGTTGACGTCACTTCCATAATACAAACGTGTTATCAAGAATGTATTTCAACAAAAATACTAATCAAATGAATATGTATTTGGCAATTTTTTTTAAATCGTTCATATTTTTCGGTTACGACTTTGGTTTTTTAAAATTTCGAAACCCCTCCCATAAGCTTGTTACAAAAAGTCTGTGCCTATTTGTATCTTTATTCATATGTGTTTCTTTCTTTTTTGGAATGTATATTGAACATAATTATTCTGATTTATTGTTTTTGATTTGGCACAACATGTTGTTTGCACAGTATTTTATTTTAGTTCTTATATTTTTGTTTACACCAACAAACGTGACATTGTGCCATTTTTTCCTTGATATGAAAGATATTGATCATAAATTGAGATCACACAATGAATTTGAACTTGCTGAGTTGCGTTTTGTTATTTTAATTTTTTTAGATTACGTTTTGAAAGTTTGTTTATGTGGCATATATTGTTTCTATTTACGTAGCGAGTGTGTAAGACCTGTGTGGTGCGCGGCCATCTATTTTATGATTCACTTGACCATGGATACTATTTCTATCATAAATATTTTTATATTTCTCAGTCCTTATTATTGCCTTCAGTGTTTTACTGCAAATTTAAAAGAATGTGATAATAACGCTCTGTTCTCTAACCAAATTCTTTATAAATTGTTTGCTGATACCGTGGAGAAATACAAGAGAGCTTTTGATTTCACGGTACCTATAATATACAATGATATTGAAGTAATAATGTAGTTGTTGTAGGCTATAGCGGTTGCATTTTTTTATAATGATCGGTTTACGCTAGACTGCCATCTCGCTTGATGTCAAGCGACAATCTGGCCTACGTCGGAGCATGCTAACCTAAAAGAAACCGATTCTCTCTGGATTTCAAGATATCAAGATCGTGACCATTGAGAGATTGAGAAATTGAGAAAACCTACTAACGCACCTAGACGTTCTTATTACGAAAGTAGAGACAAACTCTTCGTTCGAGTCTTTGGAACTTCAACCATTAAAAGATGTTGCTGTTTCAAACTACGAGCAGCTCGATAGAAAAAAAGTCGATATAGTATAATATTAGATTATGTAGGTCATCTACACAGTCTCCAAAATGCATCCGATTATAAAAGATAATACCGTCGATGTTCTAGACTTTCAAGTTTTGTTCAGACAAGTGTGCTTGCTACTCTTTTGCATTGCGAACTTTTTCCTTGTCTGAAAATAACTAAAATGTTGATCTGTTTCAGTATTTAACAGTTATTATATTCAACACCCCCACGTTTATGGTGGCAATGTATCACGCGTTACGGCGTTTGCAGAGTCAGAACGAATCAGTGAGTACCTATGATAGGCTTTTGACGTGATAACGTCTTATAATTCGATGAAGCCGGCTGCACGCCCACAAAACATGACGTCGTACCGTTACCGTCGGTCGTTACCTCGCCGCATGTTTGTTACAGTTGTATTAATTATTTCAACCAGTAGTTCAAGCGGGGATGTAGCTCAGTGGTAGAGCGTTCGCTTTGCATGTGAAATGCCCCGGGTTCGATCCCTGGCATCTAAAAGCTTTTTTTCATTGTTTTGATTGAAAATGACTAAATTCTACTGATTACTTTTTACATACAAATCTATTAAACAAATGAAATTAAAATTTTCTTTTGAAAAATGCTACCATTCCATCAGTATTTTCTTAAGACGTTGTCACGTTCTATCGTCAGTAAACCGACTTTACAGACAAACATTTTTTTTTAAGCTGCTTTTTCCGATCTCGTTACCCTCCCATTCTCCAAACATTGAATTAAGCATAAATAGCAGAAAAATATCTGTCTAAGAACACACTGGTTTACTCAACGTACAAGTAACTTCTTTATCGGATGCCTAGAATACTGCCGTCATACGGAGAAAAGACGTATCTAACATTTTTGTCAGAATAGAGTTACATATATATTCGGAATCAGCAAAAAAAGACGCATCGGCTAGTATTTTTTAAATAGCTTAAAAACCAATCAGAGCCTAGTTTTTCACAATTAAAAAAGACGCATTTGCGGTTTGGCTTGCATATTACTTAATAGAAAAGACACTTCTGATGTATACTAAGTAGAAAAACACATCTGAGTAGAAGCGTCTTATTTATTTATAAAATATGTTTTTGGTCATAGAGTGAAAAGGCGTTTTTGATTACTCATAAGAAGAAAAGACGGTTCTGCGTAGAAACGCCTTTTCATTGTCACAAGTAACTAAATTAGTGAGACGCAAGTGGCAGTACCGTCTTTCCTACTTAGTATCGTTAGATGTGAGAGGTAAAGTATATAGCGAACATTCGACTTCATGATCGTGTGGCAGAAGAAACTTGATAGTTTCAACGTGTGAGAGGAAATGCATACTATACTTATAGCGTCTCTATATCTCCACCGAAACAAATTTCCTTTGAACTAAATCGTTTAAATGTCTCTAGATGATCAAGTATTCTTAAATCACAATCCTTTCATTTGTTTAAAATTTACTTGGATAATAATTATTTCTCTACATTTCACAACAGATATCTTTTATTTTCCAGTTATGGAATCTGATGGCTGCACCAGAAAATGTAACAACTCTCATTAATTTTTCTCTTACATTCGGACCCTCTATTTGCGCCAGTCAACTTGGTGCCGAAGCTGACAACATTAAAGTCGTTTTGCATGATAAACTACTTAATGCAGATGGTCAGTATAGTGCAAGCCTTGGAATGTAAAATAATATATCGGTAATAAAAATATTTAGAATGATTTTTTCGACGTATATAGGCTGTGAAACGCGTTGTCAGAGTGTTTTATTCCCGACTAGCAGCGCCCCGCGGTGTTACACGCGTATTTCTCGTTCCTGTTGTTTTTTCGGGATAAAAAGCCTATGTGTTCTTCCAGACTACAATCTATCGGTGTTCCAAATTTCAGCCCGATCCGTTCAGTTACGTTAAGACGTGATTGAGCAACAAATATCCAAACATCCAAATATCCAAACATCCACACATTGACATCCCACTAATATTATAAATGTCAAAGTATGGATGTTTGTTGCTCAATCACGCCGTAACGTATGAACGGATCAGGCTGAAATTTGGAATACAGTTTGATTACAGTCTGGAAGAACACATAGGCTACTTTTTATCCCGGGGAAATAACGGAAACGACGGGGACGGGAACTACGCGGGTAAAGCCGCGGGGCACTGCTAGTTTATAATATTAGATAAATAGATAGATAACTCTTTTTTGTGACACAAAAACAGTTTTTTTTTTTTTTTTATAACATAGAGTGACGAGACGAACAGGTCATGTGCCTGATGGTAAGCAACATGCCTGCCACATAACAGCACAGTAACACGCAGCTATTGAAACATGATAATCCAAATCATTACCTAGCACTGCACGGCGCTCGTCACCCAGAGATCTAAGATATTATGTCTCTAAGCCCTGTAATTTCTCTGGAATCATTGCCCTTCAAACCGGAACACAGTAATGTTTGCACATTACTGCTTGGCGGTAGAATATTTTACAAAGGTGTGGTACTTCCCCAGGCGGACTCTGCTAAGAGTCCTACCAGTCATATTACAGTAAAACACTTACGAACTAGCACCACAAATGGCGGCTTTATTGCTTAGAGCAATCTCTTCCAGGCAACCAGCAGTATTAGCAGTATTATTTATTAGCAGTATTAGTAGGATGTTTGCAATCTTGGTGTCTACAAATTGAGAGTGAATCGGTTTCTTCTAGATAAGCACGCTCCGTCCTCGTCGCTTAGCATAAGGCGGAATAGGCGGGAGTCAAGTGTACTCATATATCAGTTACTGTTAAAAAAAAGTGGCCAAGTGCGAGTTGGAGTCGCTCATGAAGGGTTCCATTGCAGCAAGTAACATAATATACATAGTACACATAGTTCTTGTAGTTCGTTGTAACCTTGATCGAAGTTTCAATAATAGTGTATTTATGACGTACTAGAAAAAGTACTCATCAGATCGAGTTCAAACCAATTTTCATTCGTAGTTTACATAGTAATGTACATCATATTTTTTTTTTAGATTTTTCATTCTCTTACTTTAGAAGTTAGAGGGGAGAGAACACACATTTTACCACTTTGGAAGTGTCTCTCGCGCAAATTATTCAGTGTAGACGAAAATGATTTTTGAAACCTCAACATCATTTTTGAAGACCTATCGATAGACACCCCACACGTGTAGGTTAGATGAAAATAAAATTTTTGAGTTTCAGTTCTCAGTATGGGGGGCAACCCTAATTTTTCTTTTTTTAATTTTTTTGTTCAAATCTTAATGCGGTTCACAGAATACATCTACTTACCAAGTTTCAACAGTGTAGTTCTCATAGTTTCGGCAAAAAGTGGCTGTGACATACGGACGGACAGACATACAGACATGACGAAACTATAAGGGTTCCGTTTTTACGTTTTACGGAACCCTAACAAAAGAATCGCAAGGACACCTCTACCATTCTTCTACACGTAACATTCCTACATAGTGAAGATACATACTCTTGGCAGAGTCCACCTGGGGAAGTAGCACATCTCTGCCAGTTATTCTACCGCCAAGCAGTAAAGTGCAAACATTACTGTGTTCCGGTTTGAAGGGCAATGTTTCCTGAGAAGTTACAGGGCTTAGAGATAAAATATCTTAGAACTCTGGGTGACGAACGCAATGCACCAGGTAGTGCTAGGTAATGATTTGGATTTTCATGTTTCAACAGTTGCGTGTCACTGTGTTGTATGTGGCAGGGATGTTGATTACCATCAGGCACATGTCTTGCTCGTCTCGTCACTCTATGCTTAAAAAAAATGGTTGTCTGTAAAGTCAGTTTACTGACGATAGTTGAACGTGACAACGTCTTAAGAAAATACTGATTGTGTTAAGCGCCATCTAGGTAAAACATTCTGAAGCTTTTTGAAAAGCTGTTCAAAGCGCCATTTCTGGGTACATCATTGTACTAGCACAAGTTCTTAACTTCATATCATCGCTTTTCTAAAACATGGACAGACTCCTTGAACGTAATGCACATTTCACTCACTAGATGGTGCGAAAAGTAATAAGGCGAGGTAACGGTGGTAAATATTATCTATTCTATGGCGGTAACGTTACATGACGTCATGTTTTGCGGGCGTGCAGCCGGCTTCATCGAATTATATGACGTTATCACGTCAAAAAGCGCTTGCGCGACACGTCTGCCCATAACAGCACAGTACTACGCATCTATTTGAAGAGTCTTTATCACTGGACAGTATCACTAGCACTGTACTACAGTGCTCGTCACCCAAACCAGCGGTATGAGGTTGTTTATTTTTCTACTCTGGAATTCCTTTGGAAATATGGCCCTTCAAACCAGAACACATTAAAGCATCTTACTACATGGCGGGAGAATAACTAGCAAAAGTTTGGAACTTTTACAGCGGATTTTGCAATTTGTAGAAACCAATGTTAAGGCCTGTTTTCATTTTGATTAGTACGCGTGCGAGTGAGTAGTGCAGGTGTTGAGTAATTGGTAGCAAACATGTGTGGACACCGATTGATTATTGCGAGTGCATAGTACCTAGTCAGTCACTCGCGCTCGCAATCGCACTCGCACTCACACTCGCAATAATCAAAATGCAAACCGGCCTTTACTCGAATGTATTACAATCAAAATGTATCGAACTTATGTTATAAATCTACTTCAACAGATGAATCAACCCGGGCACAGATATTGAGGTTCATCCGCTACATAGAAGCTCGCCCGCTCAAGTTCAAGATCTACAAGTTGATTCCACTAAACGCGAGTCTTCTCGGGATGTTGCTGAGTTTCTTCGTCGACTACCTCATTGTTACCATACAATTTACACATCTGTATTAATGATTTTAATTCTTTACAGTAGTACATTTATTCATACTATATCTTTGTTAAATTTTGTATGCCAGCTGCACCACACAGTAGAGAGCACGACTTAACAACTATTTACTTTAATGAGATTAAAATAAGCATATTTATGTGCTAGCACTTACTACGTATTTAATTTCATTCGTGGTAGGTACACGTAAGTACAAAAATGGCATCATCCTTATTAGCCTATCGTTAACGATAAAATACATATTATATACTTCATAATGGCGTGCACGAACATGGCTCGTAAAACCACCAAAATTAGTTGTACATGTTAACGAAAATGTATGTAATCCGTCATTGGATGTAATTCCTAAAATTGCCCAGAAATTATTATTATTCAGTCATTTAATAATAACATATTACTCTCAACACATTTACACTCTTGGAGAGATCTATTTTCTTCTTAAAATAAACATCACAAGTCTTAGGGCACTCAACTTTGCACTTACTTATAGAAACATTAAACATTCTTCATGTGGCGCTTTTGAAGTAGTTATTACCGTCTCCTATAAATCTGGATATTTTGGACCACCATGGCCATCATAGATACTTTTACTGAAATTGATAACTCTCTCAATATTACGTGCCACATAAAGAATTCAGCGGAGGAGTGTAAAAATATTTTAGGCAATCACAACTTAAAAGTCCTCACATTTAATGTTAGAAGTTTGTCAAAAAATTTAGATGGTTTTGAAGTAATTCTGAAACGAACAGGTCTGGATTTTGATATTATAATTTTGACAGAATGCTGGCTTAATGATAGTACTGTAATAGGCCAATTGGACGGCTATATTAGTTACTCTTCAACGAAATTTATTAATCACGCCGGTGGTGTGGTTGCATATGTCAGGAACTGCTGGACGCCAACTTTTTCCGAACCAGATTTGCAGGACGCCAATTGTGTTCTTGTCTGTGTCCCTAATGTAACTACTGTTTTGGGCATATATCGATCGCCATCTTTTAAAAATACCGATACTTTTGTCAAATCCCTCGAGCAAATAGTTGCTAATATGCCAGCCAGTCCTTGCTGTGTCGTGACTGGTGACATAAATATAGATTTACTTAATCCAGACATCAGTTCCGATTACCTGTGTTTGATGTCTCAGCTGGGATTTCTACAAGCTGTTGACAAACCGACTAGGAAGAAGGCTTGTTTGGATCACATCTTTTGCAAAGCATCGATCGAGGCGGAATCCATAGTCTGCTCTTCAAGTGTGACGGATCATTATATGGCTATGATTGGTTTTCGAAACGTCTGTCGTAAATCGAACCCACCTAAAACTCGCTTGCTGTTTGACTACCGCGGCCTTGAGATTAAACTAAGCAGCGTGGACTGGTCTCCAGTCTTGCAGGAGTCTTGCCCAAACAAGGCTTCGGAATTATTCGTAACTGTCTTAAGGGCCGCAATAGACCATAATACTAAGTCAGTAAAAGTAAGCCGATCTAGGAACATCCTTAAACCGTGGATGACAGCAGGTTTGATAAGATGCTCTAGGCACCGGGACAGACTGCATTTGGATGTCCGGGAAAATCCAGAAGACAAAGTTAAGCTACATATCTTTAGACGGTATAGAAATTATTACAACGAATTACTGCGAAAGCTGAAGAATCAGTACAATAGTGATGATCTAGAATCAAATAAAAACAACCCTGGAAAACTGTGGAAAACAATTAACCGAATAACCTATTCTAAGCGAGTAAAGTCAAACGCTGAAGACCTTTGCAGGTCGACGGATAATGAGAGGGATCCATTAAATTTTTGTAACGATTTCTTTGCTTCCGTTGGCCAGCGCCTGGCTAACCAACTTTTAGAAAACTCTCCTGACTCCCAGGCGTCACTTGCCTCTAAAGTGAGCATTCCATCTTTATCTGCTAATTCATTTTTCTTGGCCCCTACCATCGAGAGCGACGTGGAATGCTTGATTGGGGAGTTAAAGTGCAACAGCGCACCGGGGCTGGATGGCATTTCAAACAACTTGATCAAACGTGTAAAGAAATTTGTTGTAGAACCGCTCACTCATGTTTACAACTTGAGTCTGTCCACCGGTATTTTCCCAAGCATCTGGAAAACTGCGCTTGTAACACCCATTCACAAAGGTGGTGATACCAATAGTCCGAACAATTACCGCCCTATTTCTCTTTTGAGTTCCTTCTCTAAGATGCTGGAGAAAATTGTCAATAAACAATTAGTGAAATTCATACACTCTCATAATTTATTAACAGATCGGCAGTTCGGCTTCAGACATGGGAAATCTACAGAACACGCAGTGTCACTTTTGACAGAGATAGTGGCCTCTCATTTAGACAAAGGCTTGCCTTGCCTGGGTATCTTCTTGGACTTGGCAAAGGCCTTCGACACAGTATCAATCCCAATCCTTTTGAGGAAGTTGGAGTGCTTCGGAGTTAGGGGTATTTGCCATGACTGGTTTCGAAGCTACTTGACGGATAGAATCCAGCACACGCGCGTGGGGAGCCGTGTGAGCGATGCCAAGCCGGTTTCGTTTGGAGTGCCACAGGGCAGTATTCTTGGGCCAACACTTTTCTTGTTGTACATAAATGACATTGCCTCGATTCTCTCTAGCAGCGCGGACACCATACTTTATGCCGATGATACTGTCATTTTGTTTCATGACAAATCCTGGGACTCTCTGTTTGCTACTGCACAGCTGGGCATCACCCGCGTCGCGGCATGGTTAAAACAAAATCTACTGACACTCAATGTTTCGAAAACTCACTTGATTTGTTTTCATAACACCGCGGCTTCAGGCCCCCGTTCTGTCCCCGACATTCTTGTTCATTTATGTCAACCCCCATACGATTCGTGTGCTTCAAATGAGTCTCGACGTTGTAGCAGGGTAACAAAAGTAAAAAGCACTCGGTACTTGGGCATAGAAATAGACGAGAAACTGACATTCAAGGAGCACCTTGAAATGACGGCTAAAAGGACTAGAAAACTCATTTACGTAATGAAACTCCTTCGGGATGTAGCAAATCCTCAACTTCTCAAGACTATATATTGGGCCCTTTGTCAGTCCGTCCTAACCTACTGTATTACAGTATGGGGGGGTGCAGCTTCGTCGAACATTATTCGTCTTGAACGAGCCCAACGGGCTGTTCTGAAAACAATGCTTGGGAAACATTTTAGATTCCCGACAAGCCTTTTACTGGCGGATGCTCAGGTTCTGAGTGTTCGGAGGCTTTATATACTTAAAACAGCTCTATCCGCTCATAAAGAAATTTTAAATTCAGATAGCTACAGGTCATTATCAGGTAAAAGAATTTTTAGATTGCCCTTACCTGCTTTTAAAACGCGACTCGCACGCCGCTTTAGTCTATACATGAAGCCATGGTTATATAATAAACTGGATAAATTGTATGGTATCCATGGTCTCACTTATTATGAGCTGAAATCAAAAGTTACAAAGCAACTTCTCCAATGGTCTTTTGAGGATACGGAAAGCTTCCTGAAGAGAATTTGGTGAGCAACGGCATTAGACACCACTCACACCCACACATACACCCTCACACACACACACACACCCTCTTATACACTTACACACTCACTCATACGCCCATTCTCATATCGTATTATGATTGTAATCGATGTCAGTCCCGGGCTATGTATTTTTATATTTTTATTTTTAAGTTTATAATTGTATCTCGATTGTAAGTTAAATCACTCGTGTGCCGTCAGTGACGAACCTCATGTGAATCCTAAAATTAAAACTACCCACAGGACAAGCCTAGCTTAGTGTGGGTGTTTTTGAAATTATGGGCATCTTGTATTGAACTGATAGATAAGATGTTTCTGTACTTCCTATAATTGTTTGTTATTTTGGTTGAAATAAATTTGATTTGATTTGATTTGATTTGATTTGATTTATTTTTCCTCTTAGTTTCTATTTTTTTTACAATACATAATATATAAAATAAACATTATAAAAAACTTTGAAACTAGGGTCGCGCCAGCAGCGGGGCAGGGCCCAAGCTACCGATGGTTAGGGATGTAGAGAGAGGAACCTCCTGCGCTGTGTCTAGGATGACTGCCTTCTGTATCTGACCCTTGATCCAACCGTCTAGCGAAAGTCTCTTGAGATGTTGGTCGAGGCTTTTCGCTATAAGGCCATTTGCCGACACGACTATTGGGACTATGATCGTCGAATCAACATCTCACATGGCGGTAACCTCATGAGTCAAGTCAAGGTACTTGCTCAGCTTGTCCTTCTCGGCTTTCACGAGGTTCTCGTCATGTGGTACGGTGATATCGAGAATCATAGCCCTGCGCTGAGACCGATCTACCAGCACGGTATCAGGCTTATTGGCGACAATAGTCCTGTCCGTGATGATATAGTAATTATTATTAGACTAAATTGTCCCACTGGTGGGCAAAGGCCTGTCTTCCCTCCTTCCAGATAGCCCAATTTACGGCTTTGGTGGTCCAGTCTTTATCGTGCGATTCCAATTCGTCACGCCACCTTCGTCTGGGTCGACCCGGAGGTCGTTTACGGCCAGAAATGTGTGAAATATATATTAGACACATTTCTTAGGAAATCGATAAATTTCCTAAATGGCATTTGGAAATGCAGTATCTAAAACATTCAAGATTATATTATAAAGATATAAGATATCGCAAAATAATTAAATTATTTTGCGATGCACTATCGATTTAACATCTCGCCGAAACATGTTTATTACCATTATTTAAAATGTTAACTTGCGATAATTTGAATATCTATAATAGTAATAATAAATAACTAATTGCACTCCAAATTTCAACACGATCCGTTCGTACGTTCCAATGTGATTGGCCAACAATCACCCAACCTTTCACATTTATATCTAATATAAGTAGTAATATAAGTTACGGTGGTCTAATCGGGAGAACGGCGGCTGCCGATCCGGAGACCCCGGGTTCAAACCCCACACGCACCACTGTCTTTTCGAAAGTCATGTGCGTAATGCCGCTAACTTAAAACGGTGAAGGAAAACATCGTGAGGAAACCGACATGTACCTAGAATCTTTCGAAGTCATGTGTCATCCACCAACCCGCACTGGGCTAGCGTGGTGGATTATGGCCTTAACTCTCTCCTTGCGAGAGAAGGCCCCGAGTCCCAGCAGTGGGAACGTTTAATGGGTTGTTGATGATGATGATGATGATAAGTAGGCTTATATTTCTTAATCGGGTTAGCCTCTAGAGTCTTTGTGTTATTGATGAACACAACAAGACAACTTCGACGAATTGAGAACCTCCAACCTCAAATAATTTATTTCTACTATATAGAGAAAAAGTGTTTTAACGACATATTTATGTTGTCCGGTATTCAAATCCGCGAAGTCAATTTTTTTTGCCAAATGTTGATTTTTATGCAATTCTATTATTCCAAACCGTCATATAAGTTAACCTGCATTAAAAAGTTGACCAAAAGTTACGCCTATCTATAATATAATATTATACTAGCTGAACGCGCGCGCGTTGCTACGCCATCTATCGAAAATTGGTCGTACCAATTCAAATTTTGAACAAATTCGGTTACTTTAGGTTCTAATGACGCAACCTTTAACATATGACATATGCTGTCACGCAACCAAAGCTCTCAAAAAGAAATATTTTTTCCCGTTTATGTTACATTTTTCATTCATGCTCGGCTCCTGTTGATAGTAGCGTAATGTTAAATAGCCTATAGCCTTCCTCGATAAATGGACTATCCTACAAAGAAATAATCTTTCAATTCGGACCATTAGTTCCAGAGATCCTTGCGTTCAAACAAACAAACAAACATATAAACAAACAAACAAACTCTTCAGCTTTATAATATTAGTATAGATATCTTCATATTCTTCTTCTATCTTTATTTATTTTATGTCAATTTGAGAGATCGAAAACCACCAACTTAATTTTGTGTCATCAGACCTGCGAATGCGTCAGTTTATCGTAGCTGTCTTTTTAACGCACTTTTGTTGGGTACTAATTTGTTTTTTTGTTCCAGTGTAAAATTTCCAGATTGTGGCATTCATGGTATTGGATGCCGAACGACGATATGCTTCAAAAAAAAATTTAAACATAATTCTCTAAAACTTCCTAATAAGACCTTTTCAGAAATTACTTCATCATCGTGCAAAGATTCTCATAAAATTTAACTACAGCAAAGAAAACAAAGATCGTGGCATGAGAAAAAAGTCGAAAAGTACAGCCTTCAACTTTACCCTTCAACATAGAAATGTCTGATCTTTTCTGATACCGTACTTGGACCATGGCGGTACATAAGTTTTGCTGGTAGACTGACATTTACACCAATAGTAATTAGTGTGCTCTGTTTTAAAATATAATTATATTGTAGGTATAAACTATAGCAACGCTCCAAGGTATCAGTTTGCGCAGTTTCTAATCCCGTTATTTTTCCGGGCTAAAAAGTGACATATGTGTTAAGTTATCTATCAGTGTTCCGAATTTCAACCTGATGGTCTCGTACACCGGCTTATCTGAAGGAAAATTTAACCCATATATTGAAGTATCCCCTTGAAGATGAATTTTATTCGTCTCACTACATCTATGTGTACTAATATTATAAAGCTGAAGAGTTTGTTTGTTTGAATTCTAAGATCTGATTACTGGTTCGAATTGAAATATTATTTTTCTATTGGATAGTTAATTCGAGGAAGGCTATAGGTTATATACTACTAGCTTTTACCCGCGACTTCGTCCGCGCAAAATAAATATTAAGATAACTGAGACAGTATTTACTTGTACACCCATACAAATTTACGTTTACTAAAAACAGCTTATATTAAAAAAAATATACTATATCATCAGAATCAGTTCAGCGTTAAAGCGTAATAGACACAGACAGACTTACTCTCACATTTATAATATCAAAATAGTATGGATTTCAAGTGTCTAGTTTCAACAGTTTATCTTGAACATTGACGAACTTCCATTTAAACTTTCCTTATTTCTACCCCTTCAACTCTTTTTCTGTGATGAAAAGTCACCCTTGTCCTTTCCTGAGTCTAGTCTATATATTATGTGCGACAAATTGAATCATAATTGGTTTAGTGGTTTAGACGTTAAAGCGTAACAGACAGAGTTACTTTCATATTTATAATAATAGTATGGATATCAAGTACCTATCTAGTTGCAAAATTTCATGGTTTTATCTTGAACAATGACGAACTTTCGAAACGAAACGAAAAAATAGTTGAAGGGGTTGAAATGGGGGATGAAAGTTTAAATGGAAGTTTTCCCCCATTTGAACTCCCATTTCATCCCCGTATAGTTTGAAATTACAAAATTGCTAGAATAATTAATATTTATTCGCGTCAAGTGTCTAGATAAGATGTTTCATGTATTTATCTGCAACAATTACGAACTTCCATTTAAACTTTCATCCCCCATTTCAACCCCTTCAACTCTTTTTTTGTAATAAAATGTAAGCTTTGTCCTTTGTTAAGATCTAATCTATCTGTGTACCAAATTTTATTCAAATGGGTTCTGTGGATTTCGTGCTAATAACTTTGAAAATTACGGAATCTTCATACAACTGCCTATCCCATGTTTCACTCACTTAGGGGTTGAATTTCGCAAAACCCCGTCGTAGCACTACGTGATAAAAGACATCCAAAATTTCAGATTCCTAGCATTTGTCGTTTCTGAGATTTCGTGATGAGTGACCTTTCGCTTTTATTTATATAGATTACGTCACTATCAATAGGAGTGGAGCCTAAAAGAAAAGTAACAAAATGGGAAAATATTCCTTTTTGAGAGCTTTCGTACCGTACGATAACGTGACAGTATTTGCCCAAGTTTTCGTCATTATAAACCTTTCCTAATCAAATTTATTTTGTTCTAAATCTGAGTTGATACCACCAATTTTCAACAGGTGGCATAGCAGGTAGCTGAAGAGGTCTTTTGTTTGAACGCGATATTCTCAGGAATTACTGAATCGATATCAAAACTTTTTACACCGTTGGATATATAAGGGATCCCTGAGTGCTACATAGTATGTACCACGGGCAAAGTTGGGGCAGACGTGTAGTCAAATATATTATGATTATAGGGAACTAAGGTACTGAATGTTTTGTACCGTTGCAAAAAGCTCACGTAGATGCGCGCACGCCGCCGAGAGTGGATAATGTCTTCATTTGAGATAATTCGCTCGGGCCGCTGCGCCCGCGCCGGCTTTAGTCTGGCTACATTCCCGAATGAGCTGTGTGGGTGATCTGTAGCGTTGGCAGAAAACAATGTGAATTTTCAATGTTTTGATTACACTCGTTCGTTGTAAAATTCAACAAAAAAATATTTCTATTTACATAATGTATTTCTTTCTTTCACAGATAATGTATTTCTATTGCCGCTGTAACAACAAATACTAAAAATAAAATAAGTAAAAAATGTGCGAGAACCGAAGTTGAAGAAAATAAAATTCCACCCATTACGATTTTTTTGATAAACTTGATAGTATAACTCTGCAAATATTGATCCTAGCGTAAATCCTATATGAAGCAAACTTGTGAGAAATTAAATTTCCAACAACTTTGGTGCCAATCATTTTTGCTCTAAAGTTGAAAATGAACGAGTTATCTCACAAAAACTTTAAAACAAGATGGCGGCGAACCCTCTACCGCGATTAGTCAGAAAATCGAGATTTATACTTCCAACAACCCTCCCCGACGTTTCATAAAAAAAATCGCTCCCCGGAATTTTTTCTATTTCAATGTCTGCCCCGACCGTGCTATAAAGTGCTCAACTTAACGTACGCATTTAAAACAGAATTATTCAAAACAGATTGATACTTCTCAATTCCAATTGATTGAATAAATTAGTTTATAAATATAAAAAAAAATTACAACAAAAGTTTTTATTTATATGCTCTAAAACGAAGAAAAAAAATGGAAAAATTTAAACGCCATCAAATCATTAATTCTAAAAGCAAATGATAAGAATGACTTTAAGTCTTTTGTTGAAATTATAATTATGTATATCACTTAGTAGACAGGTAGATACGACGTTGTTTGAAATCTCGCGATAAGCTTTTATTTATATCGATATACATTTTATAATTTAATAAAATGATAGGTTTGATGCCGTTGAAAAATTATTTTCTTCGTTTTAGATAATCTATATCTATACTTATAATAAAACTGTAGCGGGTCGAATTCTGTACATTGAAGATATTTTGAAATAAAAAATTTGGGGGCACTCTATAGGCGATACTGAATAGATGGCGAAACTGCATTTTTTTTCTTTCATGTCTGTCTGTTTGTCTGTCTTTCTGTATAGGGAACTCTCATCACGCCGAAACTACTGATTCAATTCAAATTAAACTTGGGATGATTTAAGATCATACTAAGGAGATCTAATGGTAGCTGTCTACTTTTAATTCCCGAATTCTGCTACTTTTAATTCCGAAAGTCAGAATGTGTATTTGGTTGTAACTCATGTCTGCCTTGTTCAATTTCGTTAATTTTTATTTTGTTAGAAAGAACACATTTTTATCCGACTCCATTTTGAGCTCAGCTTCCTGATACCATATTATTGCATTGTTGCCGAAGTAACGTAATTATACCCAATTTTGTAACTAATCTAACGACAGGAAGTGGTTCTAATGTAACTCGCAAGTTTTCAGCACACTAACATACTAACAGGGCAAATAGAAGCTTTTAAAAAACAAATGTTAATTTAGGATAATATTAAACCTTACAAAAAATATTGATAATAATACTGATAGAACGCCACATGGCGTTAAAAAAGTATATTATGTCAAATAAAGATACTTTATTTTAATTATCGATAGAATTTAGTCTGATCGATTTTTTTCTTTGAACTGTATTTATATGTTCATGACACAATTATTTGTTTAGGACACATTTAAGCATTTACTACCCACTTAGCATAAACTAAAGCTTTTTTATTTCGAAAATGATCCGAATACGCTGACAGTACGCATATCATTATGCACTCTTCTGTTTTTGCAAAACGCAGAACAACTCTGTGAAATGAGTTGCCTGTAGTTGCTTACTGTTTATCTTATATATAAAATTCTCGTGTCACAGTGTTTGTTTCCTTACTCCTCCGAAACGGCTTTACTGATTTTAACCAAATTTTATATGCATATTCTGTAGGTATGAGAATCGGCTACTAGCTATTTTTCATACCCCTAAGTGACAAGGGTTGTTCACTAAGGCAAAACAACGTTTGCGGGGTCAGCTAGTTTAAAAATAAAATTCCCGTGTGTGATCACGATTATTAAGTAAAACACGTTTGTAAAGGTTCTGTCAGCGGTGATGGTAATTATACGTTGTATGAGCTTCTTTATAGATGACTGTGAGAGCGTGGCGCAACAAAGCGAAGATGTCATCAGGTTTCACAGAAATCTAAAGAATATTATTATTTAGTGTTCTGTGGTCGGTTCGTACGGCTATAGTTGGCTGTATCACAGAAGACCATCCGAAAGCTTAACTTACATCCATCAGGGACAGAATTACGGTTGTGATAGAGAGATGAAGCTCGGCGGAGGTGACTTAGAAACAAAGCTTTTTTCGGGCTAAAGAGCGCTAAAATTAGGTTGAAAATGTTCCCTACCTCCCTTGTTTTATTTTTCCTCTTCTAATCGTGGAGTAGTTTTTTTATAGCATAGACTGACCAGACGAGCAGGACAAACATGTGCCTGATGATAAGCAACGTACCTACCACATAACAGCACAGTGACACGCAGCTATTGGAACATGAAAGTCCAAATCATTACCTAACAGTGCACTGTGCTCGTCACCCAGAGACCTAAGATATTTATTAGATCTCTAAGCCCTGTAATTTCTCTGGAAACATTGCCCTTCGAACCGGAACACAGTAACGCTTACACAATACTGCTTGGCAGTAGAATAACTGGCAAAGGTGTGGTACTTCCCCAGGCGGACTCTGCCAAGAGTCCTACCACTACAAGCGTAGTGTCATAGCGGTGGGATAGCGGGACTAACGCGTTGTACTCATGAATTCTCATCACCAGCATGTAGGACCGGCGCTAAAGCAGTGGAGCAGGACATTATACCCCAAAAAGAAGCTGCAGATCTGGCTGGTGAGCAGCAGCGAAATGAATCACACAATATTTGAGCCTTCCAAGAAGAATTTAACGCGTTCGTCCCACTCCGCTACTTTGCCGCCGCTCCATTTGTTGGCCACGCAAACCAACAAGGTTTTTCCCTACCAACAATTTTACGATGTGGCTAAAAAGTTTTCATTGTAAAAACTTATGGCCCTTTTAAATATGTATACAAAGACCTCTCCAAACTACGCACCTGCATATTTACTTTTTCTACAAACAACGTTCATAAATAAATAACAAAGAATTCAAACGATTTGCGAGCCAGTGTCCTGGCAAGACGTGTAGCCCCGGGGGAAATTTCATAGACGTCTAGCAAACTACGCAGGTAATACCTATTACTAACCAGTATTTTAATTTTAATGTTATAGTACAAAGTTTAATATTATAAGTAAAAAAATTCGGGTGCTCTTGGCGCAAATGTGTCCATGATATCAATGACTGGTAATGGTAAATCTTTGCTAGGAAGTACCCGTATGATCCTATATCTTAATTAGGAACCCTTAAGTTTCAGTCACTGCAAAGCATAACATGTAAGCATAGCATATCTAAATTAACTACAGCCTTGGCACTATGGCATGTGCATTAAAATACGCATGATATAATTATATTGGGAGTTGGGAGACTTCGAAGACCAACCATACATATACAATACATACACTTCGGAGAGTGTGCGACTAACTTACATGATCTAATACCACCTTGTCCTTTTTTCTATCGGAATGCTCGTAGCTCGAAAAAGCGACACCGTTTCATGGTTGATGTTCCGAAGACACGAACGAAGAGATACTCCACTTTTGTGATCAGAACGCCTAGGTTGTGGAATGCGTTGCCTGAGTGGGTTTTCTCCGGTGGTTACAATCTTTGTGTCTTCAAATCGAGAGTGAATCGATTTTTTTCTAGGTAAACACGTTCCATCGTAGACCGCATCGTCGCTTAACATCAGGCGAGATGGCGGTCAAGTGTTAACCTATAAAAGGTAAAAAAGAAAAAGAAAAACCAGTAAGAGAAAATCTGAACGCCTCAGACTTTCCAAGTGCTGACGGATTTTGAGCCAGAGTAGCTCAGCCTTGTGTGTCTGATTCCTGCTCCGCGGAGACAGATTTTCCATCTCCTTCTATTTTTCCTCGGTCTCTCTCCACGAGATGACGATATCGTAGAAGGAGACCACTATATGCCATGACCTCTCACTGTCGAGCGTCTTAATTAAGATTGTTGGAAGTCAGTGGTCCGGTCGCATCCCGACCTAATCTGTCGAATAAAAACCAATGAATCATGTAATATTATTTAAACACGTTCCTCAAGCCTAACCATAACCATTGAATCGAGTAAATTATATACAACTCAATATTTCCTTATAAAACCAGCAAGTAAAACCGGTCTACTAAATATTCTATACCTACTTAGTTTAATTAGCCCCACAAAACGCGAACAACGTCTACATTTTCTTTACAGTGCCGGCTTCATCCCCGTCTTAACACAATGTCGCTGTTATTTAAGGCAAAGATACAGTAAAGGGAGAGCTTGAAAACCTTGAGTACTCGCCCGAGTCTTCGTTGGTACTTATTAAACATTTTAAAACCCACTGAAACGACCCTTGCAAAATTGTCAGACACAGACAAAAATATTTTTTTTGGAAAAAGGTAAAAATGTAGCAGAAACAAAATTTTACAGGAGAATAGTTTTTAAGCTGTGGTATCGTGGTTATAAGAATTTTCTTCGTGCTGAGTGTAAATTGAATGTTAAAAGGAAGTCACATGTGAAGTGTAGATAAAAATATCAAACACTTCAAGGAATCCTTTAACGGTAAATTAAGATTTTCACAACGTAATTTGACATGAATTGGTTTTAATTTTATGGTAAAAATCTATAGAGTGACGGAACAATTAGAACATGCCTAATGGTAAGCTGGAATATGGTTTATGGATTTGGATTTATAGATAGTTAAGGACAGGCAGGGTGCTGCCTACCTATAATAGCAGTGTCATAGGATTAATAAAACATAACTTATGATGAAGTTTGTTTTACTCACAGCTGGATTGTAGAATGTGATTTTTTTAAAGTATGGAGTGACGAGGCAAGCATGGCTTGTGCCTGATGGTAAGCAACATACATGCCACATAACAGCAACGTAACACGCAGCTATTGGAGCATGAAGAGTCCAAATAATTACCTAGCGCAGCACTGCGCTCGTCACCTAGAAATATAAAATGTTTTATCTGTTTGCCCTGCAATTTCACTGGAAACATTGTTTTTCAATTTGGAATACATAAATATCGGCTCATTACTGCTTGACGGTAGAATAAATGGCAAAGGTGTGGTACTTCTCCAAGCGGACTCAGCAAAAAGTTCTGCCACTACACAAAGGTTACGATGTTTAACGTTTATAAAAGCAGTTAGTATTTGTATGACACGTATGCTTAAACGAAAACAAACCTCAAGAACTGACCACAGTATGCTTCATCAAAGCCGGCAGTTTTTTCCATTTCCTTTCTGGGCTTAAGGCCGTCTCAAAGGTCTACTCATTTCTTAACACCTTGCATTGAATGCTTTGAAAAGGAGTGCCTTATTTCCTACAAGCGCGTCAAAGGATGAAAAAGCCAAGGACCTATATAGTACTGGATATGGAATACAGATATATTGGTTTTCATTATTATTACGCACTAGCTGCACCCCGCGGCGTAACCCGCGGTTTGTCTAAACTATTACTAATGTAAGAATTTACTCCATAAGGTTAAAACTTTATGTAACTTAATTTGTTTTTTAACTATTTTACATGGGCTGAATAAATTATTAATAAATTTAATAAAATTTGCACAAGCATGTTTGTAGCTTGAAAATTTTGTATGAACGAAAATTTGTACTTTTTCATACAAAACTGCTAATACATGAGGTGCAAAGATAGATAGCAATAACACAAAACATATGTGTGTTTAGATAATTAAATAACTAAGATTGATAGAGGAAAAAATCATGAAAGTATAATGAAAAATCTATTTATTTCATAAAGGATTGTAAACATAACATGACACAACTAGGAAATGTCTTTTGTATCAAAATTTTAAAAAATATTTTCTTCGAAATGAAAAGGGGACCTTTTTTTCCATGAAGTGAACGCGTCTTTAAAACACTTTTTGCTGCAAAATAAACTTCATAACCGCCAATATCGATTAACGTCTATCAATGATTTGAATATCTGCAGGTTACATCGAAACTAAGACTGCAACATTTTATGACATGTCCAGATAATTATTAGTCCAAGTAAAAGAGCAGTTTTATCTGTTTATTTAAGATGCAAGCGATATTTTTAATTAGAATTTTGTGGGGATGAGATTGTGATCTTTTATAAAAATCCAAGGTGTGAAAAGGTTTAGGCGTAATTAAAAACGGTTCTGTTTCTTGTTGAAACTGCAAGTTAGCTTTCTGGTGTTTTATCATATTTCTCGAAATGTTTCAGTAGTGGGTAGTTGTTGAACTATTTACAAATTTACCTGAGAGAGTTCCATTTCTTACCCAGTTAATTTAATGCCAAGTAGTAATGTGCCAATATTACCTTGTTTTGGCTTGAAAGAAAATGTTTCTAAGTACAATTACTTTTACAATTACAATTAATGCAAAAAAACTGAATCACCTATACAAGGTGTTGCAAAAAGGTGCAACAATATTTATGGTAGTTCATCTACATTAAGTTTTGAATCATGTATGTGAAAATTAGGCTTGAAAGTTCAAAAAAAATTTCCAAAAAAAAAAAAAATTTTTTTGTTTGTTATTTCATTTGACATACCCCTAATGGCCAGATCTCCGCACGGATTTTTGTACGACGTCGCGGCGTCGGTGGCAAGGTCGTTTGTCTGCTGTACCAGCTTTAGGGTTGAAGCTGGTGATTTGGTGGGTATTTTACGTCAAACTTTGACTCGAATTATCTCGTGATCTACCGTGCTGAGGGGAAAGAGACCTTGGGTGATGAAGTCTACATCAGTGTTAGAATGGACTGTTAAAATATTGTTGGGGGTAAATCCAACACGTTGTATATCTATAGACGAGGATCGCAATGCAGTGCTAGATAGTAATTTGGGTTTCTTTCTCGTCCTATCAACATTATACAAAAAAACACACACGTTAAAACTGCACTTCAAACTCCCCGATACCGAAGTGTGGCCCGGGTAAATCTCCCCTCTACCCAGGTGTTGCCGTTATCGTAATTTCGTATTGTCCCGTTTTATCGTTCCGTAAAGGCGATCTATGGAATTTATTGCTATAAAACAATAGGCGACACGTGTCCTTGCCAATACCGTGTTATTGGACGTGAGATATACGATTTTCGGGTAAAATAGGGGAAGGAAACGTTAAGAGAGATTGCTTGAAGATATCTATTATAATACTACCTACAATATAGATGTTACTAATATTATAAATGCGAAAGCTTTTTATAGAAATATTTGGATATTTGTTGCTCAATCACGTCGGAACGAATTTTTAGAAACTTTGATAACAGTTAGATAATAGTTTGGAATCCTACTAATATTTTAAACGTCAATGTATGGATGTTTGGATGTTTGTTGCTCAATCACGTCCTAACGTATGAACGGATCGGGCTGAAATTTGGAACACAGATAGATTATAGTCTGGAAGAATACATAGGCTACTTTTTGGGGTGCAGATGAAGAGGTGTGTGAAGGTAGGCCCAGACGTAAGAAGGTATACTCGAACTCGTCATCACTGAAATATTCCCAATGTACAGGGTTACTGGTAATCAGCATGCATCCTTTTAAGGGGATGTTAGGTACATTCAATACGTCAACTTTTGTTCTACAGTTTTAAAAAAATGTGTTTTTGTTTCTTTTACAAAAAAAAATTAAGAAAATATTTGCACGGTCTAAAAGCATCGAACTTTTCGTAACAAGAGCGCGTACGCTATTTAACGCGCAAGAAATGATGTGCCGAAGTGAATAAACACTAAAAAGTCGCTAAGCAGTACAAAAAAGGGCAACACACACTAATTTTTTTTGGGTTATCTATTGAGTTTTAACGAAAGTTGTAGAACAAAAGTTGTTTGTTTAAATATACAGAACATGCCCTTAAACGGATGCAGGCTGATTACCAATAACCCTGTATATTTTACTATTATTTATTACTGGTGAGCTGCGTGTTGGCAGTTACACACTAGATCACTAGACTCATTGTGACCTAATGAACATCACGAACACGATCTGCACAATGCCACGCCCTACGGAAGCACGAGATCCAAACGGGCGGCACATGCCTTCCTCCGTCTTTATTAAATGTCATAGAATAATAACGCCAAGAAACCGAGTTCACGCAAGAAAAAACAAAATACAGTGGCCAAGTGCGAGTTGGACTCGCCCATGAAGGGTTCCGTTGCAGCAAGTAACATTATATACATAGTACACATAGTTCTTGTAGTTCGTTGTAACTTTGATCGAAGTTTCAATAATAGTGCATTTATGACGTACTAAAAAAAAACTACTCATTAGATCGAGTTCAAACTAATTTTCGTTGGTAGTTTACATGGTAATGTACATCATATATTTTTTTTTAGATTTTTCATTCTCTTACTTTAGAAGTTAGAGGGGGGGGGGGGACACACATTTTACCACTTTGGAAGTGTCTCTCGCGCAAATTATTCAGTGTAGACGAAAATGATTTTTGAAACCTCAACATCATTTTTGAAGACCTATCGATAAACACCCCACACGTGCAGGTTTGATGAAAAAAAAAAATGTTGAGTTTCAGTTCTCAGTATGGGGGGCAACCCTAATTTTTCTTTTTTTTAAATTTTTCTATTGAAATCTTAATGCGGTTCACAGAATACATCTACTTACCAAGTTTCAACAGTGTAGTTCTCATAGTTTCGGCAAAAAGTGGCTTTGACATACGGACGGACAGACAGACAGACAGACAGACAGACAGACATGACGAATCTATAAGAGTTCCGTTTTTACGTTTTACGGAACCCTAAAAACGGACTATACCAAAACATTGTGTGTTAGATATCAAATGGTGACAGCACAATTTTTTTTTTGTTTTAATTTTGACTTATTTCGTACGCTTGGCGTCCAGGGCACGGAAATGCAATTTAGTCCTGGCGGTCAAAAGGTTAAAGATTATCTATCTAGGCGTTATTAATCTATGTGTCTACTTAACTAATTACGATGCCTCTCTGACCTTAAGATATGTAAATAACTTCTACCGTGCCAAGACCTCGGCCTTATCTGAACAAATTACTAATTTATTGTCTAATAATAAACATGGATAAAATGCCAATTACACTTAAAATCCAGGTAAATAAACGAGTATAGTGAATTAGTTTAAACATTTTAAAATGTATTTAAAAAAAAAATGTGTTACGAGTATAAATACACCTATCATAATATTATTCAAATATATTTAGTAAATGAGTCAATAAACGTAATCGAAAATTAAATAGACTGGCCTCGTGGCTTAGTTGGTAGTAAGCTCTGCCTGCGAAGCCGAAGGTCGTGGGTTCGATTCCCACCCAGTGCAAATATTTGTGTGATGAATTCAAATGTTTGCACTGTGTCTGGGTGTTTCTATGTATAATGAGTATGTATTTAAACTGTATAAGTATTATATCAGCTCTCTAGCCGCCATCATACAAGCTTTGCTTAGTTTGGGGTCACATGGTGTTGTGTGTGAATTGTCCACCAATATTCAATATTCAATTCAATTCAAAATATAAAAAAAAAAATCCAATATATTAAAATTTTCATTTAAACATTTCAAACATGTGTTCATAAACTTACCTATAAAAAAACCCCACGCACACCGCTCTTTTAGAATATTTTCGAAGTCAAATGCGTAATTCCGCTAACTTAATACGGTGAAGGAAAACATTGTGAGGAAACCGGTATGTTCACCTAGAATTTTTCGAAGTCAAATGTCATTCACCAGCCACCATTGGGCCAGCGTGGTGGATTATGGCCTTGACACCCTCCTTGTGGGAGAAGGCCCCAATCGCAACATTGGGAACTATTAGTAGACTGTTAACGCTAATTACAAAATAAATTATCACATTCACATGGGCATTGGAATGCAATAAGACCACGAACGATGATGCGGCATATCGGTCTACATTCTCTAGAATTACTGTGGCTGCGTTCAGTGGCAAATGTATGCTCACGATTTGACCGGCAGTGTATGTACGTAATTAGGATAATGAGTGGGTCAAAAATATACTATCCTAATTAGTCCTAATTAGTTAGTAACTGGTAAATTTGTTAAAAATATAATACATAATTTTTTGTTTTGTCCAATTATTACGAGAACAAAATAAAAAAAAATGGACTAACCCCCGACTACCTCTGATTTGCAACTTGTAAACACAATATTCAGTAGAATGTTGTGTTTACAAGTTGTGACGTCAAGTCTACAAGAAAATTGTATATAGACGTGGCGTCAGTCGAAACTTCTAAGCACTATATTTACGTCTTTTTTGTTTTTTGAAACAAAAGAAGAAATACGTATACGAATACCTACAATGTTTTTAGTAAACAAACTGATGGACTAATTAATTTTTTAGTCACCATGCCTATTGACGGGTACTTGACGAATTTGTCGAAGTATTACAAAACTATGATGATTGAAATGGAACATACACTATCTACCGATAATATTTTATTCATTTATTTTCTTTCCTTTGAGGAAATGATAAATAGATGAAAATATTTTATATTTTGTCATTTTGACACTATTTTGTAAAGCAATTTTGACACTCAATTGAAGGCCAATATTTGTAAGTTACAGGGCAAAGAAGTAAATCATCTCATATTTCTGAGTGACAAGTACAGTGATAGGCAATTTAGACTCTTCTTGTTCAAATAGCTGCGTGGCATTATATTGTTTAGGCAGCTGGGATGTTTAACATAATTGTTCATCAACCTAATTAATTATCAACAAAAGAGTCTAATAATTACGAAATATCTAATTACTATTGTTATTTGATAAATGAAGTATCTATAACAATACAAGCACTATCCTGAGACTTCGTCCGCGAATAATTGAGAAATAATTTCCTAAGAAGCTCTACATATATGTGGTATTCCTGGCCGTATATAAGTATGTGTTTTATCTGAGTTCAAAATTCAGACTTATCTGTTCAGTTCTTACTTACTTGATAGAGACACAAAAATATTAAGGTTTAAACATCTCAACTTCGTAGCATCCAAAAGTTTTTTAAATCAAAACATGTTTATTCTTTTTAATAATTTGTAAAATACAAGGCTTTCAGGTTCTTTTCTTTAAAATTTAATTTAGTGATGAATTTACAAATGTTGACGAAAATTCAAACTAAAAGTATGAAACTAAACTTTGGATAATGAAATTGATTACACATAATTCGAGTAAAACATATTTCATTATACAGTGCGATTAATGGACAACATTATCTTCATTACATTTCCATATTACTATTCGCATTACAGCACTAAACGAACGACTTAACAATTTCGTATCTAAACGATTATCCTTATGTTTTCCTTTTTGTTTCTATACATTGTTACAATAGGATGGAACTGACCACCAAGATACGGATTTTTAATTCCAAGTTTGGTGGTTAGAGTAACATGACACCACGAATGTACTATATTTGATTATAATAATAATAATAAAATTATTTATTTCCAAAAATACAGCACAATACAAAAATACATGATTACGAGTAACACAAATTTTATATCTTATACATGTATCGGAGGGCCCCAAACTAGGCAAAGCCTGTGTCTTGGGCGCCCAATAATTTCAAAATCAATTCCAGATTAAAATAACGCTGTTGACAGTATGCCTTGATAGAATTAAAAATAAAATACACAATGATAATGATAATAAAAAAAATGAGAACTAATAATAATTACTGCAATTTACAATCACGTGTGACAAACCAATTTAACTTAATTACATTTGAGCTGTAGAAAATTAAATTAAATTCTTCTAAAAATCTTATAAAATATTGACAGAATAAGTTTAAAAATTAATTAAATCAAATTAAATTAAACATTAAAAAGTTGAAAAACAAAAAAAAAAGAAGAGAGAGTTGGTGGAGGGTTATTAGTTGGTTGTATGAATGTGTGTGAGTGTAGGTTGGTGTACGTATGTAAGTGTATGAGAGATGTGTGTGTGAGGGTGTGTCAGAGTGAGTGTTGTGGGAATGTGTGAAGGGGAGTAATTGGGTATTTACGGCTACTTTCGTGTGTGTGTGATCTTGTTTGAACAGGGGTGTGATGTAGAAGGAGGGAATGTATTACGTCCGTTATACATAAATAAACTAGGGGCCCGTGCCGGCTTTGCTCGGATAATAACCTAGATACCAACTACAACGCCATCTGCCGGGCTGATTTGTGAATCTGAACTATCCAGGGCCCTACTTAAACGTGTACAAAAAAAATCATTCAAATCGGTCCAGCCGTTTAGGAGGAGTTCACTAACAACACATGACAGAGCCAAGTTTACTACGAGTATTACAAATGTGGGACCAAAACACCCCTTCGGTCGCATGTGGGTTTCTTGACTTATTCAGGGTCAAAGCTCAAAATTTTAGGTATTTTGGATTTTTCTTACAAACGGTAAGATTTATCGAAAAAGTATCGTAGACAAAGTTGTAGATCTCTAAATTTTGTATAAAACTAATCGAATTTTGTTTCTCTAAGACCCACCATTTCCCAGATACCTTGCGCTCTATCTAAACGTCCAAACACCTCAACTTCTCAACACTTGAACGTCTGAAACTTTTTTTTTTTAAATAAAGAGTGACGAGACGAGCAGGACATATGCCTGATGGTAAGCAACATGCCTGCCACATAATAGCACAGTGACACGCAGCTATTGGAACATGAAGAGCCCAAATCATTACCTAGCACCGCACTGCGCTCGTCACCCAGAGATCTAAGTTGTTATATCTCTAAGCCCTGTAATTTCTCTGGAAACATTGCCCTTCAGACCGGAACACAGTAATGTTTGCACATTACTGCTTGGCGGTAGAATAATTGACAAAGGTGTGGTACTTCCCCAGGCGGACTCTGCTAAGAGTCCTACCACTACAACTTAAAACGTGTTCCACTCTAAAGGTCTTAACGTGTAAACACTTTAACGTCAAAAGAGCTAAATATCTTATTTCATGCCGGGCACGCTTCCGACTGGTGTGGGCTTGATCAACTGGATTATCTTTGGACATTCGTTGGTCTATGGATAATTAATTCAGATAGTTTAATATAATATAATGTTACATATTTGAGCCCTTTGGGGTTGAGCCATTGGGTCCGTTGGGGCCGGGAGCTCACCTCATTTTCAAAAGCTTTTCCGAGCGCTTGGTCGACGCGACGCGTGACCAAAATGCTGGCGTTTATTTGGCCCAACGCATAAACATTGCCATTCAGCGTGGTAATGCCGCCAGCATGCTGGGTACGCTTCCGATTGGTAGTGGGCTTGAACATCTTGATTATCTGTAGACCTTCATTGGTCTATGGATAATTCAGGTGTGCTTAGTGTAAGTAGTTGTTAGGTATGTAGCGTAGTGTAGTTCTCACTGTATTTTAGTTTTGTTAATAAAGGCTCTACCCACATACAATGTGCATATAACTTTAGATGTGATTTTGTATTTTAAATTTATAGTTATTTAGTTGTAAATGGATCTATGTTATCTGACAATTAAATAAATATATAGTGTAAGTAGTAAGGTATGAACCGTAGTTTAGTTCTCATTGTATTATAGATTTGTTGATAAAGGCTCTGTCTCTTAAAAAAAAGAAAATATCGTTATATCTCAACATTCAAACGTTCACATTCATAAAATTAACATGATTCCATCAGCGTTAATTACAATTGGGGGGAAGGAAATAGTTGATCACTTTTTCAATACTGTGAAAGTTATTGATATAAGACATTGTATTGTTGGCTATGTTCATTGAATTCAAGTAATTGGCCCCCAATCCAAACGTGTTATCAACAATGTTTATTAACAAATATACTAATAGAACGGATAAATGTTTAGTATTTTTTCTTAAATCTTTCATTTGTTTTGGTTACGATTTTGGGTTTTTAAAATTTAGAAACCCACGCCACAGATTTGTTGTAAAAAGTCTTTGTTTAATTCTACCCGTAGTTATTTGGTTTTGTTTCCTTTTTGGAATTTTAAATGAAAATGTTTATAGTTCAGGTTTTTTATTTTGGCGCAATATGTTATTTCTACAATATATTATTTTCGTTCTTATATTTTTATTTACACCAACAGCTATGACGTTACACCAGTTTTTCATTGATATGGAAAATTTTGATTACAAATTGACACTACACAATGAATTAAAATTTGCTGGAGTTCATTTCACTATTTTAATTTCTATGAATTACGTTTATAAAATTGGTTTAATTGGCATATTTTTGGTGTTACGTAGAGTGTTTATTAGGCCTATTTGGTGCCAAGTCATTTATTTTGTAGTTTCCTTGACCATCGATACTGTTCCTATCATAAATATTTGTATATATCTCAGTCTTTATTATCGTCTTCAGTGTTTTACTGCAAATTTGAAAATATGTAATAATGAAGCTGTGTTCTCTTACCAAGTTATTTATAAAATGTTCGCTGATGTCGTGGAGAAATACAAGAGGACCTTTGATTCCGTGGTAAATATACAGTCACATATCCTGCTATCCTACTTCCTACTATCCTACTAATATTATAAATGTCAATGTATGGATGTTTTAATGTTTGTTGCTCAATCACGTCCTAACGTATGAATGGATCGGACTGAAATTTGGAACACAGATAGATTATAGTCTGGAAGAACGTATATGCTATACTTTTTGTCCTGGAAATACAACGGGTACGGGAACTACGCGGGTAACACCGCGGGGCGCTGCTAGTAATAATATAAATGTTATGGATGTTTGGATGTTTGTTGATCAATCAAGCCTTAACGTATGAACGGATCGGGCTGAAATTTGAAACACAGATACTTTATAGTCTGAAAGAACACATAGGCTATTTTTATCCCGGAAAAACAATGGGAACAACGGGAACGGGAACTACGCGGGTAACACCGGGGGGCACTGCTAGTTTACAATAAAGTTGTTAAAAGTTATCACTATAATATATACCTACGCAATATATTGCCATTTTGTATAGAACAACCGATATTCCAAGTTTTCGGTCGTAGGCTGCGAGCACGAAACTAAAATATAAGTATAATAATAAGTAAATATTGGAGGACAATTCACACACAATACCATCTGACTCCAAACTAAGCAAAGCTTGTAATATAACTAGCCACGTACGTGTGATGTCGGCAGCGGGGCGACAGCGGAGCGGGCCTTCTACCGCTTTCGGCTATCGGCTTTGGCTTTGTTATTGCCATCTCTATCATTTCAAACGAAAAGAAAAGAGAGAGAAAAATCAAAGCTAAGACAGTTTTTGTTCGGCGGTAGACTCCAGGGGGTGACGTATTTGTAAGCATGGCATCGCTCGCTGCGCCGCCTCGCAGCCTAACTCTCCTAACCGCCTAATGTCGATATGACTTTTCGAAAAGCAGCGACGAAAGTGTTTGCATTAGAAAGTTTGTCGGACTCATCCCAAAGAAAACACCCAAAAAGTTTTACATATTTTGTATGTGTAAAAAAAATGTTCGTTGTAGGTACTGGGGGTCTACCGCCTAACAAAAAACGCTTTGAAGCTTTGATGCTTTGATATTGCTGTCTCTTTTCTTCTCGCTTGAAATGAAAGAGACGGCAATGTGAAAGCGTCAAAGCGTCAAAACGTTTTTCTTTAGGCGGTTGAGGCGCTGGTTTGTTGTTGATCTGACACCGTTCTGCCAGAAGCCGATTCACTAGAAAAAAACCTCAGAAAAGAAAAAAACACAAAACAATGCCGCCGAGTTGCAAATTTCCTCCTTGCTTGAAGTCAACTAAAATGTTTTCTTTTTCAGTATCTAGCAGTTATTATATTTAACACCCCTATACTTATGATGAGAACTTACTACGCGTTATGGCGACTACGGACCGACAATGAATTAGTAAGTATGTTACGCTTCTTTACAGATTTCTTGTACTGTATGTATGTTACCCGATAGCTTTGCCAAATGTGAATCGATTTTGATGGTGATTTTTTTGAGGTGGTCTCATTTTCTCAGCTCAACTCAGACCAACTATCCTCAAAGCAGCTCAATGGCCTATTGGCGCGAACATCCAATTCTACAATCGTGAGGTCATGAGGTGAGCTCCCGGCTCCTACGGGCCCAATGTCTCAACCCCAAAGAGCTCAAATATGTAACCTCTTCCGAGGGTTGTATATTTTCGCCGTTTGAGTCGCTCAGCTGAATTAGCCGCTGCTGTTTCTCAATCCTAAAGCCCTTTTCATTCAATTTCTCAATAATTCTGTTTGGCTTGCAAGTTGAATGCAACTATTTAGCCGTAACTCTAATGGGTTTTTCTTGCATATTTTCATTAGAATGCCATAGCCAATTTTGTTCGTCTAAGAATTGTATAATAGCTCTATAGGCATCTTCGTTAAAAGCGTTAATCTTGACGCTATCTCCATGTAACATTATTATCTGGAAGGAGTCTCCTAGTTGTGTATTTAGTCATCAAAGAAAGTTTGATAGTCCCTAACACCGTCTATCATTATAGGTGGTGGTTGTGGTACTTTTTTAGGAGCAACTGTACGGCTGCTATCTTTTTTTTTGCGGTGACGGAGTAATAGGAATTGGTGAGATGTTCAATTTTCTTTTTTTCCTAGATAGTGCTCTTACCCACTCACTCAGTTTCTTTGGCTAGTTCATCTTTATCCGTACAGTACTCTGCTTGCTGAGAAGAACATTCTTCCGTGCGATCGTTACTTTTGTCGACTAGATGAGTCAACACTTTTCACCCGCGGATTTCGCGACGTGACTGTCCTTAGCGAACTATCAATATACACTGAGTTAGTTTTAACTTTACAGTTTGAAATTTAAATTTTCCAGGTGTGGAATATAGTGGCTACACTAGAAAATGCAACTACCTTCGTCAATCTTTGTCTAATATTGGGACCAGCCATTTGCGCCAGTCGACTTAGCGCCGAAGCTGAAAACATTAAAGTCGTATTGCATGATAAACTACTTAAAAAACATGGTCAGTACAGTTTCAATTATACCTACTCGTAAGTGAAGTATGATGTGTTTAGTAAAACTAGAGTATCTATCGCTAAACTAAAATACTTTTTATCGTTGCTTTCCGATTTTATTTTATATCTACGCTTTTATCGTTCGATATAGGAGGAGACGATCAAAATACAAGCCCAATAGTAAGCAACATGCTTGCACGTAACGAAAAGTATAGGCAACGGCACTATTGTGCAAAAAAGACTTCTAAGTCTTGAACATTTTCAAGGCAAGGCAAAATTGCTATTTTTCGATTTTTTTTGTCGGATACACTTTGGAGAGTGTGCAACTGATCTGCATGATCTAATACCCGCTTGCTTTTTTATCGGACTGCTCATAGCTTGAATAAGTAACATAGTTTCATGGATGATGCTCCAAAGACACGAACGAAGAGGTTAGACGTTCTTATCACATAGGCAGACTTTGTGATAAGAACGTCTAGGCTGGCTTGGATGCGTTGCTTGAGTGGGGTTTTCCCGATAGAAAATTACAATGTTGATGTCTTTAAATTGAGAGTGAATCAGTGTCTTCTAAGTAAACACGCTCCGACGACGCCATCGCTCGGTTCGTGTGGCGAGCGTTGGCTACATCACCGAAGACCATCCGAGAGATACAGATGGTCATCAGGGACAGAAATTTGGCCGTAGTGAATCAGTGGCTCTGGGCCCGTAGGAGGCGGCTTAGGTAAATGACGATGTCGAGTCGATTACTAGCGGAATCCCAACCGGTAGTTATCGGCTCAACAGACGAGCACTAGTATTAAGTTTAAAATGTTCTCAACTCCCTGCTATTTTCTTCTTCTTCTGCTAATCCAAGATATACTTATGTATCGAAAAAATAAGATTTGAAATGACAAAAGTCACGGACTCTGGAGTCTGTGGAAAGACAAATTTAAATAAAATAAAAACACGCTTCGCCTGTTGCCCGCATCACGCCAGATGACACTCAAACTCAAAGCATAGAATTTATAATTTTTTGCCCTGCAATCTCTCCGAAAACTTGGCCTTCAAACCGACAAACTGTAATGTTTTTACCTTATTGTTTTCAAGAGAAGATCTGACAAAGGTATGTTGCTTCTACAGACGAACTTTTCAAAGAGTCCTAACATAACTACTCAAATATATTATCATGCAAGTTTTTATCGCTGAACGTAACTAAAAAGTACTGTGTAATTCAACAGATGCATCGACCCGGGACCAAATAGTGATGTTCATCCGCTACATAGAAGCTCGCCCACTCAAGTTCAAGATCTACAAGTTGATTCCACTAAACGCAAGTCTTCTCGGGATGTTGCTGAGTTTCTTCGTCGACTACCTCATTGTTACCATTCAACTTACACATCTGTATTAATAATTAAATTTATATTTAATAGATCGACATAATCTTGAAAAAGTTTTTGTATTATACAAGGTTACTGGTAATCAGCCTGCATCCGTTTAAGGGCATGTTCTGTATATTTAAGCAAACAACTTTTTTTCTACAACTTTCGTTAAAACTTAATAGATAATCCAAAAAAAATTGTATTTGTTGCCCTTTTGTGCACTGTTTAGCGACTTTTTAGTGTTTATTCACTTCGGTACATCATTTTTTGCGCGTTAAAGAGCGTACGCGCTCTCGTTACGAATTGTTACGAAGAGTTCGATACTTTTAGACCGTGCAAATGCACTTTTATTTATTTTGAAAAAGAAAAAAAATTTTTTTTAAACTGTAGAACAAAAGTTGACGTATTGAATGTACCTTAAAAGGATGCAGGCTGATTACCAGTAACCCTGTGTAAATTAGTTGCACCCTTAGCCCACGGTTTAACAACTGCTAGCTTTAATGGGATAAAAATAACTTATTCGTTTATTCAAGTAATGTACCAATACCAAGTAGTAATGGACTTGTTCCGTACTAGCAGCCCCCCGAGGGTTTACCCGCGTAGTTACCAATACTATACATTTTCCAAGATAAAACATAGTTTATATATTATATTCGACTAATATCTATCTACGTAACAAATCTAATCCAAATCCCTCCTAACAAACTTTCGCGCTGTATAAGTAGAATTTAATTTCATTTAAATCCACAACGAAAATATATAATACTGTCGACCTCGACATATTCGCCAACAACGAACCCTGCAAGCACAGTATAAAGAAATACTAAGATTTATAATTTAATAGACTGTGATACCAGAATCTGAAAACATTTTGATGTGACGTAATAAATCGCTGGACGTTGGCTGCACGCACAAAAAAGTGTCCCGTTACGCTCATTATTCGTTTGCGTCGCATCTATCTCTCTTCCACTCGATTGCATTGTATGCAATTATTTCATCAATGTTTTGTTGTGACGTTGTTGACGTTAAACTGTCATCCGTAAACCGACTTTACAGACAACTAAATTTTTAAGCCCCGATCGCATAGCGCACAATGCAAACGCAAACATTACTCTGTTCTGTTTGATAGAAAATAATTCAAAGATATTACAAGCTAAAGAGATCAGCTCGTGTTCCTAGGTGACGCAAGTGCAGTGCGGTTCCAATGATTTCGAACTCTACTTGTTCAATTAGCTGCGTGCTAAGCCAGTCGCTAGCCATCATGCTTTTCCTGAACTCTACATAATAAAAAAAACAAAACAATGTACGGTGTCAAATTAATTGAAGTCGAGTTTTCTAATTGAATTCACGAAATAATTAATTACTATCCATGTTTGATGATTAAGATGGAATATTCTAATTAATTAATAATGTTATGACTCGCCTGCTACTCCATCCGCGAATATTTTAGAAAAGGCTTATATCCCACGAAATTCTATTTGTGTGTTATTTTAGGCTTATTTTCCAGAAGAGTTTCTGATTCCAGATTGATGTATTTAGTTTTTTCAAGGCCATTGAGCAATAAACATCTAAAATATAATCGTTTGAACGCCCAAACGTTTCAACTTATTGTACATACATTTATTAATTAGTACCTGGGTGACCGATCATTGCTCGGTTTAAATACTAAATATACTTAGATACCTACAGAAACAAGACTCCAAAAAATAGATTTTCTTTAAAAAAAAATTAAAAAAAAGAGAAGTCGTCTGGATTCGAACCCGGAGCTTCTAATTCGTGACCGCTACGACCGCCCGACTTCCCGTATGAGCTAATTATACTGTCGCGTCACGAAACGAAATTTAACTTCGCATTCTAATGTCTAATGTGACAGTTTTTCATTGCCTAAAAACGCGCATAATATGCGTTTTTTTTTAAATGAAACCTAGTTAGATCGATTTATCGTCCCCGAAATCCCCTGCATACATGATTTTATGAAAATCGTTCCAGCCGTTTCTGAGATTCAGATTCTATACATATATATATACAAGAATTGCTCGTTTAAAGGCCAAAAATTTAAACTGAACGAGCATAGAGCTAGAGCTGGAACAAAAGCATTCTTTCTTGATCTTTTAGTGTAAACGAAAGATCGTTCTTAGCGTTTTCCATATTAGATATTCCATAGAATCTTTGCGAACGCAAACAAAACAACGAAAGAATGCTCTACGTTTGTTTACACCAAATGAATTTGATACAGTGGAGATAGAATGATCATTCGCTCGTCTGATGTAAATTGGCCTTAATGGTATAAGAATATAGATTTACACTTGACCGCCGTCTCACCTGACGTTAAACGACGAAACAATCTAGGATAGAACGTGCTAACCTATAAGAAACTGATTCACTCTCGATTCGAAGACACCGAGATTGTAACCATCGAGAGAAACCCACTCGGACAAGAAACACATAATAAAGCCTATCGTATAGGTACGTTCTTATCATAAAAGTAGAATCAGCCTACTTAATTCCAGTAGACTACAGGCCCGTGAACAAAATTTACGGGTCAAATGAACCACCAGGAGACCTATGTAGGATGATAGAAGGGTGTCAAGTATTATGATTCAGCACTATGCCGTCACTTGTAAGCTGTCCAACTGAGTGTGATTGAAGAGGGGGGGTTGCAACCCTCTACCATTTCTCCTTGTCGCATGATTTTTGTACGGCATTGCGAAATAATGAATTAGAAGAGGTATTGAAACTGTATGGAACCAATGCCGTACTTAATCAAATGACCAAATTTGCTCTGTAAATTACTCGTACTCTGTAATTTTTTCCGGCAAACTAATAATTAAAAAGTTAAAATTTATAATTTTTATAGTTTCAATACCACTTTTAATTTATTATTCCGGAACGCCGTACAAAAATAATGCGACAAGGAGAAATGATCGAGGATTGCAACCCCCCCTTTTCAATTGCACTCAGTTGGACAGCTTACAAGTGACGGCATAGTGCTGAATCTCATTACTTTATACCCTTCTATCATCCTACATAGGTCTCCTGGTGGTTCATTTGACCCGTAAATTTTGTTCACGGGCCTGTAGTCTACAGTGTTGTTGTTTAAAACGTCTAAAAATGTAACAGTTTAACAAATACCTCAATATCGAACTTTCATAGTCAAGTCGTAAGTTATATTAATATTATGATTGCATCAGCGTAAATTACCATCCTACGTATACGTATGAAATAGTTGATTACTTTTCCAATACTGTGAAGTTAACTTAAACACGACATTGAAGGGTTTGCTAAGTGAATTCAAGTTTCTCTCCCCCAATAGAAACGTATCAAGAATGTATTTTAACAAATAGTACTTTCAGAAACTATCAACCTGCGTCAAAGGCAATCGTGTTAACCGGATTTCCGGAACTTAAAAATTTTAAAGTTGCCTTTATGAATTTTATTTGAATGTGTAATAGACCATGAGCCCATGCACCCCAGACCTTCGTTATTTTATAAAAGCTTAACGTTTGTCAGAGTATGCTCCCAACACAGTTAAAAACGATGGCCCATGATGAAGTTTGGATCATCCTGGCTTTGGCAGATAAACGGTACTAAAGGTGTACCGATCTAAATTTGTCGAATTATAAAGTCTGATATTTTGGTAATACCTTCAGAATATTATTAAAAATTACACCAATAATTGCTAGACACTTAACATCGTGGTAAGCACTTGCCAGACACCCATGTTAAGTTAATGTTCATGCAATTGTAATTCTACTTGCGCCATAATATGCGCGCTTATTTTTAAACATAATATTTGGGTAACAATTAGCAGCCTAATTATCATAAGCAGCCCACTAAAAGTTCCCACTGCTGGGACTTGGGGCCTTAGTTCCATTTATTTGCCAAAGCCAGGATGACCCAAACTTCATAATGGTCCATCGTTCTTACCTGTGTTAGGAGCATGCGCTGACAAGTCACGGGCTCTTGTTCTATAATGTTTGTGCGCAACAATTTGTCATTATTTGAAAATCTGAAAAGCGAGAGATCTTTTTTCTCGACAATGGATTTGTGTATGATCGCTAGCTGGCCTGATGTTAAACGATGATGTGGGATACGATGGAACGCAATTACCTGGGCGAAACCGATTCACTAGAGCAAAGTTCTGATGTACATATGTCTTTTTAGTAAGAAGACTAAGGTGATTGTTACATATTTATTATAATTTTGCCGTGACCCACAGTTTTATTCACAGCTTTAGTTGCCTTGTCCGTTATTTTCCCGTGAAAAAAGCATGACAAATGGCGAATTTTCTCAGGATGATATGCTTGCGCTTAAAGACAATTAATTATAAATAAAAAATTGCACGTAATTTTCGCTTGTAAAATTCTCAGCAATCCGACTGGAATTCGAATGTTCACTGTCATAATAGCATAGGTAATATTGGAATCTTTGCACTCCTATGCTGCCACGGCTTTTTTACTATATTAATGCTGAATAGCAAACACCAGAATAGAATACATTCACATGGTTATGTGGCGTAAGTAACGCCAGTACATGTAAGTAACAGCAGCAGCATAGTAGTCAGGTTTTTAACTAATAGTCAATTTAAGCATCTTGGTGTTTTACCTTTTCTCTAGACCTTCGTAGGTCTGTGAATTCTGCAGATAAACACATAGTTAGCAATTAGACTACTTGTAGTGTAATTTTGTTTAAATAATTATCCCACTAATATTATAAATGTCAAAGTATGGATGTTTGGATGTTTTTTGCTCAATCTCGATTTTTATCATGTAGGTATGTAAATTGCAAAACAAATCGCTTAATAAAACGATGCTTCGATCTCATTAATCAGAGTGACGTTAAACAATCGAGTACAGTGCTGCGAGCGTCACTGTTCCACATCGTCACGGGATTTTTTGGGTGGATTAGGTTCTTCGAACGCTGTGCACTGGTGACACAACATATGTAAAATAAAAATTAAAAAATCGGCTAAGTATCAGCTAAGTATTAAAAGCGGCGCGTAATCCATATCGGATCGGCGCCGGATATGACTATGAAAAAAAAGAATATACGCTCAAAAATTTAGAGGTTCGTTTTGACAAAACAAATAATAAGTGAAAGTTCATCAACTAAATGTTTTTGGAGACAGCAAAAAAAAAAAACTAGTGAAATTAATGAATAGAATTATTTGGCCTTATAAGTTGGTTACTATCACGAGTTAAATAATTAGTCTTAAAACTTGCATACTGTCACGAATAAAATTCAATACAGACATGTGAAGTTAATAGGTTATGCGCGTCGCACAATGCTAAGTCGAGGTGACGTCGCGTTAGCGGTGGCGCGGCTTCGCAGCACGGACGAGAATAGGTCTCTTTGTAGAGTCGAGACTCAGGCGGCTATGCTTCCTTCATATTTTACGTCTTTTCATGTTGGTTTTTACGTAATTTTTGTGTTTCCTGTTGGTTCAAAATCGTCACGCATGTTTAAAACATCTAAAAGCTGGTTTGCACGGAACAAAAAGGCGGTGGAGTCGCGTCTCGGGCACACTTGAGCGTCCCTCTTGCACCTCGCCTCGCCTTCACTTCGCCTGCACCGCAATTCTTGTATATGATCATACTGTCGTTCATTTGTAAAGAAATCCTTGTTGCAGGGCGCCGCTTATGCGCCCGCGCTTCAACTCCACCTCGACTGTTGGTCGTGTGAGCGACGGGCCTTATAGACAACAACTCCTTTGTTCGTCAAAAATCGTTCAAAATCTTGAATATTGGCAAAATAGAGCTAGCTTTTCGATCTTTTATCAGTAACTCTACTAGTATCTCTATGGTCTAATACCACCTTCGTCTTATTCTATTGGAAAGCTCGTAGCTCTAGAAAGTGGCATCATTTTGATTGAAATTAATACAAAGACTCGAAAGTAGAAATTTCACTTTTGCAATGACAACATCGAAACGTTAACATGGAATAAGTTAACCGAGATCGGTAAATAGCTTTAAAATAAAACATAACCATCTTGCACGTGAGAAAAATTGTGTAAAGCGTGCAGAGGCCGACATAGCGCACCAAACATGCATCGTTCCGGACAAAAAAATTCACTCGAATTTTCCAGTTAAATGTAAAAACATTTATCGGAATTCACCGCAAGTCAATTACTATGGAATGGAAAACAATTACACGACTGTCCATTTTGTCGTGGTTGGATAAATAAAAGTGGGATAGTGGTGGCACAGTGTATTCATTAAAAATCGGCGAAAGCTGCAGTTTTTGGTCGACTGCAAAATACGAGAAATTTATAAATATTATGTTAATAATTAATTACAAATATTAATGTACTTATTTTTGAAGTAACAACTTCTTCAGGTATTTAGGCTTTATGTATTTCTTTAGAGATCAGAAAAGCAATTGAACTTGCGAAACCGCAATCTCCACATCTCTACTCTCTCTCTCTCTCTTCCTGGCTATATACTCATACTCATACTCATTTATTCATACTTTCTGTACATGTCACAATTATTAAATATATCAATTACATCGTTCAGTTAGTTACATGGTATGGTTTTTATAAGATTGAAGTCAAAATAATAATGATATTAAATCAAGAATAATCTCAAATATAAATATGTCAAATAGTAATAGTATAGTAGTAGAAGGTATATAAAATTAATAATCCAAATTGTATGTCATGTCAAACAAAAGAAATCAAAATTCAAATTCAATACAATACAATGTAAATTAAAAATAATTCAATAAAAAAAAAAAAATTAAAACATAGCTTAGCAGCTATGTGACTTGTTTTCGTGTCATAAATTCTTTGTCAATATCATAGAACGCTTGACTGATAAGCCAGCGCTCTAACCTATTCATGAAAGCATTAAGATTTGGTGCCTCAATTATGTCTTCAGGCAGTCGGTTGTATACTGCTGTACCCATGACATGTGTCAGTTTAGCGGACTTCTCAAGAGACCGCGGAACACATTTTAAGCGGTGCTTAAAGCGAGTGCAGCGTTGCTTTGACTTGGCAAGGGCTTCACCCAGTTTTTCATATGACTCGAGGTTCAGACGCGTGTACATATCCCATATGGTGGTGGGGTCAGCCTTCCTGCTATTTCTTCTCCACTTTGCTCTATCTAAGACATCGTCATCAGACAACTCGCATTCTCTCATATCCCTTCGCACTACAGTCCTCCATCTGGTTTTGGGTCGGCTTCTGGATCTTCGGCCAGGGGCGGACAATTGCAGAGCCACGTTCCCTACGTAGTCAGGCGGCCTTCTTTTCACATGTCCATACCATCTCAGCCTACTCTCCTGTAACTTGTCGGCAATTTCGCGCACACCCAGGCTACCTCGCACGTACTCGTTGCGGATTTTATCGAGCCTGGTGACGCCGCACATCCACCTCAGCATTTTCATTTCGGCAACTTGAATAGTGTGGACATTATTTTGTGTGACGGGCCAAATTTCACTGCCATATACTAAATAAATAATAAATCTCCACATCTCTACATCAACTCTAAATATTTGAAGTGAAAAATTCTTTTGGCGCACCACTGACAAAATGTTGTGGGCTGTTGACTTTTAAATCTAAATTGAATTCTAGCCGCTCAGTAATAATAAGAAATCTTCGGGTAAACTCGTGACCATGGCCACGCTCTCCTGTTTCACCCGCGTAGTTTCCAAAGTAAGCTATCAAATTCTCAGTTATAAGTTCCTTTGACTACCAATTTTTTAAATTATTTTTTGTAAATTAGATTGACATGACGAGCAGGCCAGGTGTCTGATGCAGCACATTGACACGCGACTATTAGGATATGAAGAGTCAAAATATTTATTTAGCATTGCACTACGCTAATTTAAGTACCCAGAGATATGTTTTATCTCTATGCCCTGTGATTTCACTGTTAAACACATTGCCCTTATAACCGGAACACAGTGATGTTTTCGCATTGCTGTTTGGCAGTAGAATGATTGGCAAAGGTGTGGTGCTCTCCCACAGCAATGAGTCCTACCACTTCTTTGGGCACATTGGATATTTGAACTTGCACTTTTACTAACACTTTTTTCAGCTCTCAGAATTTGTATACTATTTTTTTTTTGTTTTATCTTTTATAGGTTTACACTTGACCGCCATCTCACCTGATGTTAAGCGACGATGCGGTCTACGATGGAGCATGTTTACCTAGAAAAAACCGATTCACTCTCGATTTGAAGACACAGAGATTATAACTAACGAGAAATACCCACTCAGGCAACGTATTCCACAGTCTTGACGTTCTTATCACAAAAGTAGAGTCAAATATCTTCGTTCGTGTTTTTGGAACATCAACCATGAAACGATGTCGCTTTTTCGAGCTACGATCATTCCGATAGAAAAAAGGGCAAGGTGGTATCAGATCGTGCAAATCAGTCGCACACTCTAGAATGTACAATCAAAATGTTTTATTACAAATAATCCTCCTTGTCAAAGTAGAGACTACATTACCTATAATTTACAACCATATTCAGCCTTTATTGACGCAAAGCCCATAATTATGTAACCACATCAATTCAGCTTTAATATACGCCATATTGTCAACAAACCTGAAATCTTGATTCGTCGTTCATAATACACCGACCATTTAACTTTGACCCTTCCTAACCTTTTCACCTGTTTAGTTCTCGTGACAAGAAGGTAGTAGGTAAGGTCTCTGTAAGTTGGTCCTCAATGCATTTGCTATTCCGTCGGTCAATATGCAGACACGGGAATAATTTAGGGGCCACTAAATAGAAGGGATCCATAGTTAATATTCAAAGGGTAGGGGACAATTTTAATACATAGAAACAGTAAATCAACTTTAGACAAGAATAATTCATTAAATAAATCATTACCTTTATAATGAGTGTGACACAGTGCTGGGTGACGAGCGCAGTGTAGTGCTAATAATATGTGCTATCTCTATGCCCCTTAATTTTTCTGGAAACATTGCCCTTCAAACTGGAACATAGTGGTGGTATACTACAATTATAATAGTGTTTTATGTTTGCTCTTGTTCATTGGATTGCGCTACGCTAGTTTTCAGGAGATAATATTTCGACAATCGACGGTCATGACACATTTTATTTAAAAGATGTGGTGTCATGGGAAACCAGGTAGCAACGAAGTTCCTTCGGATAAAATGCTGGTTATACTTGGCTCAATTTAGTGACTGAATTCAGAAACAAGTTTGAAGCAAGTAATTTTCGCTTCTGAATTTAGTACGCTAGACTATTGAATACTATTCCACTTCCCTAAATTCAGTAACGACTAAATACAGTCGAATAAATGTAGCCAATAATATCAAGGCTTTAATATACATAGAAACGTATTGTTTCGAAAAAAAATCTAATGTTATTATTTTGGTCCGATCATCTGAAAAATAAATTTGCCCACACTGGTCACAGGCAGTATTTACGCGTTATTTCCATAATTTATTTTTGTTACCAGTCTCACATTCTTACCAGTTCGGTTGCGTATCATAACCTATACCTCTACCAAGCCAAGGAACTTCTTTCCAATAATACAGATACTATTTAACATTCTATTTCCCCACAGAATGATTCCATAACTAAGCCAGGAGAAGCAATTAGCATCAGATCGTAGTGTAAAACTTGATCCAATGTTCGAGAAACGGCAGTTACTGTTATTATGAGCAAGGACAATATTTTGGTTGCAAATAAGCGGTGCGTAGCAAATAAAGGGAATGCTCGATTCTGATTTCTGTCGTATGAATGTGGGGTGTGTTGTTAGAGAATGTTCGTCAAAACATACTAAATAATGTATTATAGCCAAGGTGGGGAAAATATCATAGAATATGGCTTGTTTTGATAACAGCTGTTGAAAAGTCGCTCAAACATGTCAACTATCCACAATAAAATACAGTAGTAGGTAGATACTGCTAATAATAGAAGTGAAACCTTATAACTTCAATAATAAAAAGCAGTAAAATTGATAAGATCATGACGTTATTTTATTCTTGTCATGGGTAGAGTACGTCGTAGTACAAGTAACATCGATCGGATTTTCTCACCCTTAGATAAACTAATGGGGTGTCATGAAGGGTGTAATTTAGAAAATTTTCCCCTTTATTGTAAGATGATTTTGAAAGAGGGTCCGATTTCTTTGGCTTCCTTAGGGGTGCTTGAAAAAGCGTTGTCAGTGAATTTGTAAGTAATACGGCTTCTGAGGAAAACGCTCTGTCATAATTTTTGTTATGATGTGAAATAATAGATTCCGGAGTAATACTTTTGTGGAAAAATATTATTCTATGCTGATAACAATCTGATTGGCAGATATTATCTTGGAATAATAATAATCTACTAAAACTGATTGGAAAAAGAGGAAATTATACGGAAGGCTGCTTGTTTTTCTCACCAATTGCAAATCGTTTTTTTATATTGTTACCTAATTTACTCCAAGTTGCACTTTTGTTAATTTGTTCAAAGATCGGTGTTCTACGATCTTTGAATTATTAATCAATATAAATATTCTATCCAAAAGAAAACCACGCATAATGCTCGTTCTGAGATAAAAATTTAAGATAAAAAGTTGTTGATGACAGACACAATTTAGAATCTACAATATGCAGTTTTACAAAATAACATATCTCCTAACTAAGAAAACCACTTAATGCTGTTTCAGCTGCTGTTAAAATCTATATAATATAAAAGTCAATGCCACTTTTCGTTGTTAGTGAACTCCCCCTAAACGGCTGGACCGATTTTAATGTTTTTTTTGTATACGTTTGGGTAGGGCCCTGGAAGGTTTAGATTCACAAGTCAGCCCGGCAGATGGCGCTGCAGTTGATATCTAGGTTATTATTCGAGCGAAGCCGGAGCGGGCCGCTAGTAATGTATATTTTTTTAAAGTTTTGCAACATAGCAATGCTTTGTTTTTTTACCGACTTTAAAAAAAAAGTAGGTTTCTCAATTCGACCGTATATATATTTTTTTTTTTTTTTTTTATGTGTGTTCGCGGATAACTTCGTTGTTTATGAACCGATTTGGATGATTCTTTTTTTGTTGGATAGGAGACATTCCAAGGGTGGTACCATGATAAGGAAACCAGGATCTGATGATGGAATCCTGCAGAAATTGAAGAGAACTTGCAAAAATTGTAGGGGCGACAAGCGTGATTGTTAATTTTTCCAATAAGTATTTACAAGCACTACAATTTATTTTGGTTTGGCACTACGAAGATTTGGAAACGATCTGATGATGGAGCCAAAATACTGTCGAGGGAACTCCTCAAAGATTTACAGCAGTTATCTTGTGTTTGGGCTTGATTAATATGTATTGATGAGCATTTTACGTCTAGATGTCTTGGGACTGTATTTCATCATCATTATAAATGTCTATGTTTGGATGTTTGTTGCTCAATCACGTTGTAACTAATTAGGTAATCGTTAGACCTTTAAAAACTGCAAGGGTAGACTAGTGCGTTTGAAAATGTTTCAATTAAGTATTTTAAAGCAATACAATTGAATGAAGGTCTGGAGTCGATCCGATGAAGGAGCCGAAAGACAGTCGAGGCTACTCCTCAACGATCTACAGCAGTTACCTTGTGTATAGGCTTGATAAAGCTGTATCGATGAGCACTTTACACATACCTAGGTGGGATGGGTCTGAAGGGCAATATTTCCAGAGAAATTACAGGGCTTAGAGATATAACAACTTAGATCTCTGGGTGACGAGCGCAGTGCAGTACTAGGTAATGATTTGGAATCTCCATGTTCAAATAGCTGCGTGTCACTGTGTTGTTATGTGGCAGGCATGTTGCTTACCATCAGGCACATGACCTGCTCGTCTCGTCACTCTGTATATAAAAAAAAAAAATGTGACTGTTATTAGGGGTCTGACGATGAATACAAAGGACAGTTATGTGAGCTGTTTAACGGTTTACAGTAGGTAGTGTTTGTGCTTGATTCATGTACTCTTAAATATTGATGAGAACTTGGCACCCACATGGGTACTGAGGACCATTGTACAGGTCCGAGTACACCGACCATCCTGGATTTGAACACTTTATCATAGTGAATATTATTCTACTAGTCAAGTTTTTTCTTTATCTTCTCACCTAATTCAAGAATTATTCATCTAACCATCACTTAAAATCGTAAAATAAAATAATTTTAACAAAAAAAAGAACCGACTGATGATACTATTGTAAAATAAATATTCATCAAAAAAATGCAGTCATAGGGCCTGCCGCCCCCGATAGAAGTGTAAACTTAAAACTCAGAATTTGATAGCTCACTTTGGAAACTAAGCGGGTGAAACCGGAGGACGTGGCCATAACCACGGCCATGGTCTCAAATTCACCAGAAGAGATTGCTTTCATTTACCTGATCATTTACGCTTGAGGTCATTTCACAGCCCACGAAAAATCTGTCTGTTATACGCCAAAGGAAATGTTCACTTTAAAAATATCATGTATTTACATCTCACATGAGTGTAAACGGTCCCTCATCGGGTACACGCAAGGGGAAAGGTAACCTGCAGAGGAAATCGAATTAGAGAAATTTTGCATTAATACATGTGTTTGATTCCGAATACACGGGTTACAAGAATCAAATCACTGCGTCGATTTCATTACGCACTGCTTTGGAGTTTACTTAGATTGGTAGGGGCTTGTGTGAATTGGCAAACGTAGCGTAGAATATCTTGAAACTCGATGGAGTGAAAATATACGTAACGCAGAGAAGAAAAAGCGAGGATAGGGCTAGGTGGCAAATCACGGAAGAAGTATATCCAGCAATGGACTAGGGTAGGCTGATGATGATGAATTGTAGGGGTTAAAGTCGTGGTAGTCTGACGATGAGTCCAAAACGTCAAATGTACTGTCTTCTGGACGTAGGTACGAACCCACCTTTAACTTAGAGTATACTTCTATGCACAAGTTTGTCAACACTACTACTGGCTTTCACGATGAAAAAACTACTATTCTGTACTGTTGTACTGTTTCAATTGAATAAAAAAAATTGCGATCTTTTCGAAGCAACCTTTGGATAAAAAGGTCTTTAAGAAAATAGTAGGTATTAGTCTTATTAATACGAAAATAAAATAATTTTAACAAAAAAAAGAACCGACTTCAAACAGTAAACTAAAAAGTAAAAAATAAATCTCTTAACCACAAAGTAGAACGTATTTAGATTAATTTGAACAGACATTATTAAATAAGTATTTAACAATTCTGAAGTCGGTGCCAAGTAAAACAACTACAGCTGAAGCTAACATTAGTAGAGTAGTAAATCAAACTGACATTTGGAACATAGACAAGTTGTTGGGGACATAAATGTATGATAGCCAGGAAGGTTGTTGCAACATTTACTTGGCACCGACTTCAGAATTGTTAAATATTTATTTAATAATGTCTGTTCAAATTTATCTAAATACGTTCTACTTTGTGGTTAAGAGATTTATTTTTTACTTTTTAGTTTACTGTTTGAAGTCGGTTCTTTTTTTTGTTAAAATTATTTTATTTTCGTATTAATAAGACTAATACCTACTATTTTCTTAAAGACCTTTTTATCCAAAGGTTGCTTCGAAAAGATCGCAATTTTTTTTATTCAATTGAAACAGTACAACAGTACAGAATAGTAGTTTTTTCATCGTGAAAGCCAGTAGTAGTGTTGACAAACTTGTGCATAGAAGTATACTCTAAGTTAAAGGTGGGTTCGTACCTACGTCCAGAAGACAGTACATTTGACGTTTTGGACTCATCGTCAGACTACCACGACTTTAACCCCTACAATTCATCATCATCAGCCTACCCTAGTCCATTGCTGGATATACTTCTTCCGTGATTTGCCACCTAGCCCTATCCTCGCTTTTTCTTCTCTGCGTTACGTATATTTTCACTCCATCGAGTTTCAAGATATTCTACGCTACGTTTGCCAATTCACACAAGCCCCTACCAATCTAAGTAAACTCCAAAGCAGTGCGTAATGAAATCGACGCAGTGATTTGATTCTTGTAACCCGTGTATTCGGAATCAAACACATGTATTAATGCAAAATTTCTCTAATTCGATTTCCTCTGCAGGTTACCTTTCCCCTTGCGTGTACCCGATGAGGGACCGTTTACACTCATGTGAGATGTAAATACATGATATTTTTAAAGTGAACATTTCCTTTGGCGTATAACAGACAGATTTTTCGTGGGCTGTGAAATGACCTCAAGCGTAAATGATCAGGTAAATGAAAGCAATCTCTTCTGGTGAATTTGAGACCATGGCCGTGGTTATGGCCACGTCCTCCGGTTTCACCCGCTTAGTTTCCAAAGTGAGCTATCAAATTCTGAGTTTTAAGTTTACACTTCTATCGGGGGCGGCAGGCCCTATGACTGCATTTTTTTGATGAATATTTATTTTACAATAGTATCATCCCGCGGTTTCACGCAAGTATTCGCCGCACCAGCCATCTTCCCGCGATGAAAAAAATATAAAGAGGCGTTACTCCAGACTAAAATAATTTGTCTAGGTAAGTAAAGGAAAAACTATGTTTGCGATACGTTCACATTATCCATGTGCTATTCTGGAATGCTTTCTAAATGTGTTACAAATTTAAACTGGATCCGTTGAAGTATTCCGACGTGATTGAGCAACAAACATATAAATATCTAAACTTTTCCATTTATAATAATAGTAAAGGTAGCGGTTCGCGCCGTGACCGCGACGCGAGACCGCGACATGTCGCGGTCGCGGTCTCGGCGCGAACTGGCGCCCATACAATTCCATAGTGTCAAGTGCCTGTCGCGGTCTCCGGTCTCGGTCTCCTGTCGCGGTCTCGACCTACAATGGAAAGCTTGATGCTAGGACATATTTTCTTCTATACATGTAGCTAAGCACTGTGTGGTACAGCAATATGTAACTTGTAAATTTTTAAGTAATTTACAAATATTTATTGGGGTGTTGGGAAAATCGTTTTCCAAAATGTATAGGCACGTACATAAAGTCAAAGTTATTTATTGATAAATGTACAATTTACACGTCAATTAATAAATATTACCTATTGATATTTTGTGTATTTTATGTCGTACAATTATTACTAATCTTGTTTTGTACTAGCTGGAGGATTTGATTTTAATTGAAAGGCATCAAGGTCCTTTGTTGAAAAAGTAAACATCACCCAAAGTTGCAATTCTATCGAATATATTTCGGAGAGTACCATGCAGCTTATCTTAATGATCTAGTACCACTTTGCCTTTTTTATATTGGACTTCCCGTAGCTTAAAAAAGCGACATTATTACATAGTTGACAAATAATTATAATTTTCTATATTTATAAAGGCATGAACCTAGAAATCTACAGAAATTAATTAAAGTAATGAATAAAGATTTCATATTCTCATCAATAGACGACAACCAATTGATGACTATCGTACTAATAATAAAAAATGTGAAATGTTGGATGATTGTGGCTCAATCACATCGGAATTCCTGCTGACCGCATCGGATTGAAATTTTTAACACATTTTTAGGTTAAAAAGTATGAAAATAAAATCTGTGATCCAGTTGTGGAAAGTACCTACTTTATTTTTTTATAGCATAGAGTGACGAGACGAGCAGGTCATGTGCCTGATGGTAAGCAACATGCCTGCCACATAACAGCACAGTAACATGCAGCTATTGGAACATGATAGTCCAAATCATTACCTAGCACTGCACTGCGCTCGTCACCCAGAGATCTAAGATATTATGTCTCTCAGCCCTGTAATTTCTCTGGAATCATTGCCCTTCAAACCGGAACACAGTAATGTTTGCACATTACTGCTTGGCGGTAGAATATTTGGCAAAGGTGTGGTACTTCCCCAGGCGGACTCTGCTAAGAGTCCTACCACTACCTACTTCTCATATTCGTACAATATATTTTTTTTTTTATGGTTAGCCTATTTTGTTTTAAAGACGGGACGACGAGAATCTGTTATTGTAATTTTAATGTACCTAACCTTGATTAGTTTTTATGTTTTTTTTATTTGTTTTGTATTTTATTCCAATTTTAGTTGTATGTAAATGTGACGACGAAAATGTGTAAATTGTTATTTAAGTTTTTTTTATCATGTAAGCGACAGAAATAACTTAAGTAATAACTAAAATTCTTTAAACATTAACAAACATAAGGTCTGGGACATAATATACACACGTTTGTTATAGTCACATTGACATTGCTCTTAAACTGAACTTGACTTGAACACATAATATAAAACTTTACAGGACTTAATCACTTCGTAATTTCGGCAGCATCACAACCGCTGTAGTCACGAGAAGACTCGTATTACATGGACTACTGTAATGTGAACGTACCCCAAAACTAGTCTTCCCCCTCAAGTGAGGTAAAAGGGGTAAGGCGAGAATAATGTGACGTAATCGAGTTAAGCTTACGTCACCATCAATGGTGCCTGATTGAGTTCCATAATGACGTTACAGTGCAGTTCTGATGAACTTTACCGTTTGAGATCGGTTCCCTAATAGGGAAAAGCGTCTCGAGAGTTTGGGATGGAAACTGTAAAATGATAAAACAAAACCACTGAATACTCTGTTCTTCAGTATCTTTCCCCTTTGTTGTGGCTTTAAATATAGTAATGTATGATACAAATGTGTAGAGTTGGTGATAACCGCCAAGGCGCTAATAAAAGAGAGCCTTTAGAGAGCCGAATACCGTAATTATTAATCAATAAACACGTGTATCATACGACGTTTTTTAATAGTTTAAAAGATCTATGAAAAGTTTTTCGTTTTGGCGGGAAAAATGATCAGTTGTCATAATTATTATGCGCGCGCATCTGAGCTACAGACTAAAAAAATAAGTTTTCCTTTTCCTGCTTTCTGTGAATAGCGTGTTTTAGCCACTTTCAAAATGTGTAATTATTTTTTTCTTCATTACAAAAAACCAAAAGTTATGTTTGAGTGGATGTTGTATTTTATAACACGTACAAGTTCAAATTATTTATTTAAAGACGAAGTTGCATGAAGTGAGCAAGCAATATGTACATTAATTCATTCGTAATATTGAACACGATTTTTTTGTATCGAAACTTTTTTAGAACAAAGCAACTCAACCAATAAAAAACTCTACAACTCACTTGTGAGTAAAAGTAATGAAAAGTCAGTTTGATTTTAGGCGTCATTACGTGCCTGGTTGCGGTGAAATTAGAACTACTTTGGCGCGTTAAAAAGTGAGAGTAAACTTTTACGATGCAAAGAAGTTAATGGCTTATTTCGATGGCTTATTTTTAATGTAATAAATGGCTAACCAATCAACATTTTGGTAAACATTGTAACCGACTTTGGGTTACCACTTCTTGGGTTGAAGATATTATTTATTATATCCGACCTCCAGGGAACGTACCTCACCTTTGACATTCTAACGCCAATGTTTTCACATTACTTTTTTCTGGTTCGGAGGGTAATATTTTCAGAACAAATGCTAAATATGAAGAGAAATGATCGTAAATCTCTGAGTGACGTGCACAGTGCATGCTAGACAGGGATTTGGACTTTTATTAATCAAATAGCTACATAGCATCGTAATGTTATGGGCAGGCGTATTGCATGTCGTGTTCAACCGTCAACTTACAAAAAAAAAATGGTTGTCTGTAAAGTCGGTTTACTGACGATAGTTAAACGTGACGAAATCAGTACGCTGATAGCGCGAGTAGTGATACCGCTGGACTCGGCGGGTGGCGCCCTCAGCGCTCAGCTTCGTCCGCATGGCACTGACGACGAACTAACGGTAACGTTACATGACGTCATGTTTTGCGGGTGTGCAGCCGGCTTCACCGAATTATAAGACGTTATCACGTCAAAAAAACAATTATAGTATTTTAAAACACACTCTTACTTAACTAACTTTTACGTCTAAACGTAAACTTAAGCTAAAATTGTTGAATTGCCAATCGATTTCCTACCCATTTATAGCAACCACCCGAGAAACATACAACAAAGGCTTTTACACTGTGACTACACTATTCCCCAAACATCTCTAACGATAAAAATACAATGGCTGTTAGAAAATAAAAATAAACACGGCTCGTACAACACGGGAGGCGTCAAGCCAGGCTTTCGACACAGGCGAGACACAGTATACTTGGTAACAGTGACTTAGTTTACAAAGAGGACTCCACTTTCGTAAACAGAACATTAACCCTACTAATATTATAAATGTCAATGTTTGGATGTTTGATGCTCAATCACGTCCTAACGTATGAACAGATTGAGCTGTGATTTGGAACACAGTTAGACTATAGTCTGAAAGAACACATAGGCTACTTTTTATCCCGATAAAACAATGCGAACAACGGGAACGGGAACTACGCGGGCAAAACCGCGGGGTGCTGCTAGTTATTTATAAACTATGAAACCTAAATCTGGGTGTCTTCAAGTGTGAAGTGAATTGGTTTTATCAGTTGCATTTCATTACAGATCGCATAGAAACAAACATAATGAATATTCCCAGGTATTTTCGAGTATTCGATGATGATACATAAAAAAATGAGACACTCTGCGCCCATTCTTCTTTAGAGAACGAATATAGATCATATAAGCTACTTTTTATCTCGGGAAAATAACGGGAACGGGAACTAGGTAGGTAGTACTAACTAAGTAGTAAAATATCTTATTTACTATTCCAGAGAATAGTCTTTGATGTAATAGTCTTTGAGAGAATAGTTTTTGATGAGTCCACGTGATTGACCAATTACTACTCTCTTAATAACTTAACTCAATTAACATTCATGTTTCGCAATTTTATTCGTACTGATTTTTTTACCGATTATGATGTCTTCTAATAAAATAACGTATTTAATAATAAATTATTGAATTACACTTAGAAAGTTTATTTGATCAACATTGTAATATTCCTTCATCATCAACAGCCCACTAAACGTTCCCACTGCTGGGACTCGGGGCCTTCTCTCGCAAGGAGAGAGTTAAGGCCATAATCCACCACGCTGGCCCAGTGCGGGTCGGTGGATGACACATGACTTCGAAAGGTTCTAGGTACATGTTGGTTTCCTCACGATATTTTCCTTCACCGTTTTAAGTTAGCGGCATATGACCTATTATATATTGTTATTATATATATTACAAATATTCCTTATCACTATTGTATTATTTTTGGTAAATACTTTGTGCAAAATAATCAGATTTTCAGCTTCTTCCATAAAAGGCAAATCAACCCTAATAAAAGCAAACAATTCTATGTTGTATATTATGTTGTCTATTTATATTTCCTTAATTTTGTGCTTCTTAGTTTTAAGCTTAAGAAAATAAAAATAATTATTTGATATACTACTTATTTTTTATTCTTTGATTTTTCTGCTGTCTATACAGAAAAAAACACTGTGACGAATTTACAATTCTCAAACGAGGGTTTATCTAAAAAATAGAATTGTGGCGAATTTACACACACTTTTTTTTGTGCCGAATTTACTTTGTGGCGAATCGCCTATAACCCGGTAAATTAACTTTACATACTCCCAAATTAACGTTGGTCTGACATTATACTCTGTTTAAACCAATACGAGAGCTCGAGAAGATTTCGTGTAATAAAAATAAAATAAAATGTCCCCCAGCATATTGCATTAGCTGTTTTAGCGACACGCAGTTGGTGTGCGTTTTGTTGAGCATCTGAATTGACCTGTTTTTAGTGAGATGGGTTTGCAGAAACTCTTTTGGTTCGCGTCTTGGTTTATGATAAAATAAACAAACGTTCATCAAAGTAAAAGCTGCTTTAGATTAGCGTTTTTGTGTAGTACCTATAGAGTAACGAGACGAGCAAGTCATGATTACCCATAACAGCACAGTGACCCGCAGCTATAGGAACATGAAAAGTCCAAATCATTACATAGCACTGCACTGCGCTCGTCGCCCAGATACTAGTATATGAGATGCTTTTCGCTATGGCCAGTTATTTCACTGGAAACATTGTTCTTCAAACCGGAACTTAGTGATGTTTTCATATTACTGCTTGGCAGTGAAATAACTGGCAATGGTGTGGTACTTCCCCAGGCGGACTCTGCAAAGAATCCTACCACAACAAAAATACTGCTATTACTTTTCTGCGGGTAACATACGAGTAGGTACTTATTTATGGTCGTTTTGAAATTATCGCAGTACCTAAAAGCGCGCTAAATACTCAATACAAAAACTGGACTGCTTGCTGTACGGAGCAGCACTATCGAATTGCGTTTATATAAAACATATTATGTTATTTGCTTATAATATCAGTAAGAAAAGTTATTGTACACCAGCAGCCCCCGCGGTGGTACCATTAAAGTTTCGCAGTTGTAATATTAATAACTTAACTGTGTTAAAAATTTCAATCTATTCCTTTCAGCCTTTACAGACAGACAGACAGAAACTTTTTACTATGCACACTAGTTAATTACAAACAATTAAACAATAAAAACAATAATTTAATATCTAGTGCCATAAATGACGGCTTTATCGCTAAAAGCGATGTCTTCCAAGCAACCATTAACAGCAGGAAAAACAAGTCAATAAGACGGCCTTTACGGCGTAATTAAACAACACATTTTCAAACTTTAAATATTATCAGAAAGTTGGATAAATTAATAACTTACTTAAATCAAAAAATATTTTTAAAACCCAACCTGGCATTTTAGCATTTTTCCCCTTAACTCCGTACAAAGAATATGGTTCATAAAAACGTAATACAATTTTTTAAAACTGCCTCTGAAAATATTCAAAATAGCAGTGGAAATAAACATAATAAAATTCTGAATAAAATCTGGCTATGAACGATATTTTAAATCGGATAAAGCGTAGTCGTGTTTGCAGAATCATATTTCGCTTTTATGATTTATTTATTTTAAACAAACACATAAAAATAAACTCAAAATCGTGTGACAGGGTATTTTAAACATCGTACTAGTAAAATATACAAATACGTAAGTTTTTGAGAATGGATTGGACAGCAGGCGGTGGATGGAGACTTAAAGTTGAGGATAAGGCTGAGTGGTGAGCCATTGGAAAGGCTTGTGTCCAGCAGCAGTAGACTAAGATAGGCTGATGATGATGAGAATGGATTAATGTATGTTACTTTTTATCTTTCACGCAAAAGTTACTCGAATCTGCATGAAATGCGGTAAATCCTACTAATATTATAAATGTGAATGTATGGATGTTTGGATGTTTGTTGCTCAATCACGTCCTAACGTATGAACGGATCGGGCTGAAATTTGGAACACAGATAGATTATAGTCTGGAAGAACACATAGGCTACTTTTTATCCCGGAAAAACAACGGGAACAACGGGAACGGGAACTTCGCGGGTAACACCGCGTGGCGCTGCTAGTAGATTGATAAAACCGTGGACAGAACTCTAATTAATTTAGATTTCTGTACATAGGCTACTACTAGGTGTTCTTTAACCCAGGAAAATAAAAGGATCGTAAAATGCTCGAGTTAGTTTGACGATGCTAGTAGTAGGTATATAAATGTATAGATAATTCATATGCGGATAATTTAAAGAGCGTCCTAAAACGGTAAATATACAGATATACGCTTTTTTGTACGTGGAGGAAATACATTTACGCGTACCCTTCCGTCTGGTGTGGGTGACGGTCGGGGTATGTCGGACTCGACGCCATGGATGGCCATGGTGTCTCACCGACTAAATCTCCACGGGGTTTCATCTTTGCCGCTGACGGCGGGAACACGGGACCGCTCACGCATTCTTCCGCGAACCCACAGCGGCTTGACGGTGCTTCACATAGGTCACAGCTCCGTCACCGACGCACCCGAAACCAGGACACGAGTGACAACCTTAAGAACAAACCAGTAAGTGGGTGCCAGACTCCCCCGCGTCTTAAAACCCATGGTCCCCCGCAACGGGTCAGGTCTGTGATCCCGCCGCCTACCATTTTTTGGCTGCAGACAGGACAAGAGGCACACCGCAATACCGACATTCTTCTTTTGCAGCCCCACCGTTCGCTATCAAACGGTGGCGAACCCGTCAAGGACGTGGCAGGGAGCGCGGCGCATTGTATTACTGACGGTACTCTCCCGCCGTGGCCTCTACCCCACAGCCGCGATGCTCAGATGCCCACCCCCAACAGCGGCCCAACTCAGTTGCGCCCGGCCTTACCCGGCGTTAGTTGGTGACGTAAAAACATAAAATTATCCCATACCATTCAGTGCTAAAAAACAAATTTGCTTCAACAATCATACCGATTTGATTTAACTCAAAAATTTTTTTGGTTTTGGCTCAGGCTCAAATATTTGTAAATGGTTTTTTTATGTGACAATAAGCTTTTATATAACTAAGAACACGCTTGACTAAACCATAGTTTCACTCTTCGTGTTCCAATAGGTATTGGAACACGAAGAGTCCAAATTATTACCTAGCATTGCTCTGTGCTCGTCCTGAACACGAGATGGTTAATCTCTATCTATGCTTCCTAGTTTCTCTGAAAACATGGCACAAACCGGAAAACAGTGATCAAGTGTCAAGAGCCTATTACGCTCTTGACGGTATAATATTAACTAGTAAAGGTTGGTACTTCCCCAAGCAGACTCTGCAAAGAGTGCCACTACAATAGGCGCTTGAAAAGCTTTAGAATTTAGAGATTATAGACCAATAAAGGGCTTGAATTGCGTTCAGAAAACGTGGGCGCGAACACTCTATATTTCAGAAACTGCCTGCCAGGAACCCAATTCACTCAATTCAAGAGGTTTTGCTGCCATTAATTCTTCAGGAACAATGGTAGCGATACCTTATCCATTCACAAATTAAATTATTACAGCAATACATTATTAGACAAAGGAAGTGTTTCGTGCGTACGGCACACTAACGCGGATTAATTTGACGCAGATGTGAATTATTGTACAGATTACCATATTAAATTATTTTATTGGCGAATCCTACTAATTTACCTTTATAATTTAAAAGAAAGTTTATATGGATGAATGGTAAAAGTAAAAACTGGAAAAGGAATTTGAAAGAAATTTGGTACATACTTAGGTAGATTCGATAGTTAGTATAACCCGGGGCAATGAAGAGATTGGGAACTACGCGGGTATAACTGCAGGACGCTGATAGTATAATAAATAGTGAAATCAGTTTATGTGTCGCAGCCAACTAGCTTAGAAGTTCAATTAACAGCCTAGCCCCGTTAGTTAACAGAGCCATTTAACCAGATTTCTTAATGATATTCTGTTGACATTCCCACTGCTGAGATCCAAGGTTTATCTCACAAGAAAAAAGTCAAGGCTACAATCACCTATCTGGTCGGGTGTACTTTGGTGGATGACTCAAGACCTGAATAGATTCTAGAAACAATATTTTTCTGCACCGTTTCAGCCAATAGTGATGACAAAATGGTACATCTGCACTTGGCAACGTACTCAGTGGTGTTGGTAGGGTTCACACCTTTTTTACTGTACCGACAGGAGCCTAGCCCTAGTTTTTGAGGTAGGCGTCACACTAGAATCAGTACTCGTATTCGTGTAGTACGTTAAGTGAGTACATAAAGTACTTAGAATACATTCGGCAGGTATACTTCATATTTAAAAGTTTTATGCTCTACGTATGCACGGAACTATCCTTTACTTAAATTAGTGGTTAGTAGGACCCTGCGTCAAATACCCTACCGATAAGAAATATGTGCCCTCTCAGTCCATTTTTTTCACAGGATTTATTAAAAAATAGTGACCTTACAATTTCGGGAGATGCTGCTTTAATTGTCTGAAGTGTGTCAACATTTTTTCACACAAAAATATAACTTAAAAAATTAATTTTATCTTTATAACATTTCTCAGTTAAGACTTTAAGTAACATGAAATATGTACATCTGTCAGTATCTTATTCCTGTTGGGACTGTACGGAACCAATTCTATTTTATAATTGATTGCCGCGGTCGATTCGCCATTTGTATTGGAGGTACACATTTGTGTCTCCTGAGCTACTGGTGTGTTCCATTTAGCTCTGATCTAGTTATTTCATTCGGTTTTTCGTACTCACTATTGAGTGTGAGTAATTTGGTAAGAATAGAGTTGTGCTGCTACAATGAGGGTTACGACAGGGTCAAAAATACACCATTCAAAATTAGTTCGTCAGGTAGATTCTGGAAAAATATGGGACACGTATTTTTTGTTTTACCAAATTATCAAAAATTGACAGAGATATAGATCATCAAACATCCGGAGAGGGGGGTTATGACGTCATTTTACAGTAAAAATCGTACCATAACGTTACGTTGCTCGAATCTTCTAAGCACTGTATCTTCGTCATTTTTTGTTTGTGAAACATAAGAAAAAATACGTGTATAATATTTTTTATTAATCTAACTGACGGACTTATTCGTTTTTTTTAGTCGTTTCTGCTATTGAAATTTGAAAATAAGTAGTTACCTACGTATGACTTGGAAACGGAATAGAACTCACCAAACTCCGACATGGCCTGGGCTTGCCCCGGGGCTTATTCCTTCCAATCTTTTCCATAGTTCATCCTGTTGTTGAGTTCTTATTAATGTTAAGCATACTTTGCTTTATAAGTTCACAAATTGGTTTTCATTGCCTAATAGCCGATTTACATCAGGCGAGCGAATGCTCATTCTATCCCCACTGTATCAAATTAATTTGGTGTAAACAAACGTAGAACATTATTTCGTTGGTGTGTTCGCGTTCTCAAAGATTCTATGGAATATTTAATATGGAAAACGCTAAGAACGATCTTTCGTTTTACACTAAAAGATCGAGAAAAAATGCTCTTGTTCCAGCTCTAGCCCTATGTTCGTTCAGTTTAAATCGGCCTTAAGATGAATACACGAGTTTGTTGAAGATGTCAATTGTCGCCTCGCTGTCGTAGCGGTGCGCCCCGTGCGCCGTACACTACTCGTTCGACTAGCAGACCGATTTACATTTCAGTGTATAAAATTGTCCTGCTCACTTCAAAACCCAAGTAGAACAGGTATTCGGTGCGGCGCCTGAAGTCGACCGCAACGCGGGTCCAAATTAATTGCAAAACCCAACCACCCGCGCAAGATATTGTCGGACGAATTAGGATCTAACAAGATTAGTTTAGAGGTGTCAATATAGAAAAAAGTAGTTTCTTGACAATGACAGAAATATACAACTAATGCCCTGCAGTTTTACCTGCGTAGTACCCTTTTTTCGGGATAAAAAGTAGCCTATGTGTTCTTCCAAGCCATGATCTAACTGTGTTCTAAATTTGATCCCGATTCGTTCATATGCTACTTGATTGAGTGACAAACATCCATATATCCAAATATTAACATTTATAATATTACTAGCAGTGCCCCGCGGTGTTATAAGCGTAGTTCCCATTCTTGTTATTTTCCCGGGATAAAAAGTGTGTTAAAGCCTATGTGTTCTTATAAGCAATGATCTGAATGTGTTTCAAATTTCAACCTAGACGTCTACTCTAATTCAACGAAAACGTAATTTCGAAATAAACTCGCGATTTTCCAACTCCGATTCTACTTCGATCCGTCGTTTTGTCCGTATAAATGATCTAAGCCTACTTTAATTAGAGTATGCTTAGAACATTTAAACGACAAACAATGTTGTATGGGACGAAACGAAGTAGAACGAGAGTAGACGTCCTGATCCGTTATACGTAACGACGTGATTGAGCAACAAACGTCTATAAGGCGGCCAAAATCTGACATAATAAATTAAATAAATAAAAATAGAATAACAAAATAAATAAATACATACTTAACTATGTAGTGTATTTTTGTATTAGAATAGTTGTTCTAACAATCCTTAGAATTTCGCTAGTCCATGACCAGACACACTGTATAAAAATGAATCAATATTGTGCCTTGGTCATCGTATCACGCTTAACGATGTCGCTATTTTTTTTTTTGTGTTTGTTATTGTCAGGAGAAGGATCTTGTGAAAGAAAAAAAAAGAAAATACTGCGAAAAATTAGAAAATTTAAAAATACTTGTCCACCATATAAAATTATTTCTAATCTAACCTTAACGCTTTGGATAATAAAATATTTTTTGATGTAACCCGTTTGACGTAGAATTGACAGAATGCGTACTGCAAATATCGTAAGGTACATCCTGTACCTAAAAATACTAAATATCGTAATCGATGCTTCTGTTCGACTTATTACACTACAGTACCTGTACTGATGACCGAGCTTTGCTCTGTTTAAGCACTGAATATACTTAAACAGGTACCTACAGACTACAGATAAAGGGCTCCCGAAGTAGTAGATTTTTTCAAAAAAAGAAAGGAAGAAAAAAGAATTTGAGAAAAAATAGAAGCAATCTGGATGCGAACCCGGGTCTACTACTTCATGACCACCCAACTTATCGACTGAGCTATTATACTGTTGCGCAGTGCTGTGAAATTTACCGTTGCATTGTAATGTTAATGTAACAGTTTTTCATTGCCTATAAAACGCGCATAAAATGCGTTTTTTAAAAATGAAACCTAGTTAGATCGATTTATCGTCCCCGAAACCCCCTGCATACATAATTTCATGATAATCGTTCGAGCCGTTTCCGAGATTCAGAATCTATATATTTTTAAATATTTATATAATATTATATATAATAATTGCTCGTTTAAAGGTATAAGATGAGATGAGATAGTATAAAATAGAGTCGCTTCCCGCTATCCTTCTGTTACTATGTAACATATATGTACTTATATCTTTAAAACTACTTAAAATATTTTTATGTGTATTTTTTAACTAGAAAGTGATTCAAGAGAGAGATTTTATGTATCATACATGCATTATTTTGATAGATAAGCACTGATTATTTTAGAGGTAATGTCGTAAATAAGAAACACATTTTTGTTATTACATTACAAACGCTGGCTGAACCCTACGAAATAAATCAAAATAATATACCTATTGCAGTATTGTATGTCTTAAAATGTATATTAAAAGCTCGCGATAGTACCTACATGTCTATCTCTTAGGAATAACCTACAATAACTATACTATTACTTTTACGAGAAATAATAGTTTCTTTAGTGATTTAGAGCAAAACAACATTAATTCTTATCCATTTCAAAACGTGCGAAACCGGGGCAGGTCGCTAGTGTAAAATAAAAAGTATATAAATAAGTTAAACAGTTTAGATTAAAATGAATAATTCAACTCTCAAAATCTTTAATAAAAACTCGTTTCTACTTACAAAGAATACCCTTACATCACATAAACCGTCTTACCTCTAATTCTTATACCAAATAATACTCTACACAAAGCCTTTGAGTTCGTTCCAATGATTTTACCTTAAAGTAATCTACACCGCAGATCCACCCAGAAGTAAAACCAAGCACCGAAAACTCTCAAAGTAATCTGCTTAAGTTCTCGTTAATGAAACAGGTTTAATTGAATTCATTTAATAAATTGAACCGAGGACAGGTGTAGCGTTTAGTCGTGTTCCCAAGAGTCTTAGGCTTGGAATATATGAAATTTGTGGAGTGCGTATACATGGTTCTCTTATAGAGCTGACATGTATGAGCAGAGTATGAGCATATGAGGTGTAAATATAGAGACGAGAATACATTTTTAATTAGAAATAAAACATAAAATAGTCCGATTTCTTGAGAGAAATAAATTAATTCATGCGTTGATGTTACCAAAATTTAAAATTTAATATATTTCATCCAATCCAACCATCGTGATTGGAAGGTTAAAATATTATAAATGTCACTCAAAAAATACATTGCTATTTACAAAATCATAGTCGAAGTCATAACTTTATTACACATTCTTACCTACAATACATAATTAGTTATCTCCGAAAAATCAAAAACCGACTTCTAGTTTCAAGTTAAATTCAGGCACTAGACCGAATTTCATAAAAATCTATCATTAAGTCGTCTAAATACATAAAAGTATATTTTAATTTTTTATTCATTATCTCAAAAATCGCCACACTAATATCGATTAAATTTGTATGGGAATACCTATGAACTACGATCTACTAAACAGAAAAATAACCATCAAAAACGATTCAAAATGATGGAAGGGGGGCTATCGCCTAATATACATACAAAAATAATCATACAACCGAAATGAAAACCTCGTCCTGTTTTAAAATCGGTTAAAAAGGATGTGGTTTTATTATTTTTTAATTAAATTTGTTCATTCGTTTTTCATAAGAGTCATTTCAAATGTTAAAGATGGCATTTCTGCAAATTTCATATATTTCGCGACGTAAGTGATCTTCAACTTCAGTGAAACTTACAATTTGCAAGTCTTAAATGGAGTAATGTGATTTGGAATCGTCTACGTGGAAAGTGTTTAGTTTGAAAGGTAATCTGTATAACTGAAATATCGTTTGATCATGATATGAAATTTAAAAAAATTGAATAAATAAACCACACGAATGATCAAAGCCACTGTTACCACTGCTAAATGTGCATTATTTTATGTATAACAAACAATAGATATTGTTGTTGTGTTTTATTATAAGATAGAATAGCAATGCGATACTACATAATATACAAACATCCATTTACAGACACACCCTATTTATAACACCCATCGTTTTGCATCAGGGTTTTTTTTTTTAATAAAAAGTGACGAGACGAGCAGGACGTGTGCCTGATGGTAAGCAACATGCCTGCCACATAACAGCACAGTGACACGCAGCTATTGGAACATGAAGAGCCAAAATCATTACCTAGCACCGCACTGCGCTCGTCACCCAGAGATCTAAGTTGTTATATCTCTAAGCCCTGTAATTTCTCTGGAAACATTGCCCTTCAAACCGGAACACAGTAATGTTTGCACATTACTGCTTGGCGGTAGAATAATTGACAAAGGTGTGGTACTTCCCCAGGCGGACTCTGCTATGAGTCCTACCACTACAAAGAATCCCTTGAGTGCGTGGGACTAATTTTATTTTAAATTCAACATCTTTGTTTGATTTTCCAAATAAAAATAAGTCTTATTGTATGCAAGTAGATTATTGTCGATGGGACCGAATAAAACACTCAGCCGACAAAAAATCGTCTCCAATTTCAAAAAGTTACTGCTAATATAAAATCGATTTATCTAAAGCTAGAGTAGAAACTGCATAAATGTTTTACAACAGACTCCATTCCGAACTCGCTTCCAATATTGATCCCTAACGACACCTGGTGGCTAGAAAATGGCAAAAGTTTTTACTATTTATTTTAAAACGCTTTCTGAAGTGGCTGTGCTAAAAACTTTCTTCATATCCAAAGTTTATATGCCAAAGAATATTTACGATTTAACTGCACATAATGAAAACACGAAGAGGATCTGTTGTGTTTTTAATCCCAGCTAATTTATGTTACCTGTTCTGGGACTGGGCGCTTTTTTTTTTAAGGAGAGTGTCAAAATCATAATCCACCACATTGATCAACTACTCACTAGATAAATATTCTAGAAAGATGTCTTTCTCTGAATTGTTGTTAATTGCTGCCACATATTAGACGTTCCGTCTTTTAAGAGCCGCTTTGCGTATTTTAGTGCGTCTGCTTTCCATTTGATTAAATATAATAATCAATATGGTCAATAACTCCAACCATTTTTTTTTTATTTAGGTATGTATTTTTATTTTGTCACCTAGGAACGCAACCGATATAATCATATATAAAGCACCATTCTAAAATCACTGTTTCTGCATTGGCAGCATAATCTTATTTACGGAAAGTATACTCTACGAGTGACGAGCTTTTTTAAGAGGCAGCATTGAGTAATATATTATTTTCAAAAGATCAAAGAGAAGAGAAAGAGCAGTGGGCAATGAAGATGAGACGATGATGCTTATTATAAATAGGGGTATTTGCTCAGTTCCTGTATCTTGTAGTTTCAAAACAAGCTACGTAAATTGATTTCCTCAAACAAAATGGTCTACAAGCCTCCACGAACCTTAAAGGGTCACAAAGTGAGTTTGACTTAAAACTTGGCAGTGCCTTCATAATTTCAGTAAAAGCCTCGTCAAGGAAAACCGATAAATCCTTACTGACGTTTGGTGAAGAACAGAGAAGGAAAAGGTTTGGATGTGGTTGTTTACGTGATCGTACTCAGTTCTCTTTTAATTATTGTTAATACATATTTATGCAGAACATATTAGAAAGCATTCAAAATTATTAATATATTTGTATAATAAGTATACCATTACATATTACAAAATACAACAATTACGACGATTGACGCAATGTAATTTCAGGCAGTTTGATCTAAGTTTTGTCTACCGCTGGTAGTTTATTTCATACATCAAAATGGTGACGTTGCCTTTATCCTATCCTACTATAATATTATTAATGTCAATGTATGGATGTTTTGATGTTTGGATATTTGGATGTTTGTTGCTCAATCACGTCCTAACGTATGAACGGATCGGGCTGAAATTTGGAACACAGATAGATTATAGTCTGGAAGAACACATAGGCTACTTTTTAGCCCGCAAAAACAACGGGAACGGGAACTTCGCAGGTAACACCGCGGAGCGCTGCTAGTCTATCATCTATCATTTAAGCATTACATTCAAATTTTTTTATCGATCATTAACAGACTTGCATGTGTGCACCACTTTGCCTGATATTAAACAACGATGCGGTCCATAATATCCATTAAACGCGGTAATCTAGAAATAACTTCCCTCTAAATTTGGAGAGGTTATATCCACCAGGAAATATCCACTCACTCAATCAGGCAACGATTTTTCAAAATTCTAACGTTCTTAGTACTAAAGTGGAGACATAACTCTCGATTAGAGTCTTTGGCATATCGAACATAAAATGACATTGCTTTTTGAAGCTACGAGCAGTGCGATACAAAAAAAATGGATAAAATAATAAAATTATACCACCTCTTCAATATCAATAATCTTTGTAGACCGTTCGAGAGACAATCAAGATTTTAGCCCGCTGTCCTGCCGATGCCGCCATTATGGGACGTTAATTTGTCACTCCAACGTTTATTTACTGAGTTTTTGGAATAATGTCACTTTTGGTTGAATGGTCCACGTAGTATTATTTTATTGGCAACTAGCAGCGCTCCGCGATTTCACCAACGTAGTTCCTGACCCCTATTTTTTTAGGAATAAAAACTGTAATATGTGTTATTCTAGACTATCTATCTTTGTACCAAATTTCATCTAAATCCTTTGAGAAGTTTTTGCGTGAATGAGTAATAAACATAATATTATGCATACATACCTTAGAGACTTACGGTTTTGTAATAAACTTATATTAAATTAGCTATAGGTATTACAAAACCGTAAGTTATACATGTAACCGTAAGGATATTTGGAAATTTTAAATTTGATGCTTGAAGGGTCGTTACAGAAGTAAACATTTTCAGTTGACTATTAGAATATTATTATTTAGCATTATTAACAGGCTGCGCCCCGTGGCTTTGCGACTACTACCTTTAACGAGATAAAAAGTAGCATACGTGTAGGAGAAGCAAATTATAAATCAAAGTATGTATACTGTGTAGAATATTATAAGTACTTATTGTAAACATCAAAGTTTGAATTTGTGCTGCTCAATCACGGAGTAACGTCTGAACAAAACGGGTTGAAATTTATAAACACAGTTAAACTATATACCTAGTCTAGAAAAACAAATAAGCTACTTTTTATTCCGCGAAACTTGCGGAACCAGAAACTAGCCAGGTAAAATCGCGTGGCGCTGCTAATCCTACTAATATTATTAAAGTCAATGTTTAGACATTTGGATGTTTGGCTGTCTGTTGCTCAATAACGTGTGAACTGGAAAAATAGGTTGTTACCCCACAATAAAAACTATTATGCAAAAGTTAAATTGTGACACTATATTTATTATGCTACATTAATTATGACAAAGTAAGTTAGGAAAAAAAAATTGGCAGTCATAGGAACTGCCGTTAGAAGTGAAAACTTGTAACTCAGAATTTGATAGCTTATTTTGGAAACTACACGGGTGTTACCCGAGGGTGTGGCCTGGTCATCATAGCATGACCATCTAGAAATGCACCAGCATTTCCCATTGGCTGACGCATTTCTAGATGGCCATGCCATGATGGGCAGGCCACGCCCTTTTAGCATTTCTCATTGGATGACACATTTCTAGATAGCGAAAGAGATAGTGTCCCGAGTTTACCCGAAGATTTCTTATCATATCCGAGCGTGACGATAGAATTCATTTCACAGCCCACAAAAAATTTGTCTAGGCGCGCCTAAAGAAGTTTTCACTTCAAAAAATTACGTGTTTCAAATGGCATCCACCAATGGTTACTGTATTTCAAGTTTCTGTAAAAACTTTACAATCAAAATCACTGCTCGATTATTGCCCTTCAAGACTCCACTTAGCTCAACTTGATGTGTGTCGTGATTAAGTAAAGTAACTGCCAGTAACTTGATCCTACATCAGAACTGAATTAAGTGAAGGGGAGGCGCCCTCTAAGTATTTCAATACAAACACTGCTCGGAGGTCTAATTTAGATAAAGGTAATTGCGTCCCTTATGCTGAACTGATAGTATTACTGATTTACAAATACGTACCGATAGGTACCTTTTATATCACCGTAAAATTATTGTAAAAACCATGAGATTATAACCTTATGCGTTAGATTATAATCTGACGGTATCGACTATTTTATGGTGACACATAAAAAAAAAAGAGTTTATAAATTTTAGGAGACACGTCACATACCTTTTTTTATTTTAAATAAAGAGTGACGAGACGAGCAGGTCATGTGCCTGATGGTAAGCAAGATGCCTGCCACATAACAGCACAGTGACACGCAGCTATTGGAACATTTTTTTTTTTTTTTTTTTTTTCTAAAATTATTCACCAAGTATCCTTGGATCCTAACGCTTATTACAATCTAGCCTAATTTATTAAGTCTAGGCTAATGAGTAATTTATATCTAACTTAAATTGCTACATAGTTTATACATAAGAAGGTGCCCATCAGCACTTTTCTTATTGACACTGTTAAGGGGAAGTCACTTCTTTCACTTGACTTAGCACATTTAATTGTTTTATATTGTATTGCACTGACACTGCACTATACTAACTCAAAAGGTTTTGTTCTTTTAAGTCTTCTCACTGTGTCCGTGTTATCAAGGAGCTGGATAGCCTCGACATTCACATGATGATGAAGCCTGCGTTCATGTGCTTCTGCGTACTTCTTTATCACTTTGCCGACAAGATCCATGCCAAGATCTCGATGAATGTCGGCATTTCTCACATACCAGGGCGCATTGACAATATCCCTGAGTACTTTGTTTTGAAAGCGTTGTATTATCTCGATGTTGCTATTTTTGGTACAACCCCACAACTGTATACCATAAGTCCACACTGGCATTAGGACTTGTTTATATAATAATATTTTGTTATGTATTGACAGCACGGAGTTTCTACCAAGTAACCAATACATGTTTTTGTAGCGTATAGCTAGTTCCTCTCTCTTTTTTTTGACGTGAGTTTTCCAGCGTAACTTCGCATCTAGAGTCATGCCTAAATATTTGGCTTTATTTTCGTATGGTATACATTGTCCATTTATGAATACTGGATGATATTGTTTTTTCTTGTTTGTGAAGTCTATGTGAACAGTTTTGGACTCATTTAGCTTAATACGCCACATTTTTGTCCAGTCATGTATTTTATTAACTGCTATTTGCACCCTCTCTGTGGCTTCTGCGTGGGTGTCACCTATTGCCAGGATAGCAGTGTCATCTGCGAAGGTTGCGATAGTGCTGTTGTCTAAAGCTGGGATATCACTAGTATACAACAAGTAAAGTACAGGCCCAAGTACACTTCCTTGTGGTACTCCAGCTTTAATTTGTTTTAGCGACGAATATGAGTCTTCTTGTTTAATTCTAAATAATCTGTTCGAAATATATGATGTTAAAATATCAGAAAATTGTTTAGGTAACAGTAATTTTAATTTGTGTGTTAGCCCTTCATGCCACACTTTGTCGAATGCTTGCGCTACATCTAAAAATATTGTAGAGCACACTTTTTTTTCTTCAAGGGTTTGCTCTATGGTTTTAGTGATTCTATGAACCTGATCTATCGTAGAATGTTTTTGTCTGAATCCAAACTGATGATCTGGTATCAAGTTTTTGTGTTCTATGATTGGCTTCAGTCTCTTGAGCAAAAGTTTTTCAAACAGTTTTGAAATGATAGGCAACAGAGATATGGGCCTATATGACGCTGCTTCCTGAGGAGGCTTGCTAGGTTTTGCTATCATTATCACTTCAGCTACTTTCCATAAGTCAGGCACATACCTCAGTCTGAAGGCAGCATTGATAAGTGTGGTAAGTTTAACTATAGCTTTACGTGGTAGATGTCGTATGATGTCTCCCGTGATTAGATCATATCCGGGTGATTTCTTCGGTTTTATTCTTAATTTTATCTCATTGAAGACTTCTTTAGGAGTAACAAGCTTTATCTCCAGATCATCTTGTATTGCTTGATCTAGATTAGATAGATTTACAGCTGTTGCGGCTCTTTCGTTAGGTTGGAAGATTTTTTCCAAGTGTTGAGCAAATCTTTGGGCTTTTTGTTCATTGCTAATGGCCCACTTTCCATCCAGCTCTTTTATAGGGGGAATATGGGTAGTTGGTCTTTTCATGTTTTTAGTTGCCTTCCAAAGTGAGTAGTTAGTACTGCTGTCACAAGACAACTGTTGAAGGTAGGCTTTCATGGAGTTGTCCTGATAGTTTTTTATTGCTCTTTGAAGTTTTTTAGTGAGTTGGTTCAGCAAATTTTTGTCATTTGGACAGCGGGTATGATGCCATGTTTTTCGTTGTTTTCTCTTTGTAGCCAGTAGTTGCATAATTTCATGAGGGTAGTTAGTACCACTGGCTCTTTTTTTCATGGGTGGTGTATTTTTCCAGGCTGTCTGTTGTATGTTTTCTACAAAAATTTCAGTCTCTTTGTCTAATTCTTCCGGTGTCTTAAGTGAAACGTTAAGATCTATTATGCAATCTAAGTCTATCTGGAAGCTTTCCCAGTCTGTGTGCTTATTTACTAGACTTAATTTACTATCTCTGTATATAAATTTGTCACATATCGATAAAAATATAGGAGAGTGATCTGAGCTCATATTAAATGATGGGTTTATGTCTAAATAAGCTCTTGATATGTTCCTATAAACAAAAAAGTCTATAAGATCAGGTATTTTCTTCGGATCAGTTGGCCAGTACGTTGGTTGACCTGTAGAGATAGACTCTCCTTTAATTTGTTTAATTGCAGACAGAAGCTCCTTCCCTTTCGTGTTAGTGAGTCGGGAGCCCCAATATAAATTTTTCGCATTAAAATCTCCTCCAACAATAAACTTGTCTCTGTATTGCTTAAAGAAATTTAAATATTGTTCTCTTTTTATAGCATGTTTTGGTGGGCAGTAGACAGACGCAATCGTGAGCTTATACAGTTTTGTTTTGATACAAACAGCAACTGACTGAATCTCTTTTTCTTCATTTTTGAATTCCTCATATTGGTATAGGTTTTCTTTTACTATTACTGCACTGCCACCCATGGCTGTATTATCAGGATGGAGCGCATGATATACTTTGTAACCTTTGAATGTGACATAGGATTGTTTGGTGAAGTGCGTCTCCGAAATCAAGCAAATGTCAATCTTTTTTGTATCTAGAACAACTTGCAACTCTTTTTGATGTTGAAGTAGTCCATTAGAATTCCAAGCCATAATAGTTAAGTTATGCATTACTTATTATTTCTAAAAACAGCTGGATTTTTGCTGTTCTCAAGTATTTTTAGTCGGCCATCAAACGAGCTCATTAGTGCAAGAATCTGATCTAATTTGGTATCACTATTTATATTCTTAGAATTGTTAATATTTGTAAATGTAGCTTGCGCATATGTTACATCTTTATTTATGGGTCGGCTCATTGAGACGCTTGATTTGTTAGCAGTACAGCTTTTATTAGGTAGTCGTTGCTGACTAGGGTTGACAATATGAGACTTTTTCAATGTCTTATTTTTAAGGTTTTGGAACTCCTTAGCTACTATGCATCCTCTGTAACTGGCGGGATGAGGTGCACCGCAGTGTATGCACTTCGGTTTTGCTTCTGCTGGTTTATCGCAGTCTCTTGTTAGATGCTTTCCAGTGCATTTGACGCATCTGGGCTCTCTAGAACAGTATTTTTGCGTATGTCCATACGCTTGGCATTTTTTGCACTGTGGGACAAGTTTCATAGTTCTTAAGGGTTGTATTTCAATTTTACATCCCAATACGGTTTTAATTCCGTATATTTTGTTAATATCTTCTTCTTTTGAGAAAGTTAGTACGAACATGTTGAGTGGTTCTTTGTTCTTCCATCTCAATTTATTTGTTGCACTTTCAATCTTATAGCCTTGATGCTTTAGATCTTCTACAATCCTATCTGGCTTGCATGTTGAGTGTAGTTTTTTGGCCATTACTCTTATAGGTCTTTCTTGTTTATTCTCAAAAGAGTGCCATAGCCATTTTTTTTCATTCAAGAATTTAATTATGGCTCTATATGCATCTTCGTTAGCTGCGTTTATTTTAACGCTATCTCCGTTCATCATTTTGACTTGGAATGTCTTCCCTGGTTGGCTTTTTGATAGGTCATCAAAAAAAGTTTGATAATTTGTGACGTCATCGATTATAATGGGTGGTGGCTGTGGGACCTTTTTGGCTACCTTTTCTGGATCTGCTCTGATGCAGTTTTTTCCTTGAGGTGATGGAGTGACTGGAGTGGGTGACGTGTTAATTTTCCTTTTTTTCCTGGACTTCTCTCTGATCCACTCTGTTTCTCTGGCTAGTTCATCGTCATCCGTGCAGTAGTCCACGGGTTGTGTAGAACTTTCTTTCGTATCTGTCTGGGATAGGGCTTTCTCATTTTTCAAAACCTTGACTTGTTCTTGGAGGTTTTCTATTTCTTTCTGAAGGGTTTTTAAGACCCCTTCTAATTTTTCCCGTTCTGCTTTTTCTTCGCGGTAATGTTTATATAACAGATGCTCATTTTCCGTTATTAATTTCATCGGGCTGTTTTTTGAACTGTCCATTAGTTATGTAGATTTAACTTCGCCTTAATAAAATTAGTCAAGGCTTGCCGCGATAGGCATCGCATGTCAGTATCTAGGTCATATTTGACTCACCTGACCGCGGGCGACGACCGTCGTTGTTATGATTTGTCAGCGGACACTGCACTGGTTGCGCGCGAATTACAAGGCGCGTCTGTTCTTTCCGAGCAATAAACACGAATTGAATTTGGCAAACTATTGGAACATGAAGAGTCCAAATCATTACCTAGCACTGCCCTGCGCTCGCCACCTAGAGATCTAAGTTGTTATATCTCTAAGCCCTGTAATTTCTCTGGAAACATTGCCCTTCAAACCGGAACACAGTAATGTTTGCACATTACTGCGTGGCGGTAGAATAATTGGCAAAGGTGTGGTACTTCCCCAGGCGGACTCTGCCAAGAGTCCTACCACTACAGTAAACCTAGTTGTAAATAAAAAATACTTCCGACTTTCCGAATCTAACTTACTAAAAAACAAATCGAAATCGGTGCAACAGACAGACAAAGACCAATAATAGTGACACAAAAACACTCCAAACTAATATTTCAAAACACATTGTTGTTTTTTAGTTAGGCGTCCAGTAATTTATTTTCTCCAAAAAAAATTAAATCCGACAGCAATTTAAAGTTATATTTCATACACTCGATCTAATTTCAAAAGAAGTTATCAATGGTCTAGCCTGTGAAGTACCAGCGACGCCGCCGGCGTCACGACGTCACACAAAAAAACATTACTCAAAAACGAAACCAAATTGTGTGTGTCTGTAAACGACCAATTAACCATCATCATCAACAGCCCACTAAATGTTCCCACTGCTGGGACTCGGGCCTTCTCTCGCAAGGAGAGAGTTAAGGCCATAATCCACCACGCTGGCCCAGTGCGGGTTGGTAGATGACACAAGACTTCGAAAGATTCTAGGTACAAGTCGGTTTCCTCACGATGTTTTCCTTCACCGTTTTAAGTCAGCGACATTACGCACATGACTTCGAAAAGACAGTGTTGCGTGTGGGGTTTGAACCCAGGGTCTCCGGATCGGCAGGCGCCGTTCTCCCGACTAGACCAGCCGTAACTGAACACAACACAAAACATCAAAATAAACTAATCATCGAGTATGTAGGTATCTCATGTAAAAATAAGGTTTTAAAGTCCCAATGCCCGTTTTGGCCAAATTTGTTCTCTCGGGGTTTATGTGGCTAGATAAATAAAGTAAACTTTGGTTGTTGTTCATATTTAAAACTGCCACACCTTTCAATTATGATCAACCAAACAAAAAAATAATCATCAAATTCGATTCACAATTGGCGGAGCTATCGCGTAACATACATACTACAAAAAACATTAGTAGTGGTAGGACTCTTAGCAGAGTTCACCTGGGGAAGTACCACACCTTTGCCAGTTATTCTAACGCCAAGCACACAACACAACACAACCAGTTTGAAGGGCAATCTTTCAAGAGAAATTACAGGGCTTAGAGATATAACAACTTAGATCTCTGGGTGACGAGCGCAGTGCGGTGCTAGGTAATGATTTGGGTTCTTCGTGTTCCAATAGCTGCGTGTCTCTGTGCTGTTATGTGGCAGGCATGTTGCTTACCATCAGGCACATGTCCTGCTCGTCTCATCACCTTTATTTAAAAAAAAAATACACTCGACCAAATTTCAGAAGAAGTTATCACTAAGTGAATATGTAATAAATGAAAAATAATAAATGAAAGTAAAATTTAGTTTTTGTTTATATTACAAAAACTCCCACACCAATTTCAACTATGATCTGCCAAACAAAAATAAAGTAGCCAAGTGCGAGTTGGACTCGCCCATGAAGGGTTCCGTTCCAGCAAGTAACATAATATACATAGTACACATAGTTCTTGTAGTTCGTTGTAACTTTGATCGAAGTTTTAATAATAGTGTATTTATGACGTACTAAAAAAAAACTACTCATCAGATCGAGTTCAAACTAATTTTCGTTGGTAGTTTTCATGGTAATGTATATCATATATTTTTTTTAGTTTTTTCATTATCTTACTTTAGAAGTTAGAGGGGGGGGGGGGGGACACACATTTTACCACTTTGGAATCTTCTCTTGCGCAAGTTATTCAGTGTAGACAAAAATTATATTAGAAACCTCAACATCATTTTTTAAGACCTATCGATAGACACCCCACACGTGTAGGTTTGATGAAAAAAAAATTTCTCAGAATGGGGGGCACCCTTAATTTTTGTTTTTTTAAAAAACTTTTGTAAAAATCTTAATGCGGTTCACAGAATACATCTACTTACCAAGTTTCAACAGTGTAATTCTCATAGTTTCGGCAAAAAGTGGCTGTGACATACGGACGGACAGACAGACAGACAGACATGACGAAACTATAAGGGTTCCGTTTTTACGTTTTACGGAACCCTAAAAAGAATCATCAAAATAATTGACAATTGGCGGAGCTATCGCGTAACATACATACTGATACATAGATACATACATACTACAAAAAAAAATTGGCAGTCATAGGAACTGCTGATAGAAGTGGAAAACTTATAACTCAGAATTTGATAGCTTACTTTAGAAATTACACGGGTGTCACCGGAGGGCGTGGCCTGGGCATCATGGCATGGCCATCTCGAAATGCGTCAGCATTTCCTATTGGCTGATACATTTTTAGATGGCCATGGCATGATGGCGAGGCCACGCCCTTTCAGCATTTCCCATTGGGTGACGCATTTCTAAATGGCCAATAGCCATGGTCCAGAGTTTACCCGAAGATTTCTTATCATATCCAAGCGTGACGCTAGAATCCAATTCACAGCCCACGAAATATCTGTCTAGGCGCGCCTAAAGAAGTTTTCACTTCAAAAATCTCGAAATACTTTTTTGAGGTTGGATGAAAACACGAAGAATAACTAAAGCACTAAGGGAACAGAGTATTATTTTGTACGAATCCCTTAAAAAACGTAATTACATACAAATACATATAAGATATGCAATAGTCAAATATGCGCCGTATAAAATATAAACCAAACACACTTTGAATTCAACATTTGAACGACAAAGGGGCGAAAATTGGTCTCGTCTTTCGCAAAGAATAGCGTATAAGTTATTTGTCTTTTGCATTCGAAAATACGACGAGGGAATGTGTTTGTCATTGTTTTGTGAAAGGAATCTTTGAATTTATTTTTGGATATTTCGTCACAATGTAGAATGTATTTTGATTTCGTATTATGCGAATCAGTTTTGTATTGTCGAGCTTTTTAAACGTAATAAAAGTTTTGATACATTTTTGAAGAAGATAATCCAAGTTTCTAAGCCTTTTTTACGAAAATTGTGCGGTCAGTATGATACTGCGCACACTTACTTAATAGTACCTATGTTAATAAAGAAATATTAAAAAAAAAAACATTACTTATATCTTAAGAGTGCGCCTAAAGCCAGGAAAAAATCAAATTTCACCCGCGCGACGCGTTTCTTAATGTGATGTACATAAAGTCGAGAATAGCATGACACAGTTTGGAGGAAAAATCAATATTTAATCAGGAGTCCATTTTTGACCAAGTTTTATTTAATTACTCAATAAGTAAACATAAATTTAAAAAAGTGTTCGGTTACTTTACTAGAACGTACAAATAGGAATTTTATTACCAAAAAATAATGTGGGGTCATCGCTGATAATTTCGAGTACTCGAATTAAAACGGGTTTTTTCGGTCTCATTTTTATTTTTTTATTGTAAAAAACTCTAATCTATTTTTAAAATTCTATTCGGTCATTGTGCTTCTTCTTGATTGTACCCATACGTCAATATTTTTTTTGTCATAGTTTTTAGTTTCTTAACTTCAGTGAGCGGCGTCGAAAATGTCCTTTTTTCGTTTTCTGTGTTTAGGCGCCCCCTTAAATGTATTTGACACACACACGTACCTAAATACTCTTCTATGACCAAATTGAAAACAAATTAATATTGCTTATATTGCAAGAATAGATTAAAAATAATATATTCATTGGAGAAACTATCGTAAATCGTAACATATATACAAAAAAAATCATACTACTACAGTATATAACACTGTGATATGGTTCGACGCCGTATATGACTCATCATGTAAAAAAAAATTGAATCTACCCTCAAACATTTTGAGGTTAGTTATGACAAAACAAATCATAAGTGCCTTCACTGAATATTTTTTGCGGCAGCAGAAAAAAGAAACTATAAACTAGTGAAATAAATTAATATAATTTGTCTTAATACTTCAATACAGTCACGAGTTAAAGTTTATTAAAAAAAATGATTGACTATTGCACCCTACAATAAGCACAAATAAATAAATTTAAACCGTGATGCATTGTTCAAAAATAAAATGCGAGTATAGATCCTTAAATAATAGACTATAAGCAGCTTATAGCGACAAAAGCGCCCAGGTGCAGTGAGTGAGAAATTGCCGGAATAAACCCACGGACGTTTCACAGATGTACTTGAGGCGAGCATTGTAATACATATTGGAGATGTAATTGAATTTGGCAACAGAAATAAAATATTATTAGTTTCATGGCATTGTTTTAATGGCATACTATACTTAAAATATAATAGAAATAGATAAGAAATAAATATTTAAGAGGGGCTCCCAGACAACAAACTTGTTTTTTTTACCGTTTCTTGCTCGATACTAATAAAGGTGACAGATAGACAATTTATGGACATCAGGGACAGAAATGCAGCCGTAGTGGAGGCTCTGGGCCGGGAGGAGGCGGCCTAGGCAAATGGCAATTAGGCAAAGAATCGATGTGGAGTCGATTAATAGCGGAATCCCAACCGGTAGTGATCGGCTCAACAGACGACCACTAGTATTAGGTTTAAAATGTTCCCAACTCCCCCCTTATTTTCTTCTTCTTCTGCTAATCCTTGAAATATGTAAAAAATATATAAAATTTGAAATGACAAAAGTCACGGACCCCGGAGTCCGTGGAGTGACAAATTTAAATAAAAAAATAAAATAAAGATAGACAATTTAACTATTCACAGTATACTTCATTATATGTTCTTTTTAAATATAATTAATTAAAATAAAATAAATAATTAAAGAAGCTCCCATACAATAATAGAGGTTTTCGCCGTTTATTTGCTAATGGTACGTTACGGAACCCTTCCTGCGCGAGTCTCACTCGCACTTGGCCTGTTTTTTCGTCGTTGCGTCTATGACAGATATGCGTTTTAGCTGATCTGACTTCATCTAAATTACAATATTATATTTATTTTTCCTAACAATACATATCTATGCATTTTTTCAAACATACCAAAACTGCCATTTTGCAATTAAAACCGGAGCATAGAAGAACATAACATACCTTATTCCTATATTGATTAGGTAAACGGGTAACTCACGTGTAATGAGGTTGGTCAATCCGACTCGAGTTTCGGCCGCGTCCGGCGGCCTTTTTCAAGGAGAGTGTACGCGCTCGATGGCTTCCCGTTTGGCACTGACAGTCACTGACTGACTGTTTGGACTGTCAGTGCCAAACGGGAAGCCATCGAGCGCGTACACTCTCCTTGAAAAAGGCCGCCGGACGCGGCCGAAACTCGAGTCGGATTGACCGACCTCATTACACGTGAGTTACCCGTTTACCTAATCAATATGTGTAACAACCACGTTAATTTTAATACTAAAATACCTTATTCCACTTCTAAAGCAAAAGTAAACATCGAACAATTCCCCGGGGAGATATAACGTGCGGTATCAGTGTTAGCACAGACACAATAGCACAAATTATTATGTATTTAGAACAATATAAGCATTGTGCAGGCAAACGTTAGTAATTTTGCTTTCATGATTTATTCGCAAATATTACTGCGTTTAGAATCAGGTGATTCATTTGGTAGCCCAGTTTTAGCGAGTTCAAATTGTGGAGTATTATTTAGTGTCAATAGGGTTTGGTTTTGCTATCAGTACAAGATATATAGATAGATACAAGTTTAACATTTATCTGTAATAAACATACAATAATTATAATATACATTTCAATGTATCAAAAGGGTCATAAAAACTTTTAAAGTTCATCACAAAAAAGTGGAATGTTCTCCTATCTCGATGTTTCTTGACAAATACAATCCGAGTTTTTACAAGACTTTTTATTGATAATCAAATTTAACAAATTAATTAACAAAGTTTTCATTGATAAGCTTGCTATATTTGAGAGTACATCGTCACTTTACATCAGACGAGAAGAATCGCTAAACCTTTTCGAAAAAAAAATAAAGAGCTCACCTAGCGAGTTTTTTTTTTTTTTTGTTTTTAAATAAAGAGTGACGAGACGAGCAGGACATGTGCCTGATGGTAAGCAACATGCCTGCCACATAACAGCACAGTGACACGCAGCTATTGGAATATGAAGAGCCAAAATCATTACCTAGCACCGCACTGCGCTCGTCACCCAGAGATCTAAGTTGTTATATCTCTAAGCCCTGTAATTTCTCTGGAAACATTGCCCTTCAAACCGGAACACAGTGATGTTTGCACATTACTTCTTGACGGTAGAATAACTGGCAAAGGTGTGGTCCTTCCCCAGGCGGACTCTGCCAAGAGTCCTACCACTACAAAGTCAAACGAGTGGCGCTCCTTGAAAAACCCGCTGGATGCTGTTAAAACTTAAGGCAGACAGGACTGACCATGTCTCACGTGAGTTACCCGTACATTAAATAAATTAAAATTTGTAAGAACGACGCGACGCTAGATTTCATACTAAAACTCGTCTAGGATGTTTTTTTTTTATTAATGTCCGTGCCCATAGACCCGGCCCGCAACTATTCCCTGACGAACAAGATTGATTACTTATGTAATTAATTTCTTAAATTATCTTAATCTAATCATTATTTCTTGGAAACATTGGATAGTCTTACCGCGTATCTTCACTTATAATTTTTTACAATTTTCCTAGTCTTACAAAAATATGTATATGTATTTATATCGTCAAGGATGTTTCGGTATTTGAAGGTTTTATCATCAGTTTTCCTGTAAAAAGTGGTGTTTGGACTGAATTCAGCTAAAATACATCGGCCGCACGTATCAAGCGTTATTTCCTAAAAGCGGTATACCGCCCTGTGACATATCGCAGAGGTACACACATATCTGGCCATGAGTATCGAAGGGGCATAGGAATGAGAATATTATGCAAAATGGTGCAAACCTTCCGTTTCCGCTTAACTTTGATGCAGGAAGGGCAAATCATTGATGGAAGAAAATAGATGGACGCAACAACATAATATAGTAAGTAAAGTGATTTATTTGGCAACAAAAAGAAAATCCTGGAATGAACCGAAAGAGGAAAATACTGTCTATACAGGGGTTGTAATACCAGAAAACTGAAAAAATAAAATGTGTAAAAATTTAAGATTCATGGAAATAATAATTTATTTTCTTCGAAAAAAACTAAAACTGATTTCAATTTGAAGTTCAATTCAGACACTCGATCAAATTTCATAAGAAGCAATCACCTTTGAACTATGATCTAACAAACAAAAAAAACATTAAAGTTTATTCGTAATAATTATTGGTGGAGCTATTGCGTAACCTACATACAAAAAAACACACAACCGAATTGAGAACTTCCTCCTTTTTTGAAGTCGATTACAAATAAAAAATTGGCAGTCATAGGAACTGCCGATAGAAGTGAAAACGTATGTACGTACGTAACTAAAACTCAGAACAAGCTTACTTCAGAAACTACACGGGTGTAACTGGAGGGCGTGGCCTAGTCATCATGGCATGGCCATCTAGAAATACGTCAGCATTTCTCATTGGCTGACGCATTTCTAGGTGGCCAATAGCCAAGATCCCGAGTTTACCCGAAGATTTCTTATCAAACCCGAGCGTGACGCTAGAATTCAATTCACACCCAAAAGAAGTTTTCACTTCAAAAAGCTTTATTATTTTGTAGCAACGCCTGACTTCCAAGTCTTAAGACCTTAAGGGGGCGCCTAAAGCCAGAAAACGAAAAAAGGACATTTTAGACGCCGCTCACTAAATTTAAGAAACTAAAAACTATGACAAAAAAAATATTGATGTGTGGGTACAATCAAGAAGAAGCACAATAACCGAATAGAATTTTAAAAATAGATCAGAGTTTTTTACAATAAAAAAATAAAAATGACACCGAAAAAACTCGTTTTAATTCGAGTACTCGAAATTATCAGCGATGACCCCACATTATTTTTTGGTAATAAAATTCCTATTTGTACGTTCTAGTAAAGTAACCGAACACTTTTTTAAATTTATGTTTAGTTATTGAGTAATTAAATAAAACTTGGTCAAAAATGGACTCCTGATTAAATATTGATTTTTCCTCCAAACTGTGTCATGCTATTCTCGACTTTATGTACATCACACTTATGAAACGCGTCGCGCGGGTGAAATCTGTTTTTTTCCTGGCTTTAGGCGCACTCTTAAGACCTTTTGGTTCGAAACTAACTTTGAAGTATTTTTCCAATATCAATGTAGGTACAAGTTCAATGACAGAAATCTTCAAAATATGAATATACTCACATTTAACGGTGACCATCGTTTTGAACCGGTATGAATACAAGCACCTTGATAAGAGTTTCAAATGGATTTAATAATTGAACTATTTATTTAATTCTTATTAAAATAATTTATTTGTGTTAAGTTAGAATTGTCTATCAAGTTATTGTAAGTTTAATACTAAATGCAAGTATTAAGAAAGTGCTTAGTTTCTAAATTGTTGCTTGTTTTAAGTTGGAATTAATTTCTAGACTAAAGTTTGTTCAAGACTAGAACAATCTGGGGTTAAAGAAAGCTGGCATAAGTTTGTCAAGTAATGCATCGTTCGTCAAAATAGACCTATGAAGATTCAAATTTCGAAATTGTTTTTCGAAATTTGTTAATTAATTTATGTAATTAATACGACTTAAATTTCGGTAATTTAAATTTCACTTATGACTGTTGTTATAAACGTGACTTTTTAACATACTTCCAAAAATAAAGAGCATCATATCTTTTTTATTTTTTATGGATGTTACCTGAAATCTCGAGAACGCCCAAACCGATTTTAATATTTCTTTTTTGTTTGAAAGGATATTTTCCAATAGACTCATAATTTTTTTATCGATATTGGTGCGGTGGTTTTTGATATATGAACAAAAACTAAAATTTGCCTACAGTTATCTGGATGACGTAGTTATAGATTTCACAAAAGGAATGAAATTTAATCCTATCAACACGAAATTGTGTAAATTCATAAATGAAAACTTGTTTAAAACTAAAAAGGGAAAAATGTACTATGTATACAATAAAATTATACCGATCGAACTTCGATGCCACAATTTTTTTGCTATTTAGTGTTGTAATGCTTATTAAGTGCTCAAGTAAATCACAAAAACTACATGCGTACCTACTGTATTCTGACATTTTTTTTATTAACTATGCCCCACGGTTTGACAAATACTAACGGCATAAATAGTAATTTATGTATTATCTATTAATGTAATAAAATCAAAATCAAAATATTTTTATTGCTTAAAACTGTGTACATTAGATGTGAATTTATCTACATTTAAAAAAGTACCAACAGATTACCCTGTATTGGGCATGCAATATTAAAAATATACATAGTAAAGTAACTTAAAAAACAAAAAACTTATTTTAATACAAATACAATACCCCAATGTTATATTGTGCAATTACTTACCACTTATAACATTAACACTATTCTAAATATATTTTCTTTAAGTAATTGTTTAGTGTTATGAATCATCTCATAAAACTCTTCTATGTTATAGAAGGACAATTTAATTAGCCTGTTTTTCAATGTTTTTTTTGAAAGAAGGAACGTGTTCTATAAATGTAATCTCTAGTGGTAAACTGTTAAAAACTTTTATAGCTGTGTGTAGTGTTTTATAATACATTGCATTGTTAACTTGTAATACTTTGATATCAAATTTGTGTTTTAATCGTAGGCTCTCCACTCGGGAAGATGTCTTTTCAAAAAAGTAAGTCGAATTATTTTTGACTTGAATCTTGTACTTCATTTGAATCTGTTCAGACGTTATAGGGACACGCGGGAACAATCATACACATAAACACTTACAAGCGCACTACTTTTTAATATAAGTTTATTGCTAAAATTTCATTTAGTTACATTTTTAAGTGTCATACATACATAATATTTCATGTAATAATTAGTTAAAGTATGAATATCAATTTTACTGACAATCGTACGTACACTGTTCATTAGTATGTATACAAGCATGGATATAAAATATGGGTAGGTACAATGTAGGTTCAACATTTTTTTTTTGATGATTTTTTTTATTTCCTTGCTTCGTCCTTCTTTATTCGTCATTCTATTATTGCAGAGAAGAGGGTATGATTCTGGGGAGATATAAGTTTAAAGTTAAAGTAGATGGACGCAGGGGTCTGAAATTATAACCAAGGTGCAAAAAAGGTTAAATTTAGTTACGAAGATTAGAAGAGGTACAATTTTAATAGATTAGGAAAAGCCCGCTGTTCTGTATATTACATTATGTAATTTTGAAGGCACACATTTTTTTTAATTCTTCATTATTTCAACAAAAGCGTGACACTGTGTTGTTATAGGCAGGTGTACGCATCTGAACGCATCGGAATGAAATTTGGAACACTATTAGACCACAGTCTGGAATTGCACGTAGTAGGCTACAGTCCGCGAGGTATAAGCTGAGCTTTGCATTAGTGTGAGTGATCACATGCATACGCATCTATTACCAAAAGTACAGTCAGACAACAAACTCTTAAACAACAAGCTGACATTAACTATCCAGGATCAATATGGTCATTGCAAAAAGAAGTATCTCTTTTAGGATTCAAATGGTCAAGGACAGAGAATAACAGAAAAATTTTAATGGAAAAGCATGAGATCCGTCACCTACGTATAACTTATTTACTTAAAATTTCCGAATACCGTATTCAGGGCAGGCCTATCGTTTATACCGATGAAACATATATTGACACCACTCACACTTCATCAAAATCATATTCAGATGGCAGCACTTCTGGTTTGAAGAAACACCTTATTAAGAGAACATGGTCACAGCGTCCTGCGTCTGACTGTACTTTTGGTGATCACTCACACTAATGCAAAGCTCAGCTTATACCTCGCGGACTGTACTTTATTACGAGTTTTTTTTAAATAAAGAGCAACGAGACGAGCAGGACATGTACCTGATGGTAAGCAACATGCCTGCCAAATAACAGCACAAGGAGACGCAGCTATAGGAACATGAAGAGACCAAATCATCACCTAGCACTGCACTGCGCTCGTAACCCAGAGATCTTTAAGATGGTATATCTCTAAGCCCAGTAATTTCTCTGGAAACATTGCCCTTCAAACCGGAACACAGTAATGTTTGCACATTACTGCTTGGCGGTAGAATAACTGGCAAACGTGTGGTAGGTACTTCCCCAGGCGGACACTGCTAAGAGGCCTACCACTACAAATTACGGGAATGGCAACTGCGCAGGTAAAACTGCGTGCTACTGCTAGTAAGAAATTAAAGCAAACCCTTTTCAAATAAACGTTCTTACATCGCAGCCCGCACCCATATTAAACGTAGTGGCTTAGTTGGTAATAAGTCTCCCTACAAAGCCGTAGGCCGTGCGTTTGATTCCCAGCCAGTGCGAATATTTGTGTGATAAAAACACTACATGTTATTTTAAGTATGTAACTTATGATCATAAGTTTATTTACAATGACTTGACTAAATTAAAATAAAGTTTATTAACTACTAGTTGTTACCCGCGACTTCGTACACATGAAATAAATATTAAAGTAACTCAGGCAGTACCTACCTATTTGTATATTTACCCATATACATTTACGGTTACTAAAAACAGCTTCTAATAAAACAATTTTATACAATTTCATCAAAATTGGTTCAGTTGTTTCGGTATGAAAGCCTAAGAAACATTCATCCCCCCTTGCAACCCCAATTTCATCCCCGAACAGTTCGAAATTGATAAAACAAACATTTGTTTGCTTCATGTCAAGTGTCTATATATAGAGTTTATTATCAACTGAGTAAAAGTAAACCAATTAAATAAATGTAAGAATTTATATTGACAACTGTTCGATCCTTCTCATGTAAAATTTCAAATAGGAATGCTCTTCAACGGCTTAGCTCCATCTACTTATAGCGCCAACCCCTCTAAAACTCTTTTGAGATGGCGGGTAGAAGTGAATGGTATCCCACCGGCACCCTCTACACTAAATGACACATATTTAGACTCAAATCCCAGTATTAAATATAATACTATAGTGAAATACACGGTAAACAAAATACAGGTGATAACACGGCCCTCCTGCGCACGCTGCCAACCTTGGCAGTGTCACAGTCTGGTGTAGTTGCTGTGAACAAAATACACAATTTTATCAAGGTTAATTTTACTCTTCCAGTATTATCCACTTAAGATGAGTAACTTTCCCAAGCAGTTGCGCTGTCACATTGTCGCAACTCAAGGTACGTCATTACATTACCACATTCTCCATAAATCCACTTAAGATGAGTGATGAATAGCTTTCCCAAGCAGTTGCGCTGTCTCATTGTCGCAACTCGAGGTACGTCACTACATTACCCACATTCTCCATAAATCTCAAACATACACCTTTCCCTAGCTGCCGCCTGGTAACTCTAGATACGCGGCATTAAAGTCATAGTCAAAGTCAAAAGTCAAAGTCAAAGTCAAAGTTCATTATGTTCACTCTTAATGCTTTCTCTAGCAGTTACACTCTTAGGCCGACACAAGGTTCGTCAGTTTATGTCCAAGGTATTACGGTTTTACACTAACGCTTACTTTGTCAATGGATCGAAGCCATTGCACTTCACTACGTTATTCAAACGTTAAGTCATCAGCAATCAATCATAATACCTGACAACATCCTAGAGCCATTGCACTACTCGATTGGGTTTGAATTTCAATTACATATATCTCCAAGTCTACTAATCGTACCTATTCAAGGTTTCATATTTTTCTCACATATTTATGGCCTTCTATGTAGTTTTTTTTAAACGCTCCCAAGTGATATTTATAGCGAATTAAAGGGTCTCATTTTTTTAAACAATACCAAAACAATTCATTGGTAACGTACATAGCTCGGCATCATCTGACTAAAATCTTTCTAATTTCAACCATAAGGGTATCTTATAACTGCACTGAATATAACCACTTTGTAACCCAACTACGGTAACCAAATTCAAATCAAAGATGTAACACTTTCTATTACTGTATTATGTTTTAAAATGCATGGCCTTTTTCAAACAGTTTCCCTGAAAGATATTTAAACCAATATCCAACTGATTTACACTTTTTATCTATGGTTGCTGTGCCTCGCAACAACTCTTCCACAAAATAAGCTATTCTCATAAAGTTTCGTAAAACAGTATCCACAAACTTAAAAAAAAACCGAAGATGTTTCATTCTACGAAATGTTCTGATTGCAGTTCCCGGAATTGAAGATTATTTTACTCTCACACGATAGTACCCCCTTATGAGATAATAATCAACAGTTCTTACTTGTAAGTGATTCGAAAAAATTTCATTTGAAATGCAATGTTAAAAATAATTTCAATCAAAGTAAATCGTAATATTAAACTGTAGCTTACTCACGTGTACATTACGCACTACTTAACCACTGATAAAAGAATAACATTTCTGTAACTGCGGGCGACGCTTGCTTTTCCGTTTTTTTCTCATCACCGTTATGATTTCCGGGCATGGTGTTCATAGCACTTCTGATATTATCAACTGAGTAAAAGTAAACCAATTAAATAAATGTAAGAATTTATATTGACAACTGTTCGATCCTTCTCATGTAAAATTTCAAATAGGAATGCTCTTCAACGGCTTAGCTCCATCTACTTATAGTGCCAACCCCTCTAAAACTCTTTTGAGATGGCGGGTAGAAGTGAATGGTATCCCACCGGCGCCCTCTACACTAAATGACACATATTTAGACTCAAATCCCAGTATTAAATATAATACTATAGTGAAATACACGGTAAACAAAATAGAGGTGGTAACAAGTTTCATGGTATTATCTTCAATGGTTGGGATCTTCCATGGTTACATTCATCCCCTAGTTGAACCCCAATTTCACCCCCGTACAGTTTGAAATTGCTAGACCCAACATTTGCTTGCTTCGTGTCAAGTGTCTATATACAGAGTTTTATGGTTTTATCTTCAACTTCCATATTGACATTCATACCCCATTTTAACCCCAATTTCACCCCTGGACAGTTCAAAATTACAAAATTGATAGAACAAACATTTAATTGCTTCGTGTCAAGTGTCTAGATACAAAATTTTATAACTTTGATAATCACGATTTTTATACAACAGTTCATCCCTTTTCACCCTCTTAGGGGTTGAATTTCGCAAAACCCCGTCTTAGCGAGCGCCTACGTGCTAAAAAAGACCTCCATGCAAAATTTCAGATTCCTAGCATTTGTAGTTTCTGCGATTCCTTGATGAGTGACCTTTCGCTTTTATATATATAGATAAAATAGCAGGGACCCGCGATTTTACCCGCATAGATCCTGTTATTTTCGCAGAATAAACACTAACCTATATGTTTTTCCGGACTATAATCCATCTGTATTCAAAATGTCATCCCAATCCCAAACCAAAAATGCAACGTTTTAATAAACTCAAAAAAATATATAATTTAAAAACTCAAAAACCCGACTGCGTAAAAAGTGAACCAAACTACGTACTAGCATACTAAAATAACTGAAAAGAATAAAACAAGCATTTAGATTTCTGGTGGTCTAGAATTCTATAATATGTTATTGTATTAATACTATTTAAATACATACAATACTTTCTAATAAAAGAACATTACAACTGAAGAGTCGGGATCCATTATTATTCGACATACAATCTAATTGCTCAATGGATTCGATAATATTATTCGACATACAATTTAATTGTTCAATGGATCCCGACTGTTCAGTTGTAATATTCTTTTATTAGAAAATATTGTATATATTTCAATAGTATTAATACAATAACATATTATAGAATTCTAGACCACCAGAAATCTAAATGCTTGTTTTATTCTTTTCAGTTATTTTAGTATGCTAGTACGTAGTTTGGTTCACTTTTTACGCAGTCGGGTTTTTGAGTTTTTAAATTATATTTTTTTATTTTATACTTTTTAGTTATGAACAATGTTGTGAATGTTAATATGCTCAACATAATATTATACGTCTTTTGGTTGTTGACCAAATGTCTTCGTTTCTACTGATATAAAATATGTAGGATTTTCTACTGCACGTAATTCAAATTTATAGTTTTGTGTTAGTATAGGTTTTCGATTGACGTTGAGTACCTACTAAATCGTTTGAAGTTGGAGATGGGCGACCAAGGCGAAGCAATCCGAGAGCGGTTCAGTGTTCCCACTATCAACGGCAGAGTTGAAACCCCATGGAGGTTTATCAGTAGATAGGGGCACCATATCCATACATGATATAGAGTGCAACATAACCCGGCTGTCTCCCGGGCGGGGCAGTAGGGTATGCGTAAATACATTTCCTGCACGTACGAAAAAAAGCTAGTCCAATATACCTACTAGCATAGATCGTAGAACCCAAGATGGGCCCATCCCAAACTTCACGGCGCACGCAATCATGTCAAGGTTGGGAAGAGTGAGCTCACTCTTTCAGTTCTAGTCGGTTGCAGGACGCGGTGAACGCCAGACGTTTTTACCTATCATTATTCGGTGTCAACAACCAAAATAAGTAGAACCACAGCAAATCTCGCCGCTAGCGATTATAGGGGTCAAGTAGATTGGTTATTTGTAAGCCACTTACGATACATACAGAGACGCAGTTTATTACCAATTTCAAGGTGCTCAGGGCACATCTATTGATTTATATCGATGCCTACTAGATACATTAGTATATAATGTCCATCCACATTCACACGTATAGTTAGTTATACGAAGTTTTCTGCTACCTAAAAACCTATAAATGTGAGAATGGTTGTTACTCAACTTTAAATCGATATACATTCTAAACGGTCAGTCAAATCGAAAAACATTGAGCGAAAGCTAAATATTATTTTTAAATACCTATTCAACGATTCCCCTCTTGACATAATTTGGTGATTTTCATTTTTTTAATTTGGACAATATGGCGTCCTGAATCCGCCATATTGGATTTACACTAATGTCATGTCTTTAGTGTCACTCGCCAGATTAAGAGGAATTGATTGACGTGTGAATCATAAAAATCGGCCCAGGCGTTTGGTCTGTATAGTGCTTCAAAGGAACATACAAACATACATACATACATACATAGACTGTTAAACACATTACCACTCCTTCGCGTCGCGCAGTCTGGTAAAAAAGAAACATGAATCCTCTTTACTCTTTCAAAGTCGCTATACCTCATGTTCATTAGAAGACAATTTGATGGAATAAATTGTCTGCATACTCCGTTTTCCTTGCCCTAAACATGCAACCCTTGATAGCAGGGCCGGATTGGGTGGGGTGGCTTCAAAAGAAGATCGTTAAGGACACGCTAACGCGCTTTTTGAACACCTTGTAGTGTAATGGCAGTTGGCTACGAACATTTTGGAGTTCCTCCTATCAATTTCAGGTATTTCAAAATTTTTGATATGGATATATTTCTGATCTCCGACGTACCAGTGACTATAAACTAACTTAATTTTATAAGTTCACGCTTATAGCTCGAAAAAGCGACATCGTTTCATGATTGATGTTCCAAAGACAAAAACGAAGAGGTTTGACTCTACTTTTGTGATAATAACATCTAGGTCTCTAGGCTGTGGAATGCGTTGCCTGAGTAGATTTTCCCCGGTGGTTTCAATCTTGGCATTTTCAAATCGTGAGTGAATCGGTTTTTTCTATGTAAACACACTCCATCGTAGACCGTATTGTCGCTTAAAATCCAGCGAGATAGCGGTCAAGTGTAAACCTACAAAAGAAAAAAAAATGGGTCCTGTAGATCCTGAAATTAGCGCGTTCAAAAAAACCTCTTCAGATTTATATTATTAAGTAGCAAACATTGAGAGTATATAATTGTACAGTGGCATAGCTAAATAACGGATTAAGTCCACACTCACTGTGGTTAAAGTAAAGGCTATGTGGCATCACAAAGGCCGGCCGGATTGATTCGCCTCAAAGATGGAAAGGATCGTCGGAGAGAGCGTCGCTCGAACCTATTATGTAGGAACTTTTGATATCCGACACGATTTTACCCCACTTTAAATGGGTAATAGTCGATTGCGGAAGTTATTTTAGTTTCGGTCTTCTATATAAATATGTTTATTTTAAAGTTACGGCTGGTCTAGTCGGGAGAACGGCGACTGCCGATCCGGTGTCCCTGATTCGAATCCTACCACTGTATATTCAAAGTTATTTGCGTAATGCTTCTAACATAGAAATGGTGAAGGAAAACATTGTGAGGAAACCGTCATGTTGCAAGACTCGTTCGATGTCATGAGTCATCCACCAATACGTACTGGGCCAGCGTTGGATTATGGCCTTACTCTCTCTCTGAAGGAAGGCCCCGAGTCCCAGTAATGGGAACATTTATATAGTGGACTGTATGTAATTGCCTAGGTTACGTGGGTACGTATATATAGTAAACTAGCGGCCCATTCCGGCTGCGCTCGGATATTATCATTTAAAGACTATTAATCGAAATAAAAACTATCCTATCTCTCAAGTTGGACCAGACTGCTCGCGGTGTGCCAATTTAATTTAAAATCGGTTAAGTAGTTTAGGAATCCATCGCGGACAAACATCGTGAGAGGAGATTAATTTATATATATTAAGATAATGAGGATATGTTAAGCTCAACATAATATATGCTCATTAAATACTGACATCAGTATTGTAGTTACCGTTCCTACATTTTTTCCGCGATAACATTTACCTATTCCAGTCTATAATTTAACCATATTGTAAATTTCGACCCAACCCGTTCAGTCGTTACGACGTGATTGGCTAACAAAGATCAAAATATATACATTTTCGCATTTATAAAATTACTCAAGTTTCGCGTAGTTCATTTGTTCACAATATTTCCGCGAAAAAGTAGCTTATATCTTATTCCGGATAATAATCTGTGTTCCAGATGTCAACCCGATCCGCAGAAACGTGCCGACGCGATTGAGTAACGTACATCCACACTGATTGAGCCGATTGTGGGGACTTTTTTTAGGGTTCCGTAAAATGTAAAAACGGAACCCTTATAGATTCGTCATGTCTGTCTGTCTGTCTGTCTGTCTGTCTGTCCGTCCGTATGTCACAGCCACTTTTTGCCGAAACTATGAGAACTACACTGTTGAAACTTGGTAAGTAGATAGATGTATTCTGTGAACCGCATTAAGATTTTTACAAAAGTTTTTTAAAAAAACAAAAATTAGGGGTACCCCCCATACTGAGTACTGAAGCTCAAAAATTTTTTTTTCATCAAACCTACACGTGTGGGGTGTCTATCGATAGGTCTTAAAAAATGATGTTAAGGTTTCTAATTTAATTTTTGTCTACACTGAATAACTTGCGCGAGAGACGCTTCCAAAGTGGCGAAATGTGTGTCCCCCCCCCCCCCTCTAACTTCTAAAGTAAGAGAATGAAAAAACTAAAAAAAATATATGATGTACATTACCATGAAAACTACCAACGAAAATTAGTTTGAACTCGATCTGATGAGTAGTTTTTTTTTAGTACGTCATAAATACACTATTATTAAACTTCGATCAAAGTTACAATAACGAACTACAAGAACTATGTGTACTATGTATATTATGTTACTTGCTGGAACGGAACCCTTCATGGGCGAGTCCAACTCGCACTTGGCTACTTTATTATTTAAAAGCTGGTGCTTTCCTCGTAAACTCACATAATTTTATCGAGGTCACTGAAGAGGTTTTTCAGATCAGTAAAAAAAACTATACAATCAATTGTCAACAATAATAAACTCGTATTAGTAGTTCTCTTAAAATTAATTATCTTTGTAAGCTTAATTTTGAAATTAAAGTCAGTTGTTTGGTTTTTCAGAGTGCCTTAGTTATTTCAGTAACAGTTTAATCAGTAAATAAATTATTTATCAATGTTTATGATGTCAATAGAACTTAAATATACAAACTTGAGCTTCAGTAAAGTAACTGTTTAATTTTATGACCAACGTTAATTCTAGTTAGAGCTGTAACACGTCGTTCGTAAGTGCAATATTGTTTGTCCGAAGCAGAATAGTCGGGAGTGTTGTAATTTCTAAGGGCAACACTTTCAGACTGCGGGCAGAATGGGGCATTTTTGTTTCAAAACTTGTGGAATTTCTTGTCAACGTTTTCTGTGTTTTTGTAAGAGTTTCTTGTCTAATGTGATATAATATGTAATGAACAGTGAACACTAATAGTCCGAGATCCCAGAGCTCCCAGACGTCACCTATTTACTGATGAATGAAATGTGAACGATTGAATAGAGTTAATAAGTACTAAGAACACATGTTTACTCGCTAACTTGCTTGGACGGCCAATTTTGAGGTATGGGGTAATGAAGGTACATACAAACATTACTTACTTCACGTATTTTCTAATAGGTGATTTTCACGTATGTTGTAGGCAATATCCTTAAAAACAAGGTCCCAATACTCCCAGACACTTTCCGTCTGCCGTTTTGCTTAACAACTCCAAAATAATAATTTAACTTCACTTAAATTCTCATGCTCCATTTGTAAATATGTTTGTCAGGCAACTATTTTGTTGTTACTAACTCTACTCAATCGTCCACATATCATTCATCACAAAGTTTAAATCGGCCTTTACGTGAATTGCCGATGGCATGGCTATTCTAACTCTACAATATAATTATATATATTTTATGCTAGCAGCGCCACCTGCGGGGTTTCCGTTGATATTATTATTTCGCAATAATAAATCTTATGCAGTATTCCCGACTATAATCTGCGTTCTAAATTTGAACTCGATCCGTTAAATCATTCCGTAGCGCTGAGCAACAAACTTCAACACTTTGAAATTTGTTATATTAGAGGGAGTACCTGGGTGACCGAGCTTTGCTCGGTTTAAATACTAAATATACTTAGATACCTACAGATAAAATACTCCAAGAAATAGATTTTCTTAAAAAAAACGAATTGAAAAAAAAGAGAACCCGCCTGGAGTCGAACCCGGAGCTACTAATTCATGACCGCTATGAGCGGCCGACTTCCCGTCTGAGCTAATTATGCTGTCGCGTCACGCGGCGAAATTTACCTTCACATTCTAATATCTAATGTGACAGTTTTTCATTGTCTAAAAACGCGCATAATATGCGTTTTTTTTAAATAAGACCTAGTTAGATCGATTTATCGTCCCCGAAATCCCCTGCATACATAATTTCATGAAAATCCGTCGAGCCGTTTCCGAGATTCAGATTCTATATATACAGGGTTACTGGTAATCAGCCTGCATCCGTTTAAGGGCATGTTCTGTATATTTAAACAAACTACTTTTGTTCTACAACTTTCGTTAAAACTCAATAGAAAACCAAAAAAAAATTAGTGTTTGTTGCCATTTTTTGTACTGTTTAGTGACTTTTTAGTGTTTATTCACTTCAGCACATAATTTTTTGCGCGTTAAAGAGAGTACGCACTCTTGTTATGAATTGTTACGGAGAGTTCGATGCTTTTAGACCGTGCAAATACATTTTTTATTTATTTTGTAAAATAAAAAAAAACATAAATTTTTAAAAACTGTAGAACAAAAGTTGACGTATTGAATGTACCTAACATCCCCTTAAAAGGATGCAGACTGATTACCAATAACCCTGTATATACATATTTATATTATAGGTACAAGAATTGCTCGTTTAAAGTTATAAGATAAGATTATAAAATGTTAACTCGATATACCGTAGAATGCACTGAAACTCTATGGAGTGACGATATACATAACGCAGCAGGCTGTCACTAGAGAAGAATAGCTGAAGATAGGGCTGAGTGGCTTACCATGGAAGAAGACTTTGTCCAGCACTGGGCTAGGGTAGTCTGATGATGATAAATGTCGAAATGATAAAACTGAATGTTCATAAAATTAAGATTCATTTTGCCAAGGATTTTTTAAAGTAGGTAATATAGTTTATCCCTACGAACTCCTAGACCCATACTTTTAATAGTAAGCTTATGTTGTTTTTTATGTTGACACGTGCATTACCATTTACCATCTTTGCTTCGTTACTTACCATCAGACCAGTTGCCCTATTTGTCCCGTCACTTCATACTATAAAAAATAATCATGATAGTTGAAAACACTATTTAACTTCCTTTTGTTCGAAAATTCGAGATGTTTTCCGCTATCGTAAGCCTCGAATAAATGTTTGGAACATACAGTACGGCTTTTATAATTTACACAATGGCGTACAACTTTACGTTGTAACTGTTTCAAGCAGCTTAACGAAAACAAACACATGCGATGTCCCTACGGAGTAAACGAACGTTGCCCGCCATAAACAGCTCGGGCAATCTTGTTGCCCCCAGGGCAACTAACAATGCAGCCTGTATTGCCCCAATGAAGTCTTTTTGGAACTTTGATAGTTTGATGGCTGTTACATTTAAAATGAGAAGCACGTTGGATATTGCGGCTAACTTTCGGACGGGCAAATGTTAGTTGAAGTGCTTGTCCATTTTTTATGTGTTTTTAATTTATCGTTTCATTACCATTGTCATCAAAATAACGGATCAAAATAAAAAAAGCTCTATTTGTTCTCATAGTTGGGACTAGGGGCCTTCTCTCGCAAGGAGGGAGTCGATGCAATAATCCACCACGCTGGCCCAGTGCTGGTTGATGTATGGCTCATGACCTCGAATGATTTAAGGTACATGTCAGTTTTCTAACGATGTTTAACTTCACCGTTTTTAAGTTAGCGGTACCTATTACGTGTGTTGACAGTGAACTCCACCTAAACGGCTAGAGCTATTTGAATGAATTTTTTTGTATGCGTTTGGGTGGCACCTTGGTTATTTAGATTCACAAACTAGCCCGTTAGGTGGCGCTGCAGTCGGTATCTAGGTAGTAATCCGAAAGAACGGAACGGAAGGGGCCGCTAGTATAATATATTAATTACATATTTAACTAGTGTTATGACTGAATAGAATTGGTCTCGGGAAATCGTTGATCAATTGAGTAGGTAAGTAACAAACTGCGAGCGGTGAAATGCATTTATGTAATGTCAAACTGAGTTCCATCCCTCGGATTTTAGATTCACAAATCCAGTCCGTTAGATGGTGCTGCAGTCGGTATCTAGGTAATCTGAAAGATTCTGAACGGGCCGCTAGTATAATCTTAATATATATAAATCTCCTGTCACGATGTTTGTCCGCGATGGATTCCTAAACTACTTAACCGATTTTAAATTAAATTGGCACACCGTGAGCAGTCTGGTCCAACTTGAGAGATAGGATAGTTTTTATTTCGATTAATAGTCTTTAAATGACATTATCCGAGCGCAGCCGGAATGGGCCGCTAGTATATTACATATATTTAACTAGTGTTATAACTGAATAGAGTTTTTGTCTCAGAAAATCATTGATCAATTAAGTAATAAGTAAGTAACAAACCAGAAACGAGCGGTGAAATGCATTTTGGTGTTGTCAAACTGAGTTCCATCCCTCGGTTTGTAGATGTTCGCTAAAAGTGATTCCTCGTCATAAGTTTGAACACGGCGTGAAGTGATAAGTGCTATTTGAGATATCGCCTCAAGTTCGCTGCTCGCGCCATTGTGCGAGTTGACGGAACTCCGGGACTTGGATGTTACTAAACTTTTGATTTACAAGTGTGCATCTAGTTAGAGTTAGAATTTATCATTTATTTTAACAAAGGCCGAACTGAATCACGAAATATGTTTAATGGTAAAGGACAATGTTTCCTGTTAAATTACAGAGATAAAACATAAAATATTAATGGGTAACGAGCGCAGTGCATTGCTGAATTATAGTTTGGATCATCATCATCATCGTCAGCCCATGTTCGTCCACTGCTGGTGCACATAAGTCTTTCCAATATTGTGCCACCAAATCCGGTCCTCGGCCCACCGCATCCATCTGCTTCCCGGCACTCTCTTCAGGTCGTCGGTCTACCGTGCGAGAGGCCGTCCCACGGGGCGTCTTGAACGTGGTCTCTACTATTTTTTTATTTTTTTTACCTTTTATAGGTTTACACTTGACCACCATCTCGCCTGATGTTAAGCGACGATGCGGTCTACGATGAAGCGTGTTTACCTAGAAAAAACCGATTCACTCTCGATTTGAAGACACAAAGATTGTAACCATCGAGGAAAACCCACTCAGGCAACGTATGCCACAGCCTAGACGTTCTTATCACAAAAGTATAGTCAAATTTCTTCGTGTCTTTGGAACATCAACCATGAAACGATGTCGTTTTTTCGAGCTACGAGCATTCCGATGGAAAAAGGACAAGATGATATTAGATCATGTAAATCAGTCGCACACTCCCCGAAGTGTATCCTATAAAAAACCGATAGACTAGCAATTTTACAGCGATGTTCAAGACTTTGAAGTCTTTTTTGAACAAGAGTGTCGTTGCCTATGAGCTTTTTGGCACGTCTCTCGATTGATTCCAGAGCTTCCAGCTGATACTTAGCCGAACCATCCCAAAGGTGCGAACAGTACTCCATACAGGAGCGAATCTGTGCTTGATATAATGTAAGCAACTGTTCAGACTTGAAGTACCTTCGCACCTTTGAGAACCCATCTCCCCCAATGTCCATCGGCTCTGCGACATAGCCCTCGACATAGACACCGAGCATAGTCCTCTCCATAGCTGTGTTACTTGGAATTTGTGGACAAGGCCTTTTGTCAGTGTCCACGTTTCCGTCCCATAATGTATAATTTGGATCCTTAGATAAAAAGTAGCCTTTTTTGCTTTTCCATGCTCGATTCGTTTAAATATTATGACGTGTTTGAGCGGCTGTTTTCCAAACTTTTGTAGGACGAATTAGTGTGTCCGTTAAATTATTTAAAAAAATGTACACGTATTTTTCTGTTGTTCCAAAAAGAAAAAATGACGATGATATAGTGCTCAGAGGTTTCGACTAACGTCACGTCTATATACGATTTTCATGGAGATCTGACATCACAACTCCCACTCCGGAAGCTTGATGGTCTACTTTGTCCATTATTAATAAATTGATACCTGGCGAACTAATTTATTAGAACGGTATATTCTTCACCCAGCCATTACCCTCATTCAGAAAGTCCTCTTTTTTTAACTCAGTTGTAATTAGCGTAATTCAAGAAATCGTATTTCAAGCACTTTTGAAAGTACATTTTCAAGTTGTTAAGTATGTCTTTCACAAGATACATGTACCTACGAGAGTTTCCTTTCTCGAAACTTGGCGTATTCGGCATTGTTCTAATTTACAAGACATCACTTTACGAACTTGCGCGTGTGCTCATTTGCATTTCAACTTAACGGTAGTCTACATAAGACAATACACTGAAGTACTGTATGATAAGAAAGGAAAGGAATTGTACATATTAGTATTCTTTTTAAATTTTGTGATCATAAAAAACTGTGTGCTTAAGCCCCCACGGCAGCAGTGAAAAGTAAAATAAGAAATAATTGTTAGAATCTTTTGAATTATTTCAATAAATAAAACTAAAAATGATAACATATAAATTGGTAATAATAGTTAACACCACTGTGTTTATTTTTAACACACGACAGTGAATGATGCGGCTGAAGGACTAGTATCCAAGTACAAGAATAAATTTGAAAAAAAAAACAATAGCATCAGTAGCAGCTGACTGTTTTTTCTCGCTCTAGCACACTTATGCGGCCCCAAGCTCACTCGAATGTCCCGAATATCTATTTAATTTACGAACGTGACGATGAACTTCATTCATAGCCTACAAAAAAATGTGTGTTTGGTACGCCAAAAGAAGACAAGTGTTCACTAAATTTTTTTTAGTTTTATTTAACCGCAATTAATCGCACTGATGGACCGCACTGTTGGACAAAGGTCTACCCCAATGGGAATCGGTCAATCCACTTTATTTGGTCCTGAGCTACCATCATCCAACCATTTTTAAATCCTCCGAGCTCGTCCTTCCATCGGGTTGGAGGACGACCCTGGGGTCGACTGGCCGATGGCATCTACTCTGTAGAAACCCCGGCCCACCGATCGGGGTGCATTCTGGTCACATAACCCGCTCACTCCCATTTAAGCTTGGAAGACCTAAATCTTACATCTGTAATGGAATGTAGTATGGTATTGCAAACACGAAAAAATTAACACTTAATTTATCGTCGTACAATATATTAATAAAATAAATAAATAAACATTGGTGGACAATTCACACACAACACCATCAGACCCCAAACTAAGCAAAGCTTGTACGATGGCGGCCAGATAGCTGACATAATATTTAATATAGTTTTAAATACATACTTATTATACATAGACATAGTGCAAACATTTGAATTCATGACGCAAATATGCGCACTGGGTGGGAATCGAACTCACGACCCTCGGCTTCGCAGGCAGAGCTACTACCCACTAAGCCACGAGGCCAGTCGGTTACATATAAATTGAAAATAGTAAATACAGAGGTACGACAGTTACTGATGCGGCTGAAGGACTAGTATCCATGACCAGGAATAAATTAAAAAAAAGAATGTGACAGCAGCTAGACAGCAGCAGCATCATCTCACTGTTTCTTTCTCGCTCTAGCGCACTCGGCAGTCCCGAGTTCACCCGAATTTCACTTACGAACGTGACGATGAACTTTATTCATGCCTGCAACAAAAAATCTGTATTTGGTACGCCAAAAGAAATGTTCACTTGAAAAAATGACACTATTTAAATAAATAAATAAATAAATATTGGTGGACAATTCACACACAACACCATCTGACCCCAAACTAAGCAAAGCTTGTGTGATGGCGGCCAGATAGCTGATATAATACTTATATAATTTTAAATACATACTTATTATACATAGAAACACCCAGACACATTGCAACCATTTGAATTCATGACACAAATATTTGCACTGGGTGGGAATCGAACCCACGACCCTCGGCTTCGCAGGCAGAGCTACTACCAACTAAACCACGTTGCACAGGTCTACGTTATCAGGCAGGCCATTTCCAAGGCCCTTATTGCCTTCTACTAGAAATATGTAGACGAAGCGTCAAAAATGGAGATCAAAGACATCCTCGTCCAGTACGACAGGAGTTCGCTGGTGGCCGACCCCCGTCGCTGCGAGCCCAAGAAGTTCGGCGGTCCGGGAGCGCGCGCCAGATACCAAAAGTCTTACCGTTAATTATCTCTTACCTGCGCTCTGTGGTATCGCACTGCTGTACGCCGGCGGTGGGATAGCATTGAGTGCTTCAATAAAAAATAAAGTAGCCAAGTGCGAGTTGGACTCGCCCATGAAGGGTTCCGTTCCAGCAAGTAACATAATATACATAGTACACATAGTTCTTGTAGTTCGTTGTAACTTTGACCGAAGTTTTCATAATAGTGTATTTATGACGTACTAAAAAAAAACTACGCATCAGATCGAGTTCAAACTAATTTTCGTTGGTAGTTTTCATGGTAATGTACATCATATATTTTTTTTAGTTTTTTCATTCTCTTACTTTAGAAGTTAGAGGGGGGGGACACACATTTTACCACTTTGGAAGCGTCTCTCGCGCAAGTTATTCAGTGTAGACAAAAATTATATTAGAAACCTCAACATCATTTTTTAAGACCTATCGATAGACACCCCACACGTGTAGGTTTGATGAAAAAAATTTTTTTGAGCTTCAGTTCTCAGTATGGGGGGCACCCCTAATTTTTGTTTTTTTAAAAAACTTTTGTAAAAATCTTAATGCGGTTCACAGAATACATCTACTTACCAAGTTTCAACAGTGTAGTTCTCATAGTTTCGGCAAAAAGTGGCTGTGACATACGGACGGACAGACAGACAGACAGACAGACAGACATACAGACAGACAGACATGACGAATCTATAAGGGTTCCGTTTTTACGTTTTACGGAACCCTAAAAAAGTATGTTTATGCGTATCATCACTGGTTACGTCATTATGACAGATGACAAAATGGGTAAGTATTTTATTTTTTGTCTGTCCCATGTAACTTTAAATTGTAGAAAGAATTCCTTCCAAACCACCTACGAAACATAACCATTTTCGTAGTTTGTAGCAAATAAAACAAAGTACTGTGTACACGGACCCCAAAACAGAAGGAATGTTACTCACGAGTAATGTGGGAGTTGCAAAGTAGTTTTTAAGTATATCGCTTATTGTGAGCGCGCTTTGTTCCCAAGTTCTCAATTATCGCCCTTGTTGCTCTCGTTCTTCTATTTTTGTTTGAATTATTGTGGATGTGTGTTGCGGTGTTTTTATTTTGGTTTTATGATCCTTGTTTATGTTAAGAATAGTGTTTTTTGGGAATAAAAAGCATTAAGCAGTTGGTAGGTAGGTAAATGGTATTGGTTCGCGTCACCCAAATACTTATCGGAGTCGGATTTTACTTACTTATTTACTTAAATCGAATATTTTTGAAGTGAAAACTTCTTTAGGCACGCCTAGACAGATTTTTCGTGGGCTGTGAATTGAATTCATTCGTCACGCTCGGGTATGATAAGAAAATTTCGGGTAAACTCGAGACCATGGCTATTGGTCATCTACAAATACGTCGGCCAATGAGAAATGCTGAAAGGGCGTGGACAGGCCATCATGGCATGGCCATCTAGAAACGCATCAGCCAATGGGAAATGCTGACGCATTTCTAGATGGCCATGCCAAGATGGCGAGGTCACGCCCTCCGGTTACACCCGTGTACCTAGTTGCCAAGGTAAGCTATCAAATTCTGAGTTATGAGTTTTCACTTATATCGGCAGTTCCTATGACTGCCAATGTTCCCAAACATTTTTATTTAAATGTCTACAATGTGAAATAAAGTTTCACTTTTACCGGTTTCACAAAACCACACAATATTTTTTATATTATTATCGGCCCGTTCCGGTTTCCTTCGGATATTTTCGGAAAAACTATTGTATTAGTCAAAATAAAAAGTTCTATCATTCAAGTTGGAACAAACTGCACACGATCGATGTGCAAGTTTGATTAAAATTGGTTAAGAGTGCGCCTAATGCCAGGGAAAAATCAGTTTTCACCCGCGCGACGCGTTTCTTAATGCGATATACATAAAGTCGAGAATAGCATGACACAGTTTGAAGGAAAAATCAATATTAAATCAGGAGTCCATTTTTGACCAAGTTTTATTTAGTTACTCAATAATTAAACATACATTTAAAAAAGTGTTCGGTTACTTTACTAGAAGGTACAATTAGGAATTTTATTACCAAAAAATAATGTGGGGTCATCGCTGATAATTAAAACGGGTATTTTCGGTGTCATTTTTATTATTTTATTGTAAAAAACTCTGATCTATTTTTAAAATTCTATTCAGTTATCGTGCTTCTTCTTGATTGTACCCACACGTCAATATATTTTTTTGTCATAGTTTTTAGTTTCTTAACTTCAGTGAGCGGCGTCGAAAATGTCCTTTTTTCGTTTTCTGGCACTAGGCGCCCTCTTAAGTAGTTTAGGAGTCCATCGTGGACAGACAACATGACCCGTAGTTTACATAAATCAAGAAAATAAGATAATATTAGCTGTCCAGCAAGCTACCTACTTTTTTAACACCCACCTTTAAATAAAATGCAAGCGAATAATGTAACACTGACAGGAAGTTTCTAAACTGGTTATATCACAGGAAAGTGCACGGAAATTTAATTTTGTGCTAATTTAAAAAGTCTGCCTGCAGTAACCTACTTATCCCTACACTGGGTGAGTTAAATTATTATCAGTTATTACTAGCAGCAATTTTACTCCCACGCGTAATTCCCATACCTGCTATTTTTCGGGGATAAAAAGTAGATTTTGATTCCAGAGTATAATCTAACTGTTCCAAACTGTGTTCCAAATTTTAACCCGTGACGTTCACATGTTTTGACGTGATTGAGCAACAAACATCTCAGTATACAGACATCCAAACGTTTACATTTCTAATATTAGTAGGTTTTTTTTATAGTATAGAGTGACGAGAGGAGCAGGACATATGCCTGGTGGTAAGCAACATGCCTGCCACATAACAACACAGTGACACACAGCTATTGGAACACGAAGAGTCGAAATCATTACCTAGGACTGCACTGCGCTCGTCGCCCAGAGATCTAAGATATTATATCTCTAAGCCCTGTAATTTCTATGGAAACATTGCTCTTCAAACCGGAACACAATTACTGCTTGGCGGTAGAATGACTGGCAAAGGTGTGGTACTTTCCCAGGCGGACTCTGCCAAGAGTCCTACCACTACTACAAGAACACTACTACCTGCGATTACGTTTCATATAAATTACTGACTATGTTCTATATATACCTCTTTTCGTAAGCTAAGCTAAATAAATAAATAATATTCGAACTCTTTGCTTATATATTTTTGAAGTGAAAACTTCTTTAGGCGCGCCTAGACAGATATTTCGTGGGCTGTGAATTGGGTTCTAGCATCACGCTCGGGTATGATAAGAAATCTTCGGGTAAACTCGGGACCATGGCTATTGGCCATTTAGAAATGCGTCAGCCAATGGCAAATGCTGAAAGGGTTTGACCTCGGCATCATGCCATGGCCATCTAGAAATGCATCAGCCAATAGGAAATGCTGACGCATTTCTAGATGGCCATGCCATGATGCCCAGGCCACGCCCTCCGGTTACACACGTGTAGTTTCCAAAGTAAGCTATCAAATTCTGAGTTATAAGTTTTTACTTCTATCGGCAGTTCCTATGACTGCCAATGTTTTTTTTTAATTGTCTAGTAGCCCAATCCACGTTTAAACCTGAACGGCTAAACGACCAAAAATATATTATACCTACTCTAAAGCAATTATTTTAAACGTTTGTAGTACGTAACAAAAACATTATTTGTAGCTACGTTGTGGCCCCGTAGACTTATCGCCTAAGGCGTAGCAATTCCGAAGCTTGGAAAATCGAAAAATCATCGGCTGGTCTATATTAAAATAGTATTTCTGCCTAAGAGTCAAAGAGAACAGTTAGATTTGCATATTTATTGGCCACCCGAGCCTCCCCAGGTATTGGTGTTGCTATACACTGCTTGAGAAATATGAGCTCAAGGAGCCAGTTGCAAAAGATCGATCAGTAATATTGTAAAATGGACACAACGGATAATAGTCCAAGATCCCAGAGCTGCCAGACGTTACCTATTTTCTGATGAATGAAATGTGGACGATTGAGTAAAGTTAGTAAGTACTTAGAACACATGCTTACTCGCTAACTTGCTTAGACGGTCAATTTTGAGATATGGGGTAATGAAGGTACATACAAACATTACTTCACGTATTTTCTAATAAGTGATTTTCACGTATGTTGTAGGCAATATTCTAAAAAACAAGGTTCCAATACTCCCAGACACTTTCCGTCGGCCGTTTTGCTTAACAACTCCAAAATAATAATTTAACTTCACTTAAATTCTCATGCTCCATTTGTAAATAAGTATGTTTGTCAGACAACTATTTTGAAGCTTTCTCCAATAAGATATCTAAGGGGGCAATCATCACCTACAGGTAATAATAAAATAAAGTAATAATAAGGAAAATAACAGAATCAGGAACTGCGCGGGTGAAACCACAAAGCTCTGCTCGTATGCTATAATGAAGGTTTGAATTTATTTTTACTTTTCTTCAACAAATACAGCTCAGAGTCGAACAATTTCTTCTCAGTGGCAACACTTGAGTTAACATCGCCAGGTGACAGGCGGGAGGTGGCATAATGGGGGGCGGCATAATGCGATTCCAAGTAGAGTCGGTTATTAACAGGCCAATTTGCCGCGGAGTTGTTTGTGAACGTTCCCGGGAATTTTAGCGTTCTTCTAATCGGTTGCGGACAAATGGTTTAGGAGATTGGTTTGTGTTCACGGATTTTACAAGAGTAAGTAGTTTAAATTTCAAATAATATGAAAACTATTGGGATGATGGCTGGGTCAATATACCATTGGAATTAATCCGTCAAGTAGATTATGAAAAAATATGCGCCATTATTTATTTTGATGATTTATCAAATCATTAAAAATCGATTAATATCTACCTAAACTAATAGTATAGAGCTGAAAAGGTTTTAAATTTGAAGGTGTCTCAGGAACAACAAGACCGATTAAGTCGGATTGGACCGACCTTACCACACGTGAGTTTTCCGTTGATTTATTTAAACATGAGTAACAACCACGTTAATTCCCAAGTTAAGATTTTGTTTTATATCCAGGGATATAAGAAGAGTAGACACATTTCAAATATGTGAACTTACATGAATCATCATCATGAACAGCCCACTAAATGTTCCCACTGCTGGGACACGGGGCCTAGGCTAGGATAGGCTTGATCACAGGTCACTGTGAGTTAAACTACCATCTTCACAAAATAGAATCTACTAACAGTTCCCTATGCAGAAGCTGTTTGCGAGAGAATGAAACTGGGGAGCATGTGCTGCTACGCTGTGAGGCCACGAAAAGTATAAGACTAGAATCGGGACTCTTTGAAGGAACTCCATGTAGAGAAACAACATCTGACGAAATGAGAGTGGAACTAGTTTGCCAGCGCCCCAAGGCCGTGCTCCGATATTTTAAAGAGCTGGGCTGGTTTGGGTAGGCTGGCCGGGGGGAAGTGCACAATACACCCCTAGCAGGACGTCAGTGCAGCTCGATCACCCCCACCCTGGGCCTTCTCTCGCAAGGAGAGAGTTAAGGCCATAATCCACCACGCTGACCCAGTGCGTGTTGGTGGATGACACATGAAGGTACATGTCGGTTTCCTCACGATGTTTTCCTTCGCCGTTTTAAGTTAGCGGCATTACGCACATGACTTCGAAAAGACAGTGGTGCGTGTGAGGTTTGAACCCGGGGTCTCCGGATCGGCAGTCGCCGTTCTCCCGACTAGACCAGCCGTAACTTACATGAATACTTACACTAAAACAAAGAGTTAGTAACACTCTCTCAGGAATCCATTATTTTTTAATAACCTTTGCAACCCTCTGTTATTGAGAATAAGTAACTGATATGATATCATTTTAAAGATAATGTGTCGATTTTCTGCAGCTATTTTATTTTAAGTAACATAATTATAGCAGTTGGCTTCAAATAGCTCTACTACCTTGAAAAGGTGTTAAAAAACGAAATGGTTACGTTATATCAGGCACAGATTTGCTCTTGTATGGAGTAAGTACTGTTTGTACTTTAGAGATAGAACGGCTAAATATCAGCTCGAGGTACTGGAATCGATAGAGAAATGTCCCAAAAGGCTCATAAGCAATGACACTCTTGTACAAAAAAAATATACTTCATAGTCTTAAACATCGCCGCTAGCTTATCGGTTTTTTATCGGATACACTTCACACATACACACATAAACGGTTGGAAATATTTTTGCTCAATCACTTCGGTACTGAATAGATACAACTCAAATACAATATGACTCAAAAGCTTTGGTCTCAAACTGGTGCTATTTTTATGTCGGAAAATACAGTTTTTTTATTATCTAAATCATAATAAGTTTCAATTCATATAAAGACTACGTATACAAACGAATACACACATTCGTATCTATAATTTAGGCCAATTGTCCACGTAGCTGCACGACATCCGCACGATTTTGACAATTGTCGGATGCAAGACGAATGCTTGCATCTTGCGTACAAATAATGAAGTCTGTGTCCACGAAACGACAACGACACGACAGCCGCACGTCTTGCGTTTGTTCGTAGGATGCATGCATTCGACAAAAGACGCGTGCGTGGACAGTAGGCCTTAGGATTTAAAAATGAAACCTCACCAACAATTCAGTGAAAAAACAAAAGAAAATCTATCCCATTATTTTCGAATCACCCCTCTTTCAGGACGCGGTTATCAAATCGTTAGGTTTTTTTTTTCTGCAATCAAGCCATATAACTCCCATCCAGCTACGATATTCGATAACTCCCTAAATTAGGGTGTCAACTTACCAGATACGTACCTACTGCTTTATATAATACTAGCGGCTCGTCCCGGCTTCGCACGGGGTCAATGTTTTTTGCTAAGTAGGTTTGCTAAATGAAACGTACATGACCATTTTTTTCCAAATGATCAAAATTAGAAACCAAACCTTTTTTTTGTTAGTTAATTTATTGTTTAAATAATCTCCTCACAACGAAACCATAAAAAATTGAAATAATTGTAATTATCATGCATCTACTCGAAAAACCGCCATTATTTGGATTTTGTACTTACACCAACGTATAGGCAATTCCATTACGAACATTTTGGTAGAAATATTTTTTTCAAAAGACCAAAATCTGATTATATAAAGAGTTTAATCTAAAATTTGCGTGTAAAACAGCGACAAATCCTACTGTTTCTCACTTGCTCTTTCTTGCGGTGTGCGATGAGGTAAGAAATACTCAAGGTCATTTGCTCGGGGTACGGCCTTAATATGAAGTTAGTTAAGTCGAAAATGATGAGATAACTCGGTTTTTACGGTTTTGACGGTCAATGTGCGCGCGTATTGTAAAAATTTACTCTCATCATATTTCCCTAACGCGTCAAAGTATGTAAACCTAACTTGAATAAATATATTTTACAAGACCTTAATATTCCAATATAGTTTAAATAATAAATACAGACATTTGCCAAATACATTGGACACACAGACTTACATTCACATTTTTCCGTATAGTAAGATAGGACAGAACATTATCGTAAATCCTGCCGCTGCGCTGGTTAGATCTGAGTAGAGCATAATGGCTTTTGAAATTAGACGCAAAAACTGAATCGGTGTTTTATTGAACTGAAGAACATTGATCAATGGCATAGTTATGCGATAACTAAGTACTAATGTGGATGTGGATATATTGTTTTCTTAGTCGACAAACGTGTAGGCGATTGAACTCATAAGAAAGTTTAGAAGCAAGCAAGCTATTCCAAAGATTAGGTGTTCTAGTAACGCAAGTGGATTCAAACCTCTCGTTCGAGTTTTCGGAATATCAGCCAATAAACGATATCGCTTTCTGAAGCTACGAACAGTCTGATATTACGCTTAGCTGAATTTAGACGACTGAATTTAGTCGCTACTGAATTCAGTGAAGTGCAATAGCATTCAGTAAGCTAGCATGCTAAATTCAGACGCGGAGATTGCTTGCTTCTAACTTTCTTCCGAATTCAGTCCACTAACCTTGCTTCTAAATTTTCTTTTAAATTCAGTCACTCAATTTAGCCAAATGTAATAAATAATAAAGCCTTTTAAACACACTAACTACCGCTATCTGATCTGATTTGGAACTTTTTTTTACAACTGTTATGAATTCAGAGTAAACGTAATAAATTTATTTAAATGTAAGAATTTATATTGACAACTGTTCGATCTTTCTCATATAAAATCTTAAATAAGAATGCCAATCACCGGCTTCGCTTCATCTACGTATAACCCCTTCAAAACTCTTTTTGAGATGGCGGGTAGAAGTGAATGGTTCCACACCGGCGTCATCTATACTAAATTTTACCAGTCATACCCATTTCATTAAATAATCAGATACTTGTTCTTCTATCTGACACATATTTAGACTCAAATCCCAGTATTAAATATAATACTAAAAGCGAAATATACTACAAACAAGTACAGATGACAACACAAGATACATATGTTATCACCTGTATTTTGTTTGCCGTGTATTTCACTATAGTATTATTTATAATACTGGGATTTGAGTCTAAATATGTGTCATTTAGTGTAGAGGGCGCCGGTGGGATACCATTCACTACTACCCGCCATCTCAAAAGAGTTTTAGAGGGGTTGGCGCTATAAGTAGATGGAGCTAAGCCGTTGAAGAGCATTCCTTTGTGAAATTTTATATGGGAAAGATCGAACAGTGGTCAATATAAAGTCTTACATTTATTTAATTGGTTTACTTTTACTCAATTGATAACATCAGAAGTGCTATGAACACCACGCCTGGAAATCACAACGGTGATGAGAAATAATCGGAAAAGCAAGCGACGCCCGCAGTTAGTTAAAAATGTTATTCTTGGATCAGTGGTTTCAGTAGAGCGTAATGTACACGTGAGTAAGCAATAGTTTAATATTACGATTACTTTGAAGAAATGATTTTAAAAATTGTTTTAACCTTGTTATCTAACATTGCATTTCAATTGAAATCAGCGACAAGTAAAAACTATTTTAATTATTATCTCGTAAAGGGGTATTATCGTGTGAGAGTAAAATAACCTTCAATTCCGGGAACTGCAATCAGAACATTTCGTAGAATGAAACATATTCGGTTTTTTTAAAAGTTTGTGGATACTGTCTTACGAAACTTTATGAAAGGGTAACTTATTTTGTGGACGAGTTATTGCGAGGCACAGCAACCATAGATAAAAAGTGTTAATCTAAGTGTTAAAGTGTTAGATATTGGTTTAAATATCTTTCAGGGAAACTGTTTGAAAAAGGTCATGCATGAAAACATAATACAGTAATAATAGAAAGTGTTACATCTTTGATTTGAATTTGGTTACCATAGTTGGGTTACAAAGTGGTTATATTCAGTGCAGTTATAAGATACCCTTATGGTTGAAATTAGAAAGATTTTAGTCAGATGATGCCGAGCTATGTACGTTACCAATGAATTGTTTTGGTATTGTTTAAAAAAATGAGACCCTTTAATTCGCTATAAATATCACTTGGGAGCGTTTATAAAAACTACATAGAAGGCGATATGTGAGAAAAATATGAAACCTGGAATAGGTACGATTAGTAGACTTTGAGATATATGTAATTGAAAGTCAAAGCCAATCGAGCAGTGCAATGGCTCTAGGATGTTGTCAGGTATTATGATTGATTGCTGATGAGTTAACGTTTGAATAACGTAGTGAAGTGCAATGGCTTCGATCCATTGACAAAGTAAGCGTTAGTGTGAAACCGTAATATCTTGGACATAAACTGACGTACTTAGTGTCGCCTAAGAGTGTAACTGCTAGAGAAAGCATTAAGAGTGAACATAATGAACTTTGACTTTGACTTTGACTTTGACTATGACTTTAATGCCGCGTATCTAGAGTTACCAGGCGGCAGCTAGGGAAAGGTGTATGTTTGAGATTTATGGAGAGTGTGGGTAATGTAGTGACGTACCTCGAGTTGCGACAATGTGGCGGCGCAACTGCTTGGGAAAGCTATTCATTACTCATCTTAAGTGGATTTATGGAGAATGTGGTAATGTAATGACGTACCTTGAGTTGCGACAATGTGACAGCGCAACTGCTTGGGAAAGTTACTCACCTTAAGTGGATATTACTGGAAGAGTAAAATTAACTTTGATAAAATTAATAAATTGTACATTTTGTTCGCAGCAACTACACCAGACTGTGACACTGCCAAGGTTGGCAGCGTGCGCAGGAGGGCCGTGTTATCACCTGTATTTTATTTGCCGTGTATTTCACTATAGTATTATTTATAATACTGGGATTTGAGTCTAAATATGTGTCATTTAGTGTAGAGGGCGCCGGTGGGATACCATTCACTTCTACCCGCCATCTCAAAAGAGTTTTAGAGGGGTTGGCGCTATAAGTAGATGGAGCTAAGCCGTTGAAGAGCATTCCTTTGTGAAATTTTATATGGGAAAGATCGAACAGTGGTCAATATAAAGTCTTACATTTATTTAATTGGTTTACTTTTACTCAATTGATAACACATACTCATTATTAAACTTACTATTAATACCTCATTATTAGTCACAATCAAAACAACAAATTGACATCAGAGCTCAACATTACCAATATTATTCTACGGACTTTGAACACCAAAATCAGAATGACTAAAATAACCCCATTTCATCATTATTCAAATACAAGATCAATATTTATAAGCAAGGGTTACAACAACTTTATAGAAGGGTGACGGTAAAAGGGGGCGGCAGGTGGTTGTTACAGTGAACAATAAAACAGGGATGTGGCAGTCAAACACAGTTTCCACTACGTACACTCTTAGTTTCTAATAAACAAATTAATGTCTAATTAATTAGTTACTATATCAACTACCTACTATATCACAGCTAAAAAGGTTTGTTGTTTAATCTCAGGCACTATTATTATAAACCAATTTCAAAAATTATTTAACTGTTGGATATGTATGTACATATACTTGATCCCTGAGTGCTATATATAGACTATAATAATATTATATTACCATGAACCACAGTCGAAGCCAGGGCGGATCGCTGGTTATTGTTAACTTACCTAAAACTAATAATCGCTGATCGACGCACGTAAGAAAGCGTAGAAGCACGTACCTACTTATGTAGTAAAATTTAGTATACCTATAAGCGGATGACAGCGGTCGAGCGAACAGTCTCTCGCCTCGCGTCACTTGTATATATAAGATCAATATGGTCAGCAGTTTCGCTCGACCGTTGTCATCCGCTTATTTACTAAATCTTACCACATAAGTAAGTACGTGCTTCTACAAAAGTAATAAATTTGGAAAAAAAGTTAAACTTTAACACACTATCTACGCCCCGTAGGTAGTTTTGACCGCGCAGTTTTCCTGCCCATTATTTGTATGTTTTAAACAGTAGCTTATATAATTATGTAAGTACTTTCGGACTATAATCTTACTGTTTTCTAAATTTCAACCCAACCCGTTCAGACGTTTTGACTTGATTGAGCAACAAACATCCAAACATGCAAACTTTCGCATTTTTAATTTCAGGGCAATATAGGACGACTATAATGCAATTTAATTTATGTATGTACATGTCGATGTCGCGCTATCGCTCCGAAACTAAACCGGCTACATTGACATGTCGGTGAAGGGAACTAATAAAATTTTCCCCAAGTCTTAGAGAATTTTCACTTCAAAATGTTTGTATTCGAATCTCGCCATTGATATAACTAAGTAAAGGAAGATGAGGTATGCTCTAACATAAAGACAGCATAATGTGGCGAACATTTCACACAAGCATACGCAATGTGCACATAGCTTCACTTCCATCGTGAGATACGTTTGAATGAATGACAAAGACATCATGACAAGTGGGCAGTAGTAAAAATTACAAAACATACAAAGTCAGGCCTTGAGAATAATAGGGGGATTTATTAGAACTACTCCAATACACACGATGGAAAGTGAACTCTGTGTACCGCCACTGCATTTAAGAAGAAGATATTTAGGCACAAAATATTGTTTAAAGATACGAGCATTAACAGGTAACGAAACAATTGCATTGTTATCCCAGTTACATTCCCATTGCTTTTTATCAAATAGTAGATACGGGTACTGGTCTAGAAAAAGAATTCCTTTGCTTGTTAGCATTTTTGATACAGTTAAAACTGAAAATATACACTCATCTTCTCCACTTGATACCTTCTGTTTGAACTCATGGATAAATGACTTTAATTGTGACGATATCATTTCTACTAATTTAGATTGCGTTAGAAGTTCGAGAAAAACTTGTAACACTAATATAATGAAATTTGAGATCCTTAAAGAGCTTAGTGATAAATATTGCAACTGGAATGTTCTATATACAGACGGTTCAAAGGGCAAAGATGGACGAGGAGCGGCTTTCTATGACCCTACAATAAACCCAGATAATAGTGTTAACAATAATTGCTTCAGAATTGTAAATAATTATAGTTGTATAATGTCAGTGGAACTCATAGCAATATCGGAAGCACTCTCTTATACCCAAAATAACGATCGGCGTAAAACTGTTATTTGTACCGACAGCAAAAGTGCACTCCAACATATCACACGTTGCACCTTTGGTAAGAGAGGATTATCAACAGCTTACAAAATCATATCGCAATTGCAGGATTTATATGATAAAAACTTTCAGATTAAATTGCAATGGGTCCCATCGCATATCGGACTGAGAGGTAATGAAGAGGCTGACACACTAGCAAAAAGAGCAGTTTAATAGAATGACAGTGAAATAGAAGGAAGGGAATTTAATATATTACCAAATTACTCAGAGTTGTTACCTAAGTACAAAAAAGAATGTTACAATATTTGGAAGCAATATTTTAATGAGAGGTCAATTGAAAAGGGAATATGGTACAAGACTATTGTGTGTGAACATCCACATATACCATGGTTCGCGAATTTGAAATTGTCACGTAAACATTTAGTTATAGCCCATAGGTTAAGGACAGGCCATAAATATGCCATTAAAAAAATTTGCCTATTTAATGGGGAAGGCAGATTCACCAAACTGTGACACATGTGGAGTGGAGGAGGATGTACATCACCTATTGGTGGAGTGCGTCCGCCTCCAACGCGAGAGAGGGTTACTTGAGATGAGCTACCAGCTGAGTAGCCTCGACGTGGCAAGATTTCACCAAGTGCTGGCTGAGCCTGCGTCAGACGCGGCCAGAGACCTGTTCAGATATGTGGCTCACCTCAACTGACCATACTACGTGCTGAAATAGCTCTTTACGCCTAACTACCTTAATACCTAGCCACAATTGTTATTAATAATGGGACCGTCATGTGATTAGTCATAAAAGTCCCAAAAAAAAACTGATTAAAAAAAATAAAAAAAAGTAGGTAGTAAGTAGGTAGGTGCAAATGAGATAGCTATACATTACATTAGTTTAGATTTTTTTTTAATTGTTAGCGAACGTCCACTTAACTTGTGGCTCCTGTTACGACTGAGACTCAATCAGGAGACGTCACCTGATTTTGCATTGCCATCGTAGAAGAGCGCGTGCCGCTTAGTGTTTTAAGAGTTCAATGAATCTCGCAGAAATTTAATTCCACATCCCTGTCTGTTTGTTCAGTGGGTAGTGACGAATCAATGATTGCGCCTTGTAATTTGTTATTAGCAAAACATAGTAAAGCTTTTACCAGGTACCATCGTACTAGGCGGGTTAGTTCGAGGGTCGAGAGCTGAGTAGTTGGGAGTCAATTGGCATAATCTGACGGATCCATTAGGATTTTGAGGCTAATCGACACCTTTGAAGTGGTAATATTGAGATAGGTATTGCGAGAACCGAATGAATTTATCAAAAACATTTTCAATAGGTATGCTGGTGTATGTAATATCATTAAACTAGGATATACCTTCAGTAACTGACATAATATAGGTCTTATATACTACTACTAGCGGTTACCCGCGACTTCGTCCGCGCAAAATAAATACTAAGGTAACTCAGGCAGTACCTATTTGTAAACCCAGACACATGTACGGTTACTAAAAACCGCTTATAATAAAACAATTTTACACAATTTCAACAAAATCGGTTCAGTTGTTTAGGTGTGAAAGCTCCAATTTCATCCCCATACAGTTATAAATTACAAAATTGCTAGAACAAACATTTATTTGCTTCGTGTCAAATGCCTATATACTCGTACCTACAGAGTTTCATGGTTTTATGATCTACGATTGGGAGCTTCCATAAATACTTTCATCTCCCTTTTCGACCCCAATTTCATCCCCGTACAGTTCGAAATTACGAAACAGATAGAACAAACATTCGTTTGCTTCGTGTCAAGTGCCTATATACAGGGTTTCATGGTTTTATCTTCAACGATTGGGAGCTTCCATAAATACCTTCATCCCCCTTTTCGACCCCAATTTCATCCCCGTACAGCTCGAAATTACAAAACGGATAGAACAAACATTCGTTTGCTTCGTGTCAAGTGCCTATATACAGAGTTTCATGGTTATATCTTCAACGGTTGGGTACTTTTATATTGACATTCATCCCCCATTTCAACCCCAATTTCACCCCCCTTCAGTGCGAAGTTACGAAACTGATATAACAAACATTCGTTTGCTTCGTGTCATGTGCCTATAAACAGTTTCATGGTTTTATCTTCAACGATTGGGAGCTTCCATAAATACTTTCATCCCCCTTTTCAACACCAATTTCATCCCCGTACAGTTCGAAATTATATAATTGCTAGAACAAACAATCGTTTGCTTCGTGTCAAGTGCCTAAATACAGAGTTTCATGGTTTTATCTTCAACGGTTGATAACTTCCATATTGACATTTATCCCCCATTGCAACCCCAATTTCACCCCCGTACAATTTGAAATTACAAAATTGATGGAACAAACATTTAATTGCTTTGTGTCAAGTGTCTAGATACAAAATTTGATAACTTTGAAAATGATGAATTTTCATACAACCGTTCATCCCTTGTTTCACCCTCTTAGGGGTTGAATTTCGCAAAACCCCGTCTTAGCGAGCGCCTACTTGCTATAAGGGACCTCCATGCAAAGTTTCAGATTCCTAGCATTTGTAGTTTCTGAGATTCCTTGATGAGTGACCTTCCGCTTTTATATACAGGGTTATTGGTAATCAGCCTGCATCCTTTTAAGGGGATGTTAGGTACATTCGATACGTCAACTTTTGTTCTACAGTTTTAAAAAAATGTGTTTTTTTTTCTTTTACAAAAAAAATAAAAAAAAAATTTGCACGGTCTAAAAGCATCGAACTCTTTGTAACAATGCGTAACAAGAGCGCGTACGCTATTTAACGCGCAAAAAATGATGTACCGAAGTGAATAAACACTAAAAAGTCGCTAAACAGTACAAAAAAGGGCAACAAACACTATTTTTTTTTGGGTTATATATTGAGTTTTAACGAAAGTTGTAGAACAAAAGTTGTTTGTTTAAATATACAGAACGTGCCCTTAAACGGATGCAGGCTGATTACCAATAACCCTGTATATAGATTGGTCTACTCAAGGCTTATGCAATAGGAAAACCCGTAAAATGTTTACGGAAATTTTCGGCAAAATGACGGCAAAAGAATTATGGTTCTCACAAAATAAAATTCCCGTTTTGTTATTTGAAAAGATCATTAAGAGTGCGCCTAATGCCAGGGAAAAATCAGTTTTCACCCGCGCGACGCGTTTCTTAATACGATATACATAAGGTCTAGAATAGCATGACACAGTTTGGAGAAAAAATCAATATTAAATCAGGAGACCATTTTTGACCAAGTTTTATTAAATTACTCAATAATTAAACATAAATTTAAAAAAGTGTTCGGTTACTTTACTAGAAGGTACAATTAAGAATTTTATTACCAAAAAATAATGTGGGGTCATCTCTGATAATTTCGAGTACTCGAATTGAAACGGGTTTTTTCGGTGTCATTTTAATTTTTTTATTGTAAAAAACTCTGATATATTTTTAAAATTCTATTCGGTTATTGTGCTTCTTCTTGATTGTACCCACACGACAATATTTTTTTGTCTTAGTTTTTAGTTTCTTTACTTCAGTGAGCGGCGTCGAAAATGTCCATTTTTCGTTTTCTGGCACTAGGCGCCCTCTTAATTTGTAGGTATATACTCAGTAAAAATCAGTTAATTTGATGTGTTGATTTAACAGACACTCCAATTTTACTACCTATTGTTTTTGATTTATTTAGCCGTGAAATTATATCCGCACTTAGGTACAGTCTGTCTGGGGTAAAACTACCTAGATACTTACTATATTATACTATATTTTATCTACAGTTTTTTGAAAAATCAATTTTCTCGCGCTAGTTTTCCTTCACCGTTGAAGTTAGTGGTGATGACAAATTTGTGTATCTTCTCTTGAAAAATAATTAGAAGTGCAGCTGGGATTGGAAGCTACGACCTAACGGTTGTGAATCGCACTTTGTTAATCTAATCACTCTATGATATAAGAAGGTATGTAGGTTCTAATCATACAATTTGAAATATAAAACAAAATAAAAAAAATCGCATGGTAAATGCTGATAGAGGGCGTGGCCTGGCCATCATGGCATGGCCATCTAGAAATGCGTCAGCATTTCCCATTGGCTGACTTAAATCATAGAGTGATTAGATTAACAAATTGCGATTCACAACCGTTAGGTCGTCGATTCCAATCCCAGCTGCACTTCTAATTATTTTTCAAGAGAAGATACACAAATTTGTCATCACCACTAACTTCAACGGTGAAGGAAAACTAGCGCGAGGAAATTAATTGTCAAACCATTTGGTTCTCCTGATTATTTCCATAGCAGACCAGGAAAGTATTTTAAAAACCGTTTGAAAGGCAATATTTCCAGTTAAATTAAATGCTACAGAGATAAAACATCTGATATCTCTGGGCGCAGTGCAGTGCTAGGTAATGATTTTGACTCTTTATGTTCCAATAGCTGTGTGTCACTGTGCTGTTATGGACAGGCATGTTGTTAACCATCAGGGACATACATATCTCGTCACTCTATTCCTACTGTAAAAATATGGTGTTTTTGAAGTGAAAACTTCTTTAGGCGCGTCTAGACAGATTTTTCGTGAGCTGTGAATTGAATTCATTCATCACGCTCGGGTATGATAAGAAAGCTTCGGGTATACTCGGGACCATGGCTATTGGCCATCTAGAAATACGTCAGCCAATGGGAAATGCTGAAAGGGCGTGGACTGGTCATCATAGCATGGCCATCTAGAAACGCATCAGCCAATGGGAAATGCTGACGCATTTCTAGATGGCCAAGCCAAGATGGCGAGGCCACGCCCACCGGTTACACCTGTGTAGTTACCAACGTAAGCTATCAAGTTCTGAATTATACGTTTTCACTTCTATCGGCAGTTCCTATGACTGCCAATTTTTTTTTTTACAACTGAAGACTGGCAAATCGTCACCAACATCTCTGAGGTTGCAGTCGTTCAGAAACGACGACTACCGCTTACCATCAGGGTTTACCTGATGCCAATGCTTACTGCCACTCATCCTACAAAATAATACACGTAATAAATACTCCCAGCTCAGCGCACATTATGTATTCTTAGCGCTGGCACTGGAGACTATGGGCCCGTGTTCGTCCGATACAGACAGACAGACAGACAGACAGACAGAAACTCTTTATTATGCACACTAGTAAATTACAAACACTTAAACAATAACTTAATGCCATAAATGGCGGCTTTATCGCTAAAAGCGATCTCTTCCAAGCAACCATTAACAGCAGGAAAACAAGTCAATAAGATACAGTGAGGATAGAGTGCAAAAGCAAAAAAATATTTATTATGAAAGATCTTTCTAAATGTTTGGTCCTCGCTTCAGGGGATCCCAGAACTGGCGCCTACTTTGCCCAAAGGCTCAGTTTAGCTATACAAAGAGGCAACACTGCCAGCATTCTCGGTACCCTGTAGTGATCTGTAGTGATCTCGACGGCGTGTTTAATTTGTAAATTTGTTTATTTTAATGGTATGGAATAATCATTTTATTTAGATTTGTATATATTTCTAAATATTGTAAATAATAAATACTACTAATTGTAAAACAAAACCTATCCCGTATCAAAGCATTGCACTCCATACATAAATTCGAACCTTGACACATTCCATTCCCTATCATCAAGTTTAATTTAACAAGCATCCAAAACATCCATTGCCCGAAATTTCTCCCCTACCCCTAAATACCAGCCCTTAGATTCCCTAGGGATAGGGTTGCACACAATGGCAACACTTGTCAGCCCTAGTGTTCATAATGATAGCATTTGCTCGAAAGGGGTGCTTTTGTTAGGGTGCTTTGGAATGGGGTTTAATTTTTCGGTTCTTGGTTTAATGATTGTTAGTACAGAAAAAGTTTCTTTGATAAAATTGACAATATCGTTCAAAATGCTTACTGCTACAGGTTCAAGTAATTATTTAAATTTATATAATCAAAATAAAACAGGTAGTAGTTGGCGACCTTATTATTAAGAGTGATTTCTTCCAGGCGAATGTAGGACGCATTACGATATTTTTGATTAACGAGATGCGGAAGTAAAATAAGAAGTGATAGATACATTAACATCTATACCTAATAATAAAAAACAAATAACAAGCAATAAGAATAATACACCTTTAATACGTTATAATAGTTGTGCATTCGTACATGTAGTACACAACTACAAACAAAAATATACCAATGCATTAAAATATTAAAGCGTTATGGGGTTTAAAACATATACATGCATACATAGTTGACATTTAATATAATTCTAATAATTTTATTAAAATTATAATAAACATTTAATATAATTTTAGACAAACAGACATCTTTCAAGACAACCTTTTGGTGTTGAGACATTGGACACGAGAGGGCCGGGACGGAGGTCGTCTCATTTTCAAAAGCCTTTCCAACCGCTTGGTCGACATGACACATGACGCCAGACCAAAATACTGATATTACTTTTATTTGGCCCAACGCTTAAGCATTCTGTCATTACACACTTCTTACTGGTAGTGGGGTTGTATTGATCATTTTGGTTATCTTTAGATCTCCTTTAGTCTATGGATAATTCAGATGTGCTCAGTGAAAATGATTAGGTAAATTACAGTTTTAAAAACAGTAAGCAACTGGTTTAACGGACACAAGCAAAGCGTTCCGCAGCTAAACAGTCTCAAATAGTAACTAGCCGTAGAAAGTTTCACTACATCCCTGTGTTTGCAGGAAAAAGTTGTTTTTAGATCTGAGCTACAGAGAGTGTACATTGCTCCAGAAACTTTAAATATATTTGAAATATCGCAATGGTTTAAATAATACGTTACATAGAAGAAATACAATAATTATGACTAAAACCAGCAAGGAGAATGGGAGAGCCATTTGCGCTACTCCAGAGCACCTATCTTAATAATCCTACAACTGAATCTTCTTAATATTATTATCTTATATATAAAATTCTCGTGTCACAGTGTTTGTTTCCTTACTCCTCCGAAACGGCTTTACTGATTTTAACCAAATTTTATATGCATATTCTGTAGGTATGAGAATCGGCTACTACCTATTTTTCATACCCCTAAGTGACAAGGGTTGTTCACTAAGGCAAAACAACGTTTGCGGGGTCAGCTAGTTATTTTATATAAATCTCCATTCACGATGTTTGTCCGCGATGGATTCCTAAACTACTTAACCGATTTTAAATTAAATTGGCATACCGTGAGCAGTGTGGTCCAACTTGAGAGATAGGATAGTTTTTATTTCGATTAATAGTCTTTAAATGACAATATCCGAGCGCAGCCGGAATGGGCCGCTAGTATTATATATGTAAAAAATTGGATGTTTGTTCATCTGTTGTTTAATCACGTCAGGTTGAAATTTGGAACACAGATAGATTTTTATGTATTACATTTTAACTACGGAAACCCCATGGCTAAAACCACGGGTGCTTCTAGTTGTTAGTAAAATAATTAAACCGTTCCATAGTATTTTATCAGTTTTTGCTTATTCTACTTAACATCGAGATTGATTGCTGTGTTACCCTCCGATTTATTTTCTCCCATACTATCAGTAATAAGTGAATACCTATAGATCCTCATTGTCTATTCCCCCGTGGAACATCGGGATTAGCATTCAGGCGGCCAAACACTGGCTGCAAACAGTTCGACATGTTACTTAGCTTCATTAGTTAAGCTAGCGCTTGGACTTTGGGTATGCTTGACTTCGAAATAAAGAAAAATATTCAGAAATGGTTGTAAAATTACCACCGTATTATTTACTTTTTACAAATATGTCTGTATATGGGTTTCCATGTTTCATAGGCATGGTGATTGAAAAAACTAATTAATTTTTCCATCAGTTACTAAAAAGTATTATGCCCATATTTTTCTCTTTTGTTTCACAAACAAAGAAATACAAAGAAATAGCGTTTAGAAGTAGTAGTGAGTTTCATGTTTCTCTCCATCCTTCGGTTGCCTGGAAGAGATAGCTTTTAGCGATAAGGTCGCCACTTGATTCACTTGTTCTAAGCTAAGTCTCTTTGTTTTGTAAGTTTTATATTGTGGACAATAAAAAGTTTCTATCTATCTGTCTATCTAAGTCGAGTAACGTTACGTCCATATACGATTTTTATGAAGACACAACCCCCGCGCTTCTACCGCCTAACGAAAAACGCTTTGACGCTTTGATGCTTTGACATTGCTGTCTCTTTTCTTCTCGCTTGAAATGAAAGAGACGGGAATGCCAAAGCATCAAAGCGTCAAAGCGTTTTTCGTTAGGCGGTAGACTCCCCGGACTTCGGGAACTTGGTGATATAAATCTCTGTCGACTTTTAGTAAAAAAAATACGTATCCTATATATAATAGTCCCATATATTTCTTTAATCTACCTACCTGACGGACTTAATTAGTCCGTTAATTAATGATTCTAATTGAATGGTATATTTTTAACCTATTCATCCTCCCAATTCTGTAGTCAAAGTAATATCAGCAGCTATCTGGATCCCATAGTAAAATCTTTGCTTGGTTTTGATAATAGTTAGTAGGTATAGTGTCTACCAATATTTTTGTTAATTCGGAAAATTTTTGGAGGTTCTATTCCCACCCAGGGCAAATACTTTTATCTTTTATATCTGGCTTCCATAACACGAGCTTCCGCGAAAAAAGGAAGAAAATAAATAGCGTAACAAGTATTGTTCAAAACAAAATCCCGTACATCAGAGTTCGTACTTTCCATTTCAGAATGGCCGTGGAATGGCCACCATTTTATTTTTGAGTTATTTTTTTCTGATATTCCATGACAAAAACTGTAATTTTATGTTCAAATAAAATTACATACCTACAATCTTTACATTGGTCCGTTTATTAAAAAATTAGTTGTACGTTTATTTTATAATCGATAAGAAAATTACCTCAAATCACCCGGAAAATAACGTCAAAATAATTATTTTATGTGCCATTGTAAAACAAAAGACGTTTTTAAACTTAATTTGAATTTGTTACAATTATGTAGTGTCTCTACAAAAAATAATTGGTACCTATGGAAAAAATGGCGACTGCCTCAAAATCAAAGGTTATTGATCGCATTATACGGGTAATTTGTCAATAAAATGAACTGTTATCTGCCTTTTCAATGTCGCTAGTCTTACCCCGAAGAAGCTAGACGAAGCTAGGCTGTACAGCAATATTACACCAATACCCCACTTTTCCTTATTGCTCACGTAGAGATTATAATTATTGTGTTTAACTTTTAAACCGTAACTATGTATGACGATAGACAAATTATAAGGTTTATATTGTTTAATTAAGCACTGGCAGCTCACTTTATCATTTCACTGCACCTTTTCGCCAAGGCGATGGACTAGGCCCTGAACAAGTGCGGTTTAACGGATGATGACCTCCAAAAATATCCTAGAAAATATCGGTGTCCTTACGATGATTTCCGTCACCGTTAAAGCCAACCGTGATGACAAACATGCGGTAAAGGCGGAATTATTGGAACCTACAAGCCTTGAATATTTTTGAAATCTAATGTATTTAATTTCATTCTAATAACAACATAAATTAAATGTGAAAGATGAATTTTTGGCGGTTTGAACATTTGTTGCTCAATCATTTCAAATTGAATAAATCAGTCTAAAATTAAGAATTATGATGCCTAAAATTATAGTGTAGAATTGTTCACATAGGTTGAATTTTTATTCTAAAAAACATGAGTAGCTTCGGGAATAGGTCTTTTGAGACAAGTAATAGAAAATGAAACGAGTATGATACGTGCCCGATAGTAAGCGACACGTCTGCCCATAACAACACAGTTTCACGCAGCTATTGGAACATGAAGAGTCCAGATAATTACCTAGCACAACACTGCTCTCACGTCACTCAGAGATATAGGAAAAATATAAAAAATACTATGCGGATGCAGTCAAAGGCAGGATTATAGTGTGTCTATAAACGCAAATATATTTTTTTTGCGTACAGACCAACGATATAACCTTTTTCTTTAACATTATTCAATCATCATCAGCATTCATATCGTATTCCGTACAGCGCGCCGCTAACAAACTGAGGGCAATCACAAGGGACCAATCAGATATCGGATTCAGCATTACTTATTCAATAAGTCTCATGTACAAAAATTAAATTAACTGGAATTCCGATAAAATATTATGTTAGGTTTAATATAGAAAAATATACTATTTCATCGTCTTTTTAATCCTCGGCGCAAAAACCAAACAATGCATATAAGTTTGGCATACAGTTTCTGTATCTGTATTCTAGCTCTCGAACGGATGAACAAATTTTGATTTTGATTGTTTGTTTGAAAGCTGAACTAGTAAGAAGTGTTTTTAGTAACTTTTTGTGAAAACGGTTCAACAGTTTCAAAATCATTAGCTCTTTTGTTACCTCCGATACTTAAAACGTACTTACCTATAACTTGTCTGAGCCTGTGGTAGGAATCTTAGACGCATAATGACTAGTTTTATTTGAAATATGTAACCTGAAATATGAAGCATTTGCGGTGGGGATTATTAAAAAACTAAAAAATCTGTATTTACTCATCAAAGTGAATACGTTTTTTGCCGTATTAGGCATTTTTTGAGAGGGGAAAAATCTATTGAATTTCCGACACTAACAGTTACTGACACCGCTGATTATAAATATGCTTATAATAATCATCCACTATTGGATGTATGTCGATCCATGTAGCGATCTAGGGGAGAAGCTTCCCATAAATCACCACATTACACGGTCTTCTGCTGTTTGCATCCACTTGCTGCCAGCCTTCTTTCGGAGGTCATCGCTCCACCTCGCTGCAGGATGCCCCACTTTACGCTTGCCAGTACGCGGTCTCCACTGTGGAACACGTCTATCTACCCCAGTGGTTATCGGTTCTTCTACAGATGTGACCGGCCCATTGTTACTTCAGCTTACTTATTAAGTATGCAGATACATAAGTATATATCACCGTAAAATTGTAAACACCGGATATAATCTATGCGTTCAATTGTACTCCTACAGTAATGTGATGAATAAATCACCTACCCAAAGATACCTTACAACTCTAATTCTAGTTGTAAGACTTTACATACAATATATGCACCTAACATATATTTCGTCCCAAAACAAAATAAAGAATTTATTTGTATGAAACATGGTAAATTTTCACATACAAAACATCGTAGGTACAGGTGATATTTGGGGTGTTAGCACAAACATGTGAAATGTTTGTGTTTGCCGAATTTGGCGTACAAATTAATGGACAAAAAGTACCTCTTTGCCTTTACCCTCAGTATAATATATGTTTATGTCGAAATCACCGTTAACAGAGACAAAGGAAGATTTAGAAGTGAACTGTATAGTGTATACCCTAACTACTGACTTACTGAAAATTCTAACAACGTCCACGACTATTTGATATTCTTCAACTCGGCGTCGTAACCCCAACTTTTAGAATGGCTTAAGACAAAGCTGCTCAACCGTTTCATTTATCGGGTCAATTGGTAACTTAATAAATTGAATACGGTAACTAGTTGGCGGAGAGTCGGTCAAGTCACGTGATGTTTATTTTAACAAACTTTGTTAACAATCAGAGTGTGAGCTTTTCATACATTATTATCTACAAGTGATTATAATTAAAGGGGTGTATTTCAAACAAAAATATTTTTATAAATAGTAATATTTTTAACATAATTGTTATTTACTACTTTTTCAGTACCACCTATCAAACAACATAAAAAAAGAAAATGTATTACTGATATTAAAAAAAAGCTCTCACTGTCGCATCAAACCTAACTGAAATATGGCATTGCTATGGTTCAAGTCTACTCAAAACTACCTGCCTGCCAAACCTGCCAAAAATAACATTGTCTCGTTGAACTCGTTTAAAAATTCTGTATGACTTAAGTGAAATCCTTTTTTCTCTGACAGTTTATTTATTGTTAAAGGTTTAGAGATCATCTTCATCAAAAGAAGATATACCACCGGTAAAAAATAATATTTTCAGTTAGAGTATTATTAATTGATTTCAAAACTTATCGTGGATCACGTACCTCGGGAATTTTACTTAATTTATGGTTGGTAATATGATATATATAGTATGATATAATGTATGGTATGGTAAATACCCTTGTTGTTAGTGATTCATTAAATACTGGTAACTTTTTTTTTATAATTTTAAGGGAGTTTATTATTTTTTTACGCGGGCTGTTTAAATTTCTGCAGATCAAGTTACAGCCAGCGGGCAAGAAGTTGGGTAGCCTTGCCTTAAACATTTAAACCTGGATCATACACCTGGGTAGATTCATCCTGCGGTTGCGCTTGCCAAGATAGTCAAGAAAATTCACTAGATTCAGTCTGCAATTCAAATGGAGTATAAGCGTATATTCAATTACTTGTGCTTAGGGTTTTGGATACATTTGTAATAATGGATATTATAATTATATTAGATCCTAACATTTGAAATTGGTGTTTTGTCGTACTGGCCACTTCGATTTCAAATAGCTCTTCTTTTGTTAGGAATTCCAAATTCAAATTACAGCTACTCAGCTTTTGTGTTTTGAAAACCGCAATTCATTTGTTTTTTTTTTCTCCATTGTTTTTTCTTTCGGTTACTCAGGTTACAAAATGGAACATGAACTTAAATTTTCACTTGGGAATAAGTACAAGACTCAGTTCTCAGATCAAGTTGAACCAAATAACACACAAATGCTAACTTTCGTGAATATCGGTTGGAAACCAATGAAGCTGGAAACAAACACCATAACCCTAGATTTTAATATTTTGAAAGGATATAATTATATTTTCATATTGGTCACACAAGTTTTTTGGAAATTCAGTTCAGTTATTTATTTGATTTTTAAATTTTGTTCTTTTTTCAGACAATCGTGTTAAATACACGGACCGTCCAACATTTTCGCTTTAGTAGTAGTAAGGAAGAATTTTACGACAGACTTTTAGCCTGAATGCGCTTCTCGTATTACAAAGTAGTAAATACGACTCAGTTTTACTGCTTCTATGCATTTTAATAATGAAGTTGATGAATTTAGGATTAAATGGCACTTTGCCACATGTATGATGTTCCGTCTGAGAAACAGTTTTATGAATAAAAATACATTTTTGCTGTTTAAGTTTAGGTCAAACGATAAAGTGAGTGCAGCCGCCAAGTATGCATTTTGGCAGAGCACATTTCACACTGTGAGAATTCAGTTGCGAAGTTTTTCCTCACAGAGTGAAATATACAAAAGAGAGATATAAGAGAATGAATTAAGGATGTCGGGATGCGGAAAGAACGACTACTAACCTGATAATCCCTGATAACTTGGGAATAGTATTGCTGTAACTGGGTGTCTTAGATAAAAGAGTTCTTCAGTGAATGCAAGAGCAGCCTCGCGTTTCCAAAGTAAGCGACAAAAGTGGAACAAATACAAATATCTTTGTATAATAACTTAGAATAAATACATTAGTAATACCTGCCTGTAGCTTTAGCGTTAGCGGTGTTGCTGCAGGCAGAACCAAGGCACAGATGAGCAAATAGTTACTAAACCAATGTACTACCTTTAACGCTAACGGATGGACATGGTACTCTTACACTAGGTACTCGTGGAGGTTTTAGTCGGTACTTTGCACCTTGCACCTGGCACTTTATTCGTCCATGATGTTCAGTCTGACAAAACCAGACCGTCCCTCTCAGTCGGAAGGGTATGTGTGATTTCCTCCACGTACAAAAAGCCTTCTTTATTAATCTCAGAGAAATTATGTTTTCGCGGTGAGTAAATCTGCAAGGGGGCTCGGCGTCTTCAAGAGGTCGGTGACTTGAGCTCACAAGATTTAACCCAAAAATTATCTCCGCCGCCACGCCGTCGCTACACCGCTACGATTTTCTCCTACCAAAAAGTCCTTTCATAACGCAGCTTACATTTTTTTTTTAAATATGTTCCAATAAATTGGGAGCCTCGTCCATGAAGTCGCTCATAACAGTTGGATCACCGCCTGTCAAAGGATTTCGAGTTTTTTTTAAGTTTTAAAAAAACCTTTGTAAATATAAATGTTCTGCGTGTGTTTTACATTAAGGTGCGTCCCCCAGCAAAACGAGTTTTTTGTCCAGTTTTAAGAGCTATCTACTCATTAGCCACAACAAATATCAACTGGTAAAAAATACATTAAATTTTTACAACTTCTTGGCTTCAAAATGGTAGTTTTATTTTTTTGTTAATGAACTTATTGTTTAAATAATCGCCTCGCAACGAAACCATGAAAAAATTAAATAATTGTAGAAAGTTATCATGCATCTCCTCGAAAATCGTCCATTATTTTGATTTTGTACTTACGCCAACAGATAGACAATTCCATTACGAACATTTTGGTAGTTTTATTTTTTTCAAAAGACCAAAATCTGATTTTATAAAGAGTTTATTCCAAAATTTGAGCGTAAAACAGCGACAAATCCTACTGTTTCTCTCTTGTTCTTTCTTGCGGTGTGCGATAAGGTAAGAAATACTCAAGGTCATTTGCTCGGGGTACGCCCTTAAGTTAAACTCTTCCTAAACTGGACCGTTTTCGATGTATTTTTTTGTCAGCTCAACTTGATTCGAGTATAGTTTAAGGTAACAGTTGTTTTAATTTTGTTTTTTTACGTGTGTATAGAGCATGTCCATCGGCCCTTCTACCGCCTAACTAAATCGGCTTTAGCTTTGCCATTGCAGTCTCTATCATATCAAGTGGCAAGAAATGAGAAAGCATTATTTAAAACTAAGACATTTCTAGCTAGGGAGTAGACCCTCGGGTCCGCTATCCTATTAATGTCATTACTACGAAAGTTTATGTTTTGATGTTTGTTGCGCAATCACGGCAGCGATTCTAAATCCATTCGGTTGCATCTGACACGGAATCTCATATCTCGGTCTTTATCTTATCTGTTTAGCATGACAGAGACAGGAATTGTCATTCCGATTCCGAACCATTCGGAATCGTATTTAGAACCGCTACCCACGTCAATACTGCTAAACGGATCGAATTTAAATTTGAAACAGTCTGATTATAGTTTGCAATAACACATAAGCTACTTTTTATCACAAAAAATATTGGGAATGGGAATAACGCGGGTGAAACCGCGGCTGTGGCTGGTACTATACAAAAGTATAAAACGGCAAGCCCTATCGTCGTTGACCACGAATAGATAAACAAACCAAGAATCGAGAAAATTGCTTTACTGTCTCTTTCTCCTTTAGTCAAAGACGATCCCCCGTAAGGCTAAGACGAGGGCGAAAACTTTCTGCCACCGGCTGTCGTGATATGACAACTGCGAGGAAGTTTCACGTCCAATGTTACTTTAAATGCCTAAAGGTGCGACCATATTACAAGCTCGAAAATGCGACACTTGGAAATACGCTTGATGGATGATGCCTCTAAAACTCGAACGAAGTTTTGATGCCATTTTCGTCATTCGAACACCTTAGCCGGATTCTTTGCAGATTCTGTCTTGGGAAGAGTAAATTTGTAGTTTTATCTCATGAAGCGACGCGCGTTTTATGTGAGGCGACCAAGTGTAAAACACGTTAAGTACCTATGTGTGCGTGAAAACAAATACTGTCAGCACGTAATGCAGTCTGTGAAAGTGTGCGTCTTCGATCACGCAGACATTTACAGCGCGTTTGTGAGCATCGTTACTACATGTAAAGCTCGCGTTGATTTGTGAATTAAAAGTAGATACTATGCCACAACTTTAAGTTACTCTATCGCCATACAATTGGTAGACGTTTTACTTGCCTTGCGCACCCTATCACTCTATATTATGCAGAAAAAAGTTAGATAGTGGAAGGCATTGCCTTAGTGAGTTTAACCAATGGATACAATGGGCAATTCACTATCAGCCTGAAGGAACCAGCTTAGATAAGCATGCTCGATAATATACCAAATTGTACCTTAATTGTAACGTACTACGAAATATATCATGTTGTGAATTTTCGATAATATTACTTATGCAACCGCTCTACACTACAGCTCGAATGTAAACTCGCCTTTACTCGATTCCGAACCGAACGGTGACTTTGGCAACTTTCCTGTTTTAAATGAGGGAGTGTTTGTCAGTAAAGTTGTCAAATAAGTAGGGTGAAGCTTAAGAGGCGATTAATTAGCGCCTTAATGTTGAAAGTCACAAACTTTATCGGGTTAAAAAGTATTATTTTCTACCCTGGGTTATGCAGAAGTGTTTACTGTTGCTACTTTTACTTATGTACGTTGAAGAAGACTTGTATTGGAGTACTAAATTAATGCTTGCAATATAGGTGTTGTAAATTAGAAGTAATTGGCAGAACTAATTGCAGTGCCAACTTGGGAAGTACCACACCTTTTGAAGTTTTGGGTACTTTTAGGGTGCGTTAATAATTTTAAAAAAATATGAGAGTAATACATAGTTTACAATGCTATCTATCACCGTCACGAAAACCGACACCTTGAAATAAGTCAATATTTCAGCAAACATTGCAACTAGCTTCAGGTTGATGCTTCTTGCGTTGAAGATGACATCTATTCTGTGGTTGAAATTAAACTTCTGAGCACGAGGAATAAAAAATAAGTATTAAACTCTTACATGACTACATAACCACACACAAGCACTCTTTTTTTTTTAAATTCACGAATTAACTTACATGTGATATTGTCGGTACAGTCCGACGTAAAGATCAGCCGCATATGGCAGCCTTTTTCAAGGAAAGTAATAGTTAGATATTGCAGCTTGTTTGTTTTCATTGAACAAGGGTGCTAGGTGCGGTTAAAGCTCACGTCGTACTGAATGGATTTAAGGATATGTATATTGTATAACCACCTCTGTTTTACTAGCGAATTATGAGCCATTCCCATCTAACATCTTTGCCATTTTTTCACTGCCAAGTAATAATACGCAACTATTACTGTGTTATTACAACCATTAATGATAAATTATCTTGTTTTTCTGGGTTGCGATCGCAATGCAATGCTAGGCAATTGTTGAAACTCTTCACGTTCAAACAGCTGCGTGACACTGTGTTGTTACGCGCCGCCTGCGCAGTTGTTGCTCTCCATCAAATGCACGTCATGCTGTTATCATCGCTATTATTTTTAAAAAAAATTTTTTCATGTGTCCAAAATTATAAAAAAAAAACCAGTGTGAACGGAAAGATCCGGATTTCTGTCACTTTCATAAATTATTCACGATCAAAAAGACACAGGCAAGATGTAAATCAATGTAACACCCCTTTTAGATTGGAAAACTACTGTATTACCTCGAATGAAAACACCGCAGGACATGAAAGTCTTAAATATATACGATTTTTTTATTGTTTTAGGATAGTTGTTCACACAAGGGAAATATTTTCAAACAAATTACGAGGCATCGTCGCATCTTTCGTCACTCTATACGACAAAAAAGTCGCGTAGGTATTCAATTTATCTTATACCTACCATTTTTTAGCCTTTGTTAAAGCAAAAACTTTAAAGTGAAATCGATGCATTTTTTACAATTTGTAGTAAACCAAGGTAACTTTATTAATATTTTATCTGTATGTAACATACCTACGTCTGTAATTATAAAAATACACGTTTCCTTTCAAACAAACACACATGCACGAACACCCGCAACAAGAAGGCAACAATTTCAAATTTGTATTTACTAGTTTTTTTTTCCGATAAAGGCTCCTACACAAAACTGTGATGCGATGCGATGCGATGCGATGCGACGCCGCATCGGAGCAATTCGCCATAGCAAATTTCTCCGATGCAGTGTCGCATCGCATCGCAGCGCAACGCAGTTTTGTGTGGGAGCCCTAAGCTAGTAGTTATAAGCTGTGTTTGTGGTTACACTTCAAAACATTTAGTGTATTATATCAAGTCTAAGGTTCGATAGGTCCTGAATAGTACCTTTCCATCCTGTTCCCGCAGTACCCCCATAGCAAATTCCTCCGATGCGGCATCGCATCGCATCGCATCGCATCGCATTGCAGTTTTGTGTTGGAGCCCTAAGCTAGTAGTTATAAGCTGTGTCTGTGGTTACACTTCAAAACATTTGTTGTATTATGTCAAGTCTAAGGTTCAATAGGTCCTGGATAGTACCTTTCCATCCTGTTCCCGCAGTACCCCCATAACTCAAGCATCAGACACTCGGCGACAGAAACTGTCCTACGCCGATCCAGCGATAAATCGTCGCAGGATTGATTTCAGAGCTCGCGTGAATAGGGGGCATAATTGAGTTTTATATCAAATTTGACTCTATTATTATGAGAATAAAGAATAACTTTATTTATTACTATTAAGTAATGTTATTTATCTACGTACTACAAATGTAACTATAATTTCATTGGATGTGAAGATTGATATAAGATTTATATTTAATTTCAAATTTGGTGGAATAATTTCGGAGTAGCTGCGCACCACGCTGTGTAAGTTTGTAAGTTTTTAGAAAAAAAATAACGTACTTCATTTTAGGTACTTTTTAAGGCAAATTAAAAGCGTTGTATTATCTCGATGTTGCTATTTTTGGTACAGCCCCACAACTGTATACCATAAGTCCACACTGGCATTAGGACTTGTTTATATAATAATATTTTGTTATGTATTGACAGCACGGAGTTTCTACCAAGTAACCAATACATGTTTTTGTAGCGTATAGCTAGTTCCTCTCTCTTTTTTTTGACGTGAGTTTTCCAGCGTAACTTCGCATCTAGAGTCATGCCTAAATATTTGGCTTTATTTTCGTATGGTATACATTGTCCATTTATGAATACTGGATGATATTGTTTTTTCTTGTTTGTGAAGTCTATGTGAACAGTTTTGGACTCATTTAGCTTAATACGCCACATTTTTGTCCAGTCATGTATTTTATTAACTGCTATTTGCACCCTCTCTGTGGCTTCTGCGTGGGTGTCACCTATTGCCAGGATAGCAGTGTCATCTGCGAAGGTTGCGATAGTGCTGTTGTCTAAAGCTGGGATATCACTAGTATACAACAAGTAAAGTACAGGCCCAAGTACACTTCCTTGTGGTACTCCAGCTTTAATTTGTTTTAGCGACGAATATGAGTCTTCTTGTTTAATTCTAAATAATCTGTTCGAAATATATGATGTTAAAATATCAGAAAATTGTTTAGGTAACAGTAATTTTAATTTGTGTGTTAGCCCTTCATGCCACACTTTGTCGAATGCTTGCGCTACATCTAAAAATATTGTAGAGCACACTTTTTTTTCTTCAAGGGTTTGCTCTATGGTTTTAGTGATTCTATGAACCTGATCTATCGTAGAATGTTTTTGTCTGAATCCAAACTGATGATCTGGTATCAAGTTTTTGTGTTCTATGATTGGCGTCAGTCTCTTGAGCAAAAGTTTTTCAAACAGTTTTGAAATGATAGGCAACAGAGATATGGGCCTATATGACGCTGCTTCCTGAGGAGGCTTGCTAGGTTTTGCTATCATAATCACTTCAGCTACTTTCCATAAGTCAGGCACATACCTCAGTCTGAAGGCAGCATTGATAAGTGTGGTAAGTTTAACTATAGCTTTACGTGGTAGATGTCGTATGATGTCTCCCGTGATTAGATCATATCCGGGTGATTTCTTCGGTTTTATTCTTAATTTTATCTCATTGAAGACTTCTTTAGGAGTAACAAGCTTTATCTCCAGATCATCTTGTATTGCTTGATCTAGATTAGATAGATTTACAGCTGTTGCGGCTCTTTCGTTAGGTTGGAAGATTTTTTCCAAGTGTTGAGCAAATCTTTGGGCTTTTTGTTCATTGCTAATGGCCCACTTTCCATCCAGCTCTTTTATAGGGGGAATATGGGTAGTTGGTCTTTTCATGTTTTTAGTTGCCTTCCAAAGTGAGTAGTTAGTACTGCTGTCACAAGACAACTGTTGAAGGTAGGCTTTCATGGAGTTGTCCTGATAGTTTTTTATTGCTCTTTGAAGTTTTTTAGTGAGTTGGTTCAGCAAATTTTTGTCATTTGGACAGCGGGTATGATGCCATGTTTTTCGTTGTTTTCTCTTTGTAGCCAGTAGTTGCATAATTTCATGAGGGTAGTTAGTACCACTGGCTCTTTTTTTCATGGGTGGTGTATTTTTCCAGGCTGTCTGTTGTATGTTTTCTACAAAAATTTCAGTCTCTTTGTCTAATTCTTCCGGTGTCTTAAGTGAAACGTTAAGATCTATTATGCAATCTAAGTCTATCTGGAAGCTTTCCCAGTCGGTGTGCTTATTTACTAGACTTAATTTACTATCTCTGTATATAAATTTGTCACATATCGATAAAAATATAGGAGAGTGATCTGAGCTCATATTAAATGATGGGTTTATGTCTAAATAAGCTCTTGATATGTTCCTATAAACAAAAAAGTCTATAAGATCATAATATATAAATTTTTCGCATTAAAATCTCCTCCAACAATAAACTTGTCTCTGTATTGCTTAAAGAAATTTAAATATTGTTCTCTTTTTATAGCATGTTTTGGTGGGCAGTAGACAGACGCAATCGTGAGCTTATACAGTTTTGTTTTGATACTAACAGCCACTGACTGAATCTCTTTTTCTTCATTTTTGAATTCCTCATATTGGTATAGGTTTTCTTTTACTATTACTGCACTGCCACCCATGGCTGTATTATCAGGATGGAGCGCATGATATACTTTGTAACCTTTGAATGTGACATAGGATTGTTTGGTGAAGTGCGTCTCCGAAATCAAGCAAATGTCAATCTTTTTTGTATCTAGAACAACAACTTGCAACTCTTTTTGATGTTGAAGTAGTCCATTAGAATTCCAAGCCATAATAGTTAAGTTATGCATTACTTATTATTTCTAAAAACAGCTGGATTTTTGCTGTTCTCAAGTATTTTTAGTGGCCATCAAACGAGCTCATTAGTGCAAGAATCTGATCTAATTTGCTATCACTATTTATATTCTTAGAATTGTTAATATTTGTAAATGTAGCTTGCGCATATGTTACATCTTTATTTATGGGTCGGCTCATTGAGACGGTTGATTTGTTAGCAGTACAGCTTTTATTAGGTAGTCGTCGCTGACTAGGGTTGACAATATGAGACTTTTTCAATGTCTTATTTTTAAGGTTTTGCGTTGGTTTTTTTAACAGTATTTTTGCGTATGTCCAGACGCTTGGCATTTTTTGCACTGTGGGACAAGTTTCATAGTTCTTAAAGGTTGTATTTCAATTTTACATCCCAATACGGTTATAATTCCGTATATTTTGTTAATATCTTCTTCTTTTGAGAAAGTTGAGAAGTGAACTGTCCATTAGTTATGTAGATTTAACTTCGCCTTAATAAAATTAGTCAAGGCTTGCCGCGATAGGCATCGCATGTCAGTATCTAGGTCATATTTGACTCACCTGACCGCGGGCGACGACCGTCGTTGTTATGATTTGTCAGCGGACACTGCACTGGTTGCGCGCAAATTACAAGGCGCGTCTGTTCTTTCCGAGCAATAAACACGAATTGATTAGATTTTCTTAAAAAAAAAGAATACTTGAAAAAAAAGACAAGCCGTCTGGAGGATTCGAACCCGCAGCTATTAATTCGTGACCGCCACGAACGCCCGACTTCCCGTCTGAGCCAATTATGCTGTCACGTCGCGCGGCGAAATTTACCGTCGCACTCTAATGTCTAAATGTGACAGTTTTCATTGTCTAAAAACGCGCATAATATGCGTTTTTTTTAATGAAACCTAGTTAGATCGATTTATCGTCCCCGAAACCCCCTGCATACATAATTTCATGAAAATCGTTAGAGCCGTTTCCGAGATTCAGATTCTATATATATTTATATACATATATAGGTACAAGAATTGCTCTTTTAAAGATATAAGATAGTTAGATCGATTTATCGTCCCCGAAACCCCCTGCATACATAATTTCATGAAAATCGTTAGAGCCGTTTCCGAGATTCAGATTCTATATATATTTATATACATATATAGGTACAAGAATTGCTCGTTTAAAGATATAAGATAAGATACGCCTCCCTATAACAGCACAGTGGCAGCTATTGGAAAAATGAATAGTCATGTCGACGTTTTCACATTACTATAATTGGCAAAGTTGTGGTACTTTCTCTGTGTTGTAGTACTTCTGTGGTAGTTCACCCGATCGAGCCTTTCACTTCCGAGCGTGACGCTTTGACGAGAAATTGTCTTTTCAATCATAAAAAATTAATAATCGTGACATTGGTGTCACGAACACAAGGAAAACTAGTACATGCGACAAAACAATTAAGAAAGTCTAGTGAAAACTAGTAGATACATGCGACAAGAACTTCAAGAACGTCTAGTGTATTCAATCCAATTCAATTCAATTCATTTATTCGAACCATAAATTCATAAGAACACTTGGTAACGTCATTAACAAAAAGGCATAAGAATCCGTGTACATAATAAGATAAAATAACAATGTCAAAATGAATAAAGCTGTAAAGGAGCCTCGTCAATCAAATGCAGCTGTAAAAAGGCTTTGTCAAAGACAAAATAACAAATAATTAATACATACAGGTATACACAGATACTACATGAGTACAATGTTCCATCAAAAGTTTTATAAATCTATTACTTTACCTTATTACAAGATTCTAGTTTCAACACAGTTCTCTTCCATACGTTACTATCTTTAACAAAGTCATCTATATTATAATATGCCTTGCTCAATAGGTAGCTTTTTATTTGATTTTTAAACTTTGTTTCATTAAGACCTTCGACTTATGCAGGGATTGCATTATAGAAGCGAATACCATTACATTTGAAAGAGTTATTTGTTTTCTGAAGTCTGCACTTAGGAAATACAATTTTGTGCTTATGGTGCGCTTTTGGATTCAGATCAGTTAGTTTCTTCAGTCGACTTCGATTTTTTCTTACATACATTATACATTCATAAATATACAATGAAGGGACTGTTAATATGTTTATAGTTTTGAAAATCTCCCGTACTGAATCTCTAGCTGATAAATTATATAGACCACGGATTGCTCTCTTTTGCAATATGAAAACTGAGTTTCTGTCCGCAGCTGAACCCCATAATAAAATCGCGTAGGACATAATGCTATGAAAATAGCCAAAATAAACAAGCCTAGCTGTTGCGACGTCCGATATTTTTTTAATTTGACGAACAGCGTGGGCAGCTGAACTAAGTCGGTCAGCCAGTGTCTCTATGTGAGGACCCCATTGAAGCTTTGAATCTACTGAAATACCCAGAAATCGAGTAGATTGTACAGGTTCGATGAGTTCATCTTTCAGTCTTATATCAAGTTTATCGCACATTACATTGCAGAGTGAGAATTTTATACATTTCGTTTTAGTTGGATTAAGTACTAGATTATTTGCATCAAACCATTTGTACGCAATGTCTAAAATTACGTTAATTTCTGTGAAATCGTTTATTCCTCTCTTCACTTTGAATAGAAGTGATGTATCATCGGCGAACATAACTATTTCTATATTTTTGTGTTTCTTAATCATGAAAGGTAGATCATTTATGTAAATAAGAAACAGGAAAGGTCCAAGTATGGAACCTTGTGGTACACCCATTCTTATAGGCGACTCATTTGATTGCACACCGTCAACATCGACTATCTGTACACGGTCTTTAAGATATGAAGAAATAAAATTTAGAGCTGGTTTCGATACCCCATAGAACTGCAGTTTCTTCAAAAGAGTTTCATGATGAACACAGTCGAAAGCTTTTGATAAGTCACAAAATACTCCTAGAACGTCATGATGGTCTTCCCAGGCTTTCAATATATAATTGGTTAGTTCAATACCTGCATCGGTAGTGGAACGTCCTTTTGTAAATCCAAATTGGTTACTATGTAAAAGGTTATCAATATTAAAGTAAGACAAAAGTTGCTTGAGAACTAGTTTCTCGAATATTTTGCTGATGCAGGGCAAAACCGAGATGGGTCTGTAGTTTCCAAGTTCGTTTTTGTCTCCAGATTTAAACAAGGGTATCACTTTACTATACTTCATCATGTCAGGAAATGTGCCATTTTTGATACATTCGTTAAATAATTCTGCTAAATATGGGGCAATGTTATTAATTATCCCCTCAAGTACCTTAACAGATAATCCCCATAAGTCCTCTGTATTCTTAACTTTAATGTCTTTGAACGTTTTTAGTATTGCAGTGGCAGTAACATGATGAAACTCAAATGTAGATGAAGGACAATCAACATTTTCTGTCAACATTTCCTCTGCAAGAGAGGGAGACGAAGTTAGGTGTTTAGTTGTCTCTAAGGGAATATCAGCAAAATAAGCCCTGAAAGCATCTACAATGTCCGATTTTTTTGTAGTGACATTTTCGCCAACCCGAACTGCGCGCATCATTTCACGACTTTTGGTTTTACCAGACTCCTTGTTTATTATCTTCCACGTGCTTTTTATCACGTTGTTGGAGTTTTTAATTTGATCCCGAATGAATATTGCTTTTGCTCGAATACACAAATTTCTAAAAATATTTGAATACCTCTTAACATAGACTTTTGTTGCATCGTCGTTGCAGTATGTCTTTAGTTTATATAAATTGTAAAGATTGTTTCGACTTTTAATAAGTCCTGGTGTTGCCCATTCGGCAAACTTCGGTTTTGCGTTAATATTAATTAATTTGGTATGAAAAATATTATTATAATGTGTACTCAGCATTTTAAAAAACTCAGAATAATTACGATTAGGATCATCAATAGTCATGTCGAAAAAATTGTTCGAAAAATGATTAGATATCGCGGTATTTAAAGCTGACATACGGGACAATGTAATGGGTCTAACAAGCACTTTCTCTTCCGCCCTTTTCATACAGGCAGGAAGAGAAATGCTCAAGCCCCTATGGTCCGAACGCAAACAATCTAGGACTTCAGAATGAATGTATTCACAGTTTACAAAAACATTATCAATGCAGGTTGCAGAACAACCTTTCTTAGTTACTGCGACCCTTGTGGGTTCCGTGATAATTATTTTGTTAGTGGATCCACACTAGAGCGACCTGAAATATTATACGTCTAAAAATATTATATTTTGATTTCCACAGAACATCCACGTGGCAGGTGAGGCTGCATAGTCTTGGCGACGCATATAATATTTATAGCAGTAATAATCGCAAGTAGACCGCTCTGGGACCACTTCACTGAAATATTGTGCAGTGCGAATCTACCCGCGAATACAGAGCGACACTTTAATATTTTAACGTTAATTTCGCAGTTTTTTATGGCACAGTGTGACGAGACGAGAAAGATAGTTAAGTAGTGCCTGATGGCTTACAACACGTCTACTTAATAGTACAGTGTCACGCATCTGTTTGCACTGTGTCTGGGTGTTTCTATGTATAATAAGTATGTATTTAAAACTATATAAGTATTATATCAGCTATCTGGCCGCCATCACACAAGCTTTGCTTAGTTTGGGGTCAGATGGTGCTGTGTGTGAATTGTCCACCAATATTTGTCCACCAATATTTATCTATAGGAATATGAAGAATTCAAATCCTCTGCACTGCACTCGTCACCCAGAGATTAAGAAGATTTTTCTCTATGTATTGTATTTTTTCTGGAAATATTGCCCTTCAAACCGGAACACGGTGATGTTTGCTCATTACTGTATGTCGGTAGAATAATTTAGAAAGGTGCCCCCCAAGCAGACTCGGCAAAAAGTTCAAACACTACAAGACATGTAAAGGTAGTGTTTCCCGTTCTGGCGCGAACTGGCGCCCAAAATACAAAGCTAAATTTCCCAGTGCCTGTCGCGGCCTCCGGTCGTGGTCTCCTGTCGCAGTCTCCTGTCGCAGTCTCCTGTCGCGGTCTCCGCCCGAACCGCTACCTTTAAGATATGGCATGTTAGAAAACTCGGCGCCCTGGCCATCTAGAAATGCTAATGCGTATTTTTTCAATACCATTTTATCATGGCCATCTAGAAATACGTAACCATTTCTGGATGACCATTTCCCGAGTTCACGTGAAGGTTTTTTTCGTTAACGAGCGCGACGCTTAAAGTCAATCACAGCCTCTGACAAACAGAACTTTTCTTACTAAATCCTCAAAGTTTTGTATTTCACGGCCCAAGAAAATACTGGGTATGGTGTGCCAAAAGAAGATTCTACTTCAAAAATATTATGCAGAAACAGCGTGTTCCAAGAAAAAGTTTCGGGGTCATGCGTCATCTAACCAACCCGCGCATGGCCAGCATGGTGTATTATAAGCAGCCTTGACTCTGTCCTTGGTTAATAAAGCCCCAAATCCTATCTATGGGAACGCAAAATGGCCTGTTTATCTCATCTCTACCGTGATTAGAGCTCACTCTACTTAGTAAGCTAGCTTTCTGTATCTCGTTACAAAAATTCCCTACAAATATGGTCAACGTAGACGGCAAACTTTTTATGAATAAGTATTTCATGAAAATCTTGTGTAGAAAGGGTTATAATTTCCAAAAAAAAACTCATGACAATGATCTATGTAGATAAGCCACGAATATAATTTCACGGTAGACTAACTAGTCGCCGATTATGCCGATGGAGAGATATCTCTACCTCGCTGAAATAACTCTATTCGATATAACTGTTTGTGTTTGAAATGGGATAGTAACTTGGGACAGTGCAGACGTTGTTACTGGATTGGTTTCTTATGCACTTAGTAAAGTTCAAGATACCATCTTTCTGTCGTTTATTAAAAACCAGCAGCACTCGCGATTTTTTCCACGTAAGTCCCGTTCCCATCGTTCCCGTTTTTTCATCGAATAATTCGAGTATAATCGTGTTATTCCAGACTATAATCTATCTGTGTTCCAAATTCTAGCTCGATCCGTTTATACGTTAGATTGAGATACAAACATCCAAATATCCAAAGATTATAATAATAGTAGTAGGCTTTTAGGATAATAGGATTACTACAGTTTATGTCCATGTTATATTTATGTTAATGGTTGCCTGGAAGAAATCGCTATAAGCGATAGTAAAGTGTTTCTGTCTGTCTGTCTGTCCACAAAAACTCTTATCAAAACGTTCTACTCATGTTAAACGTTTTAAAGTCTCAAATCAAGAAATTTGATTTCGCTTTTGTAATAAGAATGTGTTGTTGCCTTAGTAGGGTTTTCACGATTGATCGATCAATTTCGGTGTAATGAACTCTAAGGTACTTTGATCTCTTCTAGGGAACCATTCTATCATAAATTGCATCGTCGCTTAACACCAGGCAGTTAACTGCAAACTTATCATAGTAAAAAAAAAATTGACAGTCATAAGTACTGCCCATAGAAGTGAAAACTTAAAACCCAGAATTTGATAGCTTACTTTGGAAAATACGCGGTTGAAACCGGAGGGCGTGGCCTGGCCATCATTGCAATGTCATCTAGAAATGTGTCAGCATTTCCCAGGGGCTCACGCATTTCTAGATGCCCAATGGCCATGGTCCCGAGTTTACCCAAAGATTTCTTATCATACCCGAGCGTGACGCTAAAATTCAACTCACACCCCACGAAAAATCTGTCTAGGCGCGCCAAAAGAAGTTTTCACTTCAAAAGAGCTATCGAAAATATTAAATAATTATTTTATTACTTCAACGTTTCCGCAGCATTACAACGGCTGTGCTTACGAGAAGTCTGCTAAATTGCAATAAAATAAAAATTGCAAGTTGTGTTACAGAGAAATGAGGCGATTTCCACCTACCTTCGTTTGGTTTTCAAAAATTGCTGGGATGCAACCATGACACATAGCATTTACCGTATACCGTAACAGGCTTTTCCAAACTGTAATGTTTTCAATATGAGCTGTAATAGCGAAAGTTTAAAAACAATAATTAATACGCACTTGACCGAGTAACTCGCCTCGTATCAACGGGTCATACTATTTTTTTCCACTATCACTAGAACGATAGTCGGATAATCTGTATCCTGTTTAATTTATCGGAAAATTGTGGTTGGGTTTTGTTGCAGTAGTTTTTTTATAGGACGCGGATGTTATTTCTCTGATGTATTCTCAGTGTGGTGAACAGGATTATCTGTGTGTAATCTACATAATTGCACAAAATATCCAGTGGACAGAAGCCAAGCTCATGGATTTACTAGTATCTGACCAAAATAGGTTTTTCAGCCGACACCCAAACTGAAATTTCGGTCTGTTTCTGCAAATTAAAAATTTGTGCAAAATACACCAAATTTCAGTGTACACTACCTAAATTTAAATATGTTAAAGTACGCTGGTTGGTTGGTTTGTTTTGGGTTTCAGCCGAAACTGATGACTCTCAGTACCAAACCAGACCCAAAACCAGAGAGTACCTAAACATATTTAAAATTAGGTATAGCCACCGCGGCAAGTCTTGAATATCTTGTTTGTGACGCAAATAGGTTTGTACTATAAACAGCGACGATACGAACTACCTACAATAGAGTGTGCGTACGTAAAAGCAACCAATAGGGTACACGGTACAATACTCAATTAAACTAGGTAATTAGTTCCTCAGTTAGATTGCTAAAAAATATTATACGCCTATTTTTTCTTTTGTTCACAAACAAATAAGACGAAGATACAGCGTTTAGAAGTTTCGCGTGACGTCACTCGAGGGTACGATTTTTACCCACGAGTGACGTCGCGACCCTGCCCTCCCCCCCCCCCCCCCATCTCAAAGTTTGATAATCTATATCTTTGTCGATGTTTAATAATTTGAGAATACAAAAAATACGTATCCCATATTTTTCAATTTTTCCATGATCTAGCTGACGGACTAATTAGAATGGTGTACTTCTCCGAAAAAACAAACAACAACTTTAATAAATATGAAAATGAATTAAATTTAGAGACTCGACTAAACTTCATAAGAAGCTATGACTCGAGATAAATGTAAGCGGATCATACATAATATGCATAGGCTACTTTTTAACTTACTTTTCCGGGTTAAAAAGCGAAAATTGTTCTTCCAGACTACCTCGTTTCATGGTTGTTGTTCCAAAGAAGCGCACGAAGAGGTTTGACTCTACTTTTGTGATAAGAACGTCTAGACTGTGGAATGAGTTGCCTGAGTGGGTTTTTCCCGATGGTGTCTTCAAATCGATCTTGGCGTCTTCAAATCGAGAGTGTATCGGTTTTTTCTAGGTGAGCACGCTCCATCTTAGATCGCATCGTCGCTTAACATCAGGCGAGATGTCGGTAAAGTGTAAACCTATAAATTAAAAAAAAACTAAAATCTACCTGTGTTACAAATTTCAGCCCAATCCGTTCATAGGTTATGGCGTGATTGAGCAACAAACATCTAAACATCCATATTAGAGGTAGATCCAAACATAGACATTTATACCATTAGTAGGATAAAAGCGCGTAGTAAGTTGAAAAATATTTCTCCTCTTCAAGCGTCGTAAGAGACTGCGACATTTTTTTATTCGTCTCATTTTTCTTTGCCCTCTTCTAATTAATTCCCTCCTTAGCTATAACAAATTGGAAATGTCGATGGAAAAACGAGGGCAAAGTTAATTAGGTATTAATGAACACGTCAACTCGTGGGTCGGTTAGACTAATTAATTATTTTTATACTGCTGGTGGCGCTTTGGTAGAATTTATTTTAGGACTTTTTTGGTCATGTATTTTTTTTACGTCAGACATTTAAATAATTAGGCAAATACTTATAACCTACATAACGTTACGGCTTAAAGAAGTTACATTACATTACAAAACACTTTACTGGCACCACAAAATTGACAACAAGTAACACATAAAATAACAAAACAAAATGGGCACAAAAGGCGATCTTATCGCTAATAGCGATCTCTTCCAGATAACCCTTTGGATCATGAGGAAACTAAATTTGTACATAATATTTTGGGCAGTGGTGCAACCACAGAAATCTAAATAATAAGGTAATAGAAATGGCATAACTCTCAAATTACTTGCAAAACGCTTGTCGCCACATTTCCCCTACCCCCGCGATTACTACTACATGCGCGTACTATTCAAATAGAGCTCCACTCACACACCAATAGCTGCACATTATCAACCTGGGTCTGTGATTGCACCACACACATCCATAAACGCTTATCAGTGAACCTACTAATACATTGATAAATTAACAATTTTTCACATATACGCTAGTGCTTGACAAAAATTAAAACATATCGATATTTCAAAGTACGGTCCAATTTTAACATTCGATAAAGGTAATTATTGATTTCATTAATTAGGTGTATTACACTACAACAAAGTCAATATGCCTACCTATAAAATAAGTGAGTCACATGGGGTATACTATTGTTTCGAAAACTGAACTATGTAATTCTGACACCACATGGGCTTAGGTATAGTTGAAGAACAAAGGTTGTTGTATATTTTGTACATCGAGCAACTCGATCTTCCGCGCAAGCACGGAAGGGAAGTAGCCTTTGCTAAAAACTATATTGTTCAAATCTTTCTGTCATTTCTTGCGGGAGGGGAAAGTTGCACACTAGCGTAAAGCCGCACTATTACATACAAAACATACCTGTACCGATCCATTGCCGACCATACTCACACAGCCAAATCACTAACACATTAAAAATAAATCACCATTCACAAATCTAGCCCCGCCCTCAGTGTATTCCACGCCACAGTATATTATCAAACTCCATAGTCCACGCGGACTTGTACTTTGACAGAGGGGAAACGCTGTGTATGCCTACTCCCTTCCGTGTTGCTCGCTGATTTTGCATGAAAACTAATAAAGTCTTAAAAATAAAAGCTTACAATAGATAAATACTGCCTCAGTTATCTTAATATTTATTTTGCACGGACGAACAATCGCGCGTTATAGCCAGTATGTATATACTTTTGTTAATAATTAATGAATTATGAAGTAATGTTTACCGCGAATTAAAAGATTGTACGTACGGGTGTAATGTTAATTGCGTACAATTTTTTTTATCGATTTATTATGTTACTTTATCGATAAAACTGTGTAAAATTTAAAATAAAATTTTCATCGTTTATTTTTGGGAAAGTAAAATTGGACCGTCACAGCACTAACTCACAATCGCTACCTGCGGTTGTACCATGGAAGATTAGAGGTTATGACGATATCTTTAATTTTACATTACATTGCTGTTTATGCTTGTACCACTTTAGATGTTAATTAATGTATGCAGCAATGGTATGCAAAATGACGATCACACCAAAAATTTATAACTATCATAGTGAATCATTGGGCTCCGTTTATTTTATTAAAAAATACAATTAAAATAAAATAAAATACCTATCGGTGAAATGTAATCTCATTATTGGTATAATTGCAAGTTGTGGAAGAACTTCCACAGTTGTTTATGTTGCATAACACAAGTTTTTAAAGATGATTCACGCCTGCCGGTTCGAACAAGACTAAACGACAATTCGAGCACTGGTGGCCTACAAGTCACCTGTGCGGCGACAATGTCACGCGGTCATGCGACTTCTAGTACCTTATTATTTAGATTTCTGTGGTTGCGGGTGCAACTAACGAAATAAATAAATACACATACATGAACGATTTAGACTACATAATGAATATATAATATAAATAAGCATAAATTTATAAATATGTATAATAGATAATTAGATAAGTTACGGCTGGTCTAGTTGAGAGTTCGGCGACTGCCGATACGAAGCTCGGGTTCAAATCCCATGCACATCACTGTCTTTTCGAACTCATATACGTAATGCCGCTAACTTAAAACGGATTAGAGAAACATCGTGAGGAAATAAATTTGTACCTAGAATCTTTCGAGTTCATTTGTCATACACCAACCCGTATTGGCCAGCGTGGTGGATTATGGCCTCTCTACTTGTGGGAGAAAGCCCTGAGTCCCAGCAGTGGGAACATTTAGTGAGCTGTTTATGCCAACCTACATAAAATAAGTTGTTACCTGTTTATATTAGTCACATTTAACAAAAAAAATTGGCAGTCTTAGGAACTGCCGATAGAAGTGAAAACTAATATCTGAGAACTTGATAGCTTACTTTGGAAACTACACGGGTGAATCCGGAGTGTGTGATGATTTGATTTTGAAAGCTGCATGTAACGTTAGCTTCATTTTTTCGTAGTTTAATTTATTTTAACCGCTGTATTACAACTGTATTATAACTTACTAAATATCCATTTTTGAAGTGAAAACTTCTTTTGGCGCGCCTAGACAGATTTTTTGTGAGCTGTGAATTGAATTTTAGCGTCAGGGTCGGGTATGATAAGAAATTTTCGGGTAAACTCGGGACCATAGTCATTGGCCATCTAGAAATGCGTCAGCTAATGGGAAATGCTGAAAGGGCGTGGCCTGGTCATCATGGCATGACCATCTAGAAATGCGTCAGCTCTAGTTTTCAGACGTCGGTCGGATCGTGCTAAAATACGTTTTGTTCGCGTCCCATACATTGGTGCGAAAATTTTTTTCGTTTTTTTTTTCTTCCCTTTTTCGGGACTTCTGGAGAACGGGACCAGCCTGGCTGCTGTCATTTATTTTTGGCTGGCGCATTTCTAGATGGCCATGCCATGATGGCCAGGCCACGCCCTTTCAGCATTTCCCATTAGCTGACGCATTTCTAGATGGCCAATGACTATTATGGTCCCGAGTTTACCCGAAGATTTCTTATCACACCCGAACCTGACGCTAAAATTAAATTCACAGCTCACAAAAAATCAGTCTAAGCGCGCCAAAAGAAGTTTTCACTTCAAAAATGAATATTTAGTGAGTTAGCGTTGTAATACAGCGGTTAAAATAAATTAAACTACGAAAGAATTAAGCTAACGTTACATGCAGCTTTCAAAATCAAATCTATCATAATCAAGTTAAAAAAAACCTGTCTGCGAGTACGCCATTTGTCACCAGCCATGATTGAATCACAGTGGATTCTGATTTATTGCCGTTCCTTTGATTGGATGATCAATTAATCTTTTTAAGACTTACTGTAGACCACTGTTCCAAACGACTATGTCAGATAACCTAGAAGCGTGGCTTAGTTGCTAAAGCGTGTGATTCTCAATTTTGAAGTCGTAAGTTCGAATCTTACCTGAACATCTAATTATTATATCAAGTATTTTGTCAAATGAAATTGTACGAATATAAGTTTGTCATCACTGGTTTTAACGGCGAAAGCCAACATTGCGAGGAAACTGATATAATCCTAGAATCTTTCGAGGTCATGCATTATCCGCAAACCCGCACTAGGCCAAGGGTTGGATTACGGTCTTGTCTATCTCTTTGTTTGAGACAGACCCAAGTCCCCAGTCTCAGCAGTGGGAACATTTTAGTAACCGGCTTATGCTAATAATTGTTCATCTTTAAAACCACTTCATTATCCTTTTTTTTTAAGATAAAGTACGAAAGTAGACGGACTCTACCTTTTTACACATTATATATTATGATATTCATAATAATTTATTTTCGAGCATACCGTCGCTTGCCATCAGGCGAGTTGGCGGTCAAACACAGACCTATGAGTACAAAAACCCTTTCTTATCATGGAATTGTGTAAATTTCATGAATTCAACAACAGTTATAAATAGCCGGCCAAGTGCAAGTGGGACTCCCACACGAAGAGTTCCGTACCATTAGCAAATACACGGCGAAAACCTCTTTGGCTTTATTGCGAATTTCGTAAACATAGACTATCGTAGTGTCCGCAGACAAGCTGTCATCCAAAAACTTTATTAAAATTTTGATTTTAGGTTATGGTTCTAACAACGAGTTTGATAGCGCGTTTTAGTCGTCTAGTGGCGCCATCTAGTTTGCTTGGGACGGACTAATCGAGCAAGAAACAGATAAAAAATTAAGTTTGTTGTATGGGAGCCTCCCTTAAATATTCATTTTAGTTTATTAATAGTATTTGTTGCTATAGCGGCAATAGAAATACATCATTTGTGAAAATTTCAATTGTTTAGCTATCACCGTTCTTGAGATACAGCCTGGTGACAGACGGACAGTCGGACGGACAGCCAATTCTCTGTAATAGGCTCCCGTTTCTACCCTTTGGGTACGGAACGCTAAAAAATAATAATGGTATACCTAGTAGTATGTGAACACCACTATTTTGTGGCGGCGGACTTGTTGAATCAATTTTCATCAGTCATAGCAAAAAACACTACCGACTACCTAGCGGTATTCACACAAATAAAACTACACACTGATATGATATAGCAGAATTGTAAAAATGTCTGCAATTTAGTTATAAACAATTGAGTGAAACGAAAACAACGCTCATATAAAAGAAAGAATAATGGTATAGTTGTATGTAAACACGTAACACGCCACGCCACGCCACGTCGCGTCTCGTGTGAGCGTGGAACGTGTTATGAGTGGCGGCCCCGAGGGAAATAAGGTGCGGCCGACTGCATGTCCGTTTACAGACGGGCAGGTATACTGCGCTTGGAAGGCGACTGAATTTTCTCTTAACATTTCATTGATGTGAAAACTAAGGATGTCACGTTGGCGTTAAAAGCTCCTCACCTTAGATGAGTGTCAAAACTAAAAGAGGACCAAGCACACTTTTACGACTGTCGTTATTTGACCTAGTGCTGACCAATTACCTGCAATAGCGCCGCAACCTGCAATTGTGTACTCCTTGTGTGGTCATAATGTGATTATAATATTATGTGGTTACTTTTATGAAATAACTAGGTACCTACTTTAGAAAAGCGAAAAAGAGTAATTATGTATCATATTTTCAGTAACTAACCTCATCATTATTATTATGTAATTCAAAACATTATTACTCTCTAAAAAGCAATCTATAAACAATTCTGAATTAAACAACATTATAAACCCGACTAATTCAAAAAGTATGTAGTCGTTAGACTGCTTGCAAATGTCAAAACTCGTTAGTTCAAATTAAACTTTAGTTAAAGGAAATAGAGCTGTATAATTAATCCACAAGCATCCAAGTGCACATAGGTGACATAGGGATACTTTACTTGTAACTTTTGTTTGAGACGTTGCGTCCATGTGATATAACATCATTGTTTAGTTGTATTTTTTTAACTTTTTTGAGATAGGTATAGTTATGAATATTGCGACATTTTATTATATTTCTAATGTATGTATATAGGTAGTAGATATATGTCTTTATGTGTATTTATTATTATATTTATGTATTTAGTAAAAATGCACTACAAATAATATTACACAATCTTTTTCGTGATGTTGAAACGTCTTTACGAGTTGTATCTTCCAGATATTCTTCTGATATGTAATAGCTCTTGCAAATTATTTTTTATCTCTGGTTATTTTTGATTTTTTTTGAGTTAGAGCCGGTTTTCACGGAGCGGTTGACAACCGCGCCCGCGCGCGGGCGCGGCAGATTTGTATGTAAAATTGAATTCAAAACTCACGACGCGGTTTACGGCCGCGGCGGCTGCGGCAGTCGCGCGGCGCCCGCGTGGCTGCGCGCGGTTCTTGCGCAGTAGCTTTCCGCAGTAGAAACCGCGAAAACCTGCGGTCTCGTGAGTTTTGAAACAAAGCCACCGCCCGCCGCGGTGCCGCGTTGGAATCCGCTCGTTGAAAATTGGGCCTTAGTTTCATCTCTCAAATATTTAGGTAATTGATTAAAGATTTTATGTAACATGTACTTGGTAAGAGTAACGAGGAAAAATCTGGAAAATTGGTGGGCATATGTAATCCGCCTGGGAAAGTAGTAACTAAGTACACATTTTACAATCATTCTATCGCTTGACAGTAACATAACTGTTTTTACACATTAACTGTTCAAACATTACTGTTTTACGATTTGAACGGTCAATCAATTACGGGGCATAGAAATAAAAAGTAATACATCTGGGTAACGAGTGTAGTGCAGTGCCCTAGCTCCTAGCACCTTATTACCTATAATGCTTCGGACTCTTTTATATAATACAGCTGCGTGATAATGTGCTATTATATGTAGGCTGGTTGCTTAGTATCAGGCACATATTCTACATGTTTCGTCATTAATTACTATAAAAAAGTTGTACATCTATACAAGTAACAATAAATGTGCAAGCAAAATTCAAGCTTTTGACCTAACGATTGTGATATCGGACGTTGGACAAACGTCGACCGCGCCATCGAGTACCATCAGAGACTACAATAGCTTCCAGATAGCCATAAAAGATCAAAATGCGGCGGTGATGGAAGGCTCAGGGCCGGCAATCGTTTTTAAAAATTTGTGTAAAGATAAGTAGTTTTAGACATACTTCGTTTTCAAAAACAAATATAATATTTAAGTCTACATTTGCACTTCAAATGCATTTCCTTTACATTAACTTGAAATTAAACTTGCATGCACTTTAAATAAAATGAAAAATGAAAAACCATGTTTTCCTTAAATAAAGTGGCCAAGTGCGAGTTGGACTCGCTTATGAAGGGTTCCGTTGCAGCAAATAACATTATATACATAGTACACTTAGTTCTTGTAGTTCGTTGTAACTTTGATCGAAGTTTTAGTAATAATGTATTTATAACGTACTAAAAAAAATACTCATCGGATCGAGTTCAAACCAATTTTCGTTGGTAGTTTGCATGGTAATGTACATCATATATTTTTTTAGTTTTTTCATTCTCTTACTTTCGAAGTTAGAGGGCACACATTTTACCACTTTGGAAGTGTCTCTCGCGCAAATTATTCAGTGTAGACAAAAACTATGTTAGAAACCTCAAGATCATTTTTGAAGACCTATCGATAGACATCCCACACGTGTAGGTTTGATGAAAAAAAAATTTTTGAGTTTCAGTTCTCAGTATGGGGGGCAAAGCTAATTTTTTTTTTTAATTTTTTTGTACAAATCTTCACAGAATACATTTACTTACCAAGTTTCAACAGTGTAGTTTTCATTGTTTCGGCAAAAAGTGGCTGTGACAGACAGACAGACATGACGAATCTATAAGGGTTCCGTTTTTACGTTTTACGGAACCCTAAAAAGGACAAACTCCTAGAATGTTTCTAGATCATGTGTCATCCATCAACTGGGCCAGCATGCTGGATTAATGCCCTGACTCTCTCCTTGCGGGAGAAGGCCCCGAGTCTCAACAGTGGGAACATTTAGCGAGCTCCTTATGCATATGTGTATCTTAGCATCTTTACTATGAGAAACCCATGAAGTAATTCGATCACTGTACCATTTTATCGAGACATAAATCCAAATTTTACTACCAAAACTGTATTTATAGCCATTTCTGAATAATGGGATACATTAAAATGCGCGCGTATAATTGAATTTAGTTTGCATAATACCGGAACTTCGCTACCGGATGTACGCGTTAATATGCAGAATCTATAATGAGGGCAAAACACTAATAGGTATATACTAACTACTGATAATACTACCGTATTCAAAATATATATTAGTTACCGTAAAGTGGTCAAAATTCGCAAATTTTATTTTTATGCTGTATTTTTTTTTAAATAAAGACTGACGAGACGAGCAGGGCATGTGCCTGATGGTAACCAACATGCCTGTCACATAACACCACAGTGACACGCAGCTATTGGAATATGAATAGTAGGGTGGAGCACGAATGTATGGACAAAATTAATATTTTTTTAGTTTCGAAGTTCTAATAGGGGGGTTTTTGTGCGTCATAATGAAGTTAAAAGAAGTGTCATTTTTCATCCCATTTAATTAGTATCTTTTGCCTCCGCAGTGACTTCAAAAATTTTTTTTTTACATAAATCTTAAAATGTGAAATGATTTGCCTCATTTACAAGTAAAAAAGTACTGAATGATAGATAATGTATAGTTTAAACACTTATAAGAATAATACTGTGACAATAAGCATGAAAATACTAAGAAGGATTTGAAAAATTACATTAATTATTAAGCATGAAAATCCTTTATTTGTGTAAAATTTAGGTACCGCGTTCCACAATTCCAACGTGGTTTTTATTGCACCTAATCGTGATTTTTGTGTGCACTGAGTAATGGAATCTTCGGTCGTAATCTTCACATCTCTCTCAACAGCTTCAGTAAGGCAGGGAACCTTTAAGAACAATGGTTTGCTCTCACCACCAGATTCGACAACGTCCTGAATTCCTTGGTCAGAGTTTTTTAAAAGCGGTGGTTCGTTTAATTATTCCTACCAGTACATTAATTAATCAATGTTATAAACTTGAAGTACCAATAAAATGTACCAATGTCACATGAAAAAGTCTAGGTGTTGAAGGAAGACTCGCATTGAGTGCCGTTAGTATGCGACCAGCAGCCAGCTCTCTAATATTATGCTTCCTCTCATCTGTTATCATCGCAAGAAGAAGGCTTTTGGGAGGCGCGAAATACGCGTTTCTTTGGATTACTGGATCTGTAATATTTCTTAAAGTTTATGGGCAGGTTTCTGGAGTCCATAACAATGTTAAACAGATGACGAGTGACATTTTTGCGGATTGATTGATTGATTGAGGATGGTTGGATCCTAATTGAAAATCAAGACGGTCTAACTTTATATACGAAATTAGCTAGAATCCTTAAATTGTCCGTCGGATTTTCAGTTGCCATATACAAAAGTAGTATTTGGTTGGCACGTGTGATGTAAAAGTTTACCTGGAGATCTGATTTAAGCAATTGGCCATTGCGAATAATATTTGTCCTGCAATGTGCTTAAATTTCTTTGTAGTCAGTTTTTCACATGTTTCTAGAGATTTTTCTAGTGGACCTACGTAAGATATAGGTCCTGAAGTTCATCCGTCGAGATAAAGAAATAAATGTCTTATAACATTCATGTGCAGCAAACTGATTTTTCACTGACATGTTTTTTGTAGTTTTTTCTGAAGCAGTTATATGAGTTCATCCTACTTTCCAGTATTAACATTCGTTCTGTCACAATCAATGTCCAATAACTTCATGTAAGAGAGAATCACAGTTTGTATTCCTCTAGAATACTGGACTAGAGTCTAGATGTACTAATCTCAGGTACAACATTTACCTTTTTAGAGTATTTTCTATTGCTTTGTACCAGTAACATCGATTCTGCTGATAATCATCATTCGAGATATTCTTTGATCAACTATAGAATCCTGCTCTTATTTAGGAACCTTTTTATCTATAGGACAGATGCACTAAGCTAATTTATTGCATGCTGAAATGTCAAAAACTATCTTACTGCTTTGTTGAAAACTTTCTGACTCCTCTTGATGTATTTGAGTAGATTTTTGCTGTTTAAATGATATGCTTTTAACATTTGAATGATCCTCATTCGTGTTACTATTGGAATAAATACAGTTTGTCCTATATTTCTAACCCTAGATGTAACGATGTCTGCTATCTCTGAAAATTTGGCTCTTTTGCTCTTTCTATAGTTAATCCAACCATTTATTATCTTTTTGGCAGATCTAATTTGTCAGTTATAGTGTTGTTACCAAGTATAAACAGGTACATCGATACTAGCATTTTGCAACGGTCTGGTTATTAAATTGAAATTAAATAAAATTAAAGATTATTTTGGCAAATAAGAACATGACATTTTGTCGGGTTGCCTGCGAAAAATCAGTCCCAAAGTCCGGTTGCCGAATTTTTAAAAGTAAAACATTGCTGCGAGCTTGGCTAATATCTCGGAAACTATAAACTTTAGGGCAAAAATGGTTGAGGTCGTTATTGTAGAAAATAATATTTTGCATCTTTTGTGGCCGGAAAACTTTTCTGTGACATGTAGCGTTTACGATTTATGGCCCATTTAATTAACCAGTTTTTCTATTGCAGCCGATAACTCTTGAAATATTAGATTAATCAATAAAACGCATCAGACCTTTTTTAAAGACGAGTTTATTTCCTACAACTTTCGTTTAATTTTTTTTTCTTATGTTCATACGTTTTGAGTTAGAAGAAGCTTAAATTCAGTTATTCTGCCAAAAACCTTATAAATTAATGAATTGTATTAAAATGAACAATTGTTTTATTTGTGGTTATGTTAGACGACAAAAACTCTGTACTTGTAAGAAAAAACAGATACTGAGTCTAATGAAAGCCTAGACGAAGCGAGAGAGAATAGAAAGCAAACTAGAAGATAAATAATTAACGGATTCAAAATATCCATTTCAAACTATACAAATACATACTATACATTTGAACTATACAACAATGACGTTTAAAGTGGTGGCTCTCTACTAGCCAACTAATATTATAAAAGACTTTAAAAAGATAGAAACTCTTTATTATCCACAATATAATACTTAAACAACAGGGACTTATCCTAGAACTAGTGAACCAAGTGGCGACATTATCGCTAATAGCGATCTCTTCCAGGCAACCGAAATACCATGAGTAAATACTATGTTATGTCTAGCACAAACCCCAGGATATGCCATAAATGGCGAAAAATGCCCATACCCAGCCTTCTGGCTCGTTCCCACCACTAGAACTCGGGGAAAGGCCGTGGCCCGCCGTGCTGGTCCGCTGTACATGTCGCTGAAAGATGTCATCACATTAACATCTTCACGAGTATTGATAATACCCTATACATTTCCGAGAATAAGGGTAGATTTGTTACCTTTTTTAAATGTTACAGACCGAATACACATAAGTATTGTTGCGGTGGTAGTATAATCATAGCAAACGAAGATAATTTGTGTGCTATCACATATTACTAGTCCCTATCTAAGAAAACCCGAATAAATTTTGAGTCATTTTAAATAAATTTTACTTATAGCAGTTGCTAAACATCCTGTTATTGAAAAATTAGAAATGTTTAGTCTATTGAAACAGTGCTATAGACGCACAACTAGTAGACGTAGATCAGGTACAGCAGTAACCTTTGGGTGACCGACTGATGAGACATTATTAAGCCAAATATGGAAATATTTTAACACATTAAGCATATCAGGTTAATTTATTTAGAAATTAACGAAAATGGTACATCATGTTCTTCAAAGTTTACATCAGACATAAATAAACTTTGTTAATTTACCTAACTACAAAATGTTATTTAACACTTTATTTTAATAAATATTCAAATGTTTCAGTCATCATAACCTTGTTCTTTTTTGGATATACACCAGGAGATAAACACGTCTTCAAATAATGCTGTATGTTTTCCTGAGGCGCATCAATATAACGGTTTTACATAAAAATAAATCCGATATTATGTGCCGAGAACGGAAAACACCCGTGTAAAAATAGTTCATAAACAATATCGATATCTCAATCGTAACTTCGTAACATCACTATGTTGATAGCCATAGAACGTAATTTTTTAAAAACGTTTGATATTTTATGGAATTTATAAAAAAACTACTGCACTTATGGACTCATTTTGTGAAAGATGATTATTATACGGGATCAAGGAGCAAATTTAAGCAGTTGTCATATTTTTTAAACCTCGCATTTAAAAGTGAACTTTTGCGTAACATGACGCAGTTACGTTCTATTGGTGCTGTCAAAAAGAGGATAAACGGTTGGATCTACTATAGTTGTAATTTTAGTTGATGTCTCGTTATGTCAATTTGTAATACTTCATTACATCTTCGTAAGTAGTTAACACTTTCTCTTTTAACTCAATAACATCTCCCAAATAAGGACTTTTAAACACGCTTCGAGTTCGTTACATAGTGTTAAAAATAGAAACTGAAAAGAACAGAGCACTGTAAACGACGAGTGTCGTGACAAGGGCCGCTAGCGTCTTCTCCCGTGCTCCCACACTCCCCTTATTAAAGTCATAAACAAATAGTTTGGTTTCTTTGTGTATGCTAGATCGAAAATATAGGATCCCAGAGAACGATTTGTAATAAAAAAAATGTCTTATTATGAAAACATAGTACTGATATATGGCGTCTATGTGAGGTCTAAAAACAACTATTTTTATAAAATCAGTGCCGATGCGGAGGCAGTTACTCTAAACGGAATTGATTGATTGATTTATATTTTGTGATACTTAATTTAAGCCCAAATGGCACCAGTACTATTACATTACAGTTAAACGAAAAAAGGTTTTTCGCTCCACCCTAATGAATAGTCCAAATCATAACTTAGCACTGCACTGCGCTCGTCACCCAGATATCTAAGATGTTATATCTCTAAGCCCTGTAATTTCACTATTAGTTAATTGTTATTAGTTTGTAATATTTTTATTTTAATATTAGTATTTTTATGTTAAGTTTAATATTAAATATCATTATTTTCTACTTTTATAAAAAAATGTCATTTCTTTCCATTATATATCTTTATTTCATATTAGCGCACCCCGAATTCTGACTTGTCCACTTTTTATTTTCCATCCTAAGGTCGCCTGGAAGCGATCGCTTAAGGTAGCGGTTCGCGCCGCGACCGCGACGCGAGACCGAGACCGGAGACCGAGACCGGAGACCGCGACACATGTCTCGGTCTCTGAGGTGTCGGTTCGCGCCGCGACCGCGACACGAGACCGAGACCGGAGACCGCGACCGGAGACCAAGACAGGCACTTGACATTATGAAATTGTATGGGCGCCAATTCGCGCCGCGACCGCGACACGAGACCGAGACCGGAGACCGCGACAAGTGTCACGGCTGCTTCAGTAAGGGGAGTCTGTCGATAAAGTCAGTTGTGTTTTGTGGATCACAATAGCAAACCAAGTTGTAGAACTTCTATTGGAGGAGGAAGAAGACGATGATTTGCTCTTATATTATTATTACAAATATAAAACTAAAAGAAGATTACCTATTAGGGAATTACATATAAGTAGAGGCTAAGAAGGATCATTTTCGCTATTAGTCAAGAAACACCTAATGTTTGATGATAATAATTATATTCAGGAAGTATTTTCGGCTGAATAAAACACAGTTTGATTATATAATATTAAATTTATTGAAAAAAAACAATGCATGAAAAAGGAAAAATATTGATGAAAGAAAAATTAGCACTAACTCTCACAAAAATTAAAACTAAATTTCTTACGACATTCGGAATCTGTAATGTATAATAGTAAAGGTAATTGTTTGTAGTACTTTTAATATTTTAAGGGTTCAGTATCTCGAAAGGAAAAAACGGAACCTTACAGGATCACTTTGTTGTCCGTCCGTTCGTCTGCCTGTCAAGATTTTTTTTCTCAGGAACACGTAAACGTAACAAGTTGCAATTTATATCATGCACTCAAATTTTTTGTCCCTTGAAGCCGTGACAAAATCAAACTTTTAAGACAATGCAATCAAAAGATACAGCGGTCTATGCCGCAAATTTCGACACTTTTTTTATGTGAAAACATTTTTAGTACAATTTACACACACTGAATTTTCGTGAATGAAGATCATCGTCACGCTCGGAAGTGAAAGAAATGTTCGGGTGAACTCGAGACCGCCGAATGGGGAGCCTATTAAAACGCATAACTTTTTGTTCCTGATTTACTTTGTCATAATGAATGTAGCATAATGTATAGTGTCATAATGCAACTTTCGCATAATCATTTTTTGGCGTCATGTGTTTTAAGCATAATAATCTATTGTACTACATTTAATTCGACTATTGATGAGATGCGTAATAGTATTTAGGCATTTTTTTGTTTGTTAATTTTTTTTTTAAGGTGCCGTATAAATCGCATAATTTTTTTTCCCTAATTTACTTTGTCATAATAAATGTAGCATAACATAAATATAGTGTCATAATGTAACTTTTGCATAATTGTTTTTTGGCGTAATGTGTTTTAATCATAAAAATGTATTGTACTACATTCAATTCGACTGTTGCTCAGACGCATTTAGGCATTTTTTAATTATTTGTTGTGCTACGTAATATATAACCAGGTTATATAGGGTCCAGATCTGACTCGGAGCACCCCGACTCCACCTAGTCTTGTCGCTACTACCCCTAGAGTGTATTTAAAAATGCGGGAGCCAGAAGCTCAGGGCTGACTGCAGAGCTTCTGGCGGGAGCCCACCCGGAGTCAAAAAGTGCACCATATGTCTTAGGTGTATGTAGGTTTTTAAGTCTTGAAAACGTTATGTCTACATAAATTAGTACAAAAATTGTTATACTACTGCATAGTCCTGCATAGATATTCCATTAAATTAGTAGATACCTACATTACGAATAATAAATATTGTTGTCAAAGTACCCACCCGCATTTCACACACCCACGTATTTTATTTAAATAATGTTACTACAGTCCGCTCTTTGCACTTGTTTTTTAGTTAGGTGTTTAAGGTTTATGCCTTTGATAATTATGTTTAAGTATTGTTATGTTTTTCTCAATGTGTGCCTTTAAATATTATGCTATTTATAATTATGCGTCGAAACATTATACTAAGTTATCTGTATGTATATATGGCTATGCGTTTAAACATTATGCTAAGTTATCGTTATGTCATATATGGTTATGCTAGTTAAAATTATGCGAAGACAGTTACGCGTTTAGTTGATATGGTAAATTATCATTAGTCCTAAAAACGTTATGCCTACCTAAAATAGGACAAAAATGTTATTCCACCCCATATAGACCCACCGAATGTACTAGAGCGAGAGAGAAACAGCTACTGCTGCTGTCTGGCTGCTGTCACTATCTTCTTTTTTAATTTATTCTTGGTCGTGGATATTAGTCCTTCTGCCGCATCTGTCACTGTCGTGTCGCTATGTTCACTACGTAATGTTTAAGTACCTGGTTGACCGAGCTTTGCTCGGTTTTTTGAAATTATATTTAGGCAGATACAATTTAAGAAATGCATTAAAATTCGTTACGTAGTTTGAAAGATCTAAGGATACATACATAGGTACATAAAAAAAACGAAAAAAAATAACGTGGTCAAATGCGAGTTGGACTCGCCCATGAAGGGTTCCCTTGCAGCAAGTAACATAATATACATAGTACACATAGTTCTTGTAGTTCGTTATAGCTTTGATCGAAGTTTCAATAATAGTGTATTTATGACGGATTAAAAAAAAAACTACTTATCACATCGAGTTCAAACTAATTTTCGTTGGTAGTTTACATGGTAATGTACATCACATATTTTTTTTTGATTTTTCATTATCTTACTTTAGAAGTTAGAGGGGCGGGGACACACATTTTACCACTTTGGAAGTGTGTCTCGGGCAAACTATTCAGTGTATACGAAAATGATTTTAAAAACCTCAATATCATTTTTGAAGACCTATCGATAGACGCCCCACACGTGTAGGTACGATGAAAAAAAAAATTTTGAGTTCTCGGTATGGGGGACAACCCTAGTTTTTCTTTTTTTTTTAATTTTTTTGTTCAAATCTTAATGCGGTTTACAGAATACATCTACTTACCAAGTTGCAACAGTGTAGTTCTCATAGTTTCGGCAAAAAGTGGCTGTGACATACGGACGGACAGACAGACAGACAGACAGACATGACGAATCTATAAGGGTTCCGTTTTTACGTTTTACGGAACCCTAAAAAATAGAAGTAATCATCAGGATTCGAACCGCGGTCCCTTGATACCGAGGGCGGAGTTTTACCGCTTGAGCCATTTAACCTTTGAACATAGTGGCGAAATTTGTTATCGTATTCTAATGATATTCTAGGAGTCTTGAATTGGTTGAAAAAGCATTTAAATTTCATTTTTTAACAATGCAATCTAGCTAGATCGATTTACCGTCCCCGAAACCCCCTGCCCACATAATTTCATGAAAATCGTTCGAGCCGTTTCCGAGATTCAGATTCTATATAAATATAAATATACAAGAATTGCTCGTTTAGAGATTGTTTAATTTATAGGCAGGCGTGGAATAGACTTGAGTATGCGTAATATGAGGACCGCATTCGGTGTAAGGTTTTGAACTCTGAAACTCTCTCTCAAATTATGATTCTGGATGTTGCCAGGAGGTGTATAGGTCCATTTTTTACAGGGGGTGCCCCAAACATGAAGTGAAGACATGCTTTGGTATCATTATAAAAAATTGGCAGTCACAGGAACTGCCGATAGAAGTGAAAACTAATAACTCAGAATTTGATAGCTTACTTTGGAAACTACACGGGTGTAACCGGAGGGCGTAGCCTGGCCATCATGACATGGCCATCTATTGGCTGACGCATTTCTAAATGGCCAATAGCCATGGTCCCGAGTTTACCCGAAGATTTCTTATCAGACCCGAGCATGATGCTAGAATCCAATTCACAACCCACGAAATATCTGTCTAGGTGCGCCTAAAGAAGTTTTCACTTCAATAACTGTTTTAGACACAATATCAAATGATTATTATGATTAACTAGCGACCCGCGCCGGCTTCGCACGGGTGAAAAAAAATCTAAAATCATTATCTGCATGCTTTTCTGAGTCCAAAACCGTACACCGAGTTTGGTCCTCATACTGGTTGCATACTCAACTCCACTCCGCCCCCACCCTATTATAATATGCATTCATTTTTATTTGTTAAATAATTCAAAAGTATCTAATAGTTATTTCTTATTTTAGTTTTCACTTCTGCTGTTATGCACACACTTTTTTCCGGTTATTGGCAAATGGAGAAACATATGCGTCGCTATCATTCGCATTTCGTATATCAATCACCTTGTTACATTTCTCAAATAGTCAAAGAGGTGTTGAAACATTTGAAGATTGTTTTAGTGCCAATTTTAGTGCCTATGCCAAAAGAAAGTGACTTTAAGTTGATATCTAAAGGCTTTTGGGATAAATGGCAATTCCACAATAGGGACTGGGTAAAAATACATCATCCTAATTAGTCCGTCTGCTTGATCATGGAAAAATATTGGACACGTATTTTTGTTTTTTCATAATATTAAAAATCGTCAAAGATATAGACCATCAAACTTCGAGAGTGGGGGGTCGCGACGTCACTCGTGAGTAAAAATCGTACTCACAAGTGACGTCACACGAAACTTCGAAGCGCTGTATCTTCGTCATTTTTTGTTTGTGAAACAAAAAAAAATACGTGTACAATATTTTTTGGCAATCTAACTAACGGGCTACTTAGTTTTTTTTTGAGGATTGTACCCTATTGCACATGCGCTATTGACGGAAAACACGTCAGAATAAGGGCCCCTGAAAACAGTGGATCGTTATATTTTAATTATAAGGAATTTTACTCGATTGTTCTCCTGGCTATTGTAGACCATCATTACAAGTTCAGTAGACGACATAGACGTTGGCTCTTACGGCAAAGAAGGAGATAGTGGAATATTTCAAAAGTCGGAAATGGGAAAAAAATCATGAAAAAATAATTTAATTTTCCAGAATCAAAAAATCTACCGAATTCGAACTTAATATTACCACATTTTTTAGTTGGAGATGAAGCATTTAGTTACGCTAGACAAGTCGCTAAAACGATTTAAGCAAAGAAATATTTAACTATCGCCTTTGTCGTGCTAGACGAGTATCGGAAAACGTGTTCGGTTTGCTGTCTCAGGCGTTTAGAATATTTTACACCCTTATCGGCATAGCACAAGAAACATGCACAGATATGATCTTAGTTGCCTGTTGTTTGCATAACCTATTAAGAGACGGATTTTTGGAATACACTCAAATGCCCGTACATCGATGGAATCAAGAAGAAAATTTACCTTCAAATTTAGTTTCATTACGTGGAACCGGAGGATTTTCGAATAGCAACGGACTAGACATTAGAGCAAAATTAACCGATTTCTTTACGCCACAGCAAGGAGCCGTAGAATCGCAAATACAACGTGTCACACGGCTTGCCTAAGTTGATTCCATCTATGTTAAGTAGTATGTGCGTATGTTTATGCAGAATAAATACATTTTAAAAAACACACCTATTTTATTTAAGGTTTCACCCACAGAAATCTAAATAATAAGTATTTAGATTTCTGTGGTTTCACCTATACCTACTCCTCCAAATATTGTCCTTCAGATTTTCGTCCCTGTGGGAGTCTACTTGTGAATCGTATATCAAGGGGTGCTGTCTGATTAGCTCAATCAGCGCTTTACAATTTTCGTTAGAAAAACTAGTAATTTTTAGTAACTGCTCGATAAGTCTAAGCTTGAAGCTCACTGATCCTTTGGACTTTGACTCAAGCACAGAATTTGAAAACCACCAAACTTATTTATGCGGTTTGGTGGGAAGCTAAGTTTTGGCGGGAAACGTAGGTACTTTCAAAAGCCAGAGGTTTTCGCCGTTTATTTGAATTCCGTATACATAAATCATCGCAGTTACTACAGACAGGCTTTCATGCAAAAGTTTCTCTAAAATTTTGATTTTAGCTTACGATTTTAACGACGAGGTCGAATGCGTGTTTTGGTGTACTAGTGGCGCCATCTAGTTTATTTTGGAACGGACTAATCGACCAAGAAACTATAAAAAAAAAACAAATTAATTGTTTTATGGGAGCCCCCGTTAAATATTTATTTTATTTTATTTTTAGTATTTATTGTTATAGCGGCAATAGAAATACATCATCTGTGAAAATTTCAACTGTCTAGCTATCACCGTTCTTGAGATACAAACAGACAGTCTTGGTGACAGACGGACGGACAGCCAAGTCTCAGTAATAGGGTTCCGTTTTTACTCTTTGGGAACGGAACCCTAAAAACGGTGGTCGAATGTATAACCTCCTCCTTTTAGGAAGTCGGTTAAAAATATGCCTCTGACGATGCGACGTTGACAAAAAGTATTTTTAATAAGCTTTTGACCTAGCGTAATCAGCGGTGTATCGACTGGATATAACACGCATGCTTTTCCAGCGCGACACGAGACACTACTTGACCGGGGCGGCGACCGTCTCGATGTCTCCGGTCTCGCGTCTCGGTCTCCGGTCTCGGTCGCGCGTGCGAACTGGCGCCCATACAATTCCATAATGTCAAGTGCCTGTTGTGGTCTCCGGTCGCGGTCTCCGGTCTCGGTCTCGTGTCACGGTCGCGGCGCGAACTGGCGCCCATACAATTCCATAGTGTCAAGTGCCTGTCGCGGTCTCCGGTCGCGGTCGCGTGTCGCGGTCTCGTGTCGCGGTCGCGGCGCGAACTGGCACCCATACAAAGCTATTATGTCAAGTGCTGTCGCGGTCTCCGGTCTCGGTCTCGTGTCGCGGTTGTGGCGCGAACTGGCGCCCATACAATTCCATAATGTCAAGTGCTTGTCGCGGTCTCGCGTCTCGGTCTCCGGTCTCGGTCTCGTGTCGCGGTCGCGCGCGCGAACTGGGGTCCATACAATTCCATAATGTCAAGTGCCTGTCGCGGTCTCGCGTCTCGGTCTCGCGTCGCGGTCTCGTGTCGCGGTCGCGGCGCGAACTGGCGCCCATACAATTCCATAGTGTCAAGTGCCTGTCTTGGTCTCGGGTCGCGGTCTCCGGTCGCGGTCTCGCGTCGCGGTCGCGGCGCGAACCGCTACCTTTACAGCTTAAGGGCACTTCACTGTTACTCTACTTTAAGGTACAAGTTCGCGCCGCGACCGCGACGCGAGACAGCGACCGGAGACCGCGACCGGAGACCAAGACAGGCACTTGACACTATGGAATTGTATGGGCGCCAGTTCGCGCCGCGACCGCGACCGCGATCTGTCTCGGTCTCCTGTCGCGGTCTCAGCGCGAACTGGCGTCCATACAATTCCATAGTGTCAAGTGCCTGTCGCGGTCTCCGGTCTCGGTCTCCGGTCGCGGTCTCGTGTCGCGGTCTCCGCGCGAACTTGTACCTTTACAATGTATTGTTATTCTGTGTATCTTTTTATTTTATGCGTCCATAATGTATCTATCAGTCTACTTATAGGTGTTACGGTCGATCCAACCTGAATAAACTTTCAGCCGTAATGCGTAATCTTCTTGAAAAAACTAGCCAAATGCGGTAATAATTTACAGTACATGCATTCTCACTCCGCCTCAAGTAACACTATTTTACAGTATGTAGGTATGTCTGGTCTGAGACCATTTAATCTCTGGATGGTCTTATACAAGTAAGTTACGGCTAAGTAATCTCTGAATAGTCTTATAAGTTACGGCTAAGTAAGTAAGTTAAATAGTAGGGAGAATGGCATATGGCGATTTGGAGCCCCGGGCTCAAATTCCACACGCACCACTGTCTTTTCAAAGTCATGTCAAATCATATACCCCGTCTACATTATTCCAGTCCAGCGACCGAATCCAGCGCTGGATTGCTTACTGGAGTAATGTAAACCTGCACTGGAATGCTTTGGCACTGGATTGATGCTTTCCAGTGCCGGTTTCCATTATTCCAGTAAGCAGTCCAGCGTTGGATTCGGTCGCTGGACTGGAATAATGTAAACCGCTAACTTTGAATGAAAACAACATCAAATAAAGTGCGAGTTGGACTCGCCCATGAAGGGTTCCGTTGCAGCTAGTAACATAATATACATAGTACACATAGTTCTTGTAGTTCGTTGTAACTTTGATCGAAGTTTCAATAATAGTGTATTTATGACGTACTAAAAAAAACTACTCATCAGATCGAGTTAAAACTAATTTTCGTTGCTAGTTTACATGGTAGTGTACATCATGTATTTTTTTTAGATATTTCATTCTCTTACTTTAAAAGTTAGAGGGGGGGACACACATTTTACCACTTTGGAAGTGTCTCTCGCGCAAATTATTCAGTGTAGACGAAAACGATTTTAGAAACCTCAACATCATTTTTAAAGACCTATCGATAGACACCCTACACGTGTAGGTTTGATGAAAAAAAAACATTTTTGAGTTTCAGTTCTCAGTATGGGGGCAACCCTAATTTCCCTTTTTTTTAATTTTTTTGTTCAAATCTTAAAGCGGTTCACAGAATACATCTACTTACCAAGTTTCAACAGTGTAGTTCTCATAGTTTCGGCAAAAAGTGGCCGTGGCATACGGACGGACGGACGGACAGACAGACAGACATGACGAATCTATAAGGGTTCCGTTTTTACGTTTTACGGAACTTTAAAAACCAATATGTAGGTAGGTACCTAGAATCTTTCGAGATCATTTACCAACCCGTCAGCCAGCGAGCGTGGTAAATTATGGCCTTGTCTTTCCTTGCGGGAGAAAGTCCCGAGTCCCAGATGTGGGAACATTTTTAGTAGGCTGCTTATTTATACGGAATTACTGTCACCACCACTAGGTTCACTGATTCACTGTTTTCTCGTTCAACTTAGATACTCAGCTTACATACAACTACCGTCTACCACAGAAGCAGAATAAAATCAAAATTAATACTGTTGCTTTCATTCAATTTTACGCACAAAAAGCCCCACTGCAAGCACATTAAAATATTCAGAGAGCAAATGACGTCAATAAATGGCAACAATGAACTCGACAGTACCACCCGTTCACGGCAAGTACAGTCATGAACAAAATTTGAAAATTACAAACTTTCAAATACCTAATCTTCTCCTGGTAGCGAATGTACAAATGTACATGTTATGCCGCCTATACATACTCGCCGAGTGCAGGCCAACGCCAGTGTGTGGAGGGTCGTTTTTTCATGACTTGTGATCACTCGCCGTCGCTCGCCTAGCTGGCCGAGTGACGGCAAGTGGCCACTGTGTATAGGGCTCTTTTGCCTCGACTCGTCTCTCGTGACCGGTGTTGGTTTTTGTGCACAAAATGAAGGCCTTCGTAGCTCGTATTGACCTGCGCTCGGCCAGTGTGTGGATGCTACTACTCGCCATGTTTTAGTCGCACAGCCGTACTTTCCTGTAGGTATTGCTTATTCTTGAATTATAAATAAAACAGTGGTTATAGTGGAATGAATATTTATTTTCCGATGCGACAAATATAATATTAGATAGTTGCCATGTAGGTACGGTCGCGCGAAGTACCTGTCGCGCGCATTCTCCAGCGACAGGCCGGCGCGCTGCCGCTTAACTATAAATATATTCGCAGCGGTAACGGGCGTATCATATCATGAGGACCGCCGCGGGAGGAGGACGTCGCTCGAGCTCGCAGTAGGCGCCGCGCGATCGCGTGCTGCGTACGCGCAGAGATCCGCATCAGTATGCCGGACGAAGCTGTTGATGTGTTATGTAGATCGCTACATCATTCCTCCCTTTATGGCAAAAGCGAAGCGTACTGGTGGTTTTGATATTCTTCCAGCTCGGGTTGTGTATTGCTTGCGCTCGCTTGGGTTTGCCGTGCTGGTAGCGGGTTCGTCGTTAACTAAAAACGCTGGTTTTAGTCTGTCGATTGAGACGTTATCTTGTCTCGTCGATAGTTGCACAGTGTAGAATTTTTCACTACGGTTAAGCACTCGAAACGGACCGTCGTAAGCAGGTGTTAGCGGGCGTCTGTACCCGTCATGACGTACAAACACATGCGTGCATTTAGGTAGGTCTTGATGAATGAATGTTGCTCGCGATGCGTTTGATTTTCTTTGAGCTTGGGATTTATTAAGAGCTTCTGTTAAATTTTCCATAAAGTGCGATGTGCTATTATTATTTTTGAATGCCTCTCCATGGAATTCTCCCGGTAGACGTATTGTTTGGCCGTACAATAATTCAGCGGCGCTTGTTCCTAGCTCTTCCTTGATCGCCGAGCGTAATCCGAGTAAAACTGTTGGTAGTTCGTAGACCCAATTAGGAGACGTAAGTCTGGCAGTTAGAGATGTTTTGAGTGACCTGTGCCATCTCTCAATCATTCCGTTGGCTTCTGGGTGGTACGACGTTGTCCGGCAGCGTTCTATTCCCATACGACGCATTAAGTTTTTAAATAGTTCGGACTCGAATTGGGCTCCTCTGTCGGTGGATATTTTTGCTGGTGCTCCGAATCTGGAAATCCACCCATTGTACACAGCTTCTGATACCTTTTCCGCGGTTATTTCGGTTAAGGCGTACCCTTCTGGCCACTTGGTAGCGCGGTCGATCATCGTGAGTAGGTAGCGATGCCCCGCTGCTGACGTCGGAAGCGGTCCCACTATGTCGATATGAACATGAGACAGCCGGTCAGCCTTTTCAAATGTTGCGATTGGAGTCTGCGTATGGCGCTGTATTTTCGTTCGTTGACATTGGATGCAGGTTTTGGTCCACTTGTTCACGTCGCTGTTCATTGACGGCCAAAAATATCGGGTGGTTACTAATTTTCGTGTGGCTCGTATCCCAGGATGGCTTAAGGAGTGCATAGCTTGATGAACGGGCTTCCTAAATTCGTCAGTTAGGAACGGTCGCACCTTCCCAGTAGATGTTTCGCAGGTTACTTTGATGGAAGTTCCAGGGATGTGAATTTCTTGAAGATTATGCTTGTTCTCTATTTTCATACGAGCCAATGTTGGGTCGTGTCGTTGACTTTTAGCTAACTCTTGGAAATCAATCGGTGATGGACACTGTATGGCTTCGATGTTTATTCTCGATAGTGCATCAGCCACGTCGTTTGATTTTCCTGTTATATGTCGAATATCTGAAGTAAACTGGGCAATGTATTCCAAATGTCTTGTTCTTCGTGGGGTTTCGTTCTTGCTGATTCCATTCAAAGCGTTGACTAATGGTTTGTGATCCGTGTAAATGGTTAGTTCTCGCCCCTCGAATACACGTCGGAAGTGTCGCACGGCCATGTATATTGCTAAAAGTTCTCGATCGTAGGTGCTGTATTTTCTCTGGGCATCGTTGAATTTTTTTGAGAAAAACCCAAGAGGTTTCCAGCAGCCAGATACTTTCTGTTGGATGACCGCGCCGGCGCAGTGTTCTGATGCGTCGCTCATTAGTGCGTAGGGCGCGTCGGTGGACGGGTAAGCTAGACGAACTGCATTTCCTATCTCTTTCTTGCATTGTTCGAAAGCCAGCCGTGACTCGTCACTCCATGGTATCTTCCTTTTATCGTTCTTTCTTGCGTTATGAAGGTACTGGTTCAGGTTTTTTTGATTCTCGGCTGCGTGGGGAATACTTTCACGGTAAAAGTTTATCATTCCCAGAAATCTTCGAAGATCGTTGATTGTTTCCGGTAGTGGGTATGACTGGATGGCCTGTAGCTTCTCTTCAGTGGGAGATATTCCGTCTTCTGTGATTTCGTAACCCAAGAAGTCTAATTTCTTTTTTCCAAAGACGCATTTGGCGACATTAATTTGTAGTCCGTGTTTGTTGAGTCTTCGTAATACTTCTTCTAATAGTTGTTTGTGTGATGACTCATCGTTGGATGCAAGGAGTAAATCGTCAACGAAACAGTACACGGGGAGTCCTCTCATGACGTTGTCGATGTGCCGCTGAAATGTTTGACCAGCGTTTCGTAATCCAAAACACATTCTTGTGAATTCAAATAATCCGAATGGTGTTATTACAGCTGTCTTCTTTATATCTTCGTCTCGGTTTCGCACTAAATAATAGGCACGTTTCAAGTCGATTTTTGAGAATATTTTCTTGTCTTGAAGGTTGTATGTGAAATCGTGAAGGCGTGGTATCGGGTATCGATCAGGAACTGTAATTGAATTTAGACGTCGATAGTCTCCGCAGGCTCTATAACTTCCATCTTTTTTCAGGACCATATGCAATGGGCTGGCCCAAGGGCTTTTTGAAGGACGGATAATGCCTTGATTGAGCATCTCTTGAAATTCTTCTTTTGCTGCCTTGTATTTGTGCGGTGGAAGGGGTCGTGCTTTCGCGTACACAGGTGCGCCGCTCGTTTCTATATGATGTTCCACTTCGCTGTGATCAATTGTTGGGAGTGTCGGTCGAGTAATATCTGGAAACATCGCGAGTAGGTCGTGGTATGGCTGGTTGTCATCAATGGTCCGGATACTGCCTTCTGTTAGCGGAGTCAGGTACCCGCGGGCGTGCATGTTGGTTTCCTGGTCGGTGATTCTTCTGCCACGTAGATCCACTAGTAAGGCGTGGTGATGCAAAAAATCAGCTCCTAATATCGGACGGCTGACTGCTGCGATTACGAATCGCCATCTGTATGGTCGTCTCATTCCCAGGTCTAGCGTTATACTGCGTTCACCATACGTTGGAATCGGAGTCTTGTTTGCGGCGAATAGAAAGTTGTCTGGCTGTTGGTTCCGCTTGTCGTGTGATCGTGCTGGCAGGACCGAAACGTTGGCTCCTGTGTCGATCAAAAAATGGAGTCCGGAAGTATTGTCTTTAACAAAAAGGCGGTATGTGGATAATTCGTCGACTTCTGCTTCCGCCTCAGCTTCAGTCTTTTCTAGTTTTCCGACCGCTCTTGTTTCCCAATCGGCCGCATTTGAAAATTGCATGGACTTCGACATCTAAAAGCAGCCCGACCGAACTTGCGGTGAAAGTAGCATACGCCGGTGCGCTCTTGAGATTCACTGCGACTTGAGGTGGAACTGGAGGAGCGTGCTCGATTTTTTGGTGTGCGATACGATTGTCGGCGAAAACTGGCGGTGTCTGCTCGCAAAGCAGCGACTTCCTTAGTCAATGTGGCAATCATGGCTATGACGTCTTCTGTCGGTGGGCCAGCACGGGAAAGTACGGACGGTGCAGCATTTGCGGTGGAAGTGTTCATGTTTTGACATGAACACACGCTGTTCACCTCTCTGGTTTGTTCATGCATTTTATCCGCCATGACTGCCAATAGCTCGATCTTCGTTTCTTCGCTGACTGCCAAAACGACCCTCGTTGCTTTGGGTAGGTGTCCCATCCATAACATCTTAAGAGTGGTGTCTGGAAGTTTGTTCCGTGCTAGTTCCTTCATGCTTCGTAACAACTGAGAGGGTCGTTGGTCGCCCAAGTCTACATCGGTCAAAAGTTTTCTTAATTGGGTTTCTTCTGATTCTTCGTATACTGCCAATAAACGTTGCTTAATGGTGTCGTAGCGTCCTGTATTAGGAGGCGCCAAGATGATGTCACTAATTTGCTCGACGTCAGTTTTTTCAAGCTGTGCTACAACCATGCCAAATTTGTTCTCGTCCCCGAGTTTTTGGCTTGCGACCATCGTTTCAAACTGGGCAAACCACAATCTAGGTTTGTCTCGCCAAAACTGAGGAATGCGCGATCTGATTCCAATCATCTCAATCTTCTCTTCAGCCATTGCTACGTCTGAAATCACGTCGGGGTCACCAATTTAGTCGCACAGCCGTACTTTCCTGTAGGTATTGCTTATTCTTGAATTATAAATAAAACAGTGGTTATAGTGGAATGAATATTTATTTTCCGATGCGACAAATATAATATTAGATAGTTGCCATGTAGGTACGGTCGCGCGAAGTACCTGTCGCGCGCATTCTCCAGCGACAGGCCGGCGCGCTGCCGCTTAACTATAAATATATTCGCAGCGGTAACGGGCGTATCATATCATGAGGACCGCCGCGGGAGGAGGACGTCGCTCGAGCTCGCAGTAGGCGCCGCGCGATCGCGTGCTGCGTACGCGCAGAGATCCGCATCAGTATGCCGGACGAAGCTGTTGATGTGTTATGTAGATCGCTACAATGTCCCGTTTTGTCGGCGCTCGCGTTGGCCTGCGCTCGGCCAGTGTGTGGATGCTACCACTCGTCTTGTGCTGTTTTGTCGACGCTCGCGTTGGCCTCCACTGGGCCAGTACATATAGACGGCTTTATGTAATAATTTTAGAATAACATAAGATGCAATGCTTCGAAATTCCAGTTCCCGTAATTGTCCCGCATAAAAAATTGAATACCTACATAAATATAATCCCATAGCGTTCTAAACTTTGACCCGATCTGTTTAGCCGTTACAACGTCATTGAGAACACACATAACACTTTATAAATGTTGTATGATAAAACCGACAATTACCCAAAACTGAATTAAATATATTATTTAGTATATCACAGATATATTAACGGAAACTAAAGAAACAACTAAATATTGGTAGACAATTCACACGTTATACCATCTGACTCCAAACTAAGCTGTAATACATACTTAATACTTGGATTAGTGACATACTTTTTATACATTACTTTCCATTATAGGACAATTTATTGATACTAAAATCATTCTACTTTGCAAATATAATGTTAGTGTGTTCTACCGCCAAGCAGTAATGTGTAAGCATTACTGTGTTCCCGGTTTAAAGGGCATTATATCAAGAGAAATTACTGAGCTTAGAGATATAACATCTTACATTTCTGGGTGACGATCGCAGTGCAGTGCTAGGTAATGATTTGGACTTTCCATGTACCAAAAGCCGTGTGTAACTGTACTGTTATGTGGCAGGCATGTTGCTTACCATCAGACACAAACATGTCCTGCTCGTCTCGTCACTCAATAATAAAAAAAGTATTTTATCTCAATCATAATCATATTATTTATTTTATTTATATAAACAGTGCTGGGTCGACTAGTATTTCAAATTAAAAGGCGCACAATTTTTTTTTCTATATTTTTATTGTCATGGTTAATTTTGTATTGATTTATACTTAACACTTTTATTTATTTGATTGACCAAAATTTTTATTTTATCAAAGTAATACTTTTTTCAAAGATTCACATTGACGTCATGCGGTATTGTGACTTTGGACAATTTTATGATCGACTGTACCTCTTAAAAATACCATCAAATATTAACACAGTAGCCCCCTCATTCGAGCGTAATCGGGGGTTGTAAAAAATTAACAACTTCGATTTTATATCAGAGTTACAAAGTAAAAGGGAAAATGGAACCCTATAATTTTTATGCGATTTTTAAGAAAATTCTTTTGGAAATTCTGTTTGAGAATAAGTAGAAATTTTGTGTTTAAATTTGCATGTTTAAATTATTTTGGAAATTACAATCAAGGTATTTTTATTACGTATAAGTCAGTTTTATTGTATTGATCTTCACTGTATTAACTTGTTGAAAAGAAATTGTTACGGAAGAGATTTTGTTACACTAAGCTGAATCTGAATTATCCATAGACCGATGAAGTTCTAGAGGCAATCAAGATGCTCAAGCTAGCTACTAGTGGAATGCAAGCTATGGTAGGTACATAACATAGAATGACGAAGCGAGCCGAACATGTTTGTGCCTGATGGTAAGCAACATGCCTGCCTATAGCAACATAGAAGCAGGCAGCTATTGCAACATGAAGAGTGCAAATCATTGGGTATTACTGCACTGCGCTCGTCACGCATATTTGTAAGTAGTTTTACCTTTGCTTGTTTTAGCTATAATTTCACTAGAAACATATACCTAGATACACACAGAACACAGATGTAGCATAAATAGCCAACTTTCTCGCCACACCGCTGGGGCTTGAGACCTTTCACAAGAAGAGGCATAGATAGAAACACTTAATTGTTGACAACATACAAACAAAAATATATAAACAAAAAAAAAAGCTTAAATCTAGTGAAACAAATGGCGACCTTCTCGCTAAGAACTATCTCTCCTAGGTAACCGGAGGATGGAGATAACATTTTAGACACCAAAAAACCGGGTAAGGGACAAAGTATACACTATGTACCATATTTTATAGTCATGCATACGTTATATTTTCTTGTTTGTCATATTATATCGCATTCTGTCATTATTTTCAGTCACTAAAAACACATCATAGCTATCCAGGACATATACTTAATTAATTAATATATCAAAAAACCTAGATAGGGCGAATTTGAGACAAAAAACCCTGACTGCCAGAAACGAGATCAAAAATTGAATTTCTTTAGTTTTGTGAAAAGTCAATAAATACGAGTAAACAAACCCAACGATTTGAATAACGTATTGAATAAGTGCTCGATAGTTAATCGAATGAAATCAACTCGAGTAAAGCCGAGACCTTTTTCACATTCCTAAACTCCATTCGAATTCAAAGCAGGTCGTCCGATAGAATCTTTCTCTTTACAATATTTTTACAGCGATTGCTCGTCTTGCGATGGCTATGTTAGCAATAGACATCCAAATCAGATATTTAATCATTTTTTTATTTTATTTTTTTAAATAAATAGTGACGAGACGAGCAGGACATGAGCCTGATGGTAAGCAACATGCCTGCCACATAACAACACAGTGACACGCAGCTATTGGAACATGAAGAGTCCAAATCATTACCCTAGCACCGCACTGCGCTCTTCACCCAGAGGTCTAAGTTGTTATATCTCTAAGCCCTGTAATTTCTCTGGAAACATTGCCCTTAAAACCGGAACACAGTAATGTTTGCACATTACTGCTTGGCGGTAGAATAACTGGCAAAGGTGTGGTCCTTCCCCAGGCGAACTCTGCCAAGAGTCCTACCACTACAACTACCATTTTCAAAGTTGTTTTGAGTTCTTGTGATGTCACAAATTGGTTGGTTAATTTTCAACGTTGTTTTGAGTTCTTGTGATGTCCAAACTGGTTTAGTTTATCGTGGCTAAATTTAGTCGACTCAATTCTTTCTTTCCCAAAAAAATAATGTAAATGACAGAGGTTACGAACCCCGATGTCTGTGAAGTTGCTACATTTAAAAAAGCGACTCAATTTAGTCCCTACTGAGTTCAGTGAAGTGTAATAGCATTCAGTAAGCTGGCACACTAAATTCAGAAGCGAGGGTTGCTCGTTTCTAAGTTGCTTCTGAATTCAGTCGATTACAGATACAGATCATTTATTGGTAAACATAATTTACAAGTCACAATTTTAAATTCACAAAAACAATCTAATAGTTATTGAATAGGTACCTACTTAAAAATAAAAAATATTTAACAAAACATTTTTACTAAAAAAAAACAACACTATACATTTGACCGTTGTTTAGAACAATTTTTTGTAGTAATTGACACCAAAAAACTCTTTCAACGAATAATAGGCGTTTCCTATCAAATAAGTCTTTAAACGTTTTTTAAACAGTCCGATGGACGCCGCGCTTTTTACGTCATCAGGCAGATGATTATAGATAACGGGACCTCTCACGTAAATTATTACGAACGATTTACTCGCTTTATCAAGTTAATGAGCAGCAACGCTGAATTTGTTTTGATTCCTGCTTCTGACAGGTCCTTTTCGATCGCAACCTAGAACTTGGAAATTGGGCTGATGTATATGGGTAAACACGCTCACCTGATATATTAATATGGATGTTACTGTCAATATGCCTAGTTCCGTAAAGTATGGTTTAGCGGATACCTCCCACGGAACTCGTGCCATTGCACGAATGGCACGTTTTTGCAAAATACTCTATATCTCTCGAACTCAGTCGCATCTCCTCACAACTCCGTTCCGTACATTAACAAAGAATGCACCGTTGCAAAATAGCAGCTTCGTACTGCGTTTCTTGGAGCCGCACTTACTTCTAATTTTCCTTCTGAATTCAGTCACTAAATTTAGCCAAGTGTAATAAAACTTTTAGACTTAGCTAGGCTTAGCTCGTAGCTGAGCATAAAAAATACAATCAACGTAGAACTATTATTACTAAAGAATTTGAATTGGCAGCCTTATTACATTTAGCCATTGGGCTTATTTTAACAATTTGACAGCTATTTGGTGCGCGATAATAACGTAACGTAACGGCAAAGAAACTTTAGAGTGCTAAAGTTTCTTTGCCATGACATTTACTGTAAGAAATTTCCATACATATTTTGTAGTATTCAGTGACGAGACGAGCAAGCCATATGCCTGAAGGTACGGATCATGCCCGCCTGCATAACAGCATATTTATTGACACGCAGCTATTGGAACATGACGAGACCAAATCATAACCTAGCACTGCATTTTGCTTGTCACCCAGAGAAATAACATGTTTTATTTCTGTACCCTGTAATTTCACTGCAAACATTTCCCTTCAAACCGCAACACATTGATGTTTTCACAAAGCTGCTTGCTGCTTGGCGATAGAATAAATGGCAAAGGTAATTAATTCCCCAGGCGGACTTTTCAAAGAGTCCGACCAAAAAAAAACCTGTCACTGAACTACTCTCGTCACTCCGAGATTTAGGATGATAATTCTCTATGTCCTGTAATTTATCTGGAAACATTGCCCTTCATACCGGAATATGATGATGTTTGCACTATGTTACAAACTAATAACTGGTAAAGGTGTGGTGTTTCTCCAGGCGGACTCAGCAAAGAGTTCTACCACTACAAAATACTTTACTGGAGTAACTACACTACACTATTTTATTAGACAAGTTTCACAGTAAACTTAAAATATGCAGGTCTATTCATTTTTAGGTCGACGATTTCAAACCAGCGCCATGATTGATGACGTATTTGCAGGAGAGGCCGTGATTCGCTGATTTGATTTTCGAAAAGACGTCTCGTTTTGAATTGAGTATCGGAGCCAAGAAAATTATAAATTTGCAATTTGTACCTTGAATTTTAACAGGTACTTTGAGTCATATTTTTACAACTGTATAGATCAAAGTCATCTACTACACCATTAAAAGAACTGGCAATTTAGATCAGAACTTCTTTCCATACCTTCAAGCGATAATTATTTAACGAAATAAAAAAATAGGCAGACATAGAGGCTGCCGATAAAAGTGAAAACTTATACTTAACTCAGAATTTGATAGCTCAGTTTGGAAACTACGCGGGTGAAATCGGAGGACACTGCTAGTCTGAAATAAATCTTTAAAACATTGTGGTAAGTATGGCAATCTTGACCAGATTCTGATGGCTATGGCTAGCTGTGTAATGGTAACCATGGTAACACGCCATGGCCATTTAGAAATACTTTCGCATTCTAGGTGGCCCCGAGTTCACCGGAAGATTTCTTTCATTCACGAGCGTGACGCTTGAGCTCAATTCAAAGCCCACAAAAATCTGGGTGGTGCGCCAAAATAAGTTTTCACTTCAAAAAGTCTCATTTAATACCTCACATTGTATCCCACAATGTATTTCAAAATAATTGATGTGATTAATAAGTCTCTTGATGTGAGTATTTCAGGAGTACTCACAGTACAAATGAATAAGGTTATTATTTTTAAATCTGACGAGGCCATAAATGTAATTTACATTATTATAACAATAGTAATGTATGTATTTAATTTAATTTTTGTATTAATTGACTGGCCTCCTGGCTTAGTTGGTAGTAGCTCTGCCTGCGAAGCCGAGGGTTGTGGGTTCGATTCCCACCCAGTGCAAATATTTGTGTGATGAATTCAAATGTTTGCATCGTGTCTGGGTGTTTCTATGTGTCATATGTATGTATTTACAACAGTATAAGTTTTGTATCAGCTATCTGGCCGCCATCATACAAGCTTTGATTAGTTTGGGGTCAGATGGTGTTGTGTGTGAATTGTCCACCAATATATATACATATATATATTCAATTTATGCCAATAAAAATATCTTATCTTTTTTTACCTTATCACATTCAATCGTCTGCACATTAAACAATTACTTGAATATTGAGAAATCGCTGTACCGTTGGATACATTATTTTGTCTAAACGGAGATGCTCTTCCGCGCCATCGCGCTCGTGGAAGTAACATCCTTGAAGAGTTTTCCTAAGAACGGTTGGCATGCGTTAAAAGCATTAAACTTTTTGTTGCCTACCCTCACTCGGGGGCAACCAAATTGGGCGTGAACAATGGAAGGTGAGAATAAGATTCCGTGGATGTGGTACGCAGGTACATTATGGTCTTTCAGCAGAAACGAGTTTCTGGACGACGCGTCTATACTGCTGAAATTTGCTAAAGCAATTGGTAAAGTTGAATTCTATCAACCATTATCGAGTGGTTTCATGGGTCAGTTAATTGTGAGTCTGGTTAGTGATATAATCGTAGGTTCAAAACCTAATGAAGACTAAAGTTTTTGTAATGAATTGGACTTTTTTTGTTCTTTGCCTGGATGTTTCTATGTATGTATGTTTTGTAGTGCTAGGACTCTTGGCAGAGTCCGCCTGGGGAAGTACCACACCTTTGCCAGTTATTCTACCGCCAAGCAGTAAAGTGCAAACATTACTGTGTTCCAGTTTGAAGGGCAATGTTTCCAGAGAAATTACAGGGCTTAGAGATATAACAACTTAGATCTCTGGGTGACGAGCGCAGTGCGGTGCTAGGTAATGATTTGGACTCTTCATGTTCCAATACCTGCGTGTCACTGTGCTGTTATGTGGCAGGCATGTTGCTTACCATCAGGCACATGTTCCGGTCATCTCGTCACTCTTTTAAAAAAAAAACTAATGTTTTTGTAATGAATTGGACTTTTTTTGTTCTGTGCCTGGATGTTTCTATGTATGTAACACTAGCGGTCCGTCCCAGCTTTGATCCCAGTGATCCATAATATATATATATACCACTCAAGGATCACGTACCTATATATCCAACGCTGAAATAATTTCTGAAATCGGTCCAATAATTCTAAAGATGAGAGAGAGCGTCACAAAAAATTCTTCAGCTAATATAGATTTTTTTAAATTATACATGTATTATATCAGCTGTCTAGCTTCCACAGCAGTTTGTAGATGGTGAAAAGTGTATAATAATAAAATGTTACATTAAACACAAATCAAATCAAAAAAAAAAATCAACAAATCTAAGTAAAAAAATGGAATATGACGAGTCTGTGTAGTACGCTCATGATAAATGTTTCAAATAATATTTTTGCAAATGTAACGTCCATGTAACTCCACTTTCCGAGTTGTGTGAAGTAGTTGATTTAAATAAAAAATAAACAAATAATCGTAGACAATAGTATTTATTGTCTACGATTATTTAGCTCTAAACTAAGCAAAACTTGTAATATGGAACTAACAATATTTGTACTTACAATGTTTTGTCTCTTCATGTTTAGGTTAGGCTAGCTTCGCGATATTCGCGACATTGTTCTGTTATGGGCAGACGTCTTACTATCAGGGGTCCGTCTTACTCGCCCATCTTTCTCACTTTTACAGAAAGTATAGATAGATAGATACACTTTATTGACACACCAAAACAATAGGATACACAAAAATAATTAAATATAAATTTAAAACTAGTGCGACAAGTCGGCGACTATATCGCTAAAAGCGACGAATCTCTTCCAAGCAACCTTGGAATGGACAATAGTATGAGGATAATAGTATGACAAAACGGGGTGTGCAAATAAGACGTTGAAAATCGTAAAGAAAATAAAATAAATTAAAAATTATAACGGTTATTCAAATACCTATCATGAAATATTAATACTTATATAATCAACCCTCACTGGGCCAGCGTGGTAGCTTATGGTATTGCTCTTCCCCTTGTGAGAGAAGGTCCCGTGTTCCAACCGTGGGAAATTTTTGTAGGCTGCTTATGTTTAGACTACAAAATTAATAACAACAATTTAAGTAAAATAAATAAATTTTAATTCAGCAAAAACAGATAACTACCGCATCGCTTCTAATTCCCATATCCAAACCAAAAAATCCGCCAACGTGGAAAATAATAAAAGACATTCGGTGTAAATAAGTCCTAGCCCATACCAAGAACTCATTATGAAACCACGGCAAACGTTCGATTCAATTTACGTTCAATTTGATTTTAACTACGACTTTGAACCGTATTCCTTTGCAATAAGAGTCGCGGTTGCATCGCACTAGATGTTAATCGGAAGCTGTCTCGTGTAATCATCGTTATAAAACTCATGGTACAGGGTCTAGTACCTTTATTTGTCTGGCGGCGTTCTTCACGCACTTACCTCGCGTGTTTACTTCAGCTCTCAGATCCACTCCAGTAAATAAATTACGGATTCTTTGAACGAAGTAATACTTGGTTTTTCCACTTGCTTAGGCTTTTTGTAGGGTTTTTAGGTCTTAAAAAATATGGGAAATATATTAAAATTAAACCAAACAAATAAACTCTTCAGTTTTGTAATAAAATAGATATATATCTCTATATTATGTAAGTTTTACAATTGCGCTCTATCAAGCAGGCCATGCCAAGAAGCGTCACTTGGTCACGTGAGATCCTGTGATTGGTCAACGCCTCAATAAGATTGTCACCTACCTAATTTAAACAATTCGAAATCGTTTTTTTTTCTAAAAGGAACTATTAAAATGAAAAACCATTTCAGACTTATTGGTAATTAATACATTTTAATGGCAAGAAAATAATGGTGTGATATGTACTTACCTACGTAAAGCTATGTAACTATCTCTCTCTCTGTGTGTGTGTGTCTCTTTCTGGCTACAAAATGTATCGCATATGGTGGTGGAGTCACTCTACCTACTTTTACTTCTCCACTTCACTTTATCTATGACATTGTCATCGGAGAGCACGCATTATCTTATGTTCCTCTGCACTACAGTCCTCCACCTGGTTTTGGTCGGCCTCTGGATCTTCGACCTGAGGCGGACAATTGCAGCGCCAAGTTCCCTACATAGTCAGGTGGCCTTCACTTCACATGTCTATACCACCATAAATAAATAAGTAATTAAAAAAAAATTGGCAGTCATAGGAACTGCCGATAGAAGTGAAAACTTATAACTCAGAATTTGATAGCTTACCTTGGAAACTACAAGTGTGACCGGAGGGCGTGGCCTCGCCATCTTGGCATGGCCATCTAGAAATGCGTCAGCATTTCCCATTGGCTGACGTATTTCTAGATGGACAATAGCCATGGTCCCGAGTTTACCCGAAACTTTCTTATCATATCCGAGCGTGACGAATGAATTCAATTTACAGCCCACGAAAAATCTGTCTAGGTAGGCGCCTAAAGAAGTTTTCACTTCAAAAAATATAAATAAATAAAATAAATCATAACGTAAACTTTACACAAAGATTTTGCTTTCTTTTCTATCCTAGTCCTCTAAGTCTCTATAAAGTACGAATTTCAACCTAATCAGTTAGCTCATTTATACAAATGTATCTTCCACAAACAACGCTAAAACAAAGAGCCCAAGAAGGCTAACAAAGCGCTCCATTCTTAACTAAACCAAGCTTCGAATAAATAACTTGAATCGCGACTTAACGCACCTGAAGTTAACTTTAACTTCCGTTTCTGACTGTGAGATATTTACGACCTGAGTGTAATTAAATTCTAGAACGTTTTAGACCAGTTTTCTTGGAAATACGACTATTTCAAGGCATAGGTCTTAAATGGATGCGAGAAATTTTACGGGAGGTATAAAGTGTGGATTTAATTTGGTTCTGAATTTGATAGATTTTTTATTGTATAGACTGACGAGACGAGCAGGACATGTATGTATGTACCTGATGGTAAGCAATATGCCTAGGTGCCTACTACATAACTGCACAGTGACACGCTCTGCACTGCGCTCGTCACCCAGAGATTAAAAAAAAAAAAAAACTAAAGATTGACGAGACGAGCAGTACATTTGCCTGATGGTAAGCAACATACCTGCCACATAACAGCACAGTGACACGCAGTTATTGGAACATGAAGAGTCCAAATCATTACCTAGCACTGCACTGCGCTCGTCACCCAGAGATACAAGACGTTTCATCTCTATGCCCTGTAATTTCACTGGAAACGATGCTCTTCGACCCAATACACAGTTATGTTTGTACATTACTGGTTGGCGGTAAAATAACTGGCCAAGGTGTGGTACTACCCCAGACGGACTCTGCAAAGAGCCCACCACTACGAAATATTTCTAATCATAATAGTTTCCACTGAACATTAATATAATACATAAACTCTTGATCGAAATTCATCCATAAAGCAAAATTAATCTGAATATATAAGATTTTCCCCTACAAAAAATGGCAGCCATAAGGACTGCCGATAGAAGTGAAAATTCATAACCCAGAATTTGATAGCACACTTTGGATACTACGCGGGTGAAACCGAAGGGCGCTGCTAGTATAAAATAAATCTTCTAAAGCATTTTCGTCTAAATAAGTCTTCTAAGCATGGCATTTAGACTAGATGGTTATGGTTGGATGTGTATATGTGTAATGGTAACCATGGTAACATGCCGAGGTCCCGAGTTCGTCCAAAACTTTCTTTTATTCACGAGTGTGACGCTTGAGTACAATTCACAGCCTGCGAAACATCTGTGCGTGGTACAACCAAAAGAAGTTTCAAAAACAACATTAAAATCCCTTTTGGCATAACTCTGTATCAGAAAGATCTACATCTAAAAAATGATTCCCCTATCGCGTCCCGTGACAGGTTATTGGGACACCATCGATTGGATCGCACTAGGGGTATAAATAGTGCCGACTCCTTGCCAGCCGACCGACGACTTCTCAAGCGTCGGCGATGGCACACCAATTTAGATCCAGTCGAAACATACGGACACATTTTTCCGACGATTTTGTTTTGCTTTATTTTATTTACGCTCGCAGCAGTTTCTAAAATACAGAAAGTTCATACTTAGTTGATTCAGATTTCAGATAGATCCAGTTGGAACATTTTTCGACCGATTTTCGGCTTATTCTCACATGGAGAGAGTCAAGGCTATTAACCCACCTCATTCGCACCTGATGGCCATCAGGGACAGAAATGCAGCCGTAGTGGAGGCTCTCGGCCGGGAGGAGGCGGCTTAGGCAAATGACAATAAGGCAAAGAATCGATGTCGAGTCGATTACTAGCGGAATCCCAACCGGTAGTGATCGGCTCGACAGACAAGCACTAACTAGTATTAGGTTTAAAATGTTCCCAACTCCCCCCTTATTTTCCTCTTCTTGTGATTATCCAAGAAATATGTAAAAATAAATAAGATTTGAAATGACAAAAGTCACGGACCCCGGAGTCTGTGGAGTAGCAAATTTTGAATAAAAAAAACAAAAAAAACCCACCTCATTGTTCCAGTAAGGGTTGGCGGATAACATAATGAAAGTTCGAAAGATTTTTAAGAATGTTTTCCCCCTGGACTTCGTGAAAACTTGTTTTTACGCTTTGTTTTGCTTTTATGGATGCCAATTTTGACTTGGTTATTAGAATCAAGTCGTCGATATCACACTAATATTCATAAGACAAAGACTTGTGTGTTTGTTTGTTTCTGTGTTTTTTACAATGGCTGCACGGAGTTAAACGTATTTATATCCGTAGTAAATTCATTGCTTGGAATAATGTAATCGTTATAGTTCACGTGGAATACATAATGAAATTGTTCACTTGTGAGTTTTGTATTTACTGAAAACAAATTATCGTGAAAAACTAAAAGTTTATTTTACTTGAAAGGTTAAGTTTCGGATTAAAACGTGGGATGCAGCTAATTTGGAACAGCTGAATGGATCAGGCTGAAATCCAGAACAACCACTATTAGAAAATGAGTTGGAGTAGTAGTTACTTTTATCCGGGGAAAATCACGAAAACCGGGACTACTCGGGTAAAATCGTAGGGCTAGTAGTAGCGATAGAAAGTCCTTACCAATCAAGAAATACTTCGTCGAACACGTTCCCGGCCGAAATAAGGCTCCGTATATTCCAATGCTGTTTGATTTGACAAATTGCATCCTTTGTCGTGGGTGAGCTGTCGATAACCCCACTATTTGTACTACGGGACCCGCTAAACGGTTTGATTCTTCGCGAGAACTTGACGGATCCCTGTTTTTGTTGGTTTTCGGAAGAGGCTTTCTCATTCTGGCAGCTATTGTTGGAATCACAGATTACAGAAATAAAACATGGAATGTCAACGGTAAAAACTTGCGTTTGTAGAAAAAATAGTATTTACAAAAAAAAATCAAGGAAAAAAATGTGTGTAAAAAATGCATAATTTTGCGTGTAGAAACATAATAGGTCATATACCTATTATAGGTATAAATTATGCAACTTTTTTTTGAAAAATGGCATTTTATAATGTTTAGTAGACTGCTGTGGTAGCCCGATTTTTTTAAATTGAATCGAATCAAATTAATTTGTTATGTTATGCCAAAGTGGTTGGATTGTACCTTTTTGTTTTTATTAATATAAATACAAATATTATATCCTATCAATTGCATTTGTCTTATATTATGTCCTATCTTGTCCCAACCTTGAGCAAATGCCTCTTTTCGTTTTCTCTAATGGTCTCTATGGAGAGCACTATCGCGAACCAATACAGGTATTGTGGTGTTGTGGGTGCTAAACTCACATTTTCACCTCTTTCTAGGACGGTTTGGTGACTGTTTATCTTCCGGGACTCAGTCAGTGGTGATTTTAGCCCAGTTGTTCTGGCATCTACAGACGTATCCTGTCTCATCGTGGGTTCGATCCCCACCCAGTGCAAATATTTGTGTGATGAATTCAAATGTTTGCACTGTGTCTGGGTGTTTCTATGTATAATAAGTATGTATTTAAAACTATATAAGTATTATATCAGCTATCTGGCCGCCATCATACAAGCTTTGCTTAGTTTGGGGTCAGATGGTGTTGTGTGTGAATTGTCCACCAATATTTATTTTATTTATTTATTTATCATTTCAGCATAGCAGCCTTATGGGCCACTACGTCCCCAGGCCCAAATAGTAGACTTCTAGTATGTAAATATAAATATTAGTGGTCAATTCACACACAACACCATCTGACCCCAAACGAAGCAAAGCTTGTACTATGGCGGCCAGATAGCTGAAAAATATAATCCTTATATAGTTCTAAATACATGCGTATATTGCGTATAATACATTGAAACACCCAGACAAAGAACAAATATTTGAATTCATCATACAAATATTTGCTCGGGGTGGGAATCGAAGCCACGACCCTCGGCTTCGCAGGCAGAGTTACTATACACTAAGCCACGAGGCCAGTCATGTATTTGGGTACTAGGGATGTAGAGTATAGGCATAAATAATAACCCTTCAACCAGCAGACAATACTTTTTCTACAATGTTGAAAATGTTTAAACGTTTCTTCCAGACAATGTTTTCATTATTTTTTACGTAGTGAATTGGATGGCGATGCAGCCAATCGCTTTGACGCGATAAATCCCCACATTCCCTGAGGGAAATAAAGGATATCTTCGCGTTATCAGACGGCTGACTCTAGTTTGTATTGGCGTACTTGTTTTTTTTTATATTTTATGCTTTCAGCTAAATTTAGTTCAGCAGTGGTAGGACTCTTAGGACTAGGTAGGCAGAGTCCGCCTGGGGAAGTACCCACCTTTGCCAGTTATTCTACCGCCAAGCATTAATGTGCAAACATTACTGTGTTCCGGTTTGAAGGGCAATGTTTCCAGAGAAATTACAAGGCTTAGAGATATAACACCTTAGATCTCTGGGTGACGAGCGCAGTGCAGTGCTAGGTAATGATTTGGACTTTTCATGTTCCAATATTATAGCTGGGTGTCACTGTGCTGTTATGTGGCAGGCATGTTGCTGTCCATCAGGCACAAGTCCTGTTCATCTCGTCACTCTTAATATAAAAAAATGGGTGCTAGAGCATATCAAATAGAGCATATTATTGAAGTTCATAGTTAAAGCATTATGATATAATTATTTCTCAATTTGATCACAGGCTTTAACAATAAACGAAAAAGTATTATTTGCTTTTTCACATAAAAAAAAAAAAGTTTCATACTCCACCGTTAAATTTAAAAAAGGGGTGCAAAGTTTTTGTTTCACTTTTTATTATTTAGATTTAAATAAGATTACCACGTAAGTATTATATAATAATAATCAGCTATCTAATACCCACATTAGCTTCGATTAGTTTAGTGCTAAGTTTAGTGGAGTATGTGGAATGTCCAAGCAACATTCATCCTGCTAATACAATAAACGTAAAATTTGGATGTTTGGATGTTCCCCGCGGTTTCACCAGTGTAGTTTACGTTCCCGTAATTTTCCCGCAATAAGAACAAAGTCTGTTTTTTTTTTTAATAAAGAGTGACGAGACGAGCAGGACATGTGCCTCATGGTAAGCAACATAGCTGCCACATAACAGCACAGTGACACGCAGCTATTGGAACATGAAGAGCCAAAATCATTACCTAGCACCGCACTGCGCTCGTCACCCAGAGATACAAGACGTTTCATCTCTATGCCCTGTAATTTCACTGGAAACGATGCTCTTCGACCCGATACACAGTTATGTTTGCACATTACTACTTGGCGGTAAAATAACTGGCCAAGGTGTGATACTACCCCAGACGGACTCTGCAATGAGCTCACTACTACCTAATATTTGTAATCATAATAGGTAGTTTCAATTGGAAATTAATATAGTCTAAGAGATCCAGAGATCTAAGTTGTTATATCTCTAGGCCCTGTAAGATTAATTTCTCTTGAAATATAAAGTAAAATCTATACCTACTAATATTATAAAGCTGAAAAGGTGTTTTGTTTCACCGCGCTGTAATCTCGGGAACTACTGGACCGATTTCGAAAACTTTATCATCGTTAAATATTTAGGTAATAGGACGTACTTACGTGATCCCTGAGTGCTATACTGGATAGTGCTAGACTGGTCTCGTGGCTCTGCCTGTGAAGCCGAGGGTCGTGGGTTCGATACCCACCCAGTGTAAATATTTGTGTGATGAATTCAAATGTTTGCACTGTGTCTGGGTGTTTCTATGAATAATAAGTATGAATTTAAAACTATATAGGTATTATATCAGCCTGCTATCTGGCCACCATCATACAAGCTTTGCTTAGTTTGGGGTCAGATGGTATTGTGTGTGAATAGGGTACAATCCTCAAAAAAACTAAGTAGCCCGTTAGTTAGGTTGCCAAAAAATATTGAACACGTATTTTTTCTTTTGTTTCACAAACAAAAAATTACGAAGATACAGCGCTTCGAAGTTTCGTGTGACGTCACTTGTGAGTACGAGTTTTACTCACGAGTGACGTCGCGACCCCCCACTCTCGAAGTTTGATGGTCTATATCTTTGACGATTTTTTATATTATGAAAAAACAAAAAATACGTGTCCAATATTTTTCCACGATCTAGCTGACGGACTAATTAGGATGGTGTATTTTTGACCCAGTCCGGTACCCTATTGTCCACCAATATTTATTTTTAGCCCATTTATTTTGCACCACTGGCGAAGCAGGGCCGGGCCGCTAGGACTTTCATAAAACATGGAGTCCACTTTAAATGTTTGGTTCTCGTTTGCTAAAATAAAATAGACTATAATAGACCCTATGGCTAGTCTTCTAGCAATTCCATATACAATCTCACATATTTTAAACAACTACACGGGTAACTCACGTATAAAATAGTCAGAACAGTCCGACTCGAGTTTCGATCGCATACGGCGATCTTCTTCAAGGCGAGTGCGCGCGCATGTTCGCAGCTCGATTAGCACATACTATAGTCCTGTAGATATTATAATTAACGTTATTAATACAGCTAGTTATTAATTTAGCTCTTAATTAAGGGCGATGTAGGCCTAACATTAGTCAGTCTATTAAGCAGAGGCTTGGTAATTTGTTGACGGCGTCCTTGACAATCTTGTAATTAATTGATAGCTAATCCAGGCTTCTAACACAAAACAAGTAGTGGGCAGATGCGAAGCTACATACAACGCTTGCTCGAGTGACGCACACATAAAATGTAAGTACTTTTAGCTTTATACGAAGTAACTATTTTCTGATCTGTGACTATACTAGCTTTTACCCGGGACTTCGTCTGTGCGAAATAGGTATTTATTAATGTAACTGAGGAAGTATTTGTACACCCTAACGCGTATATAACTACATTAACATATACATATATACAAATTTACATTTACTAAAATCAGCCGATATTAAAACATTTTTATACAATTTCATCAAAATCGGTTTAGTGTTTTAGGCGTTAAAGCGTAACAGACAGCCAGACAGCGTTACTTTCACACTTATAATACAGCTAGCAGCGGCCCGCGGTTTCTCCAAACATTGGCATTAATTTATAATATTAGTAGGATATGTAGGATTATATTTATGATATAAGTATGTACCTAAGTACAGAAAGAAATGTCGGGACCTCCAATCCACACAGAGTGCGTAACTAACGCGTGAAAGAACTTCGTTAAAAATAAATGTGTCTTTACTTTTCTAGCTTAGAACAATGATTTTGCACTCGGGAAACAATATTACTGCTATCAGACATTTAGAGGCTCCTAAAATCCTAAAAAGAGAAACCTGTAAATCTCTGGCTGCTATATTTTTGTCGTACGTAGCTCTGTCTCTGCGACCACTCAAATTAATTCAATCGACAGCCCAAAACTTCATTAGCACATCTTCCCGACTATAAAATAACAGGAACACGGTGAACTAATTTAATATCTCGCTCAATTAATAACAGATGGCGGTAGTGGCACCTGCGTGTTTCAGGGCTGTGACGCACGTTTGGCGCTCGTTTCCCTACGGGATTTGTTATTCCTGTTGCGGACAATGCATTTGCGATAATTTAATTTTGGCCAAAAATATAAACCGACTTCTATACAATATTAAACTCGGACACTTCACTAATTTTCGTATTTTTTGTGAAATCAACTAATGGCACACTGTTGCAATGAGACTTCGAGATTTCGAGCTATACGAATAAATAATTTATAGATATGTATAATCGCTTACTTGCGAAACTTTTCAACAATATTTTGATTATTGTTTATGTTTCAGAAACCGCTAAACTGATTGCTAGAAAATATAAGGGTCTATATGGGGTGGCATAACATTTTTTGTCCTATTTTAGGTAGGCATAACGTTTTTAGGACTAATGATAATTTACCATAACAACTAAACGCATAACTGTCTTCGCGTAATGTTAACTAGCATAACCATATATAACATAACGATAACTTAGCATAATGTTTAAACGCATAGCCATATATAGCATACAGATAACTTAGTATAATGTTTCGACGCATAACTATAAATAGCATAATGGTTAAAGGCACACATTGAGAAAAGCATAACAATACTTAAACATACTGATCAACGGTATAAACTTTAAACGCCTAACTAAAAAACAAGTGTAAAGAGCGGACATAAATAAAATACGTGGGTGTGTGAAATGCGGGTGGGTACTTCGACAACAATATTTATTATTCGTAATGTAGGTATCTACTAATTTAATGGAATATCTATGCAGGACTATGCAGTAGTATAACAATTTTTGTACCAATTTATGTAGACATAACGTTTTTAGGACTTAAAAACCTACATACACCTAAGACATATGGTGCACTTTTTGACTCCGGGTGGGCTCCCGCCAGAAGCTCTTCGGTCAGCCCTGAGTGTTGCTTCTCCATACTCAGGACCTCCCTTGAGCTTCTGGCTCCCGCATTTTTTAAATACACTCTAGGGGTAGTAGCGACAAGACTAGGTGGAGTCGGGGTGCTCCGAGTCGGATCTGGACCCTATATAACCTGGTTATATATTACGTAGCACAACAAATAATTAAAAAATGCCTAAATGCGTCTGAGGAACAGTCGAATTGAATGTAGCACAATAGATTTTTATGATTAAAACACATGACGCCAAAAAACGATTATGCAAAAGTTACATTATGACACTATATGTTATGCTACATTTATTATGACAAAGTAAATTAGGAAAAAAAAATATGCGATTTAAACGGCACCTTAAAAAAAATAGAACAAATAAAAAAATGCTTAAAAACTATTATGCGTCTCATCAATAGTCGAATAAAATGTAGTACAATAGATTGTTATGCTTAAAACACATGACGCCAAAAAATGATTATGCGAAAGTTGCATTATGACACTATACATTATGCTACATTCATTATGACAAAGTAAATTAGGAACAAAAAGTTATGCGTTCTAATAGGCTCCCAAATATAATGTATCTAAATTGATAATTACCAAAAAAAAAAAATTGATCCACAATTAGTTTGGGGTCAGATGGTGTTGTGTGCGAATTGTCCACCAATATTTATTTTTAAAAAAATAAAAAAAAAATATTGGAGGAGTTATCGCGTAACATTTTTTTGTAAGATAAGATGAGATGAGGTAAGAAAATTCTCTATTAAAAGCCATAATAAATGAGAAAAACAACAAAAGACACAAAAAAAACTACATTATGACCTTGAGATTTTGTGAGATTTATTAAAAAAACAATAGTTATACATTTACTTGTTATACATTTAGTACCTACATCTATATATATAAAAGCGAAAGGTCACTCATCAAGGAATCTCAGAAACTACAAATGATAGGAATCTGAAATTTTGCATGGAGGTCTCTTTTAGCACGTAGGCGCTCGCTAAGACGGGGTTTTGCGAAATTCAACCCGTAAGAGTGTGAAACAAGGGATGAACGGTTGTATGAAAATGTTGTAAGAAACGTGATTTTCAAAGTTATCAAATTTTGTATCTAGACACTTGACACGAAGCAAATAAATGCATGTTTTATCAATTTTGTAATTTCGAACTGTACGGGGGTGAAATTAGAGGGATAAATGTCAATATGGAAATTCCCAACTGTTGGAGATAAAACCATGAAACTCTGTATATAGACACTTGACGCGAAGCAAACAAATTTTTGTTCCATCTATTTCGTAATTTCGAACTGTACGGGGGTAAAATTGGGGTTGAAATGAGGGATGAATGTCAATATGGAAATTCCCAACCGTTGAAGATAAAACCATGAAACTCTGTATATAGACACTTAACGCGAAGCAAACAAATGTTTGTTCCATCTATTTCGTAATTTCGAACTGTACGGGGATAAAATTGGGGTTTAAATGAGGGATGAATGTCAATATGGAAATTCCCAACCGTTGAAAATAAAACCATGAAACTCTGTATATAGACACTTGATACGAAGCAAACGAATGTTTGTTCCATCAATTTTGTAATTTTGAGCTGCACGGGGGTGAAATTGGGGTTGAAATGAGGGATGAATGTCAATATGGAAATTCCCAATCGTTGAAGATAAAACCATGAAACACTGTATATAGACACTTGACACGAAGCAAAACAATGTTTGTTCCATCAATTTTGAACTGTACAGGGATGAAATTGAGGTTGAAATGGGGTATATACCTATGTCAATATGGAAGTTCCCAACCGTTAAATATAAAACCATGAAACTCTGTTTATAGACATTTGACACGAAGCAAACTACTGTTTGTTCCATCAATTTTGTAATTTTGAACTGTACGGGGGTGAAATTGGGGTTAAAATGAGGGATGAATGTCAATATGGACATTCCCAACCCTTGAAGATAAAACCATGAAACTCTGTAAATAGACACTTGACACGAAGCAAACAAATGTTTGTTCTAGCAATTTTGTAATTTCGGAACGTACGGTGGTGAAATTGGGGTTGAAATGGGGGATGAATGTCAACATGGAAGATCCCAACTGTTGAAGATTAAACCATGAAACTCTGAATATAATAGACACGACACAAAGCAAACGAATATTTTTCTAGAAATTTTGTGATTTCGAACTATAGAATAGAATAGAATAATTTATTTGTCAGATTAAAAATCCATATACAGGGTACCTATTAAATAAATTTACAGAATTGAGAAAACAACATCACATTAAATAAAATTAAAATCAAATCAAACTAAATGACGTCAAAATTCAATCAAATGAAAACATATTAAATTGAAGTTAATAAAATATCATATTAAGTCAAATTAAATTAGGTCAAACCATATCAAATGAAGTCAAAAGAAGCACAGTCCGAAAGAGCACAGCAGAGGGCAGCCGCGGAAAAGGCCGCAGCCAATCAAAGCAGCAACCGAGGAACGAACGCGGCTTTCGTGACTGCCTTCAACGCAGCGGCAAGGAGCATACTCCGAATCTCATCCCATTCACCACACCCCTTAACGACAAAGACCCCCAAAGCAGGTTCACAGCAACAAATAGGCCGAACGAGAGCCGATATGGGTCAGGTTGAACCGCCCCGCTATGTCACGGCTTTGGAGCCGCGGAGCCATGCACGTAACGCCTTCATCGAATTCATAGCCACACTGAGAGCGACAAGACAAGTCAACCTTAAGACCTGCGAAAACATCATGCAGTCCTATAGGCTAGGAAGTCAAAGCCTCTTAAAGGCGAAACTTGAGGAGGCCGAAGCAGCTATTTACAATAATGTCACTTCCCGGGTCATCAAGGGAACCATGACAGGACAGTATATGGGAGCTTACAGTGCAGAAAATGGCTTCGTGACACTGAACGAGATAGAGACAGAGCGCGCGGGAGTGCCTGTTTATGCGACACCACAAAACGACCCAATTGTAGTTACTGCCCGATGCACCAAGATTATGCTGGACGATAAGATCCTAGAGATGGCCAAGACCATCGAAAGGAACTCAAACGTCAATGCTGGTTGGGAAAACTGGGAGGTACCGAGAATACAGTGGGTCAACGGAGTTCCAGGATGTGGAAAGACAACATGGGTGATTAGACACTTTGATGTGGACAAGGACGCCATCATTACCACAACAACTGAGGCAGCAAAAGATCTAAGAGAAAAGCTATCGCACCGTATCGGAAACCTGGTTAAAACCAGAGTGCGAACCATGGCTTCTGCTCTGGTAAATGGTTTCGGAAGAGAAAGTTTCAGTCGCCTCATGGTAGACGAAGCTCTCATGAACCATTTTGGAGCCATTGTGATGGCTTCAAGGCTGTCTGATGCTGGTGAAATTGTCCTCATTGGAGACGTCAATCAGTTGCCTTACATCGACAGGGAAAATCTCTTCGAAATGAGGTATCACCGCCCGAACCTGGTAACAAAGATCAGCCAGGAGTTGCTCTGCACACATCGAAACCCAATGGACGTCGCATATGCGCTGAGGGAAATATACTCCGGTATGTACTCCTCAGCGCCCCGTATAAAGTCCCTAGAGCAGAGAAGATATAAGGGAGCGCAAATACCCAACACCCTACCAAACACCCTCTTTTTAGTTCACACTCAAGAGGAGAAAGAGACCCTGACAAACCAGGGTTATGGGTCAGGCACCGGGTCACGCATCCTTACCATCCATGAAGCTCAAGGACTAACATACGAGTCGGTAATCGCAATCAAAACCAAGGCAAACATGAAGCTGCACGAGAGCGTGCCCCATGCGGTTGTTGCAATCTCACGGCACACGGGGACCTTCATTTACTACGCTGACGACACCGACGACGCCATCGGTCGGTTCGTGCGGCTAGCGTTGGCTGCATCACCGAAGACCATCCGAGAGTTCAACCTACAGATGGCCATCAGGGACAGAAATGCAGCCGTAGTGGAGGCTCTGGGCCGGGAGGAGGCGGCTTAGGCAAATGGCAAGGCAAAGACTCAATGTGGAGTCGATTACTAGTAGAGATGGGCCGAGTACTCGGTTAAAGTGTTACTCGGCGCATCTCTAATTACTAGCGGTAGGATCCCAACCGATAGTGATCGGCTCTACAGACGAGCTCTAGAATTAAGTTTGAAATGTGCCCAACTCCCCCTTTTTCCTTTTCTTCTCCTACTCCAAGAAATCTGTAAAAAAAAATTGTATTGACAAAGATCACGGACCCCGGAGTCTGTGGAGTAGATATTTAACCCTTAACCACCTACCACCTATTTATGTCACACAACCACCTACCATGCATCTCTGAGATGCGGAAGTAAAATTACTTCATTTGAAAAATTTCGCAATGTAAGGGTTACTTTTAAATTAAAAACAGTTTTAGGCACATATTTTACTATTTATTACACAATAAATGGCACATAAAATCAACAATATGTATCACTTATTGGAAAAGTTTCAAACAACACATATTTTAGACTTATAAACTAACTTATTTGGAAAATGAGATCAAAAAAAAAATTATACATTATAGAAATGTTTTTATACTTTTTTTTATCTATACAATAATCAACAGACCTTAAACAATTAAAAAAAAAATGCTTCAATCAATATTTTAACAAAATTGCAGGACCTAAAGTTATAGTTTTTCACGACAGTGAACGCACAGCTTATTTGAACATTCCAGGCAAATTGGTATTTTGCATTCAAAACACATGTATTGTGTTAGGCGTCTCTTTTTGGGGCCGCAAGTCCCACAGTTTTTTCGAGTCGTCAACCTTTCTTCAGCACTGCAGCTACCACTTGGAAGTGCTGGTGGAGTAGTTTCTCCATGACGGTGAAGGATGCGCCCAAGAGCGATTTTGATATCTCGCTGCAATTTCACGTTGCTTTCACGACGCTGCATGTGTGGTCTTGTGAGCTGTTCCGCCAGTTTTTTTATAAACTTGAACCGGCTTTCAGCTTTTTGTCCTTCAGTTCGACCAGATAAGCTGACAATGTAGCAGTTTGAAGCTGAAATGTCGAGCAATCTATAAAAAACTGCTAACGGCCATCTGCGAGTGCGACGTCCTGTGGAGTAATTAGAGCATCTTTGGTCAAGCAAATCCACTCCGATTTTGGTTTTATTATAGAAAAGTATTATTTCCGGTTTTTTGGTAGCTTCATCAACACTGGGCATGTGGTGCATACTTGATAGAGTGATTACGGCTTTATTTGGTTTTGGCACATATGATGATATGGTCATATCTTTAGTGAATCCAAAAACTGTTGAATCAACATTTCGGTGACGAGTTGGCAAGAATTCTGGAGGTATTTCTCTTTGATTTTTCCTCAGTGTTCCTACACCCGTGAGGTTTTTTTTCTTTAGTAACTCTAGCAGCTCAGTAGATGTATACCAATTGTCAGTTGTTATGTTTCTGTTAGATCCCTCAACTGGTGGTATAAGGCGCATAACAGCTTGAGTCGGTTTCTTCAGCTGATGATATTCGCTGGATAAAGTCATACCATCAGAATCTTTACCTTGGTATATATAAGCGTTCAGCAAATATCCAGATCGGGCATCTGTAAGGCACTGAATTTTTATACCATATTTTGCTGGTTTCTTTGGCATGTACATTTTGAACCTGCATCTTCCTCGAAATGCAAGTAACATTTCATCAATACAAGCATAACTACCAATCGCATACACAGCTTGACATTGATCAATGAAAGAACCAAAGAGCTCTGCAATAGGCGCGGTTGCATCGTTTTCACGACGTGCGCCTCTGGTTACAGCATCATCAAATCGAATTGTTTTCAGCATCACTTCGAACCTGTTCTTGCTCATAATACAGCGATATATTTCTCTTCCAGTTCCGTCACTGCTGTACCATGATGTATAGTGTTCATGATTTTCTTTGAAGATAGCTGTATAAAACAGGAGCCCTATAAATGCCTTCAATTCCGTGAGGTCTGTATTTTGAACACATGTTTTATTTTCGTAATTTGGTCTGATTTCTTTTATTTTCACATTAGTGTAATGCACAATTTTATCAAGCATTTCGTCAGTAAAATATTGCTGCCAAATATCTACTGGAGATGACGAAGTGTTGAGCTTGCTCTGATATGCTGCTTTTATACCTTCTTTTTCTAATAAAATATTGTGTTGTAATGTTCTTGACCGTAAAGATGGTGGAGCAGATGACCAACGGAAGCGATTCTTTCCAAAATAATTCTTTTTCCTTGGTCTCGAGCGCATATGTGATAATGGTTCATCATCTCCTGATGAAAATTCTTGCTCTTCGGGGAAAATCAACAATGGTGAATTATTTTGAGGGAGTGTGTCGTCATTATTTTCTACTGCAGTAAAATCTTCGCATTCAGAATCGGATTCGCAAATATTTTCTAAGACATGTTGTATTCCAACATCTGACTCCACATCACTGCATTCATCATTTGGTATGTCTTCCGACTCTGAGAGTTCTTGTGCCAACCACTGCTCTATCATAGCGTCATTACAAGTCATTTTAAACTAAAACAATAAAAAAAACACATGCATGAAAAAGTTACGTAACCGCCTACCATGCATCTCGCCGGAGTCAGTAGAGAAATGTGGAAGTCCACTAGAACTTGAGTCGATGATTACGAGCTACACAACAAGTATACATGAAGCCTGCGAATTCACCATTCCACTGGTAAGCTCGCCGAAAGGAAATCCAACACCCCTATGGTATACTAAAACGCTCGAAAATCTGAAGAAAGAAGTTCTCAGAAGAAAGAGAAGGATTAGGAATGCCGCCCCTGACAGAGTTGAACTTGTAGTCGAACAGTACCAAATTGCTCGGCAAGACTACAAGGAAAAAGTCAAACAAGCTCAGACGGAAAGCTGGAAGGAGTTCTGCACGAATCAGGAGAAAGAAAGTATGTGGGACAAAATCTACAGAGTGATGAGAAAAACTTCGACAAGACAGGATGAGATACTCCTAAGAGACACCGAAGGTAACACTCTATCCCCGCAACTATCAGCAGAACTACTTGCCAAAACTTTCTATCCCGACGACTCTGAGAGCACAGACCAACCGTGTCATACAGAGCTACGGGAGCAAACGACGGAAACGCCTATGGACTTACCGGAAAATGACCCACCATTCACATCAGCGGAACTGGAATCAGTATTGAGAACTCTGAATCCGAAAAAAGCCCCCGGTACAGACGGGCTAACCGCTGATATTTGCGCAGCAGCCATACGTTGCGAATGGGAGGTTTTCTTGGCGATAGCAAACAAATGCTTGTCGCTAAAACACTTCCCCAAGCAATGGAAAGAGGCGCACGTGGTCATATTACGCAAACCCGGTAAGACAGACTACACACAACCAAAATCGTACCGCCCCATAGGTCTTCTGTCCGTTCCCGGAAAAATCGTCGAAAAGCTTTTGGCAAACCGACTCCAATGGTATCTCCTCCCAACCATCAGTAGGAAACAGTACGGTTTTATGCCCCAAAGAGGCACTGAGGACGCCCTCTATGACCTGGTAGAGCACATCAAGAAAGGAGTAGACAGTAAAGACTCCGTACTCCTAATCTCCCTGGATATAGAGGGCGCTTTCGACAATGCATGGTGGCCCACCCTCAAAAATCAATTAGCGAAGAAGAGGTGCCCAACAAACCTCTACGACATGGTTAACTCTTACCTCAGCGACCGAAAAATCAAGGTCAATTATGCAAGAGCAGTCTATGAGAAGGAAACAACTAAGGGATGCGTCCAAGGATCCATCTGTGGACCAACCTTTTGGAATGTGATCCTAGACTCGTTACTGCGAATGCTGGAAGCCGAGGGAGTATACTGTCAAGCATTCGCGGACGACGTCGTTCTCGTATTTACAGGCAGCCCGACCATTATCGAACAACAAGCGGGCAGGGCGCTGAGCATGACAGTGGAATGGGGTAAAATCAACAAACTCAACTTTGCAGCGCATAAAACCAACGCAATGCTTTTCACAAAAAAGTTGAAGTATGAACCTCCAAACATAGTCATGTCTGGCGTCCAGCTCGATCTGGTTGAGGAAGTCAAACTGCTGGGCCTACTGATCGACCGACGGCTCAACTTTAAAGCACATGTGACCGCCCAATGTAAAAAAGTGGCGAATATTTATAGACAGCTAGCATGTGCAGCGAAGGTGACCTGGGGATTAAATGGCGAAATCACGAGAACTATATACGTCGCGGTGGTGGAACCAATCATCATGTATGCCTCAAGTGTATGGGCGCAAGCGGCAGACCTCGAGGAAAACAAGTCTCACTTGAAAGCGATCCAAAGAGGTTTTGCCCAGAAAATTTGTAAGTCGTACCGTACTGTTTCTCTGAAATCAGCACTTGCCCTTTCCGGTCTGCTCCCCCTAGATCTGAGGATACAGGAAGCAGCAAATTTGTACAGAGTAAAAAAAAACCTCTCCCAAGACTACCTCCCACCAGAAGTGGAACTCGAACGGAACGTTAACTGCCTGGACCAACCCCATCCGTCCACGCAGGTATCCGTAAAGTACGAGCTCCTAGAAGACACCTCCAATCTTCCAGAAGGACCTCAAATCTATACTGATGGCAGTAAGATTAAAGGCAAAGTTGGAGCTGCTCTAACATGGTGGGAGAATGGCAGGGAGGTGAAGAACTCGACATTCAAGCTCCACTCCGAATGCACAGTATTTCAATCGGAACTTTATGCTCTTTACCGGGCAACTCAAATGGCGTTAGAGAGTAAGGACCCAGAAGTCAATGTCCTGAGTGACTCCCGATCTTCACTCGATCTGCTATGTAACCCAAAAACGAGTCACCCCGTGGTAAAGTGCATAAAGGAAAACATTGGAAGGATAAATGCTGAGGGGAAATCTCTTCGTTTTTTCTGGGTGAAAGCGCATGTTGGCACCGTCGGCAACGAAAGAGCCGACGAACTAGCCAAATCGGCTGCGCTCACGTTGTCGCCCAGTGACTATGAGGGGATCCCCTTGTCCTACGTCAAACGGAAAATCCGCGAAGAATCTGTCAAGAAATGGCAGGATCGATATGAGACCTCGGACACCGGAAAAGTCACCCAGACGTTCCTCCCCGATATAGCAAACGCATATCGGGTGATGAGAACCACGAAACTGACTCCCTTCCAGGTACAAGCGTTGACGGGACACGGAGGAATAGCAGAATACCTGTACAGATTTAAGCTCAAGAGCAGTCCTGCATGCGAGTGTGACCCCGAACAACCCGAAACGGTCTGGCACGTGCTTGTCGATTGTCCCCGATTCATGGCCGCAAGACATGACCTCGAATCTATGATCGACAGAAGGCTGGTTGTCTCGGATCTCCACAACATCTTAGCAGATCCAGATGACAGAACACGGCTCCTGTCCTTCATGGAGAGCTCATTCCGCATAGCCGCCAAGAGAAACTCTACTAATTCAAATACGCGCCCCCTTTCGCCACCACACCCTACCCCGCTGTCCGTGGACGCCGCGTGGAATGCAGTTCCCGCTCAACATAACTCCTCGAAGAGCATCTCCGTCAAACAACTACTGGAGAACGCAGACCGAGGAGAGGCAGGGATCCGTATCCGCGGAGTGGCTCTCTTCATGGACAGCAACAAAGAAAGATTCGGAGTAAGCTTTTGCTTTGCCTGGGAACGGGAACGAGCCCGTTTGTCACCTGGATTGTCTTGCCTGCTTAATGGGAGTACCGCAAAAGTCACAATGAAGCGGAAAACCTACGACGCTATGCCGGTATGTGAGGTAGACGGCCACCGATTTCGGTTGGTGCGATCGAAAAACAAAACGATTGCACTAATAGAGTACTCGGAAGGTCGGACGCCTTTCACACAAGCAAGTGCGCTGCTCGCACATCTAAGCAGAAACGCGGGTAAAACACCACGGGTGATAAGCGTGGATGCGATGGCAGTCGAATATTCAAGAGCGAGAGTCGCAGACCGTCTGGGTTGCATTGAGGCCTCTAAACATCACGAGGTTGTTGTATATGAAGATAGGGGAGAAAATTTGAGCTTCCTCAGAGCCCCTTCGTACGACCAAACAAATGCAACTGACAGTTGGGGACATCCTGTTCCTAGTTCGACTGTTCAAACCGGCTCCGAAAGGGCACAGCAGAGGGCAGCCGCAGAAAAAGCCGCAGGCAATCAAAGCGGCAGCCGGGGAACGAACGCAGCTTTCGTGACTGCCTTCAACGCGGCAGCCAGGAGCATACTCCGAATCACATCCCATTCATCACACCCCTTGACGACAAAGACCCTCAAAGCAGCTTCACAGCAACAAATAAGCCGAACGAGAGCCGATATGGGTCAGGTAGAACCGCCCCGCTATGTCACGGCTTCGGAGCCGCGGAGCCATGCACGTAACGCCTTCATCGAATTCATAGCCACACTGAGAGCGACAAGACAAGTCAACCTCAAGACCTGCGAAAACATCTTGCAGTCCTATAGGCTAGGAAGTGAAAGCCTCTTAAAGGCGCAACTCGAGGAGGCCGAAGCGGCTATTTACAATAATGTCACTTCCCGGGTCATCAAGGGAACCATGACAGGACAGTATATGGCAGCTTACAGTGCAGAAAATGGCTTCGTGACACTGAACGAGATAGAGACAGAGCGCGCGGGAGTGCCTGTTTATGCGACACCACAAAACGACCCAGTTGTAGTTACTGCCCGATGCACCAAGATTATGCTGGACGATAAGATCCTAGAGATGGCCAAGAACATCGAAAGGAACTCAAACGTCAAAGCTGGTTGGGAAAACTGGGAGGTACCGAGAATACAGTGGGTCAACGGAGTTCCAGGATGTGGAAAGACAACATGGGTGATAAGAAACTTTGATGTGGACAAGGACGCCATCATCACCACAACAACTGAGGCAGCAAAAGATCTAAGAGAAAAGCTATCGCACCGTATCGGAAACCTGGTTAAAACCAGAGTGCGAACCATGGCTTCTGCTCTGGTAAATGGTTTCGGAAGGGAAAGTTTCAGTCGCCTCATGGTGGACGAAGCTCTCATGAACCATTTTGGAGCCATTGTGATGGCTTCAAGGCTGTCTGGTGTTGGTGAAATTGTCCTCATCGGAGACGTCAATCAGTTGCCTTACATCGACAGGGAAAATCTCTTCGAAATGAGGTATCACCGCCCAAACCTGGTAACAAAGATCAGCCAGGAGTTGCTCTGCACACATCGAAACCCAATGGACGTCGCATATGCGCTGAGGGAGATATACTCCGGTATGTACTCCTCAGCACCCCGTATAAAGTCCCTAGAGCAGAGAAGGTATAAGGGAGCGCAAATACCCAACACTCTACCAAACACCCTCTTTTTAGTTCACACTCAAGAGGAGAAAGAGACCCTGACAAACCAGGGTTATGGGTCAGGCACCGGGTCACGCATCCTTACCATCCATGAAGCTCAGGGATTAACATACGAATCGGTAATCGCAATCAAAACCAAGGCAAACATGAAGCTGCACGAGAGCGTGCCCCATGCAGTTGTTGCAATCTCACGGCACACGGGGACCTTCATATACTACGCTGACGACACCGACGACGCCATCAGTCGGTTCGTGCGGCGAGCGTTGGCTGCATCACCGAAGACCATCCGAGAGTTCAACCTACAGATGGCCATCAGGGACAGAAATGCAGCCGTAGTGGAGGCTCTGGGCCGGGAGGAGGCGGCTTAGGCAAATGGTAACTAGGCAAAGACTCGATGTCGAGCCGATTACTAGCGGTAGAATCCCAACCGCTAGTGATCGGCTCTACTAACGAGCACTAGAATTAAGTTTGAAATGTGCCCAACTCCCCCCTATTTTCCTTTTCTTCTAATCCAAGAAATATGTAAAAAAAAAAAAACAAATGACAAAGATCACGGACCCCGGAGTCTGTGGAGTAGATAATTCAAATTAAAAAAAAAAAAAAAAAAAAAAAACCATGCATCTCTCAGATGCGCGGCGACAGTATTTTACTCACCAAGGACAAACGCGCTGACACCCGACCTCGACGAGCGCTTGCGCGGCACTGAGGGACGCGGGGAAAAGGTACATGAACGACCAAGCTCATACGATACTCGTGCGCAGAAATATTTGAGATTGAAAATCCACATGCATCTGTGAGATGTATGGTAGGTGGTTAAGGGTTAAATTAAAAAAAAAAATGAAGTCAAAATAAATCAAATAGAACACATCAAATTAAATTGAATAAAATTAAAAATTAAACTAGATCAAAATAAATTAATTAAAACAAACCAAATAAATCGAACTGTAACAAGTCACACATTGATTAAAGCCATATTATTTATTTGAGACAGTGGCGCCATGGCATCACATGTAAATTTATAAAATGCCTAAGGAACGGGCTGTCGAGGCTCTCTGCCACTGCACTCAGGTATGTGTTGTCGCTGCCCCGCACCCGCCGCATAAGAGACTCCATCCGTTTACGAAGAATGGTGTGAAAGCCATCCACGCGTTCGTCTGCAAACATGCCGGATGCGCTACAGAAGCGTGGCAGCCCCAACAACATCCTGAATGCATTATTGTACTGGACCCGTAGGGCATTCACATCCTTTTGAGTATATCTAGTCCACAAGCTGCAGGTGTAAAAAGATTGGCAGTAAGCCCTAAATAATGTTATTTTTACTTCTTTGGAACACTGTGCAAACCTGCGAATCAGCATGTTACTTCGGACTGCGAGCGCCCTACGCTCCCTCTCCAGGTCCATATCGTCATTGAGCGACTCGGTGACCCAGTGCCCCAGGTACTTGAAATGCGACACTACTTTGAGTGGCGTACCATCTAATAATATGTTTGGCATATAAGCATACGATTTTATGCTAGCATGAAATTGTAACAGCTCACTCTTAATTAAATTACAAAACAAGCATTAAATCTGAGGCCATGGGCCTCCGCATATCGCTCACATGTCTTCACCTATATAGGGATGAAATTGGGATTGAAATGGGGGATGAAAATATACATGGAAGCTTTCATTCATTGAGGATAAAACTATGAAGCTCTTTATATAGGCATTTGGCACGAAGCCAATAAATGTTTGTTCTAGCAAATTTGTAATTTCGAACTGTATGGGGATGAAATTGAAGTTGAAATGGGGGACGAATGTCTCTTACGCTTTCACACCTAAACAACTAAACCGATTTTGATGAAATTGTTAAATTATGAGCTGGTTTTAGTAAATGTGTCTGGGTGTAAAATTAGTTATTGCCTGAGTTACCTCAGTATTTATTTCGCGCGGACGAAGTCGCGGGTAACAGCTAGTACTAAATAACCCGTAGTGGGTTATTACGTTGTTCAGCATAGTATCACTACACTACGTAATATGGATTTTTTTTATCTTCTAAAAACGAATAATTATTTTGAAGGATCAAATAAAGCGTCACTAACGTGAATCCAAAGGAAAGCAGAAAGTGCGGGTAGTTCGAAAACTAGCCAAACTCGTATAATTGGCGCCCGGTCCGGGCACTTATTGAATTTAATATAAACTTGTTATTAATACAGCTCTATAAATATGAATACGGTTTCATATTTACTGCTGTTGATATTAGTTTTCGTAGCGATTATAGTTTTCAATTGAAGTACACATTGTGTAGTGGTAATTGAGCTTCAATACAATGTGGCGTATAAAGAATTACGCAATTGAGAACTTATTATTCTTGTCAGTATTTTTTAAGTAAGAACGTATTTTTGCGCACCACCCATTTTCGTTTTTCACATATCTAGATGGCTTTGCTTTTATACTATTCTATCGCAGCCGCATCGAAGAGTCCGCTTATGGAAATAGACATTACAGGACATATTTTTCATCTCAAACCTTTGGCTGCCATGCTTATTGCAATGCTATGTAATTATTTATGAACTCTTCATGTTCTACCTAATAGCTGCGTGACACTGTGTGTTATGGCCAGAGATGTTGCTTACCATCAGGCGCATGTTCTGCTCGTCCCATCACTTTAAACTATAAAAAACGAAAAACTTACTAGAGAGGCCAGTCAAAACTCCTGTATTTTTTCAATTACCACACTTCTCTGCATTGCTCTCACAAAAACACAAAGAGTTTGTACCTTATCTCGTTTGTATACCGTTCTATGTTTACGAGGTATCGTAAAGTTAATACTTACCTTTGTCCTTACCCGGAGGAATAAAAATGCTTGTAAAAATACCTTAAAGTGAGGATAGGTAAAAATTGTAGAGGTTTTTACGGTGGAGTTAAGGTAAGCTGCTCTTTGGACGGAGATAAGGAAATTTGTAAATTGTTGCAAAGGCATACTTACCACCTAGCATTCTGTAAAGCTACGGCTGGTCTAGTTGGGAGAACGGCGCCTGCCAATCCGGAGACCCCGGGTTCAAACCCCACACGCACTGCTGTCTTTTCGAAGTCATGTGTGCAATGCCGCTAACTTAAAACGGTGAAGGAAAACATCGTGAGGAAACCGACATGTACCTAGAATCTTTCGAAGTCAAGTGTCATCCGCCAACCCGCACTGGACCTGCGTGGTGGATTATGGCCTTAACTCTCTCCTTGCGAGAGAAAGCCCCGAGTCCCAGCAGTGGGAACGTTTAGTGGGCTGTTGATGATGATGATTATTCTATAAAGTATTTTTCAGAGTGATCGACAAGGGGTTGTGGGCGTTGGGAACCTAGAGGGGGACATGTTAAGAGGCCCCAAAAAAGGGGTCGTTGGTGTGGTTTGGAGGGACGCGGGTACATTTGTTTTTTTTTTTGATGTGTTATTGTTATATTCCAGACCAAAATTTATGTACTATGTACCAAATTTCATCCAAATCCCTTCTGTAGTTTTTTTGTGAAAGAGTGGCAAACATGTATGTAATTAATGTATGTAGTTCTGGTACTTATTCATTATCTTAAATATAAGTAGTTTTATGTAATATTTCAACGGTGTGTTATGTATTTACTTTTATTCTATTTAAATTGATGTGTATATATTTTGTATGTATTCTTAGTGTAGTTAAATATTTTAAGCATAGTTGTTAAATTTGTTGTCTATTTATTATATTAATTTACCTAAAATATTAAGGGCCGCGTTATTGTATATTTATAATCCTATCCGTGCACGGTTGCCTGGAAGAGATTGCTCTGAGTAATAAGGCCGCCATTTAAAATGTCAAGCTTGTGTTCTTTGTTTCTTTTGTAATTTTTCTTTTGTGGCTTTTAATAAAGAGTTTTCTTATCTTATCTTATCTTATGTATGTACATGTACATACCTACTTATTTCCATATTTTCTTATAAACACTAGCGTTTAAACCTAAGAATAATATATACACACTTAGATACATTGCCAGTTATTCTACCGCCAAGCAGTACCTAAAGTACAAACATTACTGTGTTCCGGTTTGAAAGGCAATGTTTCCAGAGAAATTACAGGGCTTAGAGATTTAATATCTTAGATTTCTGGATGACGAGTGCAGTGCAGTGCTATCTATGATTTGGACTCTTCATGGTCCAATGAAATGGTAATGGCTGGAAATCGCTGGTTGCAGGTTGCGCAGGACCGTTCGTTGTGAAAATTTAGGGGAGAGGGCTATGTGTACAGTGGACCTCTTGCGGCTGATGATGATGATGATGGTCCAATAGCTGCGTGTTACTATCCTGTTATAATATGGCAGTCATTTTGCTTACCAACAGTCACATGTTGTGCTTGTCTCCTCACTCTATACTATGAAATAAAAGAAAAATATAAGTAGGATATTATTTACAAAGTTACTTAGTCAACAAATTATGAAATCGATTACTTACTCACATACACTAGGTATGTAGTTTAATACATTAATTCAACAATTTTCCTCTTCCTCAACGGTAGCGGGAATTCACCTATTAAATATTCTTGTTCTCCTTAAGGCCGATTTAAACTAAACTTTTTAACTGACTTCTAAAAAGAAGGTGGTTCTCAATCTGGTTGTATGTTTTTTTGAAGTGAAAACTTCTTTAGGCGCGCTATAGACAGAATTTTCGTGGGCTGTGAAATGGACTCATGATCACGTGATCATCACGCTCGGATATGATAAGAAATTTCGGGTAAACTCGGGATGCTAGAGCGAGAAAGATAATGTGGTCAACAAACGTGCCAGACCGAGAAAGATAATTGTTAGAGGAGGACATGGGACAATACATACTCTTACTCTCTCTCGCTGCTCACTACCAGTGTTGACCACAGACTAAGTAGAGAGATACTGTGTTGACTGACACCTTAGCGACTTTCTCGCTGAAACTGGCGAATTTTTAAACTTTTTTATCACGACATTAACTTCTAGGTACTTACCACATCAATTGAACCTGTTACGAAATGTTAAATTTGCATTTCACGTCCGTTGCAAAAAAGTTATGGTTGTAATATTTTATCACAGCACTTACACTACGTAAACACACAAAATGATACCCATTTTCATAAGAAGGTGCTTACACAAATACACTATAACACAACATATTTATGCATTTTTAGCGAAATACATAAATATGACATAACTAAATAGCAAACACTAAAAACTTGCGAGTTTTAAACACAGAGTAAGTAATCACTACGTTTTTAAACGGCATTTTCGACCCGCGTATTTTTTTTTATTTATTCTTGGCCATGGATACTAATCATTCAGCCGTAAAAGTTTTAAATTAAAATTATTTAGTAGTCATTATATAGTTAAGTATTTCTTATTTTAGTTTTCACTTCTGCCGTGCGGTTTTAAGCGCACACATTTTTTTTTTGTATGTATGTTACGCGATAACTCCGCCAATTATGAATTAATTTTCATGATTTTTTTTTGTTTGGTAAGATCATAATTCTTCCACAATTTTTTATTGAAATCGATGAGATGGTTTCTGATATATGAGCAAGAAACTAAAATGTACTTTCATATACTGATAATCAACATAATGGAGTCGACCGAGAGGCGTGCCAAATGGTTCATAGGCAAAGACACTAGTGCGAAAAAGACTTCAAAGTCTTGAACATCGCCGCAAAATTGCTAGCTTGTCGGGTTTTTATCGGATACACTTCGGAGAGTGTACGACTGATCTGCATGATCTAATACCACCTTGCCCTTTTTTCTATCGGACTTCTCGTAACTCGAAGAAGCGGCACCGTTTCATGGTTGATGTTCCAAAGACACGGACGAAGAGGTTTGACTCTACTTTTGTGATAAGAACGTCTAGGCTGTAGAATGAGTTGCCTGAGTAGGTTTTCCCTGATAGTTATAATCTTGGTGTCTTCAAATCGAGAGTGAATCGGTTTCTTCTAGGTAAACACGCTCCATCGTAGACCGCATCGTCGCTTAACATCAGGTGAGATGGCGGTCAAGTGTAAACCTATAAACGTTAAAAAAAAATTTACTTAATTTCCTAAAAGGTACGTGGAAACAAACATATCCATCCATCATCAGCCGTAAGACGTCCACTGCTGGACATAGGCCTCCCCCCTAGATTACCACAACGAACGGTCCTGCGCAACCTGCAACCAGCGGTTTCCAGCGACCTTCGTGAGGTCATCTGTCCATCTAGTGGGAGGCCGTCCAACACTGCGTCTTCCGGTTCGTGGTCGCCACTCGAGAACCTTTCTTCCCCATCGGTTGTCAGTTCTGCGAGCGATGTGGCCTGCCCATTGCCACTTCAGCTTAGCTACTCTTCGAGCTACGTCGGCTACTTTAGTTCTTTTGCGAATATCCTCATTACGGATTCTGTCGCGCAAAGAGACTCCGAGCATAGCTCGCTCCATAGCTCGCTGTGTGACTTTGAGCTTTGTTATGAGGCCTACAGTTAAGGACCACGTCTCAGTTCCATAAGTCATCACTGGCAACACGCACTGATTGAAGACTTTCGTCTTCAACCATTGGGGTATTTTGGACTCCAAGATGTGCCGTAGTTTTCCGAACGCTGCCCATCCGAGTTGGATTCTTCGCTGGACCTCTTTGTCGAAGTTGGATCTACCCAATTGGATCTTTTGACCCAGGTAGACGTATTCGTCAACAACTTCGAGTGTGGTATTCCCAACAATAACCGGTACAGGTGAGACATGAACATTTGACATGACCTTCGTCTTGTCCATATTCATCCTCAAACCTACCTGTTGGGATACTCTACTGAGGTCCCTGAGCATAGCACCGAGGTCCTCCATCGACTCCGCCACAATGACTATATCGTCGGCAAACCGAAGGTGAGTGATGCATTCGCCGTTGATATTGATGCCATGTCCGTTCCAGTCCAGTAGCTTGAAAACATCTTCCAGCGCGGCAGTGAACAGTTTCGGAGATATAACATCTCCCTGTCTCACGCCTTTCTGTAGCCGGATATGTTTTGTGCACTGGTCCTGTAATCGGACAGACATTGTGGCTTTGCTGTAAATGCACCTCAACACTTCGATATAGCGATAGTCCATGCGGCATCGCTGGAGAGACTGAAGCACTGCCCAGGTCTCGATGGAATCGAAGGCTTTCTCATAGTCCACATACGCTATACATAGTGGCCGATTATACTCCTCGGTTTTCTGTATAATCTGCCGAAGCGTATGTATGTGGTCTACGGTACTATAGCCTTTTCGGAAACCGGCTTGTTCGGGTGGCTGGAAGTCGTCAAACCTGCGTGCGAGACGATTCGTGATTACCCTCGAAAACAACTTATAAACGTGGCTCAGAAGTGAGATGGGTCTGTAATTCTTCAACAAGGTGTTGTCACCTTTTTTGAAGAAGAGCACCACCACACTTCTGCTCCACGCTTCTGGCGTATTACCGTCAAGTATGACGGAGTCGAACAGCTTCTGGAGGACTTTAAGTACCGGTTTTCCACCCGCTCTCAGAAGCTCAGTCGTAATTCCGTCGTCGCCAGGTGCCTTGTTGTTCTTAAGTTGTTTGAGGGCCATCCTAATCTCATACAGGCTGACTTCCGGGATGTCTTCGGTAAAGTGTCGGGTCAGCTTGGCTCTTGGGTCTTTTGCCATGCTAACGACAGGTCGTGTTTGCGTAGAGGTGTATAACTGTTCATAGAACCTCTCAATCTCCTCCAAAATCTCGGCCCTCGACGAGACGACGTTACCACTGTCGGTCTTCAGTTTGGTCAATTGACTTTGCACAAGAGACAGATTTCTTGCGAACACTTTCGAGCCTTTATTCCGCTTAATCGCTTCTTCAATACACGAAGTATTGAAGCAGCGTATGTCGCGTCGCACACAAGTAGAAATCTGTCTATTGAGCCGTCTGTATACCGTCATGTCGACCGAAGACTGCAATCGCATATCTCGCCTAACCGCCATGAGATTCAGAGTATGATCGGAGAGCTTTTGGGTTCTATTCTGGCGTCGGCTCTTATAAAATTCCCTGCCAACTGCTTGAACAGTTTCCACCAGCCTGTCGTTTATTTCATCCGCCGTTACGCATTCATCTAAGGCTTCGAAGCGATTTTGAAGTTCGAGTTGAAAGTTGTCGGGATCTTCGATTTGAGCATAATTTGGTCGGAGCGTGGACTTCATTAGACGTGATCTTTCGAACTTAATGTTTAGATTCAGCGTGCCTCTTACAATACGGTGATTGCTGCCGGTTTTAACCCTACTGATCACAGAGACATCGCTGAATATTTGCCGTTTAGTCGTCATAATGAAGTCGATCTCATTTTTTGTGGAACCATCTGGGCTCATCCAGGTCCATTTTCGTTGTGGCTGTTTCTTGAAAAAGGAGTTCATCATAAAGAGGCTCTCCCTTTCCAAGAAATCAGCTAGACGTTGCCCTCTTGGGTTCCGCTGCCCATATCCGAATTGTCCCACTCTCAACTCATCACCGCTACGTTTGCCTAGTTTCGCGTTGAAGTCTCCCATCACAACTGTGAAATGTGTTGGCGAGACATGTATGGCTTTGGAGATGTCCTCATACATGGTCTCAACCTCTTCGTCGGGATGTGTCGAGGTCGGTGCGTATACCTGTATGACCTTCAATGAATACCGGTCGGTTATTTTAAGTACAAGGTATACAACCCTGCTCGACACACTCTCGATCATTAACACGTTGTTGACGAGAGACTTGCGGATGATAAACCCGACACCCCCTTGGGATTGTTGATCTCCCTCCCGGTAGTAGAACAAGTTGCCGGATTCGAGGGTCATTCTGTCCTCGCCCTGTCTACGGACTTCGGATAACCCTATGATATCCCAGCGCAACTTGTCCACTTCTTCTTCCAGCTCCACAATCTTTTCGTCAGCCCTCAGCGTCCGTGCGTTGTACGTTGCCAGGTCGAGTCGTTGGGTTTGGTGGCGGGGCGTCTGCCGGGGATTCTTAGCACCCCATGCTCCGCCGGAACCAAGGCTGCCACCAGCGCCTGGAATAACGGAGCCGCCGGGGACTAGGGGCCGTTTCTTTGTTGTGACCATCATATGGGGGGGTGTTTGCCATAGTCACCACGCTTGGCAGGCGGGTTGGTGACCGCGGAGCAAGTCCTTTGCACCGATGACGCCGCTGCCCGTCACCGGCCAGGTCAATTTAGGACTGGCTTTTAAATGGATATACCGCCATTGGTTCGGTCGTCAGAGCCTCGTTAGTCGGCAGCAGGGTGTACCGCGCGCAGGAGAGGTTGACATTTGGGGAAACTAGATGTTAAGCGCTTCCCCCTTACACCCCTACAACAAACATATACCTACACCTAATCAAAATTTGCACTGTAAATTGACTGGCCTTGTGGCTTAGTGGTTAGTCGCTCTGCCTGCGAAGCCGAGGGTCGTGGGTTCGTTTCCCACCCAGTGCAAAAATTTGTGTGATGAATTCAAATGTTTGCACAGTGCAAATAGTCTGGGTGTTTCTATGTATAATAAGTATGTATTTAAAACTATATAAGTATTATATCAGCTATCTGGCCACCATCGTACAAGCTTTGCTTAGTTTGGGGTCAGATGGTGTTGTTTGTGAATTGTCCACCAATATTAAAAAAAATGTTCTTTTTTTTTCTTTATTACTTTTTTACTGTGGGCAGAGCCTTTCATATACTTCGATGACAGTGATTGTTTCTGAATTAAATTATAAATTAAAATCAGTTTTATTTTTTTTCCAAAGAAAATAATTTATTTACAGTACGTATATAAATATTGATGCGTACGCACGTTTTGCGTGATGTTTTCACATTACTGCTTAACGGTAGAATAACTGGCAAATGTCTGGTACTTCCCCAGACAGACACTGCAAAGAGCCAAATTACTACAAAATTTCCTGTTCTTACTTTCTGTCTAGCCTGGAATATTTAAGAAGATGCAATAATGACGTCTATTGACATCAATAATGTTTTTCCCCTTAGCGAACTACAGGCTAGTCATTTGTATGTCTACGACTATAAAACTGGTATCAACTCGTGTTAGGAATCACATACATTTGAGACATTGTAAGAAACAGACGTACTAATACGAGTAAAATGAAGCTAATCATTTTGTTCTTGACCGTATTGGCGGTGACTTTAGCGCAGGAATTTCCTATGGGTAAGTTTTTCTACATTCACGATATAACTGGGGCAAAAATATACCGTTCTAATGAGTCCTTCAGATAGATTACGGACAAATATGAGACACTTATTTTTTGTTTTATCAAATAACAATAAATCAACAAGAATATAGGTAGATTATCAAAATTTCAGATTTCAGACGTCTTCATAAAAATCGTATATAGATAGACAAGACATCACTCGAAACTTCTAAGCACCCCCATATTATGTCTTAGTATTTTTTTATTCGCGAAACAAAATAAAAAAAGCGTGTACAATATTTTTTAATTATCTGATTGATGTACTTCTTCGTTTTATATAGACATCATATTATCATCTTCTTTTATATTAATTGAACCTTGCCGACGAAATTTGAACTGTCTTTTTTACTAGTGAGTATAATATATAACCCATCCAACATTTAATTGTTTCAATTTTGTTTTCGGGAGACTCTTTTTTTTTTACGAAAATAAAAGTACCTAAACTAAAATTTTACTAAGAAAATAGTTACCACTAACTCCGATAGACGTATTTTATCATAGAAATAGTTTTTTTTACCTGCTGATTCATTTTATAATTTAATATTGTTTATTTTTGTCTGTTTGTCTATTCAGACTCATTATTTCTGAAATGGCTGAACCGATTTTAACAAGACTTTCACTGGCAGATAGCTGATGTTTTGAAAGAGTATCTGGGTTAATTTTATATTTGAAAACATTTAGCGTTTAATAGTATAGGTAAGCCGCGCTTTGAAACCGCAGCAAGTTTAATGGTTCACTAATGTTTCACAAACATTTTTTGACAAAACATCACTTTAAAACCAACTAATCGTATAATATTCATTGCAAAAACTTTACGATATACAAATGTTTCATTTTAAAAACAACGTTTTGTATAATATTTATTTCAAAAATGTCTTACATGAACAAATTTTTTATTTTAACAACCATCATTTTATAACTATTTATACGGCAAATGTTACATTTAGACAATGCATCGAATGATATTTTATTATTTGTACATTTTTTGTTTCATTAATTTTACAAATTTGTCATTTAACCAAAATCCAATTTTACAACGAATATTTTGAATGTATAATACAAGCCCCAATTTCAAGAGTAAATCAAGATGAGAATGTCCAATAATGCGGATATATATTTACATATAATATCGGTAAATTAATTTTATGTAACTGTCAACAAAAATATTTTATTGATACCCCTAAAGAAAGAAATAAGGAAACCCGTAATTTTCGAGAAAATGAATATCTTCCGTTATGAAGTTAAATACATAATCTTAAAAGTACCAAATAAATTCTCCATGTGTGTTAACCGTTCTGATTAGGTCCTGTCACATACTTTTGACCAAACCGGTCCGATTAGGATCTAACACTGAGATTTGACTCCGGGTGGGCTCCCGCCAGAAGCTCTGCGGTCAGCCCTGAGTGTCGCTTCTCCATACTCCACTCAGGACCTCCCTTGTGCTTCTGGCTCCCGCACTTTTTATATACACTCTAGGGGTAGTAGCGACAAGACTAGGTGGAGTCGGGGTGCTCTGAGTCGGATCTGGGTCCTAAGACATCTAACCGGTCCGATGAATAAAAATAATTATTTGTGTTAAATGAAGTGTTTTTATTTTTAAGTTGTTAAGTAATTAATATATGAATTGAATTGTTTGTCAAACAACACTTAGTAAAATAAAAATGTGTCAAGTGTTGGTTTTGGTTTTTAAACATTTGTTAAGTAACTAAAATATTAAAAGAATCGATTGTCAAATAATACGTCATAGAATGAGAGTTTGTCAAATAAATACTTAGAGATATAACCAATTTGTTAAATATTTTTTTGTGTAATAATCATTTGACGACCCGAGAGTTTGTCGAACGTTGGTTATCAGGTGTAGATTTGTGAAAAAAAGTTTTTCAAAAGAACGGATACCAAGTTTAATACATAAAGTCAGTAAGTCTTCCCATTAGTTTTTAATGACTTCCTGGCAATTATACATCACATCAGCAATGCTCAAGTTGTAAACATGTGTGTTTCCATTCGAGATCAATAATTATTAATCAACATAGGTTCGAAAGGGCCATAAGCCAAGACGTAAACAACGCACTTGTGAAACCCAACACGCCAACAGTAGTTTAGAAAGAACAGAGAAATTACAGGGCTTAGAGATACAACATCTTAGATCTCTGGGTGACGAGCGCAGTGCAGTGCTAGATAATGATTTGGACTCTTCATGTTCCAATAGCTGCGTGTTACTGTGATGTTATGTGGCAGGCATCTTGCTTACCATCAGGCACATGACCTGCTCGTCTCGTCACTCTTTATTTAAAAAAAAAAGTTTCCTGCCATTTATGCACCAACGCGTACGCGTTAAAGTATCGTTTTTCGCCGATTTTTTATTTAGACTCATGTGCCTGAAATAATTGGTTTTTATTAATATTATATAATATAATGTAATATTAGGAGCTGTAATACTATACAAGCGCCCCGTGGTTTTACCCGCGCAGTTCCTTCTTTCATTACTTTCCCGTGATAAAAAGTAGCATATGTGCAATTCCAGACAATAATCTGTGTTTTTAATTTGATCGTTTGAAAAAAATTTCCGTTCAGAAGTTACGGCGATACGAGACCAAACATCTAAACATTGATATTTATAATATAAGTTTTAATTTTAAAGAGTTAAGAAGTGTGATTTTTTGGAATGTCGTTAATTAAAGTCTTTTTTTTTTCAGCAAAATGTCCGTCTGGCGAACATTCAGTGCTCTACTGCCCGCAGAAAGCCGAACCATCGTGTGACAACCCTACCGTCCACAAGTTAGACGGGCCAGCCGCTTGTGGTATACCAGACTGTTTTTGTAACACTCCTACGGTCAGAGACCTTAAAACCGGAAAATGTGTCAAGATTCAAGACTGTCCATAGAGTCTTATACCATAAGAGGACTTACATAACAAAAAAAAACACTGATTTCCGATCTAGAAAGTTTAGCTACAAAAAAGTGACTTTCTCACTCTCTCTAATTATATCTCAGGGCAGGGCGCAAACGTGGACACTTTTTTGGTCTATGTCAGATACAAGCTACCGATGAATATTTGTTTTCTATAACACCAGTATGAAATCATCCGCTCCGTGTCGATCAAAAAGTGTTCGGAAACTAAAAGTATTTACGTTTGCGCAACGCCTTAATGTATTAAATAAGAATAAGAAACATATTTAAATAGAAAGTGTCATAAAAATGCAACTGTCAATCAAAACCTGAATTAAACAATTTGTACAAAGGAAACTTTTGTTTGGAATGATTAATTATTAGCAGCGACCAGCGGTTTCACCGCCTAGTACTAGACCACCTCGTCGTGCAAGACTACCACAGCGCCTACTAGGCCACAACGGCTTACTAAGCCACCTTGGCTTACTAGACTACCTCAGCTTACTAGGCCACCTCAACTTACTAGGCCACCTCAACTTACTAGGCCACTACGTCCTACTAGGCCACCTCGGCTTTCTAAGTCACCACGTCTTACTAAGCCACGTCGACATACTAGGCCACTCTGACTTATTAGGCCACCTCAACTTGCTAGGCCACCTTGGCTTATTAGGCCACCTTGGCTTATTAGGCCACCTCGGTTTACTAGACCACCTTACCTTACTAGGCCACTTTGACTTATAAGGCCACCACGTCTTATAGGCCACTACAGTTTAATAGGCCACTTCGACTTTCTAAGCCACCATTTCTTACTACGCCACCACCCACCACGGCTTACTAGGCTACTCCACCAAATAATTGATTCCAAGTGTTCATTCATGCTTATCCCACAATTCATAAAGAACTCGCTTTAATTTAATGATAAGCGTTAATCAAAAGGAACCCCGTTGCCGGCACTCGTTAGCGAATAAAAGATGGTTAGTGAGTCATTGGTCTGAGCTGATGTTCGAGTATAAGGCATAAAAGTTAGTCGGAATGTTGTTCTACTTTATCCATCAGTTGTTGTTCCATCAGTATCCTAGGATAATGAGACGTTCAGAGCCTGACAGTTTTAAGTAAGACGTGTGAAAAATATTATGGCAAATTATTAAATTTGGAAACAAATATGTCAAACTATAAAATTTGAAAAACTCATTAAATAAAAGACAAACTTGTTGGTTACAAAATATGTCAAATTATTAAAGTTGACATATTTTCTCGCTCGTTAACGTAGGTATATTTCCAAATAGAGACCGACCACGGCGGTTGTAATGCTGCCGAAACGTCAAAGTAATTAGGTATATTTATTAATTAGGTATATTAATAGTTTTGGTCTTGATTATGTCCTGTATAGTTTGCACATTATAAATTACAGTCATCACCTACTTGGTTATTTAATTATATGTAAAAATACACAAATGTTACGGAAAAAACGGATTGTTTCATGACGTTACCGTGCTCATGTGTGACAATCTGTGTAAAAAGCTGCCTGGCTAATGCCATAGAATAGATAATACACTAATGCTTAGACAATCCATACGATAGGGTGATCATGTATTAAATCATGTGATATAGATATATAGATCATGTGACACAAATTAAAAATATAAAATGAAACATCTGACATAACAAATTATTTGTTTATTAGTTATTACTGTAAAATGTAACTGAGTTTGGTTAGGTTAGGTTAGATTAGTTTATAAAAAAATATATATCATACAAGCGGCCCGTTCCGGCTTCGTTCGGATTTCGTCATATAAGGACTTTTAATCGAGAAAAAAAAACTATCCTATCTCTAACTTGGACCAGACTGCTCACGGTGTGCCAATTTAATTTAAAATCGGTTAAGTAGTTTAGGAATCCATCGCGGACAAACATCGTGACAGGAGATTTATATACCTATATATTAAGATTTGTTGGTAAAAAAGGCTAGGCAAGTAATTAAATGTCAACGATCTAAGTTGACAAATTTGTTTTATCAAATGGCTGAATATCGTTTAGAAAGCTGGCAGCGCTGTTCGGTAAAGAGACTAGACTGTTGATTGTAAGGCTGATTACCTACTCGTACTTGGCTACGATAGACGCACCGACCGGTTTGAAGTGCAATGTTTCCAAAAAGAATCTAGGGTATGGAGATAAAACAGTCATCTTATGTCACTGCGTGACCACTGCAGTGCAGTGCTATATAAATGGTTTGGACTCTTCTTATTCCGATAGCTGCGTTGTTATTGTTAGACATAATATGACATATCCTGCTTGTCTCGCACTACATAAATATATACTATACAAAAAGACAATAATCGCTCCAGTTTCTTAAATAATAAAAAAAATAATTCACGTCCCGCCAAAACTTCAAGCCACCAAAAATGTCCGTTACTTCTGCTTTTTTCTTACAAAATGTGGCTTCAGTAAACGCATGTATTATTCCACGGTGCCATTACCCCGGTCCCCAACAGTTTACGACTTGCACGCCCCGACATCCTTCGGGAAATTACAGATTCGCCCAATTAGAAGCGGCTCAGATAAATTCTCTAACACTCGGATAATATTTTTTAATTATACACCGTAACTGCTATGTATTTGGGTTTAATTTCTGTTTTTTCATCTCTTGGGGAAGATTTACCTGTGTTTTAATGTTGGCATTAATTTTATGAGCAGTGCATCTTGCTCTTTTAGATGCATAATACTCAACTATTGCATTTCGTTTACTTATACTTTTTTTACGTATCGAATCGAGCAGGTCATGTGCCTGATGGTAAGCAGCATGCTTGCCCATGACCGTACAGTGAATTAAAAGGCTCATCACAGTTAGCTAAATTTAGTGGTTTGGATTCAGTAGCAATTTTAGGAGCATGATAGTCAACTGAGTTCAGATGTACATTTTTTTTATAATAGGTATATAGTGTCGAGACGAGAAGAACATGTACCTGATGGTAAGCAACATGCCTACCACATAACAGCGCAGTGACACACTGCTATTGGAACACGAAGAGTGCAAATCATTACCATACTGAGTACCTACTATTACACTATGCTGAATTCAGTAACGACTAAATTTAGCCAAGCGTATTAATCCTTTAAGACCTTGACTCTCTTTTCTAAAACAAGGTCCAATCCCAGCAGTGGCCAATATATGAATGTAAAGTTTATGCCACTCGTTATTCAGAGTCAATAGTATTCATACTACGCCAATGAGTATTTTTCTGTATTAGATTTTACTCACAAAAACCTTATAAAGATATACTTATAGTATTTAATTTAATCTTTATGACACTGACTGCGAGTACAAGCGAACGCAACGCATTAACGACTTCACAAGACGTTTTATTGTCTTTTCAGGAGGCTTTTCAAGCATTTTATGACGTGCCTTAAGTCAGGTTTAATAGGTTATTATATTGTTTGTTACATACCTGAACAGGATATTGTGGAATTTTCAGAGCTATGCAAACGTTTTATGATGGACGTAACATGTATCATCACATAAATACTCTTGAAATATGCTAATGTTTACTGTTAACAACGGACACATAGACAGCCTTGTATGAAAAAGACTCCAGCCTTATGGCTATATTGAAAGCTTATCTGGTGTATATTGCTTACATTTCAGACAGTGTACTTGTATAACCGATCTGCGTGATCTAATACCGTTTTAATATCGTTTCATAGTCGACATTCCACAGACTCAATCGAAGTGGATTGACTCTACATACTAAGAGTGTTTGTCTAGGCTAGGCTATAATTTTTCCCGATGGTTACAATCTTGGTGTCCCTAAGTCGAGAGACTGTTAAAAAAACGCTGCATCAGAGACCGCATCGTCGTTCGTTGCTTTACTTCATTACTTCAGGCGAGATGGCAGCCAATTGCAAGCCTATCATTGTTAAAAATTGGCATATTAATAGCCTATTAATAGAAGTGAAAACTTATTATAACTTCGACGCTTATTACTAAGCCCAGCCAAAAAGCGTTTTACGCCCACCACTTCACCGTTGCCGCCGCCATCCAACATCAGCATGTTGGTGACATTACCCCACAAGATGTTCTCTATCAAAAATTGCTCGACCAAGCAAAAGAAGATTTCACTTACAAAAAAAAGTAAACATAGAACAATAGGACGAAATGCGTACTAGTTTCTAAACACAGTCGTCTTAAATGAAATTGTAACCACCTCCCGGCGCCGTGAGAGGGTAAGTGTGTTTCTGACTCAGGACCACTCAGGACGGCGGTGTGGGGAATCAGTTTACTCGAACAGGCTTTGTCTCAGGTCTGCCTAGTTCGCGTTGGCTTGGCACTATAGTCTAGGATATCTATTCATATATAGATGCAAAAGTAGCGTTTTAAACGGTTAATTTCCGTTCAGCCGTTCTGACGAGATTGAGCAAACAAACATCCAAGCATCGCAACTTTCGCATCTGTGCTAATATTATAAAGCTAAGGAGGTACCTATTTTAAGTGAAATTTCTTTTGGCGTACCGCAGTCAGATTTTTGGGCTGTGAATTGAATTCTAGCGTCACGCTCGGGAGTGATAGAAATCTTCGGGTAAATTCGGGACCCTGGCCATTGGTCATCTAGAAATAATAAATAATAATAAATAAATATTGGTGGACAATTCACACACAACACCATCTGACCCCAAACTAAGCAAAGCTTGTATGATGGCGGCCAGATAGCTGATATAATACTTGTATATTATTTTTGTTGATTTTAAATACATACTTATTATACATAGAAACACCCGAACACAGTGCAAACATTTGAATTCATCACACAAATATTTGCACTGGGTGGGAATCGAACCCACGACCCTCGACTTCGCAGGCAGAGCTACTACCCACTAAGCCACGAGGCCAGTCAAAAAAGCGTGCAAAAAAGCAAGAAATGCGTCAGCATAGCCATGCACATGGCTACGCCCTCCGGTTTCACCCGCGTAGTTATAGTATCAACTTTGGGGACCGTGTCACCTCCGTCCGTGGGGAAGCACCTGTACACAGAAACCCCCCACACGTGGTCCCTGGGTGGTGCAAATCGGGTGACAAACATACCGGTGGTAGGCTTTGGCCGTGGCTGGTGACCACCCGCCAGACTGAGTCGTGCCGCCAAGCGGCCTAGCCGTGTTCCGGCATGTAGTCTGGTGACGCCGTTAGGGAAAACGGGTCAGAACAGTTGCTGCATAACTGCAAGACCAGATAGTTGCACACCAATACTTTACATCGGGAAGCTAGTCATGGAGGGTAGCGGGATCCGAGGCACGGTTTTTTGCCGCTACCGACCGCAGATAGTTGGGGGCCCAAGTAGTGAGCTAGCCACTCATGAAAGGCTGCCCCGCCATCTAGCGAAAAATCCCGGGATGCGCTATCCTGCCGGTTGGCGACCGGATGACAAGGCCAGATAGACATCCCCGGGGGGGCTCGGGCGTCCCCGCAGTCTCCAGACTAGTTTCCCATTGGTGTATTTGTGTTGTGTGCTGTGACCGTTGGTTGGCAGTGTGCAGCCTCGTTCTACTTCCGTTTTCCCACCGACAATCACTCTCAAAAACTAATATGAAAAGTAAAAACAGAAACATAGTGAAACAGCGGCTGCACTCCTTGTCTCTCAAAGTGCACCTCACTAATATTCGAGGTCTGCACTCTAATATCACCCCAGTCCACCATCACCTCGAGACTGAGCAGCCGTCACTCTTGTTTCTTACGGAGACGCAGATAGGATGTCCGTCGGACGTGGCGTACCTAACCTATCCAGGGTATACCTTGGAGCACAACTTCAAGCCGCGTGCTGGAGTGTGCCTGTACGCCCGTGACGATATCTGCTGTCGGCGTCTCCGTAATCTTGAGGACACCAGGTTCTCTGTTCTATGGGCGCTGATAGACACAGGCATCGACAAAATTGTCTATGCCTGTGTCTATCGGTCGCACAGTGGAGATCAGGAGACAACTCGGCTCACCGATTATTTGAGTGAGGCAGCGGACGCGGCTCAGCAGAAGTACCCATCAGCCCAATTAGTGTTACTGGGGGATTTCAACGGCCACCATAAGGATTGGCTGTACCCATACCGGGACACTGACCATGCTGGGCTGGAAACGAGAAAGCTGGCTTTGTCGTTAGACCTAACCCAGCTGGTCCAAGAGGCGACACGGGTACCAGACGTTGAGTCGCATACTCCCTATTGCTTAGACCTTCTGCTGACAACTGATCCAGACCGATACTCCGTGGCGGTATATTCGCCGTTAGGCAGCTCCGACCACTGTCTGGTGAAATCAGTATCCGTTTACCATCCGCCCGATCTCAGCCCCAGAGGCAACCGGCGGCTATGGAAATACAAGTCAGCAGATTGGGACGAAATGCGTTCTTTCTTTGCATCTTACCAATGGCAGCCACTGTGCTTCTCTTCTGGTGACCCGTCAGCCTGCGCGGATGCTGTGACTGATGTAATACGTACGGCTATGGAATATTTCATTCCATACTCTGACGTTTCATTATCCAGCAAAGCTCGCCCATGGTTCGGTTCTCAATGTAAAAGTGCTGAAGCATCTAAACATGAGGCCTACCTAGCCTGGGTTGATGCTCGACAGCGTAAGGCAAGGGATACACACCGCAAAAAGAAAGCGTTTAACAGGGCTGCTAAGGCATGCAAAAGGGTTCTTCAGAGGGCTCGATTTGACCACATTAGTCGAATAGGGAACAAACTAGCTTCGTATCCTGCGGGTAGCAAGGCGTTTTGGTCCCTAGCTAAATCGGTCGAATCGAACTTCTGCCGCTCTTCACTGCCTCCAATGCTGAAACCTGATGGGGCGCTGGCTCACACCGCAATGGAGAAGGCAAACTTGTTTGCATCTCAGTTTGCGGAATCTTCGCGTCTAGATGCTGGTAGTGCGATTCCTCCTACTCCACCTGGCAGTCCGACTTTGATGCCGGAAATGCATATTCGCCAAATGGAGGTTCGTAAAGTGCTACGTAATCTGGACGTGAATAAAGCCAGCGGCCCGGACGGAATTCCTGCCCTAGTGTTGAAGGCTTGTGCACCTGAGTTGTCTCCTGTACTAACGCGCCTGTATAGACTCTCTCTCCAAACTGGGCAAGTACCGAAATCGTGGAAGCTTGCTAACGTGCAACCTGTGCCCAAAAAGGGTAGTCGTGCTGACCCTGCCAACTACAGGCCCATCTCGGTCACGTCCATACTCTGCAAGACTATGGAACGTGTCTTAAACCGCAGGCTCCTGGCATACCTAGAATCTAACGACCTCCTCAGTGACCGGCAATACGGGTTTCGCCGAAACCGGTCGACTGGGGATATTCTGGCGTATGTCACTCACATCTGGAGTGAAGCTATCGAGAAACACGGGGAAGCACTTGCAGTCTCCCTGGATATCTCGAAGGCTTTTGACAGGGTTTGGCATGATGGCCTTATTAGCAAGCTTTCTAGTTATGGTTTGTCTCCAGGTTTTATTGCGTGGATATCGGACTTCTTGAGAGATCGGTCCATACGAGTTGTCATTGATGGCTGCTCGTCGGACCAAATGGGTATCAATGCCGGAGTCCCTCAAGGGTCGGTACTCTCTGCGACGCTTTTTCTGCTACATATCAACGATCTGCTGAAGCCCGGTATCTTTGGGTACGCAGATGATAGCACCGTTGTGGAGAGTTACATGTCTAGCGCGAGAGCCAGCGGTCAACAAACTAAGGTATTGAGAGAGAGTATGGTCGAGCGTTTGAACTTGGCCCTTGAGGCAGTCTCTGAATGGGGCGAAACCAATCTGGCCAAGTTTAATGAAGGAAAGACGCAGGCGTGTCTGTTCTCCGCAAAAAGGAGTCAATTTCTACAGACTCCTACTTTTCGAGGTGTATCCGTGCCGGTTACTGATCATCTTGAGCTTTTGGGTGTTACCCTGACATCTACACTCAACTTTGGCTCATATATCGAGTCCAAGGCTAAATTAGCTGCAAAAAAACTAGGTGTCCTCTCAAAGGTGCGAAAGTACTTCAAGTCTGAACAATTGCTTTTATTATATAAAGCACAGATTCGCTCTTGTATGGAGTACTGTTCGCACCTTTGGGATGGATCGGCTAAGTATCAGCTTGAGGCTCTGGAATCGATCGAGAGGCGGGCTAAAAGGCTCATAGGCAATAATTCTCTTGTGCGAAAAAGACTGCAAACTCTTGAACATCGCCGGAAAATTGCTAGCTTATCGGTTTATTATCGGATACACTTCGGAGAGTGTGCATCTGATCTGCATGATCTAATACCACCTAGCCCTTTTTTCTATCGGACTTCTCGTAACTCGAAGAAGCGGCATCGTTTCATGGTTGATGTTCCAAAGACACGAACAAAGAGGTTTGACTCTACTTTTGTGATAAGAACGTCTCGACTGTGGAATGAGTTGCCTGAGTGGGTTTTTCCCGATGGTTATAATCTTGGTGTCTTCAAATCGAGAGTGAATCGGTTTCTTCTAGGTAAGCACGCTCCATCTTAGACCGCATCGTCGCTTAACATCAGGCGAGATGGTGGTCAAGTGTAAACCTATAAATGTTAAAAAAAAAAAAAAAAAAAAAAAAAATCAAATTCTAAGTTATAAGTTTTCACTTCTATCTGCAGGTCTTATGACTGCCAATAATTTTTGTTTTTTTCTTCTTTTTTTTTTGTTTCAGAAACTTACGGATAAAAATAATCTTTCACTGTTGAACATGTACGTGATCCTTAAATGTCATAGACTATACATATATAATTTATACCACGAGCGAAGCCGGGCCGGACCGCTATTATATTATCAGAATAATAAGTTACACAGTACAGATTTCTTAACGTTTTTTTACAGTATAGAGTGCCGATACGAGCGCGTTTGCACGTCATTAGTGAAGTCAGTTTAATAGGGTACCGGACTGGGTCAAAAATACACCATCCTAATTAGTCCGTCAGCTAGATCATGGAAAAATATTGGACACGTATTTTTTGTTTTTTCATAATATTAAAAATCGTCAAATATATAGACCATCAAACTTCGAGAGTGGGGGGTCGCGACGTCACTCGTGAGTAAAAATCGCACTCACAAGTGACGTTACACGAAACTTCGAAGCGCTGTATCTTCGTCATTTTTTGTTTGTGAAACAAAAGAAAAAATACGTGTACAATATTTTTTGGCAATCTAACTAACGAGCTACTTAGTTTTTTTGAGGATTGTACCCTATTTTTAAGCCTCTCTTCTCACTGAATATTGTTATCTGCTCTATATTACCAGTTTTCTGCTGCAATACCTTTTGAAAGAGTATAAACAAAATAATATTTGGCGTCAAATCGCAGAGGCGGCGCGCTCCTGTGAAATATTTTACCATAAGAAGAGGGACGAGGGTGCATCGCTGTCCGGCGTCCAAGTGGTAAACGAATCCATTTATATGTTCAGATTTCAAATGTTACATTTTTAATACACAAAAATAATATCTATATACCTATAATGGCTCAGGATAGGGACAAGTAGAAAGAAGGTGAGGAGACCTTAGCCCAGCATTGGGTTATTTCATGCTGTAAATAAATAAATAAACATTAAACCTTATCATACTTCCTATTATCCTACTTCCTACTAATGTTATAAATGTCAATGTATGGATGTTTGGATATTTCGATGTTTGGATGTTTATAGCTCAATCACGTCCTAACATATGAACGGATCGGGCTGAAATTTAGAACACAGATAGATTATACTCTGGAAGAACACATAGGCTATTTTTATCCCGAAAAACAACGGGAACAATGGGACCGGGAACTTCGCGGGTAACACCGCGGAGCGCTGCTAGTTATATTCTAAAATTAAAAGTTTGTATGTATGTTGCTCAATCACGTCGAAACGGCTGAACGGATCGTGTTGAAATTTGGAATAGAGTTAGATTATAGTCTGTAATAGTACATAGGCTTTTTTTATCTCGGAAAATTGACGGGTACAAAAACCACGTGGATAAGACCACGGGACGCAGCTACCTTTTTATGTATTTTTGTTTTTTATAGTATAGAGTGACGAGACGAGCAGAGCGTGTACCTGATAGTAAGCAACATGTCTCCCCAAACAGCACAGTGACACGCACCCATCTTATATATACATAATAAATCTCCTGTCACGATGTTTGTCCGCGATGGATTCCTAAACTACTTAACCGATTTTAAATTAAATTGGCAAACCGTGAGTAGTCTGGTCCAACTTGAGAGATAGGATAGTTTTTTTTCGATTAATAGTCCTTATATGACGAAATCCAAGCGAAACCGGAACGAGCCGCTAGCTCTAATATAAATATTCTAATTAATTGCCTAATACCTAGTACTACTACTGCACCGCGCTCATCACTCAGAGATATATAGGTAAGGATTTTTGTTTTATTTTTGCACTGTAATTTCACTGGAAACATTGTACTTCAAACCGGAACACAGTGATGTTTTTTAAAGAGGTAAGGTGATTTATTTAATTGCGCCTCAAATGGAAAATGTACCTAATATTAGCACATTACCGCTTTGCGTTTCGATAACTAGCAAAAATGTGGATCTTGCCCACGTGGACGCTACAAACAGTCTCACCACTAGGCACAAAAAATGCGTTCCTTAAAATTACTTAGTATTGTTATCAATTGAGTAAAAGTAAACCAATTAAATAACTGTAAGAATTTATATTGACAACTGTTCGATCTTTCTTATGTAAAATTTCAAATAGTAATGCTCTTCAACGGCTTAGCTCCATCTACTTAGCGCCAACCCCTCTAAAACTCTTTTGAGATGGCGGGTAGAAGTGAATGGTATCCCACCGGCGCCTTCTACACTAAATTTCATAAGTCATACCCATTTCTTTAAATAATCACATACTTGTTCTTTTATATGACACATATTTAGACTCAAATCCCAGTATTAAATGTAATACTATAGTGAAATATACTACAAACAAATACAGGTGACAACAGTAGGTATGGAATTTATTTTGAAATTGAAAAAGAAACTACGTAGGTAAAACCACGAAGTGCTGTTAGTATTACATAAATCAATATGATCGACATATTTATCAATATTTAAAAATATAGGTACCTAGGTACGATCAATTTGAGAAACCGCCTCTTTTATTTGAAGACGGTTAAAAGTACTCTGGTACTTTGAATCACTGTATACATTTGTTTAAGTGGAAAACCAAAATAGTCATAATAATTTAATATAAGTTCATATTATTATGTAATATGTACACAATCTAATTAAGTTAAAATTATTTTTTTCATCTTCAAAAACCTTTCAGAGTGCTTGATCGACACGACGCGTGACCAAAATCCTGGCGTTTATTCGGCCCAACGCATAAGCATTGCCATTCGGCGTGGTAATGCTGCCAGCATGCTGGGCTCGCTTCCGACTGGTAGTTGGCTTGAACATCTTGACTTTTACTTTGACCATTCAGCGTACTAATGCCTCAAGCGGACTGGGATGCTTCCGACTGGTAGTGGGCTTCAATATCCTGATTATCTGTAGACCTTTAATTAGTAGTCGATAATTCAGATGTGGTTAGTGTAAGTAGTTTCGTAGGTATGTATCTAGTTATCATTGCATGTATGTTAGTTTTTGACGTGACAACGTCTTATAATTCGATGAAGCCGGCTGCACGCCCGCAAAACATGACGTCATGTGCCGTTAACGCCGTTACCTCGCCGCATGACGTCATGCGGCGTTACCTCGCTCTAAGGCGTAGTTGAAGTTGTCACGTTCAACTATCGTCAGTAAACCGACTTTACAGACAACCATATTTTTTGTTAATAAAATATTGATTGGTGATCCCTAATACCTACTACAAAAAGAGAGATCGATAGATAGATACTCTTTATTGTTCACACCAAAAGAAAAAACAGATTTTTCAAAAAGATATTTAAAAAAGATATTTCATCAAGAAGTTAAAATATGTCACTCCATCAAGTCGTCAGTCCTAAACATTGAAACATTCACATGTTGAATAAATAAACAAATTGTCAGATCACATACAAATTCCTAAGTTGGTATTCAGACACAAAATGTTCGTCTACATCCAAAGACCATTAACATAAAAAATAAAAGCCGGGTCACACAGAGGCGATTCGATAGCGATAGCGATTCGATAGCGATCCGGATCGTATCCGAGTATGGGATCACGCCCGCTTGCTGTGTGTCAGGTTGCATACAAATACGAACATTACAAAAAATCCCGTCTCGGATCGCTATCGCTATTGCTATCGGATCGCCTCTGTGTGACCCGGCTTTAAGATAGCGACATTGCAAAAGATTCATATTTTATTCTCTTCGTAAATGGAAGATAAAGCTACAATGTCGCGGAATCCAAACTACAATTTCATACGTCGTATGATTTAACATACAATAAAACTATCATTCCACTTTTACGGGACGTAAAGTCGAGCAAAATTTTGTTGTACATCAATAAAATACACATGCGGATCAAAATTATTATCTATAGATCTATTTTTTTTTTTTTAAAGAATGACGTGACGAGCCGGACATGTGCCTGATGGTAAGCAACATGCCTGCCACATGACAGCACAGTGACACGCAGCTATTGGAACATGAAGAGTCCAAAACATTACCTAGCACTGCACTGCGCTAGTCACCCAGAGATCTAAGATGTTATATCTCTAAGCCCTGTAATTTCTCTGGAAACATTGCCCTTCAAACCGGAACACAGCATATATAATGTAACACGGGCGAAGCCGGGACTGACTGCTGGTTTACAAAAAAAAGCAGCTGACTTCGCAAACATTATTTTGCTATATAAATGAGACGTTGTCAAGAGTCAAATTGATTTTCCTAAAATAGTGCTCAATTAATTAGGATTTACTAAACTAGGCACATCTAAACTACCCATAGATTTTAGTAGTGATAGGACTCTTTGCATAGTCCGCGCGGGGGAAGTACCACACCATTGCCAGTTATTCTACCGCCAATATTACTGCGTTCCGATTTGAATGGCAATGTTTCCAGTACAATTACAGGGCATAGAGACAAAAAAAAACATCTTATATCGTATCTCTGGGTGTCGAACGCAGTGCAGTGCTAGGTACCTAATAATTTAGAATCTTCATGTTCCGATAGCTCCGTGTCACTGCGTTGTTATGGGCAGGCATACTGCTTACCATCAGGCACATGTCCTGCTCGATTTGTCGGACTCTGACTCATCAAAGAGTACCACTGCAAAAACCACTTCCGAGGTGTGCATTTTTTTGTCATTAATAGGCTACAATCCTAAAAACACTTATTCGTTCGTCAGCTATATTACTAAAAATATTGTACACGTATTCTTTATTTTGATTCACAAACTAAAAATTACGAAGATACAGTGCGTAGAAGTTTCACGTGACTGCACTTGTGGGTATGATTTTTACCCACAAGTGACGTCACGAAGTCGAAGTGACGTCACCCCCATTCTGGAAGTTTGATAATCTATATCTTTGTCCGTTTAAAAAAAATATTTTAATACAAAAGTACGTGTTCCATATTTTTTAATGATCTAGGTGACGGGCTAAATGAAATGGTTTAATTTTTGATCCAGTCCGATATAGTCTAGTCAGTCCTATTAGCTGTAGTATTAGCCCTAGTATGTGTCACTTGAAGATGTGATGGGCCAAAGAATCCACGCAAGTTGCGTACCACACTAAGGGCCGACCCAACTCTGCAGTCATTGAATTTCACTCACTTATCACTCATGTTTTTTGTTAGTCTTAAACCCTTAATTGAAGGAAAATAGGTTAGGATATAGGTTATGTTACGTTGAAGGGTAAAGAGGTCAGGGTAAGCTAGTATTTAGATAGGACTGTGAATGTAATTCTCACGAAACTGTAATTTGGTGCGGCTCCCTTTCGACTTCAGTACCTTATTTTCCAATTATTTTACTAATTCATTTAGTGCAGTAACTTTGTCGCCTGAAAGTATGGAGTAGGATGCGTTAAATCCGGTAGATCTGTTTTTTTGCAGACTTGTTTATGATGTTGGCCTTATGATTATCCCAAGTTTGTGACCTCGAGCGATGAACGCAACTTTGTCAAAAATCGAAAAAACCGCGAAAAAATCGTTTATTTTTCAAATTTTGGCGATTATAACCCTAAACGACTAGTTTTTGTAAAAACTTTCCTGTGGCGTTTATAAAGTAGACTAAATTTGCCACAATATGATACTAGAATTGTCTCTGTACACCCAATAGTTTCTGAGGATAAGTGTTTATAATTTTTTTCGTTTTTCGCAATTTTTGGCAATGTTTTAACTCCTACTTGACTACTTTGACTCCTATTTGACTACTTGATGCCCATATTAAGGCATTAGTGAAAAAAAATGTATGTAGTTCGCCATTTTGTGATTTGAAATTTGTTATACTGTATAGTACTCTACTAGTCAAGCCCTTTCATTTGATACCCATATTGAGGTAGATTGTGATGAAATATTTGGTCTGCCATTTGGTGGACGCGGCCATCTTGAATCGATATTAACCAAAAATAGCTCAAAACATCAACACAAAGATGTATCTTCAAATAAAAAACCGCATCGAAATCGGCCCATCCGTTTCAGCTCTACGGTGCCATAGAGAGATACACACACAGACAGATACACATAGAGACAAACCTGTATGTGTGTCTGTCTGATAGACAGACAGACTTCGACGTCAAATTCATAACACCTCTTTTTTTGGTCGGGGGTTAAAAACCGCAGTAACTGTGCCATAAAGTGGTCAAGTAGGAGTTAAAACATTGGCAAAAATTGCGAAAAACGAAAAAAATTATAAACACTTATCCTCAGAAACTATTGGGTGTACAGAGACAATTCTAGTATCATATTGTGGCAAATTTAGTCTACTTTATAAACGCCACAGGAAAGTTTTTACAAAAACTAGTCGTTTAGGGTTATAATCGCCAAAATTTGAAAAATAAACGATTTTTTCGCGGTTTTTTCGATTTTTGACAAAGTTGCGTTCATCGCTCGAGGTCACAAACTTGGGATAATCATAAGGCCAACATCATAAACAAGTCTGCAAAAAAACAGATCTACCGGATTTAACGCATCCTACTCCATACTTTCAGGCGACAAAGTTACTGCACTAAATGAATTAGTAAAATTATTTTTTAACCGACTTCAAAAAATAAGAGGGTACTGAATTCGATTGAGTGTTACGCGCCAGTTCCGAGAATAATTATTATGGTTAGGTATATTTAGATTATTCTCTTTTTGAAGTGAAAACTTCTTTTGGAGCATCATATATATACCTTTGTATGAATGAATGGGGCTGTGAATGAAGGTCAGCGTCACAATCGAAAATGAAAGAAATATTCGGGTGAAAAGGATAGATGATGGCCATGTATAATAGTCCTTCAGCCGCATCTGTCGCTGTATGTACCTATTTACTATATTAAATTTGATGTAATTGTTTTTATTTTTAATTATTGAAATTAAAAAATAGTTTTAATAGTTATTTTTTATTTTAGTTTTCGTTTCTACCATGCGGACAAAAGGACACTTGTTTTTTATTTGGTAGATCGTACAACAATGATTTAATTTAAATTATATTGAAATCGGTGTCGCAGTTTTTGAAACATCAATAAAAATCAAAAAATTTTTTACTTCGATGTATTTTTTTTTTCGAAAGAGCAAGCTGTCGCATTGCAACAGTGTGTTTCCTTATTTCACAAAAAATGTGTAATTTATACAAGTTGTGAGTTTAATTTTAAGTCGAATTTTTCTGGGAGAAAATTAAATTTATATGCCAACAAATTTCGATGCACAAATAAATAGTGACCCATAAAATCGTGTCGTATCTAGTAAAAGCGGCAGCGTTCCTCTTTATGCGAAGTACATTCGGCTTAGTAGGTTTCCATGTAGACCTGTGTATAAAGTATGTTGTTCCCCACCGCACACTAGAGCTGTTATTTCTGTTCAGCCTGGCTTACCTGGTGATGAGTAAGAGTTATGACTTTCTATGTTTACTTTGTTAGTTCAGTAAAATAGACTACCCGCATTATAAAATAATTAAAACCTATAATTATAAATACACAACTAGGTATATTTTTAATTACAATTATTTTTCTTTGAAAATCGAAACAACCAACATAAAATACATTGTTCAAACATAAGGGACTTTGGGCTAAACGTGGATATTTAACTTCAATGATATTATGAATTAAACTTGATAGCTGTTAACAGTAGTAATCAGGATATAATAATTTGGTAGTAGCAGAAAAGCTACTTTGGCATATTTCCCATATGTAAAGTATTTGTTGACGAGGTAAATTTTTAATAAAACTACAACACTTTTTAAAGGTTTTTTTGTTATCAATCTGAATTGTAAGTCAAAAGAACATTATCTAGAAACTGAGCAGGAGGATTGATATTGTTTTGATGCCTTGCCCAGCCCAAATACCACATATTGGTGAACAATTCACATGTAACACCATCTAACTCGTTGTAAAAACTTATTTTTTTATAGTAAGTAGGTATAGAGTAACAAGACGAGCAGGACATGTGCCTGATAGTAAGCAACATAACAGCACAGTGACACGCAGCTATACGAACATGAAGGATCCAAATCATTACCTAGCACCGCACTGCGCTCGTCACTCGGATATATAAGATGATCCATCTCTGTGCCCAGTAATTTTCTGTAAACATTGTCCTTCAAATCGGAACACCGTAATGTTACAGCACACTACTGCTTGGCGGCAGAATATTTGGCAATGGTGTGGTACTTCCCTAGGCGGACTCAGCAAAGAGCCCTACCACTACCAAAGTGCGTTGAAATATCATTCCGTCTATTATCTGTTACAAAAACATGCCGTACAATAACAGCTACCGCTCATTCAGTGCTAAGTCGCTATCCAAATCCTTATCACCATCCAAATTATTCTACTATCGTTTACCTTACGTGGTCCAACCCAGTTAGATTACATGTTACAATGCAACTTACATAATTACAACTTTATCTACAAATTAGAATTCAATACAAAAACATCATACAAATACGTGTAGGAAAATGATTGAGTTTGTTCGTCTATAGAGCTATTTTTCATTTAGTTTAAACTGAAATGCACAAAGGTCATGCAATCAGTACCGACTGGCTTCGTGGCTGTAGCTCACTGCGCTGTAAGGTCGTGGGTTCGATTCCCCAATATTTTTTGGGAGATGATTACGTGAAGGTTCTGGGTGTTTCTATAAATTACAAGTATTTATTGAAAAATAGCGATCCCGTTTCAACCAGGCATTTTCAGATCCCGGTATTTTTGAGAAATAAAAATTAACCTCCGCGTTATTTCAGACTGTTATCTACAAGTGTACCAAATTTCATCCAGATCCCTTAAGTAATTTTTGCGTGAAGGATTAACTAACATCGGTACATACCTTGCAATAAAAAAATAGTGCGACTATATTTTGAACTATAAACGATTCTAGCTCTCAAGTTGAATCAAACTGAACATAGTGTGCTAAACTTGATTAATATTGGTTCAGTAATTTAGGAGGTCAAGTACAAGCACATTTTCTCTTAGAACCAATATGGTTTATTATCCTGGGGTAATTTTCTATTGATTGTATTAATATTTTTGAATATTATTGATCAAAATTAATACGAAGGTCGCAGACAACAGCTAGTGTTAGATAAATATAAACGTTATCAGGATCAACCTATCATTATCGAATGGAATGAAAAAAATAACTTAATTTGTTATCAACACTGCACAAGTGATTACATGAAAATCAATCAGTGAAGAATAGATTTTTACAACAGCAACAAACATGTTGCGAGTTATATTATTTTGTGTAGTTTTAATAGTTTTAAGTGCAACTGGCAAAGAAAGGCAAGAAGATCTTAGGAAAGTGCATTTGGAAGGGTTGGGGAATGTTTTAGGTATGAAATTTTGGGATGGAGAGTTTTATGAATTCTTCGGTATTCCATATGCAACGATGCCTAAAGGGCGGGACCGGTACAAGGTGAGCTTAGTAAAATTTTAGAACAAATACAAGAGGCAATAGAAATATTATGTTTTCTTGTGTATGTGTAAGATTTTAGTACCCATTATTATTCATTTTTACTCAAATTTACATAAAATTTGTCCAATCTTATCAACTATTATGAAAAATGTAATATATCTCTAGAACTTCTAAGTCAATACCTATATAGTTAAATTATTTGTATACTCACCAATATTGTTTTACATTTCAGCCGGCTCTTCCCCCTAAGCCTTGGGACGAAGACATGAAAGCCAACCGAGGCATCCTGCTGTGCCAACAAGTCTACTTGTCACATCGTGAGGACGAAGGAGATTTGCTTTTTGGAGAAGAAGACTGTTTAGCCGTCAGCTTCATGGTTCCAAAATTAGCTACCGAGACAAATCTAGTTCCTGTAATTGTCTATGTGCACAGTGGCGCTTACGTTGGAGGCAATGGCAACATGGCTAAATTCCACTTCCTTGCAAGACAAGACGTCATTGTTGTCAATATGAACTACAGATTAGGGGCATACGGTTTTGCTTGTCTTGGAACAGAAGATATTCCTGGCAACGCGGGATTGAAGGATATTGTATTGGCGCTTAAATTCATTAAAAAGCATGTTAGAAGTTTTGGAGGAGATCCTGATAATATAACTTTGGCAGGCTACGGTATTGGAGCAACGCTAGCAGAACTCGTGGCATTGTCTCCAGAAACCAACGGCTTGTTTAACAAATTAGCTCTTGATAGTGGTTCAGCATTAAATCCTTACGCTGTAAACAGAAACCCAATAGAAACAGCTAAAAACATTGCTGTTTCTGTCGGATATGATGACACGGGTGACATCGAAGATTTGAACGAATTCTATCTTGATGCCGATACTGAAGACATTTTAGGTGCTAGCAGAAACTTTTTCTTGAAAAACAGTACGTTTGGTTTTGCGCCTTGCATTGAGAATCCAAATAACCCTGACGCAGTCTTAACTGAGTCTCCTCTTGAAACGTTGAAGAAAGGAAAGTATGGTGACTTTGCTTTAGTTACTGGTTTTGCCAACATGGAAGGTATTAGTCGTACTAGTCAGTTTGATGAATGGCGAGGAGATATGAATGAAAACTTGGCTGACTTCTTACCTGCAGATTTAGTTTTCGATAACGAAAAGGAAAAAGACGAATTTATCAAAGAAATCAAAAAGTTTTATTTCGATAATAAGCCTTTAACTGTTGACAGTTTGCAAAGTTACATAGACTATTTCTCAGATTCCATGTTCAAGTATGCTATCTTGAAATCACTGAAGCTACACGCACAGAACTTGAAAAGGTCAATTTATGCATATGAATTTACGTATGTAGGAAAGCTGAACACTCAACATAACTACATGGACAGGATCAGAGGAGCTAGCCACAGAGACGCTTCTGCTTACATTTTAGATTTCCAAGATTGGACTAGAAACTATACTGATATGGATAGAAGAGATCTTATGAACTTCATGTGGGCCGATTTTCTCAGGTTTGAGTAAGTATTTCATTTTACATTTTTAAATTTTGAGACTTGTTCTAGAGTAGTTAATTGTGTATGATTCCAAGTTCTTCTTGATCATAAAAAAATCCATCAATACTTTAAAACATTTAAGATTGGGATAAACAACACTGTGATTTATAATGTTAAAATAATATTGATTACTAGCGGTCAGCCCCGGCTTTGCCCGTAGTACATAGTACTCAGGGAGCACGTACATAAATATCCAATGGTGAAATAATTTTAGAAATCAATTCTGTAGTTCCAGAGATTAGCGCGTTCAAACAGTAGACTTGTCAGTTTTATAATATTAGTATAGATCATAGTCACAATTAAGTTATTATTTTATTTCAACAATAATTTCAACAAGTCAAGTCAAGAATAGCGACTGTCGATCCGGAAATCCCGGGTTCAAAACTACGCGCACGACTGTATTTTCAAAGTAATGTGCATATTACCGCTAACTTAAACGGTGAAGGTGAATATTGAAGGAAACCGACGTGTACCTTGAATCTTTTGAAATCATGTGTCACCTACCAACCCGCACTGGGCCACCGTGGTGGATTATGGCCTTGACTCTCTCCTTGCGAGAGAAGGCTCCGCATCGCAGTAGTGGCAACATTTTTAGTGGGCTGTTTATACAATGATATCATTAAATATGATGCTTATTTTTTAAAATGAATGCAATTTCAAGGAGTGTAACATTGTTGTTAAAATCTTTTCAGAAACCCAACAGCGTACGAAAGCCCATTAAACACTTTGACGTGGCTAAAATACAATAGCAAGGATCAACATTACTTAGACTTGGGCGATGTACTCGAGATGAAAAAGGATCCGTTCTCAAAAGGATACCACCTCTGGGATAAGGTTTATAATAAACATTATTGGACTCCGTCTGTGGTAAATCCTGCAACGTACCAAAAACCACGAGATGCCAAACCTAAGCCAGCGCAAAAGAAAGTACCTGTTGAAACAAAACCTGCAGAAAACAAGCCAGTGGATGAAATAAAATCCGAAGAGAAGAAAACGGACACTCCAACTGCCCCCAAAGTAACTCCAGAATCTACAACAAAGAATACTGCTCCAGCTAACGCTAAGCCCGCTGAAATAAGAACGAATGTTGAGGCCAAAGATACAAAACCTAAAAGTACTGAAGGCAATACTAACGCAAACACAAAACCATCTGAAGAAAATACAGTTAAAACACAGAAACTTCCTGAAGAAAAACCCAGTGTAAAAACTGAAACTCCTATAAATATTGAAACCAAAGCGGGTAAAAAAGAAAATTTGAAGAAATAAATGATTTTGCGTTTCAAATCAGACTGAGATTTTGATTTTGTGACTGCTTATTATACGTACCTCCAAATATTTATCTTCGCCTGCGCAACTAGTTTTTAAAGAATTATTTAGATTTCTTCTTTACTTTTGTAATACTACTCTTTCAAGATGATTTAGTAAACGACGAAAAAATCGTAAATATAACATTTTTCTTTGAAATCCAACATCCAAAGCTTTCAAAGCCTCCCCAATTTATCGTAAAATTGTGCATTTGCCATTCAAAATAGAGACTGGCACCCTTGGGGTGCAAAAAATATTTCCAATACTTGTATGGAGTGGAAAATATTCACAAAGGAACGAGGCTTCTTGTTTAGAAGTGTCAGTCACAGTATCTACTTATAGCTTTTGGATTTTTTATAAGCCGCAAATCGAAGGGGCGTGCATCAGACAGACGGAATGATGTCAGTGGTTGGTCCCTGAAAAGTAATCCCATTGAGTAAAATGTGGAGCGCTTAGTTGTCGCGAGGCATGATCAAAATGCGAACGATTCTTTAGATAAAATTGCCATTCAGCATAGTAACGCCACCAACACGAAAAACACGCTTCCAACTGGTATCAAACTGATTAGAAAATGGTTTTATTGTAACATCTTCTCTATTTTTTGTCCACCTATATTTAGTATCTACATTCTTGGCAAATAAATAAATGTTGGTGGACAATAGGGTACCGGACAGTAGTCACAAAAAAATCTGAAATTAAGTTAGAGAGTACATTTATGAAGTGAAATAACCATTTAATGAAAACTTACACGAAGGAATACTGATTTATAATTTTAATTCAATTAATAAAGTTTAATATTTCTAATATTTTTCATCTGTTGGCCGCCGTAAACGAAACACCAATCACAGCGCGTGACGTCAACTGTGTCTAAATAACAGTATTTTGTATAGTGTATTTGCGAATTTTACGATTCTTTGCCGTTTTTAAAGTATTTAAAACTATTAGAATTGAGGAATAGTAATTAAAACAACACGTTTTAACTATGGAAGCAGGTTATTTGAAAGCTGACTGCCGAAATCTCCCAAGAGTGGATATGTTCATGGTTGGAAATTTCTTTGCCACAAATTCTGACTTCTGTGCTGCTGAATTTAGAAATGTTAAAACAACTTCCGTTTGTAAATCTGAAAGAAATGGACAGTTCATTATTTTTCATCAGTAAAAATAGGTATACCGACCTACCCAAGTTCAATATTGAATTAATACTTACTAATAGGCAAAGTGGTGTTTTCATTTTCGTTACTACTGCTCAATTTACTATCTTCTAGGGCTTCTTGTATTAGGGCCAATCTTTGCCTTTTCATAGCAGCGGGTCGAGGCATACTAGTTGATGGGAAACTTCTTTTTCTATTAGTTTGACATTGAAATATTGATGGAAGACATCCTGGTTTCATCATAATTTTATTTACATAACCCATAATTCGGTATCTCATGTAATTTTCCATGTCATTCGGTAGCTAAAACAAAAAATCCAAATTAAGTAAGTACTTACTTACATAATTAATAGCATCTAATATTCCACCGCCTTTAATATGAAGTGTTCGCAGTGTTAGGTACCTATTTACCGTAATGTAAATTTGTGTACTTACATCAAAGTGATCCTCGCAGAAGTAAATCGGTTAAAAGTTACAGACATTCCATCGAAATTTCGTCGTGCTAGTTTCAACCATTTTTTTCGTATATCTGCTTTTCGTGGCACATCAATGAATAATTTAGCTGGTGTGGTTTTACTGTTATTACTACACTGATGAACTACACAACAACGATATCTTATGTGATCCATTATAACATTAAAGAAAGAAAACAAAAACAACACTTTCCACTGAATAACTGTGTTTATTTACACAGATTGAAACACGTATGACGTCACACGCTCTGAGATCACGTGACATACCGTTTACGCGGCAATTTAAAACAATTATTTTTTACACACTATTTTAAGTACTTAAAAAGTTATATTTGTTTAAAATAAAAAAATGTAGGGCTATATTTAGCCATTAAGATTAATTTTAAGCACTTTTTGAAAAGTTGTCCGATACCCTATTCACACACAACTCCATTTGACCCCAAACTAAGCAAAGCTTGTACGATGGCGGCCAGATAGCTGATATAATACTTAATATAGTTTTAAATACATACTTATTATGACAGAAACACCCAGACACAGTGCAAACATTTGAATTCATCACACAAATATTTGGACTGGGTGGGAATCGAAATCTTCGGCTTCTCAGGCAGAGCTACTACCCACTAAGCCACGAGGCCAGTCAATTCATTTCATGACTATAGATCTTCACATTTATGTTTACAAACTATTTAAAAAAGTACTATTTTATGGTGTAAATTGACGAGACGAGCAGGACATAAATGCCTAATGGTAAACAACATGCCTGCCCATAACAAACACAATGACGCGCAGCTATTGGAACATGAAGAGTCCATATCACTACTTTAACACTGCACTGCGCTCGTCTTATGCCTTATGTCGTCGTATGCCTTGTAATTTCACTGGAAACATTCCCCTTCAAACCCAAATATAGTGACGTTTTCACATTACTGCTGGGCGGTGGTATAACTGGCAAAGGTTGATACTTCTCTAGGCGGACTATGCAAAGACTCCACAACAATTTACTAAATTAGCGGTCCCGCCCGGCTTCGCCTGTGATACATTAAATGTAGCTTAAAGCACTCAGGGATCATGTATCTACATAATATCAAACGGTGAAAAAACTCTAAAAATCGGTCCAGTAGTTCCTGAGATTAGCACGTTCAAACCAATAAACTCATCAGTTATATAGGTAATATTAGTAAGTACTAGTACAGTAAGTAGATACAATCTACAAACTATGTAAGTATTATATCAGCTATCTGACCGCCATCACACAAGCTTTGCTTAGTTGATGGTGTTGTGTGTGAATTGTTCACCAATTATTTATTATTATTATTTATTATTAATCAAATTTAAAAATAATTAAACAATCAGCGCTGAGTTCTATTTACACTGGTTCTTCATTTCACTACCGACTACAGGATCTGTAGGTACGAGATACTCAATTATAGTGCGACCACGTTCAGAGGAATGTCTAGCGCTCGTGTTGTCATTCGGCGACACTCGGCACCCGATATTGACGTAGCGCCGCGCCGTCTACAACCAGGAGTCATGCACGAAGTAACTATTTTCTGATCTGTGGTCATGCTTCGAATGCCTACGACATTAATACAGGATGCTCTTAAACTTAGATGACATTTAATACGTTCCTTTAATGTCATTAGTTTTAATAATTAATTATTTTGTCTGTGTGGTCTTTGCTGTGACTTTTTTGTAGGCGATATTTAGAAAATGTTAAAAAACTGTATTCAATAAATACATTTTCTGTACAAAGAAATTACTCCCAAACAAAGTAAATAATTAAGCGGTAATGGATTTTGAATACTTTTTTATCTAAATGCTTTCCAAATGACCCTTCCTGACCAGAGTAACTTGGTAAGGTGGGGAAAAGCCTCTGAAAAATGTTGCTATACTTGTGGTGAGGCGATATGTTCAGCAAGGCACATATTGGTGGGATGCAAGGTGCTCCTTAATAGGGGTCATTACTCACAGCGCCATGACAGAGTACTTGAAATCATACGTGAAGCCGTAAGTAAGCCTTTCGGTAGCTAGAGCCCAAAAGGGATTGACGACAAACAAAAGACAAATTAATTTTGTAAAAGAAGGTTCAACTTCAAACTCCAAGAACAAGCCTTACTCAATCCTGGGTTCAGCACCTGATTGGACTATTTTAATGGACACGTATGAAAAGCACTATAAAATCCCAGAGGATGTCTTGTGGGTGTTTCGTCATCCAGACCGGACATTTTCCTTTTTTCTAGGGCTACGAAACGCATAGTCCTGGTAGAACTTACCGTACCGTGGGAAACAAATATACCTAAAGACCACGCGATGAAACAAAATAAGTATTACGACCTTCAAAACGAATTAACAAAAAATGGCTATGTAGTTAATTTATACGCTGTAGAAGTAGGAGCGAGAGGTATACCAGCAAAATCTCTCTATAACCTGCTTAAAGACCTTGGATTATCCAGAAGTGCAGTGAGTTCTATACTAGAACGAGTATCTAAAGCTGCACTAGTAGGATCATATCGGTTTTGGCTGGGCAGGGAGAGAAATACGAGTAGTGAAGGTGAGTGTTGACGTACGTCAATATAAGGGGCCCCTTTTAAACCTACGCCCGAGTCACAAGTCTTGGGGTCTATTCGAGATTTCTCTCTCTGCCACACGATGGACCCGGCACCCGCACGGTGAATCCATGGAATGCTAAGAAGTACCTACGTCTCTAGCCACGACCACTATTACATTTTTTTGTTTAACGTTTACAATAGCCCTCTTTTTTACAAGTTAGGTCTACGTCTGTTGTTAAAAAAGTAACGGCCTATGATGTAAAATCTAGAAGGTATCTGTTTATTCTAGATTTTTGAAGAAGACACCTAGGCTGTATCTATCGGAAACATAGAATAGGGTAGAGTACTATACAGTTTTTCATGTAGTAGCATAAGCAGTTCACTAAATAATGATCCTACTGCTAGGACTGCCGGTCAAGGCCATAATCCACCACGCTGGCCCAATGCGGTTTGGCGGATAACACATGACCGAGACAGATTCTGGGTAGAAGTTGGTTTTCTTCCAATGTTTCCTTCAGCGTTTTAAGGTAGCGTTACGCATATGACTTTGAAAAGATAGTGGAGTGGGTGGGATTTGAACCCGGGGTTTACGGATTGACAGTCGCCGTTCTCCCGATTAGATCAGCGGTTTTGACTAGACCAGCCGTAACTTTTTTCATTTAGTGCTCTAGCTCTGCAAATTTAAATTATTATAATGTGAAGTTGAAGCACCCTGTATGCTGCAACCGTCAATCGGCACATTCCGCATAGACGTGCCAGTTCTATGCAAATCTGAACCTGTGTCTTATAGATCTTACTATTACTAGTACCTAATCCTAACTAATACTAGTAGTAGGTACTACTACCATTTTGGATATTTATTGTTTGCACTAGTATATTTACGTTATACTCTTTATTATACTAAAATTATAAAAATAGATGAATATACACAAACATAAAATAAAAGTACCTAATATTAATAGCGGAAAACCATTTCAGTTAGGAGGTAGATAGGATTTTTGTGAGAAAGTACCTACGTATTATGGTATACACTACAAAATTATATGTAGGTACATACAAATCAAAAATGTTATAATTGAAAAGTTTCAAACATTCTCGTAAGTTTTTCTTCTTTCTTGTAAGTTTTAGTTCTTTTCATACAAGCTTTGCTTAGTTCGGGCTCAGATGGTGTTGTGTGTGAATTGTCCACCAATATTTATTTATTTTCATAATTAACTCAAAATTCGACAATAATTGTGTTGACATAAAACAATATGATCACTATCTTTTCTTTACAAAATTGCTTAACCACAAACTTTCGCATTATCCGAGGGCTGCACCGCCTTAAGAAAATCAAAATTCTTTTCAAAAGTTCCCCTAACATAAATCGCAGCGCCTGTCCGCACCCCCTTTAACTCCGGATGACTGTGCAATTACCGATATCCAGCCGAGTCCCATCAACTCTATGCTCTGCTCAGACACAGTGACATTAGAACCTTTTCGCAATAAATTGGTACTCATCGTTCTCGTCTGATCGTAACATCAGCGGCAAATAACTACAAATCAATAAAATAATTTGCCTTAGATTAATAATACAGACACGGTGGCCTAGAACCTTCTCACAATAAAGTGATACTTATTTTCTGACCGTAACTCTACCACAAATAACTACATTTAGCTTTTTCAACAGAGTTGCTCATAAGGTGGTTTAATTTCATCGCTATTAGGCATAATTATTATACACACACACCTGTAATCAAACTGTGACTTTTGTCATTGCTATTTTAGTCCAATGCAATTACGCAAAAAAATTTGATTAAAAAAACATTAAATTATCTAGTTTGGGGACTAGATAATTCTATCTAAGCAAAAAATTGTGGAGACCTTTTCTCTTCTAAATTAAATGTACTATTTTTTATAGTAACCACTTTTCTTTTTTTCATCAATATTTTTCAAGTTATTAGATAGATAGATAGATTGAAACACTTTATTGTAATACGTTTTAAGATCATTTTCAATGACAAAACGGGCATTTTATATTTTGACAACTTTAGAAAAGTGCAATTTATAACAATCACTAGCGGTCTGCCCTGGCTTTACCCGTGGTACATATTTAAATAGTCTATATATATATAGCACACAAGGATCACGTTCATATCTAATTATGAAATCATTTTTAAAATGGCTGAAGTAGTTCCTGAGATAGGCGCATTCAAACAATTAGCTAAAATCTTCAGCTTTATGATAATATTGCTATAGCTAATACTAGTAATATTATTTATCAGTTATCTATTGATCTTCTGAATTTATAAGTTTTTTACAATATATATAGAAATAAACATAAAAAACCTAAAAACTAGGGTGCCGCCAGCAGCGGGGCAGGGCCCAAGCTACCAGTGGTTAGGGCTGCAGAGTGAGGAACATCCTGCAATGCGCGCTGTGTCGAGGATGACCACCTTCTGCATTAGACCATTACTATTATTAATATTTCTAATATAACTTATAACTAGTCATATTATTAATATTACTATACACAAATGATATTTTCTAATTAAATAAAGAAAGGAACAGTATAAGGCATCCATATCAAAACGTTAACATTTACGAGTAGGCTAGAATTCACACTTTGCCCTTTGCCGTTTTATGTAATTCTGGAGATTGATGCGATAATGAAACATCAGCTTAGGAGTAGTTAAAGCCCCTTCGAAACTTTTTACTGCGACAGGGTGGCATATTGCTATGATATAGAGTTGATGTTACCTATAAAGCTTGACTTAGCGGAAAATCTCCAGACCTATAAATCAGTTTTTCGTTTATTAAAACACCCCTTGGCACCTTTCATCCGATAGCCCCTAAGAAGGGGCATTCTGTGTTATGTTTAAAAATACTTAGATTATACGAAGTTATTTATTTGTTTTGTTCTCATTAAACAGTTTTATTTGGCTGGGCCTGGGCTGGGCTGGGTTGGTTGGATTGGGTCAAATTTAGTAATTTAGTTTTTACACTCTTACCGTTGTCAGATTGATATGATGTTTTGTAGAATGGTCTCAATGTACGAAAGTAGGGTAAAACAGAGAAATTACAGGGCTTAGAGATATTACAACTTAGATCTCTGGGTGACGACCGCAGTGCAGTGCTAGGTAATGATTTGGACTCTTCATGTTCTAATAGCTACGTGTCACTTTGTTGTTATGTGGCAGGCATGTTGCTTACCATCAGGCACATGTCCTGCTCGTCTCGTCACTCTTTATTTAAAAAAAAGGTAGTAGTAAAATAGGTATGAAAGCCAACATACAAAATTTTACGCCGCTACTTCTTTCGTGTGATTTGAACCTTAAGACGTTAGCCGAGGTGCTATAGGACTTCAAAATTAATAAATCCCTACAACTCTCCTCATTATAACACACTTCCCTCATTCTTAATTTCACACAAAAATTCGACAGAACCGAAATAAAATTCAGACGAGTATCCGCGAAAATCATTTTATTTTCCTTTTGTTCTCACCCCGAAAATTTTCCAAGACACTTGGCGACAACGGAAACAATTAAGACCTTGTTCAGAATCGCCCCCTACTCCCCCTACGGAGGGTGTGTTGTGTTCTTTTTAATCTGTTACCCTCTACCCCGCAACACAGAGGTGCAATAACAATTGGGCAGAGAAATATAACCCTTGTTTAAACTATTATGGTTGTTTATTCTAGTACTATTATCAACTAGCGCTGCCCCGCGATTTCATCCTTGTAGTTCCTGATCCTTTTTTCCCGGGATAAAATGTAGCATATTTTTTACTATAGATCGTTATCCTATTTTAGTAATTAAATTAACGTGGTTGGTACACGTCATATTTAATTATGTAAACGGGTAACTCACATGTGATATAGTCAGTATAATACAATTCTAGTTTCGGCCGCGTCCGGCAGCCTTTTTCAAGGAGAGTGCGCACGCGTGATGGCTGAAAGGCCACCGAATGCGGTTGAAACTCGAGTTGGATTGTACAGACTATATCACACGTGACCGTTCACCTAATTAAATATATTGTCAATATTTGGATATTTGTTGCTCAATCACGTCGTAATGTATGAACGGATCGGGCTGAAATTTGGAACATAGTTAGATTATAGTATATAAGTTAGTTTCAGTTCCCGTTATTTTCCAGGGATAAAAAGTTAAATACATGGACTATTTACTAACTGACTGTTAATGACTGACTGACCGATTATTTTTTAACTAACTGAAACTAACTGAAACGAATACTTACACGGGTAAAATCATAAGCCACTGTTAGAAACGGTCTGACTAACGAAAGTTGATACTGGTTTTGTTTTATGAACTTCAATTGTGTCAATTTAATATTTAATTCAAATTTCTGAGGTCAGTATCACCATTTTTCGTTTGACGACTATTCGGTATTATCTCTTACAATTTTTGAAGTAAAAATTTCCTAAGTCGTGTGAGCAGGATGTGCAGTATAGTGTAGCGACACATCTGCCAAAGGCTATGCGCCGAAAGTTCAGCCACTGAAGTTTCAGTAACAATATTCCGTTGGTATGACAAAGCAACGATCACAACGTCGTGTCTTGTTCAGCGCACTACGTGCCGGAATATTGGGTATATAGCGTTGATGTTTCGGTCGCGTGATGTGTCGCTTGCAACGCAAAATACTGCACTAGCAGCGCCCCACGGTTTTACCCACGTAGTTCCCGTCCCCTTGTTTTACCGGAATAAAAAATAGCCTATGTGTTCTTCCAGACTAGTGTTAGTAGTGGTAGGACTCTTAGCAGAGTCCGCCTGGGGAAGTACCACACCTTTGCCAAATATTCTACCGCCAAGCAGTAATGTGCAAACATTACTGTGTTTTGGTTTAAAGTGCAATGATTCCAGAGATATTACAGGGCTTAGAGACATAATATCTTAGATCTCTGGGTGACGAGCGCAGTGCAGTGCTAGGTAATGATTTGGACTATCATGTTCCAATAGCTTCGTGTTACTGTGCTGTTATGTGGCAGGCATGTTGCTTACCATCAGGCACATGACCTGCTCGTCTCGTCACTCTATGCTATAAAAAAAAGAAAAAAAAAGACTATAATCTAACTAATCTATTCGAATCTGGGATAGGATATGCATTTTTGCTGAAATAAATGCTCGAAAAAAGCGCTACGCCGAAAAATGCGCTACGCCGTACGTTACGTAGTTTCGGCTGTGTGTTAAAGAACTTCAAAAACACTGCAATCGTATTCAGCCAAACGTTAAACGCCGTATAATCCGCAGATGTGTTTCTGTTAACGGAAAATAACAAGAATCGTTTGTTGATCAATTCACTAGGTAGTTGATCAACTTTCGAAAAAAAAAACAAACGGCGGTTGAAATGTAGGTATTATTTAACGCAATGAATTTACGTTAACTGATCAACTAACGGTGCCTGGACGTCATTGAATAAATAAAGTTTTGCCCCAAGTAAAATCATCCACAAATGGGCCAATAGTTGCTCAGCGTACTATATAATGGTACACTACTACCCGTCAATTAAACATACACTACACTGTTATACAATGGTCTCTGATTGGTCGATGGCATTAATTATAAGCATTTGGCAAGTGTTTATTCAGAGTTCTTACCTACCGTCTACCTCCTGCGACCACCTGGGTGAACCGTGATAAGTTTTTTTATGCAACGGTTCACCTGTCAGACAAAACTTGAAAGCCCCTTACTTGACATTGGTGCACTTTTTTATAAACACTAGTAGTAGTAAAGGTAGTAGCCACCAGACTAGGTGGAGTTGGGGTGCTTCGAGTCGGATCTGCGTCCTACGTAACCTAAACGGTTCGATTTGGTAATTTAACAATGCGGACGGACATATTTCCTTCCCAAGGATCTAACAGGTGAGGCGTTGTAAAAAAAAACTTCTCGCGTTTCTCCAGGCTGGTGAGGAGCGGTGTAAAATACGCGAGTCATTGAACCAATCAGCGCACATCTCTCTTTCGTCGGATTATTTAACGGGAAGACGTCGTAAATTGATCAATTTACTAAAATTTATAATTATTTATTTATTAAAATTAATAATTTTCCGAAAGTTGATCAACTACCTAGTGAATTGATTAACTAACGATTCTTGTTCTTGTGAGTTCGTGTCACCGACATGCGTATTCGCAGTGCATAATTATGTCACAGTCTATTAAATCATACAGTCGTTCGACGAAGCCGTCTAGACGGGGTAATCGAGCGGGGCGTGCGGGGTGAGACGCGGGAAGCGCTCCAGCGTTGCCTACATTATGTTAGTATTGCAAGATCACGGCTCAGGGCTGACGTCTTCCGTATGTTTTAATTTTATTTTGGTGCACTTTTTTAAAATGGTGTATACGACTTGTGCTGTTGCGACAACCCTACTCGTGTCTCGTGTCGTGTACATTATCGGTATTTCTCCCTAGATCAAAGGCAATGAACTACTGGTAGTATTTCTTTATACTGTGGTAATGTTGTTTAACATCAAAATTATTGCCATGACACTTTTTTTTAAATACATTTTTTGCTCGCGTATAAACGGGTCATTTAGTTGACATTTAGAGTGTTTTTTTATTTGATTTAGTGTTAAGAGGAAGGTTTAAATGTACATAAAATACGTGCATAAAACAGTAAATAGTTATAGTATTTTTACGAGCTAAACTTCTAACTATTAAATTTTCTAATAATAAATCCACCCCTAATTTTCATCCTTAATCCGTTCCTGTGAACTACCCTCGTGCAATCTCAGCCACGGTGTCGGGCCATCGAAGTAAACATTGTTTAATGTTGTCCAAAAATAGTATTACCAAGATAAGAGAAAGTTAATAGCTTTAATTTGAAAATCTGAAAAAGTTAGATACGATTTTGGCGCGCGGTGAAAAATGATAAGTAATTTGGTAACCCTAATCTTGCGGAGAAATGTAATGGAATGAAATACCCCTTTTATTTGTAAAACTAATGGGAAACATTTAATAAATTAGTTTTGTCGCACGATAAGGTCGTGGTTGGCCGCCTTTGACCAGATGTCTAGCGATGATAGAGAGCTTGGCTAAATTTCCAACTGATTTCCTGAAAGGGGTAGGAGGGTAGAGTGAGTATTTGCAATTAATTTATCTTGACTAGTTAGTGTGTTTCATTAACTTTGAATTGTTAGATTATAAATAAATATATAGACATGTTTGATGTTACTTCTAAACATTCTAAGTGGTTTGATCTCAATTTGATACATATTTTGACAATAATAAAGTGGTCAAGTGCGAGTTGGACTCGCCCATGAAGGGTTCCTTTGCAGCAAGTAACATAATATACATAGTACACATAGTTCTTGTAGTTCCTTGTAACTTTGATCGAAGTTTCAATATTAGTGTATTTTTGACGTACTAAAAAAAACTACTCATCAGATCGAGTTCAAACTAATTTTCGTTGGTAGTTTACATGGTAATGTACATCATATATATTTTTTAGATTTTTCATTCTCTTACTTTAGAAGTTAGAGGGGGGGGGACACACATTTTGCCACTTTGGAAGTGTGTCTCGCGCAAACTATTCAGTGTAGACGAAAATAATTTTAGAAACCTCAACATCATTTTTGAAGACCTATCGATAAACACACCACACGTGTAGGTATGATGAAAAAAAAATTTTTGAGTTTCAGTTCTCAGTATGGGGGGCAACCCTAATTTTTCTTTTTTTTTAATTTTTTTGTTCAAATCCTAATGCCGTTCACAGAATACATCTACTCACCAAGTTTCAACAATGTAGTTCTTATAGTTTCGGCAAAAAGTGGCTGTGACATACGGACGGACAGACAGACAGACAGACAGACAGACAGACAGACAGACATGACGAATCTATAAGGGTTCCGTTTTTACGTTTTACGGAACCCTAAAAATGAGTGTTTTTATGCGTGTGTGTCAAACATATACATGGTCACAGAAATCTAAATAATAAGGTACTAGAAGTCGCATGACCGCGTGACATTGTCGCCGCACAGGTGACTTGTAGGCCACCAGTGCTCGAGTTGTAGTTTAGTCTTCTTCGAACCGGCTGGCGTGAATCATCTTTAAAACTTGTATTATATGCAGCATAAACAACTGTCGAAGTTCTTCCACAACTTGCAATTATACCAATAATGACCTTTATATTTCACTGATAGGTATTTTATTTTATTTTAATTGTATTTTTTACTAAAATAAACGGAGCCCAATGATTCAATATGATAGTTATTCATTTTTGGTGTTATCGTAGTTTTGCATACCATTGCTGCGTACATTAATTAACATCTAGAGTGGTACAAGCAAAAACAGCAATGTAATGTAAAATTAAAGAAATCGTCATAACCTCTAATCTTCCATGGTACAACCGCAGGTAGCGATCGTGAGCTAGTGCTGTGACGGCTCAATTTTACTTGGCCAAAAATAAACGATGAAAATTGTATTTTAAATTTTACCTTTTTTATCGATAAATTAACATAAAATATCGATAAAAAAATTGTACACAGTGAACACCCATACGTAAAATCTTTTAATTCGCGGTAAACATTACTTCATAATTCATAAATTATTAACAAAAGTTATATACTTTACACTTTACATACTAGCTATAACGCGCGATTGTTCGTCCGTGCAAAATAAATATTAAGGTAATAGAGGCAGTATTTAGCTATTGTAAGCATTTATTTTTAAGACTTTATTAGTTTTCATACAAAATCAGCGAACAACACGGAAGGGAGTAGGCATACACAGCGTCAACCTCTGTCAAAGTGTAAGTCCGCGGAGTTTGATAATATACCGTGGCGTGGAATACACTGAGGGCGGGGCTAGATTTGTGAATGGTGCTTTATTTTTTATGTGTTAGTGATTTGGCTGCGTGAGTATGGTCGGCAATGGATCGGTACAGGTATGTTTTGTATGTAATATTGCGGCTTTGCGCTAGTGTGCAACTTTCCCCTCCCGCAAGAAATGACAGAAAGATTTGTACAATATTTTTTAGCTAAGGCTACTTCCCTTCCGTGCTTGCGCGGAAGATCGAGTTGCTCGATGTACAAAATATACAACAACCTTTGTTCTTCAACTATACCTAAGCCCATATGGTGTCAGAATTACATAGTTCAGTTTTCGAAACAATAGTATACCCCGTGTGACTCACTTATTTTATAAGCATATTGACTTTGTTGTAGTGTAATACACCTAATTAATGAAATCAATAACAACCTTTATCGAATGTTAAAATTGGACCGTACTTTGAAATATCGATATGTTTTAATTTTTGTCAAGCACTAGCGTAAATGTGAAAAATTGTTTATTTTTCAATGTATTAGTAGGTTCACTGATAAGCGTTTATGGATGTGTGTGGTGCAATCACAGACCTATTTTGATAATGTGCAGCTGTTCGTGTGTGAGTGAATTTGTAATGGAATAGTACGCGCATGTAGTAGTGACCGCGGGGGTAGGGGAAATGTGGCGACAAGCGTTTTGCAAGTAATTTGAGAGTTATGCCATTTCTATTACCTTATTATTTAGATTTCTGTGTACATGGTAATACTTGTAACATTCTTTGTGCTTGAATATATTATGTTTCAAGCATAATTAAAAAATAAAAGATTTTGTACTTCTTTTCTTATTAGACTTGGCTGGCACCGACTTATAATAGATGAGTAAGTAGCGATTATAATAACTATATTTACTTATTTTTTGCTTGTGAGTGTCTATTTGTGGTTTTGACGTTGGTTTAATTGTTTGTATAATAAACTATGTTCTACAAAAAATTAAACCGATTTCAAAGCCACAAATAGGCACTCAAAAGCGAAAAATAAACTGATATAATTATAAGCGCTACTCACTCATCTATTTGAAGTGGGTGCCAGGCTAGTCAAAGTAAGTAGACAGATACTATGTTATGTAAGTACGTAGTAAAGTAGTAAGTAGGCATAGGTAAGTAGTATCTATCTACTACCGGTTAGATTAGGCTGGCACCGACTTCAAATTATTATATTTTACTTACTTACTTATTTTTTTGTAGAAAATAGTTTACTTTAACCTTTTTAGTGCAAAACTAGTTTTCATTTGCATTTATAGATAGCGCGCGAGTTGAATGCAGAGCTGAGATGCAGAGCTTAGGAATGCGGAGTGCTGTGACCGCGACAGTGACAGCACTATACACTGCAGGCGCGTGAGGTGGGGCGTGCGGATAGCGGGGGGAGATGCTCCCGCTCTTTACCTCAGATCTATATTATCTATTCTATGCCTCAGACCTTAGACCCCGACTGCATTCAACTCGCGCGCTATCTATAGACAATTTTGTGTTGACAAGATCGAATTTCATAACTTTTGTAAAATCGACAACTAAGTACGTCATCCAGGTAAAAATTGTAGGCAAATGTTAGTATTTTATTCATAATTCAAAAACCAAAGCAGCGTTTTAAATAAAATTTATATGGGACTATTCGTGAAGCATATCCATCCGAACACAAAAATAAATGTTTAAATCGGTTCGGGCGTTCTCGAGAAATCAGGTAACATCATAAAAAAGTATGGTGGTCGAATTGATAACCTCCTCCTGTTTGGAAGTCAGTTAACAAGAGTTTATTTTCCCTTTTTAGTGCAAAAACAAGCGTTCATTCATGGATTTACATAATTGTGTGTAGACAGGATCGAATTTCATAACATTTCTGAAATCTACAACCATGTCATCCAGACAAAATTGAAGGCAAAATTTAGTCATTTGTTTTAGACACTTATTAAGGTTGGAAGTCAAATGTAAAATGTTTTTTCAGAAAAAAGTAGCTATACTTAGGAGATTATCGAAATATCAGGAACTCGTTTCATCGTAAATACAATATTTTTTAATTAACTACAATATTTTTTACTAATGATAATATTGTAGTGAGCAACCGTGAAAGGTGTATTTATAACTTGTATTGCAGGCAATGCCATTTTATTTTGAGAGAGAGTGCCCGCGATCGCTTTCCATCATTCCGTTTGCTAGTTTAGAACTACACTATTTTTCATAAAAACCCGTATAAAATCGACTACTTTTGTTTTTCCATCGTATTTTCCCCCAAAAATCCCTTTCACAGTAACTAAATTGTAAAAACAATTCAATAACGGGCTTGAAACTCCATTATTGGCCTCCCTAGCCTCCATATACGCTGAAAATTACCACCACAATACCGGACTAAAATTAAATAACGCTTGTTCAGCACAAAAGGGACTGATTGAGGGCTAAAGGACGAACTGTGATAACAGTAAGGACATTTAAAAGCGTTTTAAATGCTAATAGTGTTTTAAAAGATAGTGTGGTGTGATAGTGGGTTTTTTATCCACAAATTACTCGGTAGCTAGCCTCATAGAAATTTCAAGTGTAACCCCAATAGTTGCATAATTTGAGCTGGAATTAACTAAGAAGTAATACCCGGTTTACATTATTCCAGTCCAGCGATCGGATCCAGCGCTGGATTGCTTACTGAAAAAATGGAAACCGGCACTGGAAAGCATCAATCCAGTGCCAATGCTTTCCTGTACCTGTTTACATTATTCCAGTAAGCAATCCAGCGCTGGATTCGGTCGCTGGAATAAAGTAAACCGGGTATTAAACACGTAAGATGTTTTTGGCGTACCTACATGTGTTAAAAGACAAACCCAAATTTATTTAGACACTTGAACTAGACTTTTATAGAACCTCTGCAGCTCATGAAGGAACAATGCAATTCCACTTATCCTTCGTCAGAAGGGATTCTCAATAAGAGAGTTACTAAGCTTGATGACCTGGCATTATTTTGGGGATACTTTGCTATGTTCCATACTACATTCTAATGGGGAGATTTGACATCTGCCTGTCTTAGTTGGGATGTTAATATTAAACTTAACTTAAACTTAATATTAAATGTGTCGGCAGGCTGATTATACCAAAGCCCCCATACTCTTATACCCTGTATATTCTAGCTAAGGGACCAATGGCACTTAAAAAGCTTTCAATTATCCGACTGTCAAACACAATACACGCTGGAAAATACAATGAACAGTGAAAAAACCGCCGATCGAATGTGTTTTTAGACCGTTCGCGATATATGCGTGGGCTTGATAGAAATTTTCCATTGGTTGGACAAAAATGGGCATCCCAATTCAAATATTGTATTAGGTACAAACACTACATAAATACGTGATTGAATAAAGTTTATGATAGTATACAGGGTTAATGGGTGAAACCGAAAGGCGTGGCAATGACCATGACCATCTAGATCGCAGAGTTTACCCGAAGATTTCATTCGTTCAGAAAGTGACACTCGAGTACAATATTCAGCCCACGGAAAATCTGTGCCAATGTAGTGCGCCAAACCGTCAAAGTTTTCACTTTTGAAAAATCGCTGATTTTAAAGTCGGTTTTATTGTTTGATTAAAAACATTTTTTTTTTTAATATAAGTATAAGGACATTGTATTTCCGTCAAAAAATCTAAAGACGTGGAGGATACCCTTGGCTGATTAAAGTCTCCCACACGAAAAGTATTACCCTTACCAAGAATCTTCAACGAAAACTCTCGGGAAATTAACTTGTCCCTGCTTATTACCTCCCATGTATAATTTCAACTTGTTAATACTTGCCTTATTTTAATTAATTTTCGAGGATATTAATTTATAGGACGAAGCCTTAATTACAGTGAATTAAAAATGTAATTTCGGTACGAAGACGACGACAAAATTACATGTCGCTGATACTATTTTAATTAAATTTTATTAATGTAACGGAAGTCGAGGAAATTAGACTAATTATCTATATATTACGTATTTAAAAGGAAAATAATTGTTACAAAAGATACTAATTTGGAATAAAATCAATCTGTTTTTCTTCATCAAAACGAACTACTTTTTTACTTATTTTTTTTTTAAATAATGAGTGAGCAGACGAGCAGGTCATGTGCCTGATGGTAAGCAACATGCCTGCCACATAACAACACACGTGACACGCAGCTATTGGAACATGAAGAGTCCAAATCATTACCTAGCACTGCACTGCGCTCGTCACCCAGAGATCTAAGTTGTTATATCTCTAAGCCCTGTAATTTCTCTGGAAACATTTCCCTTCAAACCGGAACACAGTAATGTTTGCACATTACTGCTAGGCGGTAGAATAACTGGCAAAGGTATGGTCCTTCCCCAGGCGGACTCTGCCAAGAGTCCTACCACTACAAAAAGCAGCAGCGCCCCGCGGTGTTGCCCGTCTCGTTTCAGTTATTTTCCCGCGATAAACAGTAGCCTATGTGTTACTCCCGACCATTATCTATTTATGTACCAAATTTCAAATTTCATCCAAATTCCTTCAGTAGTTTTAGTGTGAAACAAACATTCATCCATCCAACCATTTCGCGTTGATAGTATTAGTAGGATGTATTATAGGAAATATGTATGAAAAAGGAAATAAAAAATGTATGAAAGGAAAGTAATTATTATAAAACATAGTTACTTAGAACACCTATTCTAATCTAAAACGTTTTCTTCAACAAAATGAGCAGCATATATCAAAACATCAAAATATCCAAACATCTATGAAGGATTATTTTATTGTTTTGTAGTGATAACACTCTTCGCTAAGTAAAAGAAGTTTCATATAGCTTGGGGAAGTACGTATCATTCTATACCTACCTTTATTAGTTATTAGCTGTGCCCCGCGATTTTATCCGCTTGGTTCCCATTTCCCTTATTTTTCCGGGATAAAAAGCTTGATGCCCTCTTTTAAAAGGATTCTTAGTAACCATTTCCATCCTAAGGTTGCCTGGAAGAGATCGCTTTTAGCGATAAGGCCGCCGCTTGTAATACTAGTCTTTTTGTTATTATCTCCTGTATAAGTGTTTTTTTGTTTGTTTATGGTGTGTACAATAAAGAGTATCTATCTATCTATGATGCACTAACCTATGTTCTACCAAAATTGCTCAAACCGCCTATATAAAGAAGTTTTCACTTCAAAAACAAACATAAATATAAAACTAATCTTACTAATATTAGAAAATGCGAGTTTAGATGTTTGTTGCTCAATCACGTCGGAACGGATAGGATTCAAATTGGAAGTTAAAACATAGTCTGGACTAGCACAAAGGTTACTTTGGAAAATGGGAAAGTAAACTGAACATGTAAAACCACAGGACATTGCTAGTGGTGTTTAAAATTTATTTTATTTAAATTATTTTTATTTTCTTTTTCAACTAGTCTTTAACACATTTCGCAGTAACGTGCCCTTTGATGTCCTCATAAGGATTAAAGACTCCTTTTCATTAAGGCACTGCAATTTTTCTTATTATAGCATTAAATCATAAAAGGCGTCAAGAGTGGCACGCACTCTAGGCGCTTTACGAAACGCCCGACCGTGAAGTTTCGTAAAAAGACTAGCTTCATATTAAATTTAATCTCAGCTTTTTTACTAAGTGTTATTTGTGAAAAGAAATGTGCAATTTAAATAACGACTATTCTCTCCTTCTTCTGAATTTTCTAAAACATAATTTTATCTTTTTTACAGAATAGAATCTTACAGAATTTTAGTTTGTGGATATGCCGTGATAGGCTAGTGCTGAGATTGCCAAATTTCACATTCTTGAGATCTTAGGCTCGAAGCCCGCTTGCATATCTGAGTTTTATTCAAGACTAGCGGCGCCCCGCGGTGTTACCCGCGTAGCTCCCGTTCCCGTTGTTCCCGTTGTTTTCCCGGGATAAGAAGTATCCTATGTGTTCTTCCAGACTATAATCTATCTGTGTTCTAAATTTCAGCCCGATCCGTTCATACGTTAGGACGTGATTGAGCAACAAACATCCATAGTATTGATGGACAAGCTGTTTTTTACAGTATCAAGTGACAAGACGAGCAAGACATGTGCCTGAGTGTGAGCTACACGCCTGCTCATAACAATGCAGTGACACGCAGCTATTAGAACATGAAGATCCACGAAGAAACAAATCATTACCGAGCAGCCTAGCACTGCACTGCGGTCGTCTCACATAGATAAGCTGTTACCTGTTATTACCACCAGGTGAAGGAAAACATATCAAGGAAACCGGTTGATCCATGACATCTTTTGAGGACTTGTGTCATCCACCAAACCCTTTGTGGAATAAGTAGTTGGTCTGAGACCAAACCGCACTAGGCAGTGTGTATATTATAAATTTAAATGTAGGTACATACATTATTTTGAACTTTTACAGGTTTACACTTGACCGCATCTCGCCTGATGTATACGATGGAGCGTGCTGACCCAGAAGAAACTGATTCACTCCCGATTTGAATACCAAGATTCTAGCCATCAGGAAAAACTAACGAACTCCAAAGCCACACAGCATTCCCACCCAGTGCAAATATGTTCTGTACCTGGGTGTTGCTATGTACAAAAAGTATGTATTTACATCTATATAATTATTAGTACCTGGGTGACCGAGCTTTGCTCGGTTTAAATACTAAATATACTTAGATACCTACAGATAAAAGAAATAGATTTTCTTAAAAAAAAAATCAAAAAAAAATATTACCCGTCTGGATTCGAACCCGGAGCTACTAATTCGTGTCCGCTATGAGCGCCCGACTTCCCGTCTGAGCTAATTATGCTGCCGCGTCATGCGGCGAAATTTACCTTCGCATTCTAATGTCTAATGTGACAGTTTTTCATTGTCTAAAAACGCGCATAATATGCGTTTTTTTTAATGAAACCTAGTTAGATCGATTTATCGTCCCCAAAATCCCCTACATACATAATTTCATGAAAATCCGTCGAGCCGTTTCCGAAATTCAGATTCTATATATATATACATATTTATATAGGTACAAGAATTGCTCGTTTAAAGGATAAGATATCAGCTATCTGGCCGCCATAGTACAAGCTTTGCTAGGTTTGGGGTCAGATGGTGTTTGTTGCCCACCATTTTTTTTTTTGTTATTCTTTAAATTACAGAAGCAAATGACGACCTTATCGCTAAAAGCGATCTATGTATTAAGATGTTTTTTTTTCTCTTTACCAATGAATTCATTTAACTTTAAATGCAACCAGACAGATGCACCTTTCTTCAAAACAATGCCTGATAATGCCAATTCGGTAGTACGGACGAAAAGGGAATAAAACTTCACCCGGGATCCGATGTCTAGACGCTTGGTGACATCTGGTTCTGAACTTTCCGGGTCTTCCCGGTAATGTCACCCTGTTTTTAAATAAAAAATATGTTTAACTACATTGTATGGGAAATACAATTCTGTACTTGTTATGTTGGGTTCTGTGGGGGACAAAACAACAGGAAAAGACGATCACAGCTTTTAAGCTTTCACGATTTCAACTCATTGAAATCTTTACACGGGATTTAATCACGATTTAAATTATTTATTATCAAATTAGCTGACCTGAAAGACAATAAAATAAATGTATATAATATATTATTTTTTTGTACGTGGAGAAAATGTATTGACTCATACTCTTTCGCCTGGGGAAGACAGTCGGGTTATGTTGGTGTATGTACTCGACAACATGAACATACCAACTAAAACCTCCACGGGGTTCCATCTTTGCTGCTTATGGCGGGAACACGGGACCGCTATGGGATTCTTCCGCAAATCCGCCGTGGCTTGCCCGTCTCTGGGTCCTACGGGGCACACCCCTATCACCGATGCATCTGAACTCACGATACGCTGCACCATAACCAACTCGGGACCACAGCATGTGGGTACCGGTCGCAAGGGACTAAGGGTGTCAGACGCCTTCGTGTCTGGACACCCTTATTATTAGTCCCTCGCAACGGAACAGGTCAGTGGTCCCGCCGCCTACTACTTAAGTATCGGCTGCTCTTATAGATAGTTGGTGAACATTTGCATGCAAGTATCGAATCCCCGACCTACGACTTCGCTAGTTAACTGGCTGCCAACTAAGCCACTAAATCTGTCTGGGCAAATATGGCACCAAACTTAGCTGCCTTACCTCGAATACCGCGACCGCCTCCAGCCGTCAGATAACTAATAAATATTCAGGCCGCACGTCGAATATACGACTTTTAATTGAAAACTGAAGATTATACCCCACCCGTTGCATATTGAACGCAGCTATTATATTTTTTGAATGCAACTTTGTAACTAACGGCTATACTCTGGCACCATCACATTTTCCAGAGACACATAATTGTAGGGCCGTTGCAGCGGCTTATTCAGCTGAGCTTCTCAAACGGTGGAAATATGCAACCCTCGGAAGTGGTTACAGTAGTAGTCAAAGTCAAAGTTCTTTATTGATAAATGTACAATTTACACGTCACTTAATAAAAAAATTAAACAAAAGAAAGGGCATACATATTGCATACATTTTCAAGTAGTGGTAGGACTATAATAAATAATAATAATAATAAATAATTTATTTGAAACAAAAACAATTACATTTGAAAAAAAATTTAAAATACATGGATTATCTTATCAATTAAATAACACATAATATGCAATTTAAATTTATCAATATTTGTGAAGACTATTATAATTATGTAGATGTTCAACCGATTAACTCTGGACATTCTTCGACATTCAGACACTAGTCATCGCTGTAGGATACCCTGTGTTGCAATGACTAGTGCTCTTCCGATACAATTATTGCAGTTGGATGTATAAACTAATATTTGGGTAGCCATGAACCAGAATCAAGTACTCAAAGAAATTAAGAAGAAAAAACAACTAGTACAACTACATGTTTGTGTGTGGCAGTAGGGGATGTGTGTTTGTGTGTGCATGAGTGGGTTGTGTGAGTGGGCTTGATTTTGGGAAGTTGTGTGTGTGTGTGTTCGCGTGCGCACTTCTAAGGAGTGTTTATGTGAATGCTGCGAAAGTGTGGACCACAAGTTATGTCTAATTGTACACTCTGTGACTCTTAGCAGAGTCCGTCTGGGGAAGGATCACACCTTCGCCAGTTATTTTAACGCCAAGCAGTAATGTGCAAACATTACTGTATTCCGGTTTGAAGGGCAATGTTTCCAGAGAAATTACAGGGCTTAGAGATAATTATAACATCTTAGATCTCTGGGTGGCGAGTGCAGTGCAGTGCTAGGTAATGATTTGGATTCTTCATGTTCCAACAGCTGCGTATCACTGTGCTGTTATGTGGCAGGTGAGCGTGTTGCTTACCATCAGGCACATGTCCTGCTCGTCTCGTCACTCTTTATTAAAAAAAACATATGGAGCCCTTTAGAGTTGAAACATTGGGCCCGTGGGGGCCGGGAACTCATCGCATGTTTAAAAGCCTTTCCTCGGATAGGCTTTTAAACGCTTCGTTGACTCGACGCGTGACCAAAATGCTGGCTTTTATTTGACCCAACGCATTAGCATTGCACTTCAGCGTGGTAATGCCACCAGCATGCTGGACACGCGGACTGGCTGTGGGCATCTTGTTAAGTAGTGGTAGGACTCTTGGCAGAGTCCACCTGGGGAAGTACCACATCTTTGCCAGTTATTCTACCGCCAAGCAGTAATAATGCAAGCAATACTGTGTTCCGGTAGGCCAATGTTTCCAAAGAAATTACAGATATATGATATCTTAGATCTCTGGGTGACCAGCGCAGTGCAGAAAAACTTAAAAGTCTCAAACGAAAGTTGATAAAGTAAGTAAGAAGTGAGTAAGAAAAGTACCTTCTGATTGCACCTGACACACACACATGCTTAAATACTCTTTTGTTTATTGTTAGTCTCTGTTCAAATGGGGAAAGATGCAAAAAGACCTGTCAAAATCAGTTCCCAATTTTACCATAATTGGCGCCAATGTTTTATTTTCTTGGAAAAATTTCACAAAACCAAACAGTGGTGCCAAATGTACCTATACCTAACTATTTTTTACCATTCAATTTGCATTTGAAAAATGTCTCATTGAGATTAGATTAATATTGCTTAAGGTTTGGTTGAATTCTGGCAACTTGGCGACCACAAATATATCGACATTACACAAACAAATTGTATGACCATTCTCATAAAACCAGACATCCGTAAACAATTGTGCGGTACGTAGCGGTACTGATGTTCAATTAATCGCAGTTCCGGGAACCGTGCCGGTACTATGAATATTTATGTCCGGTTCTCTCGGTACTGAAGGCTGGTTGTTTCAATATTTAACAATTCTACAACTTGAATATTGTTTGGAACGAATTTCCTTACGGCAGGCTTGGAGAGTATTTTGCTGCGCTATCGAACTGAAAATAATGTGACACTAAAACCGTACAAAAAATATTATGTAACTGTTGAAGCAACGCGTAAAAACTGCCGGTAACTACTGTTGCCAATTTTAATTTTCAGATAATCGTGCCATACATAATATACATTTAAGCAATTTTTTTCGGAAGTTGTATTGGTTCTTGTATCATTCTTGGTGTCCCTTGACACCACATCTTTTTGAAGTGAAAACTTCTTTAGGCGGACCTAGACAGATTTTTCGTGGGCTGTGAATTGAATTCTAGCGTCACGCTCGGGTATGATAAGAAATCTTCGGGTAAACTCGGGCCATGGCCATTGGCCATCTAGAAATGCGTCAGCCAATGGGAAATGCTGAAACGGCGTGGTCTGGCCATCATGGCATGGCCATCTAGAAACGCATCAGCCAATGGGAAATGCTGACGCATTCCTAGACGGCCATGCCATGATGGCCAGGCCACGCCCTCCGATTACACCCGTGTAGTTTCCAAGTTAAGCTATCAAATTCTGAGTTAAAAGTGTTCACTTCTATCGGCAGTTCCTATGACTAACAATTTTGAACTGAAAACTTCTTTTGGCGCGCCTAGACAGATTTTTTGTGGGCTGTGAAATGAATTCTATCGTCACGCTCGGATATGATAAGAAATCTTCGGGTAAACTCGGGACCATAGCCATTGACTATCTAGAAATGCGGCATCCAATGGGAATGCTAAAAGGGCGTGGCCTGCCCATCATGGCATGGCCATCTAGAAATGTGTCAGCCAATGCGAGATGCTGGTGCATTTCTAGATGGTCATGCCAAGATAACCAGGCCACACCCTCCGGTTACACCCGTGTAATTTCCAAAGAAAGCTATCAAATTCTGAGTTATAAGTTTTCACTTCTATCGGCAGTTCCTATGACTGCCAGTTTTTTTTTTTATAGTATTGAGCGACAACTAGAGCAGGACATGTGTCTGATGGTAAGGAACATGTCTGCCTATAATATTACAGTGACACGCAGCTATTGAAACACGAAGAGTCCAAATCAGTACCTTTCACCACACTGCGCTCGTCACCCGGAGATATAAAGTGTTTTATCTCTTAGTCCAGTAATTTCGCTGGAAACATTGCCCTTCAAACTAGGCATCACAAATCACACTACTGCTTGACGGCAGAATAACTGGCAAAGGTGTGGCACTTCCCTAGGCGGACTTTGCAAAGCGCCCTACCACTACTAAATCATTATTTATTCAATTAATTTGTCTTTTAATATTTGGCGAGGTTATCATAAATATGCAACTCTATCATTGTAAAAAAAACGGCAAGACCGATTTAATTATATTATTATTTAGTACCTGGGTGACCGAGCTTTGCTCGGTTTAAATACTAAATATACTTAGATACCTACAGATAAAAGACTCCAAGAAATAGATTTTCTTAAAAAAAACGAATTGAAAAAAAAAGAGAACCCGTCTGGATTCGAAACCAGAGCTACTAATTCGTGACCGCTATGAGCGCCCGACTTCCCGTCTGAGCTAATTATGCTGTCGCGTCACGCGGCGAAATTTACCTTCACATTCTAATGTCTAATGTGACAGTTTTTCATTGTCTAAAAACGCGCATAATATGCGTTTTTTTTAAATAAGACCTAGTTAGATCGATTTATCGTCCCCGAAATCCCCTGCATACATAATTTCATGAAAATCCGTCGAGCCGTTTCCGAGATTCAGATTCTATATATATATACATATTTATATAGGTACAAGAATTGCTCGTTTAAAGATATAAGATAAGATGTATAATTTTATTGTAAGTGACGTTACCAAGTGTTCTCTTGAATTAATGGTTCGAATAAATAAATTTAATTGAAAAGTTTTTGTTGCGTTATTTTAATTAAATACTATAAATTTACACTTAACTGGCGACAATGCGGTCTAATATGAAACGTCTTTACACGGATAAAATAAATAAATTGATATACGTATAATAGTCCGAGATCCCAGAGCTCCCAGACGTCACCTCTTTTCTGATGAATGAAATGTGGACGATTGAGTAGAGTTAGTAAGTACTAAGAACACATGCCTACTCGCCAACTTGCTCGAGGTTGTCATAAATATGCAACTCTATCATTGTAAAAAAAACGGCAAGACCGATTTAGTTATATTTTTTAATTTATATTTTGGCAAGTCGTATCTACCTCTAATACCCTTCATTTTTTAGTTTAAACAAAATGTATGATACAAGCATGGAATTTAAAATTTATTTTATGCCCGGTCCGATCCAACCGAGTCCAACATACAACAGTCACCGTGGTCATAAAAATCGCGTTAGGTCGCAAATAATAGCCAGGTTCTGATTTTTTGGAATGTTGTTACGATAGATACCAGTAGTGTATAACCAAATTTGCAAACTCGAAAGACCTGTGCTAACCTTTTAATTTATGGATTTTTTTCAGTTTTTGGTGTACAACTTCTAAAAAATGCGTTTAACAGCAAAGTCACTTTAAAGAAGACAAAATAAGCAACAACGCGAGTTCAATTCCAGGTCGGTATGTTTAACAGATCTCAAGATTATAATACTTCAAAAATGTTTTTTTTTTTTCCAAAAAGTTATAATTTTGTAGTTATAGTCAAAATATTGTACAAAATACTCATTCTACGAGGAAAGTCATCGGAAGTTAAGTTGTAGAACAGTTATTTAGCTTTAATTCAAGTGTTAAATAGCGATACCCCATGGCGATTTTAGTCGGTAGAGGCGCCACTTTTGGTGTCGAGTCCGGTATAACTTGACCGTCTCCTCTAGGTAGAGGAAGGAAGGTAGAGTAAGAATAAATGCCTAGCTAATCATACTAAGTATTATAAACGCGAAATTTTGTATGAATGTATGGATGTATGTTACTCTTTCACACAAAAACGACTGAAGGGATTTGGACGAAATTTGGTACATAGATAACATTCAAAAATAGCACATAGCCTATGTGTTATTCTAGACTATTATATTTTTACCGGAAAATTAAAAAGACCGGAGACTACGCGGGTGAAAACGCAGAGCGCAGCTAGTAATGCATAATTACCTCCACGTAAAAAAATACTAGATAAGATTGGCACAAAACGTGTACAATTTAATGTTCATTGACTTGTGAACTTGTAAGTCTGTACACGAGCTGTGTCTAAAAGCAGGACTCTGATGAAATTTCTCAGCGAATACGGAGTTTTGGTTAAGTGCATGCTGACAAGATTCAGAGATCGGAAGCAAGTTGTTGAGTTTACAGACGCGATTAACGAACTTGTCTACGGGACATATTACCATATTAGCTCCGTTGCTGCCGGTTTTAACGACTTGAGAAAAATAATTAAGATAACTTCTTAACTGATTTATTTCTCGCATACATGTATTTTAGCAATAAGGGCTTGTAGTGGATGATGATGGAAAATAATAAAGAAAATACACAGAGAACGGTAATTTATTAACATCCAAACAAAAGAAAACCGGAAACAACACAGATATGAAGGAAGAGCTGTCGTAGTATGGCCAGGCAGCTGTCCGATACTGTGACTCGTATTAGGTACTCTGTAAACGTAGTATAGGGCCAGACAACTGTCCGCTATATTCGTTAGAAAAGCCTACGACTGGATTGATCGGTTTGATCTGGGTTGTTGCCGCAATGCGCGACACACTGGCTGTAGATATACTATGTGCCAAATAACACGAGACTAGGGTTCATTCCCTGACCTTCACCACGAAATCACAAAATTCATTAATTGTGATGCCGCCTCGCACCACGAAATTCTAGCTATACCATAGCTATGGCATAGTTTGTATGGTAAACAATAGATTTAGCGATACAAGTAATATTTTGCGATATGCTAGAGTAGGTCAGGGAATGAACCTCATGCTCATGTTATTTGGCACGTAGTACCTATAGATCGCTGGGCAACAAATGTTAGCGTGTTCTAATTCTATCCGTGGCGCCATCTATTGACGTTCATCGGAACTTCACTATTGTATGTTTCTGTTATAAGCTCTAATCTATTTGTTATTGGCTACACAGCTTACACATTGAGCCCTAAACTAGGCTGAGCCTGTATCTTACGGGTTCTGGTCCCAGTTTCTGTTTTAGTAGTACATTTTACATATTTTTAGCGCATTTATTATACGTATGTATATCAATTTATTTATTTTAACCGTGTAAAGACGTTTCATTGTAGACCGCATCGTTGCTTGACGGCGAGAGGTTAGTTAAGTGTAAATTTATAGTAATTAAAAATAACTAACTAACGTCCTAAGTACTCTAACGTACCATCGGTGGTTTCCTGGAAGAAATCGCTCTTAGTGATAAGGACGCCAACTGTTATATAAGTTGGGTTATAGATAGTTATTTTCCGTAACTCCATTGTTTAATTCAAACTAACTCAAACTGTTCGAATTCCACGTTGAATTTGAAAATAGGGAACCGGAGTGTAAAGTTGGTAAGCTTTAGTTCTTTTTTCCTTTCATGCCATAAATCCATTTCAAGAGTCTATATACCTGGAACCCCGTTGGCTTTTACAAGCAATTTTTCAAAATGTCGGCGTTTTGACGTCGAAATTTCAACGTTGACCCGAATAAATCAACTCGGTTGTTACCGGCAGCTTTACAGCGATTGCAGTTCGTTGCAAAAGTAATAGCCACTCTGAACGAAGTGTTTTCAAAATGACTGACTGATGTATTAATAGATAGGTGAATAATTAAATGTTCCCCCGAAAAACAACTTTACCGATTTCAATAAAATTAGTTTATAGGTGGTTCCATAAACCAATAAACAATATTTACAAACCCGTAAACCATGATCTATCAAAACAAAAAAAAAACATCAATACGAGTATCTATTTACGAGTACAATTGGTGGAGCTTTAAGTAAATAAATATTGGTGTACAATTCACACACAACACCATCTGACCCCAAACCAACCAAAGCTAGATAGATCATATTATAATAGTTACGTCATTTTTAAATACATAGGTACTTATTATACAGAGAAACACCCAGACACAGTACAAATATTTGAATTTTTCACACAAATGTTTGCACTGGGTGGGAATCGAATCCACGACCCGCGGCTTTGCAGGCAGAGTTACTACCCACTAAGCCACAAGTCAGTCATACAACCTATCACATAACATACATAACAAAAACACATACAACCGAATTTAATACCTTCTCCTTTTTTGGAAGTCGGTTAAAAATAGGTTTTTGTTTGAATTTTATGAAATTGGCGTGTCATTAAGTTTTTGTAATAAAATTGTATTTTTCAAGCCAAGCTTGGCTTAGGCAATTTCTTTCTTGGATTCTTCTCGGAATAATGTTAAAACCTCCTCGCGTTTCCGCAGTAAGCGGCAAATGCGGAACTCCGTGGAGGTTTTTAGTCGGTAAGGGCACCAGGGCACCACCACTCGTGGTCTCGAGTCCGATATAACCCAACCCTCTAAGTCCGTAGGTAAATCGTACACACTAAAAATTATATACTTACCCATCGATACAAAGAATGACTACATTTTTATAAGAAAGAAAAAGGAAATAACCTAACCTGCACAGGGTTTGTGCAGATAATGTATACGTATTACGTTAAAAGGGATGTACTGTACTTGATCAGCGTGATATATTTATGTCGTGACTCTTTCTTTGTGATAGAAGGCTCCAAGCCACAACAATGTGAACGTAAAGCCTGGGACGTTTATGCGTACAGATAGATACATAATCATAATCATCATAATCATAATCTTTATTCGCGTTTATGGGTACACAAAATAGATGTAAACAGAATATTAAGAGCGCCATAATCTGCCTTTCGGCATGCAAAATAACATCACATTTTAAAATAAAATAACCATTAGTTCAGTTTATACATTGCAAACAAGAAAATAGTTAAAAATTCGGAAACCATGAAGTAAACATACATAAATTGCACACAAAATAATAATTAAAGCACGGAAATCATTTAGTCATAATTAAATGTCAAAATTATAAAACAATGTCAGTGTATCAGTTAATAAATAAGCAATTGATATGTCAGCGTTTTAGAAAACAAATGAGCTTAAAATATCAATAAATGTCAAAAGAAGAGTCCGTGTCAAAAGATTAAAAATTTTCATTAAAATACTCATTAACACTATAATAAGCCCCTATCTAGAAGGAAACATTTAAGTTTGTGCTTAAACCTGTGAGTAATTTTTGTGTCAATTAGACATTTAGGCAAATGATTATACAATATTGGTGACATACACAATACGCTTTCATTAAACAACGTTGTACAATTTGTAGGGAGTCTCAGTTTATTTTTTAGTCTCTCAGATGTGAAATTTGAGTACAAATTCAAATTTTTTCGCACAAACATCGCACACTCGTATATGTAGATACATGGAAGAGTTAATATTTTCAACGTCTTAAAATGTGGTTTACAAGTTTCTCTTTGGCGTAGCTTGCAAATGGCCCTAATACATTTCTTTTGAGCTTTAAACGCGGCTTGTCTTTTAGTACTGTTACCCCAAAATATAATGCCGTACCTAAGCAATGACGAAACATGTCCGTTATAAGCTGTCAGGACAGTAGACCTGTTGACTGTTTTTGAAAGTAGGTGTAATGCGTAGGCGCTTTTGTTTAACTTATTTATCACGCCCTCGACATGATCCTTCCAGTTCAAGCGGCAATCTATGCTTAAACCCAGGAATTTTGTTGTTTCAACAGATTTTATTTTATCCCCAGAATAATTAATGGACAAATCATGTAATCTATCAATTTTATTTCTAAATGTCATTATGTTCGTCTTATTTAAATTCATATTAAAATTATTGCATGTCATCCATTTATTAAAATTATTCAATACTATTTCAATTTCATGTTTTATTTTTGAACTGTTCTTGCCCGTTAACAATACAGTACTATCATCGGCAAAAAGGATGGTATGATGGTTTGTAACGGCTGGAAGATCATTAATGTATATGATGAATAGAAGCGGGCCTAATACACTTCCTTGTGGGACGCCATACTTCACCGTTTTGTATTCAGAGGAGTAAAAGATTTCTTTTTTTAATTTTAAGCAAATTTTACTCACTTGTGTACATTGCTGCCGATTAGTTAAGTATGACTTTATTAGATTATGTATGTTTCCTCTAATCCCATACTTGTGAAGTTTATCTAGTAAAATAGAATGGTCAACACAGTCAAAGGCCTTTGTCAAGTCCATATACAAAGCACAAGCGGGTATTTTTTTGTCAAGGCTAGTCATTACAACATCTAAAAATCTATGCAGCGCCTGATTTATTGTATGGTTCTTCCGAAAACCTAACTGCTCCCTGGCAAACAGATTATTTTGTTCAAAGAAGTTTGAGATGCTATTAGCAATAACTTTTTCGAAGACCTTCGATAGTACTGGGACCAATGCAATAGGTCTATAGCAATTAATGTCATTTTTATCATTTTTCTTATATAAAGGCTTAATTATGGTGGTTTTCAGCTTGTCGGGAAAGATTCCATCCATGATACACAAGTTTACAATATGGCTCAAAACATGCGAGATAGAATTTGAAACATACTTGAGTATGTGTGTAGAAATTCCATCATATCCTGTACTTTTTGAGTTTTTTAAGGACATGATGATACTTTTTAGATCTTCAGGTATGGGAGGTGCCATAAATAAAGTCTTACTATGAAATCGTATGCTGTTAGGGCTACCACTGCCTGTGGTTTCATGAGTTTTACTATTACTACTTTGCTTATTTTTTGGGCCAACATTAGCAACAAAAGAATTGTTAAATAAATTGGCAATTTGACGTGGTTCACTAACCAACGTATCGTTAACTTTTTATTCTATAGGTTCCATAGGCATTTGTCGTTGTTTTCCATTTATCACTTTCCACATAGCTTTGCTTTTGTTTGTGGCTTTTCGTATGTAGTGATCATTTAAGGATTTTTGGGAAAGCTCAATTACTTTTTTTAGTCTTACTGACAGTTCCTTGAAACTTTTTTTGTTCTTTGGAGTTCGATGCTTACGATATTCCCAAAGAAGTATTCGCTTACGCTTACAGCAGTTTCGAATACCCGTCGTTAACCACCTTGGGCGTTGTTGCGAGGTTACTTTTATCCTGCGCCACGGAAAACATAAATCATATAGTAAAATTAACATGTCATAAAAATCATTAAAAGCAGAATTGGGGTCAGTTTGCAGAATAATGTCAGAAAAACTAAGGGAATCTATGCATTTTTTAAATTTGTCCATATTTTCTAGACTATAGTCGCGTCGTTTGATATGCCAGTATTTTAATGTATATATTGGCTTGACTGGGCATACCAGTAATTGAGCCCCATGATCAGATACTGCAAGTTCCAAAGTTTTACCTTTACATCCACGCTTACTATATAAAATGTTATCAATGCAAGTTCCACTAACTAGCCTAGTAGGTTCATTAATAGCAAACTTAAGGTTGAATGAACTCGCTAAGTCTTTAAAATCACACGTTGTGCTATTTTTATTCAAGATATTGATATTAAAATCACCGCAAACTACAACATTTTTGGTGCCAAAACTAACCTCTCGAAGCAGTGCATCTAATGCCTCAAAAAAAGACTTAATTTCAGACAACTTCTTTCTTGGAGGTCTATAGATGCATAATATTATGAGTTTGTGGTCAGAAAGCTCAACTCCAGAGCATTCAATGGTCCCTTCAGAACAATATTTTTGCAATCCTGCTATTGGTATGAATTTATGGGAATTTCGAACTAAAATACATGCTCCGCCTCGCCGATTCTTCCTACAATATGATGACCCTAGACTAAAATTAGGAATATTTAGTAATTTTGTGTCATCATTTTTCATGTTGTGCTCTGTTAAACACATAACATCCAGCATACCTTCATTATCTCAAAACATTGCAAATTTGCAACTATGAGGTCAGATTTACCCAAGAGACCAGCTATATTCTGGTGAAGAATGCGAAGCTCCCTAGAGACGAAAAAACCTACTTTGATTATGAAAAGAACCGGATGGCCCACCATTAACCTGGCCCGGCATATTAGAGGTTTGAGTACTTTTGTTAATTTTACAACCAGCGTTAAAACTATTCTCAGCCCTCACACAATCCACCAGTGAATTATGCGATGCTTGTGCGGAACTGATGTTTCCCTTTTTTTCTACTTCTTTTTTGTAATTACTGAGATCATTTTTATAAGTAACTAGCAGCCCATTCCGGCTGCGCTCGGATATTGTCATTTAAAGACTATATTAATCGAAATAAAAACTATCCTATCTCTCAAGTTGGACCAGACTGCTCACGGTGTGCCAATTTAATTTAAAATCGGTTAAGTAGTTTAGGAATCCATCGCGGACAGACATCGTGACAGGAGGTTTATATATTAAGATAAAGACTATTAATCGAAATAAAAACTATTCTATCTCTCAAGTTGGACCAGACTGCTCACGGTGTGCTAATTTAATTTAAAATCGGTTAAGTAGTTTAGGAATCCATCGCGGACAAACATCGTGACAGGAGATTTATATATATTAAGAAGATATTCAGGATTTCCTTTAAAATGCTCCTACACAGATTTATGCAAAAGTCGTGTCTATACAGTCGCCGAGTTTTATAGGACATGTCAACATAGGTTACGTGTTTGTATTGGTTACAAATTAATTCTAACTCATAATTGAGTTTTTCTTCTCTGAGATGCTGATTGTATAAAATTTCTGGTACTATGATGTTTGTGTGAGATACAGATTTTAACCAGCAATGTAAGTTAGATTGAAATTCGTACGGGACCCTATCATTTGTTCCAGCTAACAATATTATACAGTCACTCTTATCATATTTCTGAGTTACATGTTTGGTCGATTCAATAATATCGTACAGTTTTGCTCCTGGTTTCCAAATCGATTCCACGGAATAGTGGTTTCCCAAGAGCATTTGCAACGTACCGCGTATGTGCTGGGCTTGTTCATCACCTAAAACTAGAATTTTCTTAGTGTTGTAGTAATATGGGATGTCTAAAATTGTTGGTGTTTGTGTTATTTTTCCAAATTTGTGTTTATCGTAGTCATCCTCTTCGATAATTATGTATGAAGTGTTACTGTTATTTATTTTCTTGGAATGATTTGGTTTACTCTCTGAAATAACATGTCTTCCGCCTATTGTTACTGCCGTGTTTTTTGGCGTACTTTTTTGATCATCATTACTTTGTGTATGTCGAGAGAGATAATGTGTTTTGTTTTGTGTATCTGTATCTGTCTGACCCTTCTCATCCTCCTTTATTTTTTGGTGTAGTTCTGATTTCGATTTTTTTTCTTGATTGGACTGTAGAATATTTCCTGTATGCAATGATGAGCACTCCTGTGCATCCGTTAAAGCAGATTCAATTGGCTTTATCGCTAGGCGTTTTGGAGTCGCAAGTTGTTTTTCCAGACTAACGTTAGAAGTTATATTTATATTTGTTCGACGTAATCTCTTACGACTTACTGTAGGACTACTAACAAACCCAACAGTCTCATATCTGTCAACAACTTTTTTTAGATTATCGTTCTCAGAATGCAGCCGATTATTTTCCATGCATAAGTTTTCTATCTCTTGGTGTGCTGATTCTAACTCCATACAATTTTTTTCTATTCGCTTAGTAAGTTCCAAGTATGTTTGAGTTTCATCTAAAGTGTGTTCAGGTAAACTTAAAATTGTACTGTTGAACATAGTTGGGCTTGATAAATTGTTTACGGAGTTTGATTTTCTCAATGGGCGGAATGTAATATTTTCGGAGTCCATAATTAAAAAATGTTTAACAGTGGAAAAACTGGCCTACTACGTTTTTGAACGAAAGCATTTTGCATCTGTGCTGTATACGTCAAAGTCGACTTACCATTATGACAATTATGTCAAAAACGTCAAAGTCATATGGCTTGGTCAGAATCACACCTTACTTAGTCTGTGGTCAGGGTCAGATTTCAATAAGTTTAATGAGGGTACATATTTATATTAATTTCAGTAAAAACATTCAGTAAATAGTCGTTTTAAAATCTATGTATGATTGAAGTTTAACGATCTACTTATTCATTACAATCAGTGTGTATATAGTTAGTTATATGAGGAACCAAGCGATTAAACAGCCAGTGGCATGCTTAGTTAGTTTAAATTATGAAACAGCTGTTACAAATCAAAACACATACTGTATTTATTATGCCGCCATTGGATTGTAATCAGTGAATCAGCTGCAATTAATTAATTCAATGGTAGTTTGATCTCACCAATTGTCCAAGTGTAATCGATGAAGGATGTTTGGAGTCACTTTAAATTGCTTGTTATTCACTGTAAGGCCACCAACACTCCTTTATTATAACTTTATGAATTGTTTACAAATAAATTAGATAGACCGTTGTTTACGCGGCTGGAGTTGCCAGTCTATAATCTTACTTACTAATAATATACACAAGCCCAATAACAGCGTAATTTTAAAATAATACTGCAGTGACAGCTATATAGAAAAAAAAATGGCAGTGATATATTTATAGAAAACCAAAATACATGTTCGCGTGATCCGACGTGCTAACTTCTCGGCACGAATTGTTTTCATTGACCGATAATGTGCTGATGCGAAGGGTCTACGTAAAGAGTCCTTAAATTCATGTGATGAGAACCATAATAATGTATTATTAAGTAATCCCCAATATGGGGCTTATTTTAAATTCAATGTATTTCAGGCGCATCGTCATCCAATATGATCCTGATATATCCTCAAATACGTAAGGTCAAAATATGCTGACTATGGAGAAAAAAGGATGGTGAAATATAGTAGAGTTTGCTACGAGTGTGTAATGTTGGTTGATTACCGCTGAGGCTCCATTAAGACCTTAACCAAAGACGTATCCATTCCATATTTTACACTTACTTACCCACGGTACTTACACTTGATCTAATGTATGTATATGTAATAAAATAATAAAAAACCTTTATTCAGACATCTTATACAAAATATACATATTGGTTTATTAAAAAAAAAAAAAAAATATGATAAAGGTATGTTTATGTAGCCGAATATAATTTTCACTTGCTATTTTGACAAAATGAATACATAAATATGGGTAGTTATTATTTACTTATCCATAAAAATGTCAACTTTTTTATTCAAAGCTTGTAAATCCACTTTTTTTAAACTAGGGGGCCTCATTCAGCTTTGCCGCGACGGGCCTCTGACGATCTTAGTCCGCCACTGAAACCTTTTTTTTTGTAATTAACTGAATTTAAAACCTCTTCCTTTTTTTAAGTCAGTTTAAAAAATACCATTGGAAGCATCTTGAGTGGATTAAAAATATACCATTCTAACTCAGAAACAGGAATGCACATTCTAATTAGTCCATTACATTATGAATATAAACATGTACACACATAGTATTATGAAAAAATATGGGATATTTTTTTTTTTCAAAATTTAAATAATCAACAAAGATAGATATAATTAGATTATTTATTAAATAAACTTACAGAGTGGAGGGAATTTATGACGTCGCATCTCCATAAAAATCCTATACAGACGTGACGTCACTCGAAACTCGAAAATGTGTGTCGCCCCCCCCCCCCCCCCTCTAACTTCTAAAATAAGAGAGTTATAAATTAAAAAAAAAAAGTGATGTATATTACCATGCAAACTACCTACGAAAATTGGTTTGAACTTGATCTGATGAGTAGTTTTTTTTTGGTACGTCATAAATACATTAATTTTAAAACATCGATCAAATTACACCAAACTAAAAGAATTTATTTATTACCTATGTTACTTGCTGCTATGGCCCTTAATGGGCGAGTCCAACTCGCACTTGGCCGCTTTTATTTGTTTTTAAAACAAAAGAAAAAATAAAGTAACTGACTGGCTGGATAATTAGTTTTTTTAGTTGCCATACTTGTGCATGTAACGTTAGTAAATTGTCTATTGCGCCATCTAAGGGGCATAAATAAAAATGTTACAATAATGTTGCTACAAAGGTCCCGAAATTAAAAGACAATAGCGCGACACGAACCGTTACAAATTTCAGCGCTAAATTTTTTATAGACAGCAACAAATTCGGCATGACGTCGTAAAGTCTCATTAACGCTTCTCTAAACTGTTTCACTTCAACAATTCGTATTTTAGAGACGACTGTCGCAAAATAAAATCCACGTGTTTTATTATTCTATTCTAATAAATAGACGTGGACGAAACTGATCAGTAACTAGCCCACGACTAACGACTGCAAAAACGACGGGTTACGGACTAAAAGCACGGTAATATTATTATCTATATTTTATACTAGCTGAACCCGCTACTTTGTTCGCGTACGTTGATCTTGCGGCCTTATTAGTACATTAGTAGTACTTACCGAAAAATATTTGGATGGGTGGCCATTACACAAACCGAGTGAATTTATTTTTCCACACAAAAATATATTTATTCGAGTTGAGCAACTTCATATTTTATATTTTTAGCAACATCAAACATACTCTTAGTAAGGTTGTGGAGTATCGAACATAGCCGCAGTGTTAAGTTTGTAGGATTTTTATAGGATAAGTACATTACGAAGAGTATGTAGCTGATGTGCGTGATCTGCAGGTCTACTACGAAAACAAACTCCGAACAAATCGGATCCGACTGACAGCTGAATCGGATTGTAGCCTACCACGAAAAACATTCGGATCGATACATTTCGGGTCGGAAGTTATAGACTTAGGTCGGATGAGGGTCGGATCGAACAAAACGGCCGATCTGATCAACCGACCGATTGTCTTTCGTGGTTGGAAACTTCCATAAGTTCGGCCGATATATCGTTTATCGGACTTCGTAGTAGACCTGCTGATACTTACCTAATTATTTAATAGGTGATAGACTTATTAGCCGATGTGATATTTTAGACTCTTGTGTGTTTCAAATGTCAATATAATTGGTAATGTCGTTCTGTCGTTAATATTTGTTTCGTTAGAGCCCATGCTTTTTCCGAGATGATAGGTAGTATATATGAGACTATAAACTATCTGTGTTTCAAATTTCAACCAAATCATACCTTTACATAATATACATCTATATCTATACTAATATTATAAAGAAGTAAAGTTTGTGTGTTTGTTAAATTGTAAGGGGTAATCTCGGGATCTACTGAACCGATTTTAATCTATACTTATATTATAAAGAAGTAAAGTTTGTGTGTTTGTTAAATTGTAAGGGGTAATGTAGGAATCTACTGAACCGATTTTAAAAATTCTTTCACCAATAGAAAGCTACATTATTGCTGAGTGTCATAGGCTATATAAAAAACCGAAAAATAAAAAGGCTTTTACTTGGTAGTCCGTTTTGCAAAGTGAATCGAAGAAAAAACGGTTGAATGAAAGCGTTTCTTACGAACGCTGCCTTAACTATGAAAGATTTATTTTTGAGTTCTAGAGAAAAGATGTGGAGCTTGAAAATGCCTACAAAAAAGTCAACGACAGCATGTGTCTAACATTTATATTTAAGTTACAAAAAGTAGTTTTTTTAATATTAGTACAGATAATTTAAGTTTTAATATTAATAAAATAATTTAAATCGTTAGGTCATATGCGATTTTCGGCAAACACTGCCTGTAGTAACAAAAGGAACACGCGCCGATGTCATCAGAGCATGCTTAAAATCATCTCACTTATGGAGTTCGGTTGCATCTCTCAATTTACGAACAAACATGAGAGCCCTTTTGAGCGACAACTACGATGACGACTTTCCGCGTCAACTACTCAATCTTGGCGAAGGAAAAATTGTCTCTCCTAACACCAACAGCAATGACATTAAACTTGACGAGACATTAGGACACATATTGCACAGGTTGGAACATATTATTGACGCAATATATCCCAGTCTTGAAAATTTATTGGAGAGAGATTATCATTTGCTGTGAATACAGTGAATATGGCAGAAACGATACAGTGAATGAATTAGATAAACTCATTTTAGAGAAAATTCCCAGTCAGGTCAAACACTATAAGTCTATTGATACGGTGTGTAATATTGAGGATACAGTGCACTATCCCCAAGAATGTTTAAATTCTTTGAACCCTTCTGGCTTACCTCCTCACGACCTTGTGTTAAAAGTTGGCATTCCTATCATGCTATTAAGAAACTTGAACCCCCCCAACATGTGTAATGGGACAAGGTTGCTTACAAAAGAGTTACGGGACAATATAATCGTGGCGACCATCCTCACAGGGCCAGCTGTGGGACAACTGGCTTATATTCCGCGGATACCCATGATTCCCACTGATTTACCTATAGCGTTTAAAAGGCTACAGTTTCCATTTACAAGTCCCAAGGTCAAACATTCTCTCTGGTGGGGCATTTGTAAGGGTATCCGGGGGTGTTAAGGGTTGAGAACTCAACCGGTTAAAGTTGAATTCCCAATCCTTCCCGGAAAAAAGTTAAATTAAAGAAAAAATAAAAAATGAAGACCTTTTCAAGCGTTTATTTGTAAGAAACAAATTTATAAGTCCACAATTAAAAAGGGTAAAAAGGTCAGGGGTTGATCGTTGAGTTACTGTTACCCTAAATCAAAAATAGGAATTTTAAGAATTCCTCGACAACCTTGAAAGTAAAAATTTAGATATTCGCCGTACAGGGCCCCTAAGTAAGGCTCGGTAAATCCAGTATACAACCAGGGCTAGTACGGGGTTAAGCCCAGGCAAAACTCACCCGGTTAGGTTCGATATGTAATTAGTGAAATTTACCGCCTCCTACACTTCTAGGATCCTGTACGGTTAAAGAGAAATGACAATATCAACAGAAAGAAAAGGGCCAATACGCCTTCAAAAGTACAGTGTAGGACCACTGAATTTATAACACTATAATTCTAGACAAGGACTAGAATTGTTAAACAAGTTTGACTCCACAGGCTCCACGTGAAACTCTAAGGTTCCCAAAACAAGGTTTACAAAATAACACCTAAATAGGACGTATAACTTCCTATATAAAATTGCTAATAATATCACAAGGATAATATATTAACGGATAAGTACAAGTTTAGTTTCAACGCCCTAAGTGTTGAAAAAGCCAGGTAATTAAACTCCATAAACACAGGTTAGGGTTAGACCTTTAACATTAGAATAATTATAATAACTAAGAAGTACTCCATATGAGAAAATATAATAAGTTCACCTTCTGCGCACAATATGCAGGAAGGCTCAGTTAAACTAGAAAAACATCTGGTTAGAGTGACCCCGAAGCAGACAACTTAACTGCCCCGGTTCCACCACCACACTCAATCAATTCACCTTCAGGTTGTTACATTTACAACCTCAGTTCCTACAAACTCACAAACAAAGTACAGGAATGACCCGGCAGAGAATAACTCAATCTCTGTCGTCTCATTAAGTGTGTATTTTAACACCGTACACACCTATATCACATCTCCACATCCACAACGTTATAATTTAAGTATTACATTGTAAATACAATTAGTTACATCTTTGTAACCCGTCGCCATATCAGAGCATTCACCATGTTCCAATTTTAGAACATTATTAAGTTATCTATGTATTTTAGACAGGTAACTATGTATCCAGGGGATACCTTTCCAACATTACAATGTCTATAATATTAACGACACTAGACGGACACAAACCAGCCGCTAGATGAGTACACAGGTAAACTAGAATACCTAAGTATCTATAAAGTAGGTTAGAACTAAAGTAAATTGTAAATTAATTATGTAAATTAAGTGACTGAAGGTCAAAGGTAGGGAAAAGGCCCTTCACATCCAGTGAACTTAAATGACCCTATCTCTACGGAGGGCGATTCTGATAAATACGGATAGAGGGAACCTGGATGCCTCCAGAGGGTGGCGCACGTGGACACAGATCACTCGAGGTCGGCCAAACGCCGGGTCTCGTACTGCGCAGCAGCACACGCCGTACCAAACAGCACGCAGCAAACAAAACATGCCCGCGCCGAATCATGCGCCCCCGAAACATGCGCCCCCGGAACAGGCCTCCTACAAAATAACAAACAAAATAAGCCAGAATCCACCTAGCGATTACACGCTACCACGCTTCGAAATACATTCTCAAACTTACCCTATAAGGGAGGCATTTATTCATGACCGAGGGCCGACAGTATCACGGCCGTACGTCGCAAGCCATCTCCAAATCGTCACAACGGGATATCCAAGCACAATTTTCTCCAAGCGTGACTCCGCTTTGCCGTACAGATCAAAATGGACGCTAAACTCTTTTCAGCTACAATGGCCGATCGCGCCGAATAGGGATGAGGTAAAGACATCAACAATTTTAACGATTATCTAGGAATGGGAAATTTTCTCACTTCGCAACCACAGACTAACGAATCGCGTTCCGAATCGAAAAAAAAAGGTGTTACACATTGACCTGAGAAAACCGTGTTTTTCCCATGGGCAGTTATATGTTGGCTTATCTCGGGTTGGAACTCCTGATAGACAATATATTTTGCTACCAAATGATAACATTACATCCAATATAGTTCACAGAGAAGTTTTGAACAATTAAAATTAACATAACCAAACTAACTTTTCCCGCGACTTGGTGCTCATGGAATTCGTTTATACATATACCTATAATACTGCAGAAAATGTTTTTTTCTTTCGGACAGAGTTACTCCCGAATTTTGTATTAGCATGCACATAGCACTCTGTACTAAAAAAGGATTATTAACATATGCCCAACGAAGTGGGCACGGGTCAGCTAGTAATTATAATGCTTGTTAAACACTACATTTAGTATTTGGATTGAAATAATATCCGAAGGAACAAAACCTGACTTCAATTATTAAATTATCATTTCACGTCAACTAACTAACTTCTAGTCAAGTAAAAAGTTCACTCGACTAATTTAAGAAGCCAGAACTACCTACGTCGTCCAGATAAATAGATACTGGTGGACAATTCACACCCAAAACTTTGGCTTTTTCCACCGCCATTGTCCCAGCCATAGGTACTCAAACCGGAGTGGTCTTACGCGTGACGATGGCAAAAGACCTGACGGCATGCCTTGGAAGTTGAGTCCACCCCAAGTGTGGGACGCAGCTTGCGTCGATACTCTGGCACCATCACATCTTCCAGAGATACATAGTAGGGCCAGTGCAGCGGCTAATTTAGCTGAGCGTCTCAAACGGCGGAAATATGCAATCCTCGGTATTGGATTTATATTTAAGCCATTTGGGGTTGATACATCGCATCGTGCCTGTGGGGGCCGGGAGCTTACCTCATCTTCAAAAGCCTTTCCGAACACTTGGCCGACGCAACGCGTGACCAAAATGCTGGCGTTTATTTGGCCCAACGCATAAAAATTGCCATTCAGCGTAGTACTGCCGCCAGCATGCTGGGCACGCTTCGACTGGTGGGCTTAAACATCATCTTGTCATCCAGTTTTTGTTAATATTACAATAAATCGCCTCCCTGTTTTCCATATAATATATGTACATGGTAAAACGGGACCCTATTACTGGACTTCGCTGTCCGTCCGTCCGTCCGTCTGTCTGTCGCCAGACTGTATCTCAAGAATGGTGATAGCTAGACAGTTGTCATGTTCATAGATGATGTATTTATATTGCCGGTACAACAACAAATACTAAAAACAACATAAAATAAATTTAATATTTAAGGGGGTCTCCCATAGAACAAATTTGTTTTTTTTACCGTTCCTTGCTCGATGCTAATAATGGTGACAGGTAGATGCTTCAACTGTTCACAGAATATTTCGTTTTATGTTCTCTTTAAATAATTAATTAAAATTAATGATTAAGGAGGCTCCCATACAATAAAAGAAGTTCTCGCCGTTTATTTGGTAATGGTACGAAATCCTTCGTGCGTGAGTCCCACTCGCACTTGGCCGGTTTTTAAAAACCTAACATAGCATTCAGTAACCTAACATACTAAATTCAGAAGCAAGGATTGCATCCACAAACACCAACCGCTTAATTTTTAAATGTAGTTCGACTTTGGTTGATAACATTCCATTACATGTATTGCTGTTTCTGTGACATTACACATTTTCTAATAAATCTCAGATCGTGTTTCGTACCATGAGCTGCCATCTGTAGTTGTGGAAAAACATTAAAAAGGCATTGTCATATGACCTGACGATATATGTCACCGATGTCACCGATTGCGGATTTGAGTGCGGTGTACCAGGGATGAGCTTCGACTCCGGTAAGTCGGAACTTCCGATTACAATTACACCTTCGGTTCCGATTTTGGCTCCGAATTTTTTAAAACGGAGGCAACAATCGGAGGTATGTTGTAAAAATATTGCAGATAATCCCTTATTGTGGTGGATAGTAAATGGAAATACAAAAACCCAACTTCCTAAATCAATTGCTCGTCAATGTTTACCGTGTCCACGTGTTTGGCAAAAAAAAATTACCCAATAAAAATGTTTCTCCTGCCACCACTTCTGATCCTGCCTCTGTCTCCGACTTCGGTTCCGACTCCGATAAGTCAAATTTAAAACCTCCGACCGCTCATCAAGGAATCTCAGAAACTACAAATGCTAGGAATCTGTCATTTTTCATGGAGGTCTCTTTTAGCACGTAGGCGCTCGCTAAGACGCGGTTTTGCGAAATTCAACCCCTAAGAGGGTGAAACTAGGGATGAACAGTTGTATGAAAATTCGTGACTTTCAAAGTTATCAAACTTTGTATCTAGACACTTGACACGAAGCAATTAAATGTTAGTTCTATCAATTTTGTAATTTCAAACTGTACGGGGGTGAAATTGGGGTTGAAATGGGGGAGGAATGTCACTATGGAAGTTTCCAACCGTTGCAGATAAAACCATGAAACTCTGTATATAGACACTTGACACGAAGCAAACGAATGTTTGTTCTATCAATTTCGTAATTTCAAACTGTACGGGGGTGAAATTGGGTTTGAAATGGGAGATGAATGTCAATATGAAAGTTCCCAACCGTTGAAGATAAAACTATGAAACTCTGTACATAGACACTTGACACGAAGCAAACAAATGGTTGGTTCTAGCAATTTTGTAATTTCGTAATGTACGGGGGTGAAATTGGGGTTGAATAGGAGATGAATGTCGACATGGAAGATCCCAACGGTTGAAGATAAAACCATGTAACTCTGAATATAGATACTAGACAAATTAATGTTTGTTCTAGCAATTTTGTAGTTTCAAACTGTACGTGGGTGAATTTGGGGTTGAAATGGCGGATGAATGCGGTCAATATGAAAGTTCTCAACCGTTGAAGATAAAACTATGAAACTCTGTTTATGTAGGTATAGACACTTGACACGAAGCCATAGAATATGAAACTCTGTACATGGACACTTGACACGAAGCAAACGAATGGTTGGTTCTAGCAATTTTGTAATATCGAAATGTCATCACATCTTCATCTGCAGCCTGCAGACGTCCACTGCTGGACATAGACCTCCCCCAATGATTTCCACAATGACCGGTCTTGTGCCGACTCCATCCACCGACTTCCCGCGACCGAGACAATATCATCGGTCCATCGTGTGGGGGGCTGTCCTACACTGCGTCTGCCGTTTCGTGGTCGCCATTCGAGAACCTTTACTCCCCAGCGGTTATCGGTTCTGCGAGCTATATGGCCTGCCCATTGCTACTTCAATTTGCTAACTTTAAGAGCTATGTCGGTGACCTTCGTTCTTCTGCGAACTTCCTCGTTTCGGATTTTGTCACGCAGAGAAACTCCGAGCATAGCTCTCTCCATTGCCCGTTGCGCAACTTTGAGCTTGTACACCATGCCAATAGTTAGCAACCACGTCTCAGTGCCATATGTCATCACTGGCAACACACACTGTAGACTTTGGTCTTGAGGCTTTGTGGTATTTTCGACGAGAAGATGTGTCGCAATTTCCCGAACGCTGCCCATCCGAGTTGGATTCGTCGGCTGACCTCCTTGTCGAAGTTCGACCTGCCTACTTGGATCATCTGACCCAGATAAACATAATAATGGTCAACAACTTCGATACTATCGTTCCCAACATGGACCGGTATGGGTGCAACATGGGCATTGGACATGATTTTTGTCTTACCCATGTTCATTTTTAGCCCTACCTGTTGGGAGACAGCATTGAGGTCTCTGAGCATTGAGCCAAGGTCATCTAGCGATTCAGCCATAATGACTATATCGTCGGCAAATCGAAGGTGGGTGATGTATTCGCCAATCATGTTGATACCATATCCGTTCCAGTTCAAAAGCTTAAAGATATCCTATAATGCCGAGGTGAACAGTTTCGGAGAGATAACGTCTCCCTTTCTCACCCCTTTTTGCATTTAGATTGGATTTGTGCTTTGTTCCTGAAGACGGATAGACATGGTAGCTTTATAGTATAAACACTTCAACACTTCGATATACCTATAGTCGATTTGGCACCGCCGTAACGACCGTAACACTGCCCAGGTCTCGACTGAATCGAAGGCTTTCTCGTAGTCCACAAACGCTAGACAGAGCGGCCGATTATACTCTTCCGTCTTCTGTATAATCTGCCGTAGCGTGTGGATGTGGTCTACGGTACTAAACCCTTTACGGAACCCGGCTTGTTCGGGAGGCTGGAAGTCGTCAAGCCTACGAGCGAGACGATTTGTTACTACTCTCGAAAACAGCTTATAGACGTGGCTCAGCAGCGAAATGGGCCTGTAGTTCTTCAAGAGGGTATTGTCACCCTTTTTAAAGAACAGCACCACCACACTTTTGCTCCACGCCTCTGGCGTTGTACCCTCGAGGATGACAGAATTAAATAACTTCTGAAGGACTTTAAGTACTGGTGTTCCACCCGCTTTCAGAAGTTCTGTCGTGATTCCGTCTTCCCCCGGAGCCTTGTTGTTCTTAAGCTGTTTGAGAGTCGCTCGTATCTCGTATAGGCTTACGTCCGGAATGTCTTCTGTGTAGTGTCGGGTTAAACGGGCTCTAACATCACTAATGCTAGGAGTAGGGCTTTGTGACAAGGTGTACAACTCTCCGTAGAACTTCTCGAGCTCTCTCAAAATTTCTGGCTTAGATAAGACAATTCTGCCACTGTCAGTTTTCAGCTTTGTCAACTGGCTTTGTCCAATTGACAGATCTCTTGCGAACACTTTGGAGCCTTTGTTTTTATGTATCGCGTTTTTAATACAGTTTGTATTAAAACTACGCAAATCGTATCGAATCGATTTGGAGATCTGTCTATTGAGCAAGCCGTATTTAGACATGTCCACTGAAGATTGCAGTTTCATATCATCTCGTTCAGCCATGAGTTTGAGAGTATGCTCCGACAATTTCTGAGTTCTGTCTTTGCGGTGTGTCTTCAGTAATTCAGACCCAACCGCATGGACAGTTTCCACCAGCCCGTTATTCAGTTCATCTACTGTTTCGCATTCGGCCAGGCATTCGAAGCGATTTCGGAGTTCTAACTGAAAGCTCTCGGGGTTTTGAATTTGGTCCGGATTTGGACGAAGAGTAGACTTCATCAGCTCTCAAGCTTAACGTCGATATTCAATGAGCCTCTAACCAACCTGTGATCGCTGCCAGTTTTGACACCATTGATTACTGAGACATCATTAACCCTAGAAGCCCAATCATATTTTTATACCCATAAAGCCCAATCATACGTAAAATTGACGTGTTATATTTAAAGTGCTTATATTAAAATGTTGTAATGCTGGACCTCGGACGGCGTTTGCGTGAAAGAGGGCGCGATTCCCGGGCAGGCTGGTATCTGGTTCAGCGGATTTCCATGGCGATTCAGCGGGGCAATGCGGCCAGTATTATGGGGACCTTTGAGCGACACTCGGCGCGTGGGGGAGTTTTTATTTGACCAGTAACATGATTTGTCTTGTTACGTGCTTTGGTATTATTGTTTTTTTCTGTGTCGACTTTGTGTTGTGTAAAATTGAATGTGTTTAAATGAAATAAAGGATAATTATTGCATTTTAAAATGTTTTATATTCTGTTTATCAAAATTTTAAATTATTTAGCTTAAATATAGTTTAATTTAATAAAAAAACGTAAATATGTATCGAAATAGTTACATATTTATACCTTTTTAATCATTTATGTTAGGAACTCAAGCAAAATTTCACAAAAAATCAGATCATCTTAGTATCCTATATAGTTAAAATCCTATAATAGAGATCTATCTATAAAACAAATCAACTCTCATCAATACAAAAATAGTTAGAAACAATTATTCAGTGATTATATATGGTTATGACATATGTCAATATTGTATTCTCTGCATATTGTTTTTTTGCATTCCAAGCACAGTTTTTTGGTCATCCATCTTTTTACCCGACTGAAAGAAGGGTTTTGTTTTTCGCGCGTATCTTGTATGTTTGTAAATTTCTTTATTCCCACGTATCTTCCAAACGGCTGGACGGATTTTGACGATTCAAATATCGTTACATTTTTCTCAATTACCCAAGTGTTCTTAGATAGGTATTAAATAAAAAAAACAATATAGCCGATTTTTGAGGTAAAATTGTGAGTAGTTGAAAAAAAAAATGTTATCTAGCATATCGAGTAGGGTATCAAAATACAGAGAATTTAAATAGCATTACAAATATATAAATATGTTGTGTAGTTAAATGCCATTTGGAATAATTTCAAGCATTTTAATTCAATCAACAGTGTTTTTCTTACGTGTTGTTTTTTAGTCGGGTTTTATAATTTTTTTAATTAAGTATTCTTGTTTATAAGAACAATACCCTGAATAGCGTTGTTTTTTATTTATTCTGGATTATCACATGTAACTCACGTTGATATTTTGACACCGTTTTCAATACATATGTTATATTTTCATGTAAAATCATCTTCAAAGTTGGTATTTCCAGACGTTTTTTTATCAAGGGTTACGTCAACTCTGTGTTCAGTTTTTTCATGAATGACATTACTATTGATCCTAGATTCATACATGCTATACTGACAACAAAAGTCCCACTACTGGACTGTCCTTTTTAGTAGCTAGGTACTTGTGGTTATTTAACCCTTGAATAGAAGCCTGAAATTGATAGTGATTCCTCAAGAGCTGCTGAGACGGAACCGGGCTTTCAAGGACTTTCTGTCTAGTTGCTGGACTTGCATTGCCAATAAAGTTCATCATACCATCCTCAATATCACTCCTGAAATCATCTCGAGTAACAAAGTATATTTTTTCAGACTCACTGTTAGCGGGAAAAAAATAAACTTAATTTTTCAAAAGTTACGCAAGTTTGTTCGAATTTACGTATTTAAAGGACGCCATTGCATTGTATTTCCAACATATAACAATATTTGATATGTCACATTAAAGAAAACATAGCGATAAGCAAAAAAAACAACAATTTTACAAATGTATAATAATTGCACAACTTACACAAAGCCCAAACATACGTCAGATTGACGTGCATCATTGTGATTACAACAAAGTGACGTAGCGAAGCGACACAACCGTCTCCTGTTAGGTCTTGACAGGTACTAAGTTGGTTCGAGAAGTCGTGATGATTCAACCATGCGTCCAGAAAATATAACGATTTTTTGTCGGAGTGTACGTTAAAATGACGTACATTGGGCTTCTAGGGTTAAATATTTGCTTCCTGGTCGCCATAATGAAATCCATCTCGAACTTGTATCCACCGGGATGCAGCCATGTCCATTTTCTGGACGCCCGCTTCTTAAAGAAGGAGTTCATCGCAAAGAGGCCCTCCTTCTCCATGAAGTCGGCCAATCGCTGACCCCTACGGTTCCGGTGTCCAAATCCAAATGGCTCCACTCTCAGTTCATCGCCGTTTCTCATGCCTAACCGCGCGTTGAAGTCTCCCATCACAACCGTAAAGTGTGTTTTCGAGGCATGTATGGCATTTGAAATGTCATCATACATGACCTCCACTTCGTCGTCCGAACGGTTTGAGTGTGGGGCGTATACCTGTATCACCTTCAATGAATACCTTTTGGTGATTCTAAGTACAAGGTATATCACCCGGTTCGAAACGCTTTCGATCTTCACGACGTTATTGACGAGAGACTTGTGGACAAGAAACCCGACACCATGTTGGGACTGCTGGTCACCCTCCCGGTAGTAAAACAAGTTGCCGGAATTGAGAATTATCGTGTCCTCCCCCTCTCTGCGGACTTCTGATAATCCTATAATATCCCATCGCAACTTGCTTACCACCTCTTCCAGCTCGATCAACTTCTCGTCTGTCCTCAGTGTGCGTGTGTTGTACGTTGCCAGGTCCAGAGATCGTCGGGGTTGGTAGTCATATCTCTGCCGGAGATTCTTAGCACCCCCTGCTCCGCCGTTACCATGACAGCTACCTTTGCCAGGGATAGCGAAACCGCCGGGGACTGGGGGCCGTCTGTTGGGTGTATTTATCATAAGGGAGATTTGCCAATAATCACCCTGCTTGGCAAGCTACTGGGTGATCGTAGTATTATTGGTGTAAAACTTCAGGTAAATGCTGCTGCCCATCACCTGGTTTATCCCTTAGTCGCCTTTTACGACATCCACGGGAGGAGAGGAAGGGGTCTTATTCTACTGCCGGAACCCCCACGGCAATATCGAAATGTACGGGGGTGAAATTGGGGTTGAATAGGGGATGAATGTCGACATGGAAGATCCCAACGGTTGAAGATAAAACCATGAAACTCTGAATATAGATACTAGACACGAAGCAAATGAATGTTTGTTCTAGCAATTTTGTAATTTCAAACTGTACGTGGGTGAATTTGGGGTTGGAATGGCGGATGAATGTCAATATGAAAGTGCCCAACCGTTGAAGATAAAACCATGAAACTCTGAATATATTTACAAGACGCGAAGCAAACGAATGTTGGTTCTAGCAATTTTGTAATTTTTAACTGTACGGGGGTGAAATTAGGGTTGAAATGGGGGATGAATGTCAACATGGAAGATCCCAACCGTTGAAGATAAAACGATGAAACTCTGTATTTAGACACTTGATACGAAGCAAACGAATGTTGGATCTATCAATTTTGTAATTTCGAACTGTACGGGGGTGAAATTGAGGTTGAATGGGGGATGAATGTCAACATGAAAGTTCCCAGCCTTTGAAGATAAAACCACGAAACTCTGTATATAGACACTTGATACGAAGCAAACGAATGTTTGTTTTAGCAATTTTGTAATTTCGAGCTGTATAGGGATGAAATTGGGATTAAAATAGGATATGAAAGTATACATGGAAACTTCCAATCGTTGAAGATAAAATCATAAAACTCTGTATTTAGGCACTTGATACAAAGCAAATAAATGTTTCATCTAGCAATTTTGTAATTTCAAACCGTTCGGGAATCAAATTAGGGTTGAAATGGGGGATGAATGTCAATATGGAAGTTCCCAATCGTTGAAGATAAAACTATGAAACTCTTTATATAGGCACTTGGCACGAAGCCAATAAATGGTTGTTCTAGCAATTTTGTAATTTTGAACTGTATGAGGATGAAATTGGAGTTGAAATGGGGGACGAATGTCTCTTACGCTTTCACACCTAAACAATTGAACCGATTTTGATGAAATTGTTTTATTAGCTATTTTTAGTAATCGGAAATGTGTCTGGGTATAAAAATAGGTACTGCCTGAGTTACCTTAGTATTTATTTCGCGCGAACGAAGTCGTGGGTAACAGCTAGTAGATTATATTATTTACTTACCTTGCTATAAGTTTGACGCGTCGGTCTCTCTCTCTCTCTCTCTCTTTGTTTGTGTGCGTGTGTGTATATATATGTGTAGTATGTGTGTGTGTATGTGAGGGTGAGGGGGTGTTCTGTGTGTGTATCTATTATTTTGGCGGAGGTAACAAGATCGTGACATAAACATGTTGGACATCAATTGTATACATAAAATAAACATAGCCTAATTTTATTCTTTCCATCTTTTCTTTATTTAATCTTAAAATGTACAAATAATTATTGGCATTATTCCGTTCTAACTTCTTATTGTTTTATGTGGTGAGCACGGTCCATTGTAGATTGCATCGTTGTTTAATGTCAAGCGAGATGGCGGTCTAGTAGGTAGGTACCTATTTTATTTAAAAAAAAAAAACATAATATACATCTTTATTGATCTGTTTTGCTTAAAATTTACAGATTTATGGCTCACATACTTAAGCCTTAAATAAATGTGAAGGGCGATACAAGTGATTGTGAACAGAAAGAATTAGGTATATTCTTACTTAATAAGACATTACTCTGGCCAGCACGTTTCAAATCTGCGACACAAAGGAAGTTTTGAAACGCTCGTAAAAATAAACAGAAACGTTTAGTTACAATGTCTAAAGGATCTTATTATTTGCTGCTGTTAAGATTTTATCGCGAAAGTACCAGCCAGTTAAATGCCCTTACCATGAGACCTCGACAAGACCCCATGTAGTGGTAGAACTCTTAGCAGAGTCCGCCTGGGGAAGTACCACACCTTTGCAAGTTATTCTACCGCCAAACAGTAATGTGCAAACATTGCTGTATTCCGGTTTGAAGGGCAATGTTTTCAGAGAAATAACAGGGCTTACAGTTATAATATCTTAGATCTCTGGGTGACGAGCGCAGTGCAGTGCTAGGTAATGATTTGGACTCCTCATGTTCCAATAGCTGCGTGTCACTGTGCTGTTATGTGGCAGGCATGTTGCTTTCTACCAGGCACATGTCGTTTACTCTCTTTCTACGAAAACGTAATTTCGTAAAGAAACTCGCGACTTTCGTACTCCGGTTCTACTTCGTTTCGTCCGATAGAACATTGTTTGTCCGTTTAAATGTTCCAAGTCTACTCTAATTAGAGTAGGGAGTAACATTTAAACGGACAAAGCGACGGATCGAAGTAGAATCGGAGTAGGAAAGTCGCAAGTTTATTTCAAAATTACGTTTTCGTAGAAAGAGAGTAGACATCCAAGTAGTGGAAAAATACTGCATCCAAGTTTTTCGTGATGTTTTTGTCCACTTTATCGATGTATCGATTTTTCTTTTCATCGATTCTAAAAGAGACGTTTATTTGCAGTTTTCATAAAATAACATGAAAATTAAGACACGCAATTAGTAAGGGACTATGTGAAGGGTGCCAGTTGTGAAGGTCCATTGCTTTAGCATTTAGATACTCGTAGTTAGGAAAGTATTTAGGTTAGTTAGCAAAATTCAAAATCAAGCAAAATAGTAGAATAAACATTTCCCCACAAAAAAAACATTAACTTCATTTTAAAATTTAACTCAGTCACTCGAAGAAATTTCAAAATATTTGTGTTAGTAACGTTTCTAATGAGACAGCGGGGTAGGACGAACGAAATTTATCATCAAGGTAAACAAATTTTATATTATTGTAGGATATATTTTATGTACTAGCTGAGACCCGCGGTTTCACCCGCGTCTATTTGAGGAAAATTCCTACTAAAATATACCTATATTGCTTTAAAAAGCTATGATCAGTAAGAAAACTATAGAAAAATAATGAAGGAACGCTAGATAAACGTACTGGGATATACTAACATGTGTTTTATAGTAGGTATTTTAAAGTAGTACTACAGGTATTTTAAAGTAGTTCTGTGTATACGATATTTTTAGTTTTTTATTTCTTACGTAGTGGTTACGTACGGTAGAAGAACAAATTGATTATCGCTGTAACCTGATGATCTTAATAACGCAACAGATACCTAAGTAGTTGTCCGTATGAAAAACCGTCTTGGCGTGAATCGATTCCTAGGCGCTTAAATGTTTGCCCCTGTGATTTAGTAATAGTTATAGTAAACGACTCCTTAACGGAAAATTGTATTATTTTGAAATTAAAAAGCAAATGGTGCCATTTTATGTGGAGGCAATACATTCACATACCATTCCGCTTGAAGAGAATGGTCGATTTGTGTCAGATTCGACATGTGAGTCAGTCGACATGTCAGTGGTACCGACTAAAACCTTTGCCACACCTTTGCCGCGAACACGGTTATGCTCTCGCACTCTTCTGCGAACCCGCCGCGAAATAATGCACGCCGTGATCACCTCGGTAACCAACTGCCTCGTCGGTGCCAGACATCCTCACGTCTAGACACCCTTTGTATCCCGCGGCGGGCCAAATTCCTACCATTATGCGGCTGAAGAGGACGGGGACAGCAGCTCACCGATATACCGGCACTCTTCATCCTCTACAGCCCTTCCGCGTCCACCATCATACGTTGGCGACCACGCAAGACCGCAGTGGGCAAGGAGAGTGGCGCACTGTTATACCGGTATTCCTCTTCAGCCGGGGTCTCTCATCTACGGCCACGGTCCATCGCGGCACGTCTCAGTCACCCCGGCACCGTCTACGCCGCGCAACTTCATTGCTTGGACCGCAAGTTTTGGAGCCCATGGTCGCGGATTGACATAGTGGGATATGTCGGGTTCGATATTACGTACGGATATAGTAACCTTACCGATCAAAACCCATACCTACAACAGGTTTTTCCAGCCGTGGGTTGGCAGCAGTCTCGGGACCCCTATCGCATTCGACCGTGACTCGATCTGCCATTGCCGCTGCCTTTTGCGGGGACACCTTATGGGAGACGTCCAAACCACCGCATGTGGTTCCAGTGATGCAGCGACGCGTCACGACCTCGGGAAACCATATCCCTAGGTGCGGTGCCGGACCGCCCTAAGCGTCCGACACCCCAGACCTTCCAGTGGAAACAGGATGCGAGTGCGCCTTTTGGATCGCTCCCATGTCCACTTTCACGTCATTGGATGAGTGACAGGTAACGACCTCCTCTCGTTTCTCCAATTCACATGACCTCTCACTATTGAGCGTCTTGGCTAAGATCGTCGAGTGCGAAAGGTTCGCCCTCACGACCGCGGCTAGAGATGGCCGCGGTTCCGCCTCTGTGGCTACATCGCCTCGAGGAACCTCAGCTGGAAGACAACGCTAAGAAACATCAGTGGACCACGTGCCCACAATAAAGTGGTCTATTATTTTGTTACGGAGTTGCTTAAAACTACGATATTTCCTAAAATATTAATTAAAATCAAAAAACATCAAGGGCAATTTTGTTCAAAATTATATATTTGTGATAAATGTATTTGTCATTGTAATAATGTATTTGTTTGTATTGTCAGATAAATATTAACATCAGATTAGATTAGTACGTATCACCGCAATTTCGCCGACGTCCAGCGTTTAAACAGTGAGAGCGCACTACATTTTACTCATTGGAGTATGATTCTTCATTCAGGTGATCAGTCTTCTTTAGATAATCTTGAGCTTGATTATCGAAAACCCCTTTGGTGAAAAATCGAGGCAGCATGGTTCTTTCTTCAAGTACTTCTAATACATGATTGTATGTGAATAGTTATGTTGGTGTAGAGGCATAAAAACCAACGGACAAATTTAATACACAATATAAGATTAGAGAGATTTTTAATTTACACGTAAAAATGTAATAATGCATTATTTCAAATTTGTTTACATAAAATGACGCAACCTTTAAATATGTGACACGTGTCTTCAAAAGTCTGTGACACGTGCTGTCACAGACTTCAACCCACGCCAAGGAGAATGGCTCACGCAGCTAAAGCTCTCAAAGAGAAATATTTTTCCCAGTTTTCGTTACATTGTTCAACCCCCAACCCTTTCTCTGCAATAAAAAGTAGCATATAATCTTTCTCGGGGTCTAGTCTATCTGTGTACCAAATTTCATCAAAATCGGTTCACTGGTTTAGACGGTAAAGCGTAGCAGACAGACAGAGTTACTTTCGCATTTATAATTATTATATTTTATTATATATATCTAAGCAAAGCTTGTGTGATGGCGGCCAAATAGCTGATATAATACTTATATAGTTTTAAACACATACTTATTATACATATAGTAAGGATTTCAAAAACTGCTACGCATATACAAATATAATAATAAATAGTAAATAAATAAAATTATAAGGTGCCTCTGAAGTAATAAGATCCACAAACAAAAAGAAAATTGCACACATCAATAATATTTAGTAGGATTCACAAAATTTATGAAATTTCGAATGGCCTTTATTAAAAAAACTAAAATACAATGAGAACTACACTACGCTACATACCTAACTAACTACTTACACTAAGCACACCTGAATAATCCATAGACCGATGAAGGTCGAATTAAATTAAATTTTAATCGCACATTACGAATTAAATGTTGAATTTAAATTGGTGTTTGTTTTTTCGGGAATAAAATATTATTTAAGATCTCTATTTCGGGTATTAGTTTGTGTTTTGTTTGACGATAATCATACGGTTATTTTCCGAGTAGTTTGAAGACGTTTCAAAAAAATGTTTAAAATCTCATGTTCATAGATCTCATTCAAAATTCAGTCTTAACATATATCGAAATGTCATTTTGTTCAAGAAATCATTCAATTTATAAAAACCCCTGACCAAAAAAAGGAGTGTTATACATTTGACGCCGATGTCTGTCTGTCTGTCCTTCTGTGTGTGTGTCTGTCTGTGGCACCATAGAGCTGAAACGGATGGACCGATTTCGATTCAGTATTTTTATTTGAAGGTTAATTTCCGTGTCTAACATAGCTAAGAACCACCTAGCTATGTTTGGTTAATATCGATTTAAAATGGCTGCCTCCACAAAATGGCGGACAAAACATTTCTGCATAACCTAGGTAGGTTCAAATGGGTATCTATGGGTATCAAATCAAAGGGCTTGTCTAGTAAAATACTATGACAAATTTTAAATCCAAAATGTCCGCCATCCCAAAATGGCGAATTACTTATTTATTGAATAATAGGCGAGCATCATGAGCTGATATGTCTATATCTCAGTGTTGAAATATAACAAATTATAATAATCGATTATAAATTATAATTGTCTGTTATAATAGACAAATGGATTGTCTATTATAACATGATGTGATGGTCTAGTTTGTTCTTGAAAGAGTTCAATGATTTTGCTGAAATGACATCCTCAGGCAATCTGTTCCAGTTGTAAACCACTCTATTGGTGAGGATGTGATATTCAGTGTTCGTTAGTGATGTTGCATGGGACAACTGGGACTCATGACGCCGATTGTAATTATTGTAAATTAAATTTTTTTCACTACTACCTCAATATGGGTATCAATTGAAAGGACTTTACTAGTAAAATACGTTGCACTATGACAAATTTCAAATTTAACATGTCCGCCACTACAAAATGGCGAAATAAATTTATTTTTCACTACTCCCTCAATATGGGTATCAAATGCAAGGGCTTGACTAGTTGAATGGTGTACAGCAGGTCTACTACGAAAACAAACTCCGAATGATCGGATCCGACCGACAGTTGAATCGGATTGTAGCCTGCCACGAAAAACAATCAGATCGATACATCTCGGTCGGAAGTTATAGACTTAGGTCGGATGAGGGTCGAATCGAACGAAACGGCCGATCCTATCAACCGACAGATTGGCTTTCGAGGTAGGAAAAGTCCATAAGTTCGGCCGATATATCGTTTATCGGACTTCGTAGTAGGCCTGCTGATTACAAATCCGAGGTAGTCGGGGGTCGGGGGTAAATCATTTTTTTTAATCTTGTTCTTGTATACAACATAGTTGAGTGATTATTATTCTAGGTCATTGATCCAACTTAACTGCTTTCTTTAAACATTTTAAACCAACTGTGTCATCTAAAAAGGGAGTCTCGCAGTCAAAGCATTTAAAATGCGAAACACATTAAGTAATAATTTAGCTTTTATTGCCATGAAAGGGTATTTATATCAAGCTTATATTTGGGGAAAGGCATTATGAAACCGACATGCATAACCCTTTAAACCTGGGTCAGGGCAAAAACTTCATCAGTAATTCAGGGGGCTCAGGTGGTAGCCCCGTGGATTGGAACAAGGTATAAGCGACTATGGGTATTGAGTAAACACTCAACTGAAACTTGTCAACTCAACCAAGCCTTGTTTCACATGGTAAAATCGTAGTGTAGTAAAACCATAGATGAAATTTTTTTTTTTTAGTAAAACGTATCTATATGTAACAGAAAAGTTACAGTCAATTATTAGGCAGGTCATTCTTGACATTCCTAATGATAATTTAAAAATTATGGTTCAGTCGGGGCAGACATTGAAATAGAAAAAATTCCGGGGAGCGATTTTTTTTTAAACGTCGAGAAGGGTTGTTGGAAGTATAAATCTCGATTTTCTAACTAATCCTGATAGAGGGTTTGCCGCCATCTTGTTTTAAAGTTTTTGTGAAATAACTCGTTAATTTTCAACTTTAGAGCAAAAATAATGGTAACCAAAGTTATTGGAAATTTATTTCTCACAAGTTTGGTCGAAATAATTTTTACGCTAGGATCAATATTTGCAGAGTTATACTATCAATTTTATCAAAAAAATCGTAATGGGTGGAATTTTATTTTCTTCAGATTTTGTTCTCGCAATTTTTTTCCTTATTTTATTTTTAGTATTTGTTGTTATAGCGGCAATAGAAATACATCATCTGCGAAAATTTCAACTGTCTAGCTATCACCGTTCTTGAGATACAGCCTGGTGACAGACAGACGGACGGACGGACAGACGGACAGCCAAGTCTCAGTAACAGGGTTCCGTCTTTACCCTTTGGGTACAGAACCCTAAGAAGTGCGACAACCAAAGTTAAAGAAAATAAAATTCCACCCATTACGATTTTTTTGATAAACTTGATAGCATAACACTGCAAATATTGATCCTAGCGTAAAAATGACAAGAATCAAACTTGTGAGAAATTAAATTTTCAACAACTTTGAATACGGTCATTTTTGCTCTAAAGTTGAAATTAACGAGGTATTTCACAAAAACTTTAAAACAAGACGTCGGCGAACCCTCTACCGAGATTAGTTCGAAAATCGAGATTTATACTTCCAACCACCCTCTTCGACGTTTAAAAATAAGAAATCGCTCCCCGGAATTTTTTCTATTTCAGGCTAATTTTATGTCTACCCCGACTGAACTATTACAATAGGTAGTCTGACAGTTGGTAAAATGATTCAAAACATACGTGGTGTGAACAATAAAGAATTTACATTTATTTGGAGCATCATCCATGAAACAGTAATGACAGGACGATAAGGTCGCTATAGATTTGTTAAGTACCATATCTTCAGTTATATAATATGTTTTATTGCATCCAACAGTTTATTATCAGAATCAGAATCAAAATCATTTATTGCAAAAACTGTGTACAAAGGTGATGTTATAAATAAGAAATATAGAAACAACAGTTCTACCCTTTGCGGGTGGTTGAGCGCCATTCTCTCAATTTTGATTTTTTATATTTTTCGCAATGTCTGAAAATACTCTGGTAACGACATCTGTGTGAGCCTGTTGATATTTCGTGGAAGTTCTAAGTAAGCTCACAGGATGGCGCCACTTGGTTTTCAAGAACACGGAAACAGTACGGATTCTTCGAGAAGCTTCCAAGAATCTCTTCAACCTGCACCACAGCAAGTTGATGTCTTGTCATCAATATATAATTTCGCATTTGCTTTTAATTTATCGCCTCGCTCAACAAATTTTCATTTGTGATTCGCGTAGTGTTTGCTATAACGCTCATATTAACTTTTGTGGAGACAAGATTGTCTGAAACATAGGACGTAAGAAGGATTTCCACCCCGCTCGTGGAATGGACTAACCAAGCTTGGACAAATCGTGGAACCTGTACCCCTTTTGGATTCCCTTTGGCTGGAGCTGAACGGGACGGAAGTGGATGTCATCAGGTCAGTGCAGATTTGTTTTTATCGGAGTTTTTTTCAGACATCTTGCCATACATTCTTTTTCTTTCGCATTAAAATTAGTTTTAGGAATTTAGTTTTAGGGTGAGCAATCACACACGGCAGGAGCTATTTACACGCCCCTCCATAGAGATGGTCCTTCATAGCAGGATATTTCCAGCAAAATCAGTAAATTCACCTCAATTTTAGTACTTAATACCGCTTCATACTTTCATTCATATTCACGTACTTTTGGTGAATATCGCTATTAATTCAACATTTAGCTTATTTTGTTCAGATTTACGTAAATATTGGTAAATTCTGACAATTTACGCCCCGATTTCACGTAATTCTTGGTGTAATCTCGCTATTTTAATCCTATTGTTATCTACGTAATCAATTGGTAGATACATTCCGCTTACATTCATAAAACGGTAGATACCTAATACTCGACCTTTTTTCCATTCATTCCCAGTATTCAATGGAATGTTATCACTAATTTATAGAAGTTGCATTTATTTGTAATCTTCGGCGCTCCGCTATAAGGTAGGAGGTAGGTATAGTATTTTTGCATACCTACGTACGTCTTTCTTAATTACGTGTCATTTTTTGAAACGAACATTACTTTCGTAATTCTTTATTCAAGTAGGTACCTACGCATATATTATTAAAATTTCGACACTTTGTTTTTCGTGTTAATCGCTAATAATACTATTTGGTACCTATAATGGCCGAAAAGCAAAGTGAACTTTCTGTTCAATTAATTTTAATGAATCAAAAGAAAGAGTTATTGTTTGAACGAATTAATCGATTATTTAATTTATCGAAAAACATTATTTCATATGATTCATCTTCACGTTCAAACGAGAATTTCTTATCTGAGTCGGAAACCGTAGACGATTTACATAGTAAATTCGAGTCGGTACTAGATAAATATAATAACTTAAAATTAATATTACAATCAGACGCAACACCCGACTATGCTTGTCTCGATTCATTTGAAGATCTGTACGCATACGTAAAACGGGCAAGAAATAAACTATTAAATATGCAGAATTCTGTGCCTCGTTCAGGTGAGTCGAGTAACTTATCCGCGCCCATAGTGAAATTGCAACCTTTAGTAATTCCTTGTTTTGATGGTCGCCCTGAAAATTGGAATTTATTTTATCAGTCTTTTAAGGCGAATATCCACTTAAACCCACAACTGACTGATTCGCAGCGTGTACAGTATTTAATTTCGAAACTTACGAATGATGCCATAAAATTTACAGCAGGCATTGTTCCCACTAGTGAAACGTATAATATTTTGTGGGACAATCTAGTAAAGAAATTTCAAGATAAGCGTGCCTTAGGTAGCTTTTACCTAAATAATATTTTCGATTTGAAAGGAAACTCGCCCAATGCAAATAGTCTCGAGGCATTTATAAGTAAATACTCATCGTCAATCGCCGCGCTCAAACAATTGGAAATACAAGATTTAAATGATTTTATGTTTCTACATTGTGCTCTTCGGAAGTTGGACTCTGATACAGTTCGTACATTTGAATTAACTTTAAGGGACAGCGAAATACCTACTAGTTCACAGCTGATCGACTTTGTGCAAAATCAAGTCAAGATTTTAGAACGCTTACGAAATAGTAATAATTTGAATAAACCGCCCGCCAAACAAAATACCTACAAGACTTTTGTAGCTACCGAGTCTTCGCGGTCGCAAGTTGTAACGCACCCGCCACCTTTCGCGGCGCCATCTAGGCAACGAAGTGTTTGTATTTTGTGTGGTGATAGTGATCATACAAAACTTTACAATTGCACTCAATTTAAAAAACGTGATCCACAAAATAGGTATCAATTTATAAAATCGAAACACGGTTGTGTCAACTGCCTTAGTACAGTACATAACCTTTCAGAGTGTAATTCTACTTCCGTTTGTAAATATTGTCAAAAACGTCACCATAGCTTACTATGTTTTTCGCAAAATAATATTGAAAAGAAAAATGTGTTATCGCATGCGGCCATGCCACATGATGACGCTTCTCGTCTTGCTGCTACCGCGACTTTGGCCGCGCGCTCTCACTCTTATAATACTGCGTCTTCGCCCGCTTCGAATGACGCTACGCATTCTCAACCTTATGTAATTAGGGATAAGGATCATTTTAGTCCCTCAAACTTATTACATCAGAATATTGCCCCTACTTCGCCGCCACTTAGGAAAACCGATTGTGACGCCACCGTGCTTCACGCTGCTGATGTGAAACCAAAATCTGCGATTTTACTATCGACAGCACAAGTGTACGCTCGCCCTAAGGGTTCAACGACTTCGTCGATAGTAAGATGCTTAATTGATAACGGAAGTCAAAATAATCTCGTCACTATTGATTGTTGTCGGAAGTTAAATTTGCAGATAACGCCGACACATAATTCATTTGTTAAGGGTGTCGGTGCAGCTTCGCGTCCGATCATCGGTTATGTTTATTTCGATATACAATCGCGTGTATATCCACAACAACAATATAATATATATGCGCTAGTGGTAGAATGTATCACAGATAATCTTCCGGCTCAATTTATTGAGTGCGATGCAAATATTTATGCCGATCTTCCGCTTGCTGACTTGAGTTGGAATATACCTGGCGATATTGACGTCATAATAGGTGCTCAACTTTTCCCATATATATTTTTGGGAAATCGGGTTGACTGCGGTACTCGAGCGCCACCAGCCATATCTACGACATTCGGCTGGGTTTTAATGGGTGATTATCCGCGTAAAAACATCACTCCTGTTTCTTCTTTCTCCGCGTTGGTATTGAACGACTTAGTTCAAAAATTTTGGGAACTAGAAGAGATACCACCGAAGCGAATTCTTTCCCCGGAAGAAACAGAATGTGAAAATATTTTTACATCCACGGTAATGCGTGACGATGCGGGTCGCTATGCTGTATCTTTGCCATTTTGCAAAGATCCGTCAGAGTTAGGTAACTCGCACGCCGCCGCCTATCGCCGCTATATGTCACTCGAGCGCAAATTCCGTCAGTCACCTGACTTGCGTAAAAATTACAATAAAGTGATTCAGGACTATATCGACAACGGTTACCTTAGCCTGGTCAGTGATACAGAGCTTACGCCTGATGGTTATTATATACCACACCATGCTGTGATTCGGCCTGACAAACCGATGCCGCGCATAGTGCTTGACGCTAGTGCGAAAACGCACACTGGACTTTCGCTTAATGACGTACTACATATTGGACCCAATCTGCAAGCTGATTTGTTTCTACTGCTTTTAGACTTCAGATTGTTTCCTATCGCTATAAACGCTGACATAAAACAACATTATTTACGTATTGGTGTACCCGCTGACCAACGTAAATATCTACGCATTTTGTTTCGGTTCAATGAATCCGAACAAATACGCACTTTTGCCTTTAATAGGCAACCTTTCGGTCTCAAGTCAAGCCCATATATAGCTATGCGCACTGTGCGACAGCTGGCTTCTGACATGAGTCAAAATTATCCTGATGCCGCTAGAGTGGCTGAAAGCAGCCTGTATATGGACGACTTAGTCCACTCTGTTCAGGACGAGGAAACTGCAATGCGTCTTGCGCAAGACCTCATAAAACTTTTCAAGGCTGGTGATTTTAAGTTAGTCAAGTGGTCGACTAACTGTTGTGCACTGCTGGACAGTCTTCCTAACTCGCATCTCAAGTTAATGGAATTCGAAGTCGATAAGGAAGTTTCCAAAGTTTTGGGTATGCACTGGGAACCATCTGAAGATCACTTTTGTTTTAAATCCGCCCTTTTAACCGAAAAATGCACCAAGAGAAATATTCTCTCTGTGGTTGCACGATTATTTGATGTTCTCGGTTTGGTTGCTCCAGTGATATTATATGCTAAACGCTTGATAAAAGAGCTGTGGTTGGGCAACTATGAGTGGGATGCTCCCGCCCCGGAACACATACGCGAACGGTTTGCTGCACTTACGCAGGAATTCAATCTGCTCGAAAAATTAAAAATTCCGCGTCATATTGGCATCGAAAAGGATTGTGAATTTCGAATTGTGGCTTTCTGTGACGCTAGTATGGAGGGCATGGGATGTGTTATATACGCTCATTGCACCAACTCATTTGGCATTCAAACTCGCCTTCTATGCGCTAAATCAAAAGTGTCGCCAACGAAAATCACAACCCTCGCTCGCTTGGAATTATGCGCAGCTCTGTTAATGGCAAAGTTGATAAAAACTGTTGTAGATATTTATTCGCCTCGCACCCCAATAGCTGGCATTTATGCATTTTCTGATTCCACAATAGCTCCCTCATGGATTCATTCCTCACCACACCGCTGGTCTATTTTTGTGAGCAACCGCGTTGCGCAGTGTCAGGAAATTCTAGCTGCCAAACATTTCTATCATATCGCTGGCGCTATTAACCCTAGTGATTGCGTATCACGCGGAATGCTCCCATCGCAATTATTATCACACGACTTATGGTGGAACGGTCCATCCTGGATTCGCTCTGCTCCTAATGAATGGCCTATCAAACCTTTCTCTCTCGCTGAGTGCAATGAGCTGCCTGAACACAAAGTTAATGTGATGGCTGTAATTTCGCATATGGAGCCACCATTGTTATGTGAGCTAGCGCAGCGTATCTCCTCCTGGGATAAATTGCTTCGCATCATCGCTTACGTGTTGAAATTTGCTCGACCGAAGTCACAAATAAACCCCCGCTCTGTAACAGGCTTGGCTGAAGCTGAAAAAGTCTTGATACGTTCAGTACAATCCGCTCATTTTGCCGAGGATATAAAACTGATTAAGGCTAGGAAAGTTCTTCCGAAGAAATTGCAGAGCCTTGCAATATTTTTAGATGTAGAAGGCATTTTGCGTATCGGAGGAAGACTTTCAGCTTCAGACCTTCCTTTTGAAGTAAAGCACCCAGTGCTCCTTCCAAAACTAGATCGCATAGTAGACTTAATCATACAACATCAACACGTCATAAATTTGCATACTGGACCTGGACTTCTTATGTCGATAATACGACAACGCTACTGGATATTAGACGCCAGAACCGTTATCAGAGCAAAGTTACGCAAGTGTAACATTTGTTTCAGAACAAAACCGACGCATCCGCAGCCTATGATGGCAAATCTTCCTGCATATCGAGTCTCAGAATGCAAAGCTTTCACACACACCGGACTAGATTATGCAGGACCGATTCGTATAACGCTCGCTCGACGCAGAGGCCAGCACGCTCTAAAAGCGTGGGTGGCTTTGTTCGTGTGTATGAATACGCGTGCGGTACATATCGAGCTCGTCTCGGACTTAAAATCTTTTACCTTTTTAGACGCTTTCAAACGCTTTATAAGATCAAAATGGCGTCTAGAATATCTGCATACGCTGCAAGTTAGACAGAAATGGGCAACTCCTGATAAACCAGTGGAGAAAGGAACTGTGGTTCTTATTGAACAAGAAAATATGGCTCCTTTGAGCTGGCCTCTGGGAATCATAACTGAAGTATTTAATGGCTCTGATGGCATTGCTCGTGTAGCAATGGTTAAGACGCAATCTGGTAATTATAAACGCGCTGTTACTAAACTGTACCCTATTCCCACGCAATAAAATCTAACTTTAAATTTAGTTTTAGGTTTACGATTAAGTTTTTTTCTATCGCTATGTCAACCGCAATATTATTATAACGCTAAATTATTAACGCCGCAATTTTATCGTTTCTCTTAGATCCTCTATGTATTCCGACCAGTTCTGAGGTATGTTCGTTTTGAAAGATCTCACGACCTTCCAAGGCGGGGTGCATGGTTGAGCGCCATTCTCTCAATTTTGATTTTTTATATTTTTCGCAATGTCTGAAAATACTCTGGTAACGACATCTGTGTGAGCCTGTTGATATTTCGTGGAAGTTCTAAGTAAGCTCACAGGATGGCGCCACTTGGTTTTCAAGAACACGGAAACAGTACGGATTCTTCGAGAAGCTTCCAAGAATCTCTTCAACCTGCACCACAGCAAGTTGATGTCTTGTCATCAATATATAATTTCGCATTTGCTTTTAATTTATCGCCTCGCTCAACAAATTTTCATTTGTGATTCGCGTAGTGTTTGCTATAACGCTCATATTAACTTTTGTGGAGACAAGATTGTCTGAAACATAGGACGTAAGAAGGATTTCCACCCCGCTCGTGGAATGGACTAACCAAGCTTGGACAAATCGTGGAACCTGTACCCCTTTTGGATTCCCTTTGGCTGGAGCTGAACGGGACGGAAGTGGATGTCATCAGGTCAGTGCAGATTTGTTTTTATCGGAGTTTTTTTCAGACATCTTGCCATACATTCTTTTTCTTTCGCATTAAAATTAGTTTTAGGAATTTAGTTTTAGGGTGAGCAATCACACACGGCAGGAGCTATTTACACGCCCCTCCAGCGGGCATGCAAAAACAACGCCTTATTGGCATGAGTTTACAAAATAATCAGAATAATACAAATTATCAAAATTTGGAATTCATTAGTAGGCTAGGTACTTATTACGACATTAAATTAAATTGTTACAGCTTAACCTAGATTATATAAAGAAAACGAAACAACTACGAAAATAAATTTGAGTAAATATACCTAATTACAGAATTAACTTAAGTATAATTAAAAGATAGAAAAACAATAAAACCATCAACACTTCTTATTGTCAAATTGGGCTCGTAACCAAAGACGTCAAATGTAAAAGACACACAAAGGCTGCTCGGAGACCTGATAAAAAATCATATTTACATGTGTTGGTGACTAGTGTAATAATTCGGATTATAATATCGTCTTATATCACATTCACGCACAGAACATGCCATAATATAAATAATTTAATAAAATCGTCTGCAATCCAAGGATTAATTAAAAAATACACGATTTTCACCGCGACGAAATCAGACTGTTACGTTCGGGTATACTAAAATATTGTAATGACGTTACTTCATTCACTTTCTCTTCTTCTCTCGAGCGATTTCCACTTGAAAATGATTTCTCGCTCACTCGCTTTGTTGATCGTTTTGCGTAGCAAAAAAAATTCTTCATCTATGCTCGTAACATAACGCTCTTCAGACTGAAAAACTTGAATTCAATTTTACAATGACAGTAAATAGATAACCTATAGTAGATCCAACCGTTTATTTTCTTTTTGACAGCACCAATAGAACGTAACTGCGTCATGTTACGCAAAAGTTCACTTTTAAATGCGAGGTTTTAAAAATAAGACAACTGCCTAAGTTTGCTCCTTGATCCCGTATAACAATCATCTTTCACAAATTGAGTCCATAAGTGCAGTAGTTTTTTTATAAATTACATAAAATAACAAACGTTTTTAAAAATTTGTGTTCTATGGCTATCAACATAGTGATGTTACGATTGAGATATCGATATTGTTTATGAACTATTTTTACACGGGTGTTTTCCGTTCTCGGCACATAATATCCGATTTATTGACTGGCCTCGTGGCTTAGTTGGTAGTAGCTCTGCCTGCGAAGCTGAGGGTCGTGGGTTCGATTCCCACCCAGTGCAAATATTTGTGTGATGAATTCAAATGTTTGCACTGTGTCTGGGTGTTTCTACGTATAATAAGTATGTATTTAAAACTATATAAGTATTGTATCAGCTATCTGGCCGCCATCACACGACCTTTGCTTAGTTTGGGGTCAGATGGTGTTATGTGTGAATTGTCCACCAATATTTATTATTATTATTTATTATAATTTTTATGTGAAACCGTTATATTATATTGATGTGCCTCAGGAAAACATTGCGTGCGAACATAGCCGCAGTGTTAAGTTTGTAGGATTTTTATAGGATACATTACGAAGAGTACTATGTAGCTAATGTGCGTGATCTGATACTTACCTAATTGTTTAATAGGTGATAGAATTATTAGCCGATGTGATATTTTAGACTCTAAGCCAGACTAAGACCATGTGTGTTTCAAATGTCAATCTAATTGGTAATGTCGTTCTGTCGTTAATATTTGTTTCGTTAGGGCCCATGCTTTTTTCCGAGATGATAGGTAGTATAAATGAGACTATAAACTATCTGTGTTTCAAATTTCAACCAAATCATACCTTTACTTAATATACATTTAATATCCGAAGGAACAAAAACAGACTTCAATTATTAAATTATCATTTCACGTCAACTAACTAACTTCTAGTCAAGTAAAAAGTTCACTCAACTAATTTAAGAAGCCAGAACTACGTCGTCCAGATAAATAGATACTGGTGGACAATTCACACCCAAAACTTTGGCTTTTTCCACCGCCATTATCCCAGCCAGGTACTCAAACCGGAGTGGTCTTAAACGAAACGCGTGACGATGGCAAAAGACCTAACGGCATGACTTTATTGCCTTGGAAGTTGAGTCCGCCGTCCGCCCCAAGTGTGGGATGCAGCTTGCGTCGATACTCTGGCACCATCACATCTTCCAGAGATACATAGTAGGACCAGTGCAGCGGCTAATTTAGCTGAGCGTCTCAAACGGCGGAAATATGCAATCCTCGGTATTGGATTTATATTTAAGCCATTTGGGGTTGAGACATTGCATCGTGCCTGTGGGGGCCGGGAGCTTACCTCATCTTCAAAAGCCTTTCCGAGCACTTGGCCGACGCAACGCGTGACCAAAATGCTGGGGTTTATTTGGCCCAACGCATAAACATTGCCATTCAGCGTAGTACTGCCGCCAGCATGCAGGGCACGCTTCGACTGGTAGTGGGCTTAAACATCATCTTATCATCCAGTTTTTGTTAATTTTCAAAAAACCGCCTCCCTGTTTTCCATATAATATATGTACATGGTAAAAACGGGACCCTATTACTAAGACTTCGCTGTCCGTCCGTCCGTCCGTCTGTCGCCAGACTGTATCTCAAGAACGGTGATAGCTAGACAGTTGTCATGTTCACAGATGATGTATTTATATTGCCGGTACAACAACAAATACTAAAAACAACTTAAAATAAATATTCCCATATAACAAATTTGTTTTTTTTACCGTTTCTTGCTCGATGCTAATAATGGTGACAGGTAGACGCTTCAACTGTTCACAGAATATTTCGTTTTATGTTCTCTTTAAATAATTAATTAAAATTAATGATTAAGGAGGCTCCCATACAATAAAAGAAGCTCTCGCCGTTTATTTGGTAATGGTACGGAATCCTTCGTGCGTGAGTCCCACTCGCACTTGGCCGGGTTTTTAATACCTAACATAGCATTCAGTAACCTAACACACTAAATTCAGAAGCAAGGATTGCATCCACAAACTCCAACCGCTTAATTTTTAAATGTAGTTCGACTTTGGTTGATAACATTACATTACATGTATTCCTGTTTCTTTGACATTACACATTTTCTAATAAATCTCAGATCGTGTTTCGTACCATGAGCTGCCATCTGTAGGAAAAACATTAGAAAGGCATTGTCATATGACCTGACGATATATGTCACCGATGTCACCGATGGCGGATTTGAGTGCGGTGTACCAGGGATGAGCTTTGACTCCGGTAAGTCGGATTACAATTACACCTTCGGTTCCGATTTTGAATCCGAATTTTTTAAAACGGAGGTTACAATCGGAGGTAAGTTGTATAAATATTGCAGATAATCCCTTATTGTGGTGGATAGTAAATGGAAATACAAAATCCCAACTTCCTAAATGAATTGCTCGTCAATGTTAACCGTGTCCACGTGTTTGGCAAAAAAAATTACCCAATAAAAATGTTTCTCCTGCCACCACTTCTGATCCTGCCTCCGTCTCCGACTTCGGTTCCGACTCCGATAAGTCAAATTTAAAACCTCCGACCGCGCCTTCGGTTCCGATAAAATGACCTCCGTTACATCCCTAGCTAGTGTTTACAATGCCACAGAATACTTAGAAGTTAGTATGTACTGAACTTATTTTTACCGTTATTATTTAATTTTTATGTAATTTCTGAACCACACGACCAATATTGTTAAAAACTTGATGAGACTACATTAAAATGTGTTCTTTCTAACAAAATAAGAAATAACGAAATTGAACAACGCAAACATGAGTTACAACCAAATACACAATCTGACTTTCACCCCTTTCTGCAAGAAAACCGTGCAGAATTTGGGGATCAAAAGTAGACAGCTACCATCTACTTAGTATGATCTTAAATCATGTCAAGTTTCATTTGAATTGAATCAGTAGTTTCGGCGTGATGAGAGTTCCCTATACAGAAAGACAGACAGACAGACAGACATGAAAGAAAAAAAATACAGTTTCGCCATCAGTATCGACTATGGAGTGCCTCCAAAATTTTTTTTTCAAAATATCTTCAATGTACAGAATTCGACCCGCTATAGTTTTATTATAAGTATAGATTACGATAACTGATAATTTTATTACAGCTTTAATGATAATATTAGGTTAATTCAAAATATTTGTTGTTTCCCCGAACGTGAAATGTGTTTAAAAAGTTTATTTTCTTTGTCTTATAGAGTGCTATAATTAATTTAAATTACGATTCAATCTATTACAATCTAGGTATAACTAGGTAGGTAGGTACCGTAAAGTGAAAGTTTTATTTATTTTGGTATACGGTGAAGTTTTAGAATTTTTTGTATGCTCCTACTTTTGTTCAATATTTGACGTGCAAATTGTACATGTATTTTAGAATAAAGTACTTTGAGTGCCTTACTAGTTTAAATACCACTTTCTAAGCAGCAAGCAGCTTACAAATTAACAAATGATTTTTACTGTGTTGTTGTTTTTTTTTACATAAAATACATTTATTTCAGTTTGATAACGTATTATTTTTAACACTTACTTGAATAATGATGCGGGCGAAACATGTGTGCCAAATCGTCTCTTCTTGTCCGTATTCTCGCATTCGTCCTCAAATTGGGCCAAACCCACAAATCACACCAGATCCGAACAATGACAGAGTCTGACAGAGGTCCGTGCCAATCGACACATTTTGACAGGTACCCTCAGTTTGGAGAAGCGTGACAATGATGTGATAAGCCATGTCTGGCGCGAGGATTTTCGAGGGTCCTTGAAGCGGCAAGTGGGGTTTTGACGCATTTATAATCGGCACTTGTACAGGCACAAAGAAAGAGTATTACAAAGACATTTTGTCAAAAATACGATTATATTTAGATTATATTTTATAGTGTCCTCTTTGCAGAGCCTGACTGGGAAAGTACCGGTTATTCTACCTCCAATCAGAAATTTGAAAACGTAATGTTTTAAATTATATTAATTAAATTATACTGCATATCTAACTACTGCCCTACTCTAAGCATATTTAAATTATCGGTAGACCAATGAAGGTCTAAAGATAATCAAGATGATCAAGACCATTCCCAGTCGAAAGCATGTTCAGCGTGCTAGTTAGTGGCATTGCCACAATTCAATAGTCACGGTTAAGTCCTAAGTAATGTTGTCCAATAAAAAAAATATAGATCAACGAGATAATAGAACAAGAGCCCGTGAACCCCAGACCTTCGTTATTTTATAAAAGCTGAAAACTTGTCAGCGCATGCTCCTAACACAGGTAAGAACGATGGACCATTATGAAGTTTGGGTCATCCTGGCTTTGGCAAATAAATGGTACTAAGGCCCCAAGTCCCAGCAGTGGGAACTTTTAGTGGGCTGCTTATGATAATTAGGCTGCTAATTGTTACCCAAATATTATGTATAAAAATAAGCGCGCATATTATGGCGCAAGTAGAATTACAATTGCATGAACATTAACACAACATGGGTGTCTGGCAAGTGCTTACCACGATGTTAAGTGTCTAGCAATTATTAGTGTAATTTTTAATAATATTCTGAAGGTATTACCAAAATATCAGACTTTATAATTTGACAAATTTAGATCGGTACACCTTTAGTACCGTTTATCTGCCAAAGCCAGGATGATCCAAACTTCATCATGGGCCATCGTTCTTAACTGTGTTGGGAGCATACTGTTAGAATGTTATCAAAATGTGTTATTCTAATACATATAGCGCCATCTGTTCTTATGAGGGGAAACTACTTTGTAATTATAGAACTAACTTAAACTTTAGATTGTCTATGCATAAATGTATGTAGTGAAAAAAGGAACAAATAAATTAGTCTATTCTAAACCGCCAACCGACGACTTTTAATAGGTTATGGGCGACACACCTTTTTCCAAAGTAAAAAATAAGTGAATTGCATTATTTCAAGTCTTATTGTTCGTTAGTTTTTTGGTTTTTTGCTCGTGTGACATCAACTAATCGAGAAGATGACCTCAAGTTTTCTTTCGAGTGTACCAAAGCTTGTCGGTCGCCAAAATTACGACGACTGGGCGTTCGCCGTTCAAAATTTGCTTGTACTTGAAGACACGGACAAGTATCTCAAGCAAGAAGCAGCGGCGACAGATGCTGCACAGACAGTAGCTGATGCCAGAGCACGCGCAAAATTGATCCTGACTATTGACGCATCTTTGTTTGTTCACATCAAGGAGACGAAGACAACGAAACAGTTATGGACAAAACTGAAAGCTCTTTTTGATGATACGGGGTTTTCAAGAAGAATAACTTTGCTTCGTCATTTAATCTCCATCAGATTAGACAAATGTGAAAATATGACCAGTTACGTGACGCAAATTGTGGAAACTTCGCAACGATTAAGTGGAACTGGATTCATAATAGGCGATGATTGGGTTGGGTCATTGTTACTAGCCGGTTTACCAGATAAGTTTATGCCAATGATTATGGCAATAGAGCATTCCGGGATTCAGATATCGGCAGATTCCATAAAAACAAAACTGTTAGATATGGAAAATGGCGACTCAGTTGAAATTAACGGAAGTGACAACTCGGCATTTATTACCCGAAGTTGGCAGAAGAAGAAACTTGGTAAAGTTGGTAGCAATAGCAATCATGGCGGACCGACTCCGAATACCTATGCTTCAAATACGTCAATGCGGTCAATGTCAAACTCAAATGACAGAACTGTCAAAACAATAACTTGTTATAAATGCAAACAACCTGGACATTACATGTCTCATTGTCCATTTAAAAACGAGAAAACAGAAAAGAAAAAGCAAACAAATGCATTTAGTGTTGTTTTTCTCAGTGGGAACTTTAATAAGTGCGACTGGTATGTTGATTCCGGAGCCAGTACACATATGACTACAAACGAAAGTTGGTTGACGAATAGGATAGATTCATTAAGTTTACCCGAAATCACAGTTGCAAACAATACAAGAATACCTGTATTATGTGCCGGCGACGTAGAAGTCACGACAAGTTACGGTTACGAGATCACAGTAAAAAACGTTATGTGCGTGCCAACTCTCGCCACGAATCTTTTGTCCGTCAGTGCATTGATACGGAATGGAAACAGTGTTGTGTTTGAACCTGGCCGATGCCTTATAAGAAACAGATTAGGCGATTTAGTTGCCGAGGCAGAACTTGTCAATAATGTTTACAAGTTAATCCTGTTATCAGAGACTTGTTTGTTATCATCACCAACAGCAGATGGACAAACATGGCATAGACGGCTTGGACATCTGAACAGCACAGACATGAACAAGATGAAGCAAGGCTTAGTCGACGGAATGAATTACGCAGACAAATTTGTAACAAGTAAGTCGAGCTGTCAAGTTTGCTGTGAAGGTAAACAGTCAAGATTACCGTTTTCAATGGGTACTCGAGCTACAGAAATCTTACAGATAGTGCATTCAGACATCTGTGGACCGATGGAGTGCAAATCAGTAGGTGGTACCAAATATTTTTTGTTGTTTGTAGATGACTTCACCAGAATGACTTTTATATTTTTCTTGAAATCCAAAAGTGAAACACTGACTTGTTTCAAAGAATTTAAATCAATGGTGGAGAATTATCACAACACAAGAATAAAAATATTGCGAACAGACAACGGGTCTGAGTACTGTAGTAATGTTTTTCGAGACTTTCTTAAGGATGAAGGGATTATACACCAAAAAACAAACCCTTACACACCAGAACAGAACGGACTCAGCGAAAGAAGTAATCGGACCATCGTGGAGAGAGCAAGGTGCTTACTTTTCGAAGCAGAACTAGACAAGAAGTTTTGGGCAGAAGCTGCAAATACTGCAGTATACCTCAAGAACAGGTCTATAGCTTCAGGTATTGAAAAGACTCCATATGAGATGTGGTTTGGTAGGAAACCAGATTTACAGCACTTGCGTGTATTCGGGAGTCCTGTGATGGTGCATATACCTAAAGAAAAAAGAAGAAAGTGGGATAGGAAATCCATGAAACACATACTTGTTGGTTTTTGTGATAATGTTAAAGGGTACAGAATATATGACCCAGCCACGAACCAAGTTTCTACAAGTAGAGATGTTATTATCCAAGAAAAACCGAAGCGTCTAGAAACTGTGACTGTTTCTTTAGAGAGCACAGATTCAGTGAGGGAGTTAGTAGAGGAATCTGTGATGAAACTTGAACCCCTGAATAAATCAAGCTCTTCTGAGTCAGATTACTTGGATGTGGAAGAAGAAAATATAGAACCAGAAACTTGTGAAGAAAATCTGAATGCTGTACAGTCTAGTTCAGTTCCTCAGAGTACAGAAGAAGCTTCAGAAACATCACATGCAGGTTCTACTACTCCAGTTCCAGAAGTAAAACAAAAGCGACTGAGAAGAAAGCCAGAGAGATATGGTTATGCTAACATGTGTGCTACAGCTACAGGAGAAGATGGACTGACATATGCAGAGGCTATCAGTGGGCCAGAGCGACAAATGTGGTTGCAGGCGATGGCAGAGGAGCTGCAGTCATTTCAAGAAAATGAAGCGTGGGAAGTTGTCAATACCCCCAGCAACGCGAGTGTAGTGCAGTGTAAGTGGGTGTTTAAAAAAAAGTTTGACTCAGACAATAGAGTGAAATATCGTGCGCGGCTTGTAGCCAAAGGGTTTACCCAGAAGGCTGGTATTGATTACCAAGAGACCTTCAGCCCAGTAATTAGGCATTCAACGCTGCGATTGTTGTTTTCCATAAGTGTCCAGTTAGGCATGGACATCACTCATTTGGATGTGAAAACAGCTTTTCTTAATGGTCACTTAAAAGAAAGCATATTTATGCATTTGCCTCAAGGTTTTCCCATAAATAATACTAATAAAGTATTAAAGTTAAGAAAAGCTGTTTATGGTCTAAAACAATCTTCACTGGCATGGTATAAAAGGGTTGAGGAAACATTATGGAAATCAGGATTTAGAAAATGTAAATTAGAACCATGTGTATTTGTTAAGAACCATAGTGATAATAAGAAAACCATAGTTGGACTGTATGTCGATGATTTTCTAGTACCTATTCTCAAATTGTAAGGCTGAATCCAATCATTTGATAGAAATGTTGAGTCAAAAGTTTAAGATAAAAAATCTAGGTCAGGTGAGAAATTACTTGGGCATGAGGGTTAACATTAATAAAAATCTCAATGTAATTACCATAGATCAAGAACAGTATATTAACCAGTTACTGGAAAAGTTTGATATGTCTGAATGTAATACAGTAGATACTCCTATGGAATGTAAATTAAATGTTGATAAGTCTAATGTATGTGAACAAAAGCTGCCTTATCAAAAATTAATAGGAAGTTTAATGTATTTAGCTGTCTTAACTCGTCCTGATATTGCTTATTCGGTCAGTTATTTAAGCCAGTTTAACAACTGTTATTCTTATGTACACTGGAATTACGCAAAAAGAATTCTGAAATATTTGTCATGGACTAAGACCTATTGTTTAAAATATTTCAAAGAAAGTGCAGAGCTTGTAGGTTTTGTCGATGCCGATTGGGCTAGTGATACTACTGACAGACGCTCATATACTGGTTTTTGTTTCACTAAATCAGGTGCTGCAATTTCATGGGAGAGCAAAAAACAGAGAACTGTCGCTCTTAGTAGCTGTGAAGCTGAATATATGGCTTTGTCGGTAGCATGTCGTGAAGCGATGTATTTAAATAAGTTACAACTTGAAATAATTGGTTCTTGTAATAAAATTATTATTTACAATGACAGTCAGAGTGCATTAAAGTTGGCAAACAATGATCAATCACATAAACGGTCCAAACATATAGATGTCAGGTACCATTTCATTAGAGAAGTTTTAAGAAATGAAATTATTGAAGCTAGATATTTGTCAACAGCTAATATGCCCGCTGATTTATTAACCAAAGGTTTGCCAGGTGTCAAACATTATAAATTTATGAAAGATCTTGGTATTGTTAATTAATTATATGGCCAAGGCAGAACTGCATACTTCTTTTGCTATTGTTAGTAAATTTAAAAGGTATTTTTAAAATGTGTAGTTTTACCTCTTCACTGTATGTAGTATTAGAAATATTTGTTACTTTGATAAAGTGAGGGTGTTAGAATGTTATCAAAATGTGTTATTCTAATACATATAGCGCCATCTGTTCTTATGAGGGGAAACTACTTTGTAATTATAGAACTAACTTAAACTTTAGATTGTCTATGCATAAATGTATGTAGTGAAAAAAGGAACAAATAAATTAGTCTATTCTAAACCGCCAACCGACGACTTTTAATACATACTCTGACAAACGTTCAGCTTTTATAAAATAACGAAGGTCTGGGGTGCATGGGCTCTTGGTCTATAAATTATTGTTCATCCCACTAGTTCGGAAAGAGTACTTTTGCTCCTCGATATCAGGGCGCAAAAGTCGTTTTTACCCTCTAGAGGTTAAAGTAAATTTGAATTTAGAACATCGTGTGTACTGAGGTTTTGCATTCAAAACATAATTTAACCTATTTATTTCTACCTCCTTGGTGCCGAATTCATCACACATTTATTTTTAATTTGTTAAAAACTCATACTCGGAACCTCCTTGGTGTACTTTTTTTTAAATGCTTTGCGCGCAATTTTCTTTTCACGTAAGGAGGATAGAGGTAAAGAATGTTATTTCAAATGGCAGAACATTTTAAAATGCTATGAATGAATCAATTGTAATCGAATTGAAGTATGCCGAGTTGCCGAGTTAAAAGCCGGGTCACAAAGAGGCGATCCGGTAGCGATAGCGATCCGATAGCGATAGCGATCCGATACTGAGTATGGGATCGCGCCCGCTTGCTGTGTGTCAGTCAGGTTGCATACAAATTCGAACATTACAAAAAATCCCGTCTCGGATCGCTATCGGATCGCCTCTGTGTGACCCGGCCTTTAATAATTAAATATTATTGACTACTAAAATAGTAACTAACAGATAATTTCAACTACTTGTACAGTACAAAATAATGTTGTAAATATAACATCAAATAAATAATTACTATTTTGAGAAAACATGTAGGTACAATATATTTTGAAGTCAAAACATCTTTTGGCGCGCCAAAGACAGATTTTTCGTGGGCTGTCAATTGAATTCTAGCGTCACGCTCGGGAATGATAAGAAATCTTCGGGTAAACTCGGGACCATAGCTATTGGCCATCTAGAAATGCCTTAGCCTTTCCCATTGGCCATTTAAAAATGCGTCAGCATTTCTAGATGGCCATGCTCATAGCCACACCCTCCGGTTTCACACGCGTAGTTTCCAAAGTTAGCAATCAAATTCGGAGTTATAAGTTACCACTTCTGTCGGCAGTGCCTATGACTGCCAATTTTTTTAATGAATTCTGAATAGTACGTTTATTTATTTCCTCTAAAATGTACCCTGATGCAAATTTTGCGCTACTATGATTTAATGCATTTGGGCGGACACTTTTTCATGTACACATATGAAACTCCTTACCTCAGTCGGTTAACTCTCCATATTTTCACGTCATATTGTTATTGTTAAAACCATGGCTAAATAAACTTAAAGTTTAAAACTCAGGTTAAAAACAGTAAAACTGAATACAAGTGAAAAACCGCAATACCATAATAATAAGTGATTCTAGCGACCAAGAAGTTTATTTAAAGCCAACAGAATTGACTGAAACTGAAAATGCGCTAAGCGTTTAGTAATTTCCTCGCTAAGGTGGGATGAAAAATTACGTGTTGCACTCGAGTGCAAAGATTTTTCACCTTGTGCCCTTTTGATTCCCTTGCTACGCTCAGGACTCTAATTTTTGAATCCCTCGCTACGCTCGTGATTCAACTTTAGAATCCTTCGCTTGCTCGGTCATCAAAATTGAGCACGCGGTTACAAAGCCACTTTGCACTCTTGTACAACAAATAACTATTTTCATCCCACGGCCTTGGAAAGAGTACTTTTGCTTCTCGATCAGATCAGGGCGCAAAAGTTGTTTTTACCCTCTTGTGAGGAAAGTAAATTTGAATTTAGAACATCGTGTGCACTAAGTAGTACTCAAAACTTAATATTGAGGGAGAAAAGAAATGTAAATCGCTACTTTGTGCTGGCGGCCATCTTGGATTTGAAATTTGTCATAGTGTATAGAACTAATTATAATTAGTTTATTTTAGTTTCACTAAAACAATAATTAAAAAACTAATCTCCGAATAACCCACCTCTAACTGCTCCCGGCGCAAAAGTGCCCATGATGCTCGCCGCGTTCCCACGCTGAATGGCAATGGCCAACCTTTGCTCCAGGAACACACCAGAGCGGGAGTCACCCGTATTCTCCCTGAGCCTGCGCCCCAATTCTGAGAGGGACCCTTTAGCCTCTGCGCCCCAACAACCCAAGGTCTCCACGGCAACAGGTACAAATTCGTACTGCGACACCAACATACTATACTTTCGCTTCTTCTTATCAGCGGCATCCTCTGCCGCGGCCGATGGTGAGTGGATAGTGCGACCTAGGTGGCTGGCGGCGACAGTGCTGACGCAAGTGGCGTCCCAAATTAAGCACTTCCCGTTCTTCCAGGGCACCAGAGTCAACCCATCTGGTCTCTTTCCGTCCGATCTGCATAGGCCCGGGGGCTCAAGTACGCATGGAACTCCCGCTGACACTAAGGCTCTCCGAACTATGTCATTGAGTGCAAGGTGTCGCGAGAACCTTCCTGCACAAAACTTAAATAAATCTAATTATTTCTACCTTGTTGGTGCCGAATTTATCAAACATTTTTTTTATTTGTAAAAAACTCAGACTCGGGACCTCCTTGGTGTACTTTTTTTAGGGTTCCGTACCCAAAGGGTAAAAACGGAACCCTATTACGGAGACTTGGCTGTCCGTCCGTCCGTCAGTCTGTCTGTCACCAGGCTGTATCTCAAGAACGGTGATAGCTAGACAGTTGAAATTTTCACAGATGATGTACCTATTTCTAATGCCGCTATAACAACATATATACTAATAATAAAATAAAAATATTATTTAGGGGGGCTCCTATACAACAAACTTGATCTTTTACCGTTTCTTGCTCGATTAGTCCGTCCCAAGCAAACTAGATGGCGCCAATCGTAAAAATAAAACGCGATATCAAATTCGTCGTCAGATTAATGAGGCAAAATCAAAATCGCAAAATTGCGATGTATACGGAATTTCAAATAAAGCCAAAGTGGTTTTCACCGTTTATTTGCTAATGGTACGGAACCTTCTTATTACCGTAATATTCCCGCAGTTAAAATTTGCTCACGTTATTCCATAATGTGTATATTCTAACAGTTTTCCAAAGGACAATGCCCACGTCCCATACATTGAAAAACCTCTCAAACTTTTTTTGATGCTGAAAGTGCATAGAGATGAATAGTGTCTAATTAGGATTGTTAATGCTTATAAAAACGTCTGCTGTTGGTGTTTTTCATTTCCTAAATACCAAAAATGAGTTACAGTTAAACCAAAAGTAAGGTTATGTTTACTGTCAAAATACATTAAAATTATGTTTTCTTTCCGATTAGAACCGAAAAGAAAAGACAGAACTATGGTATTATCTTTCAAAACATATTTCTTATCAGAATAAATAGGAATAATAGTACTTCTCACGACCAACTGATTACCATAAAATAGTTCTCGGATGGAATTATCATAGGGTAAACAAGCCTTAAACTAACTGAGTGCAGGGCTAGGTCTGTTGATGTGGACTTGTCTTCATGTTCTAATAATTTATGACACAAGACAGTGTGTCTTGTTAATGGCAAGCATGTTTTCTTGCTTACCATCAGGTACATGTTTCGCTCATCCTATCATTATTTCCTGAAAAAATACTTAAATCAGTGTAGATAATACTGTTCACCGATATCTTTCTACTGAATATATATTCAAACCAATGCAAGAGAGGATAAATAAAATAAATTGTTTGCTATCATATAATTATATTTACATTTAATAATAATGTTATATATTTAATAGCCCAAAACTACTACATAGCCAAAATACTCTGCTCGTGGATTTATGTGGTCCTGGTGTCTGGCCATCCTAGAAATCTCACGAAGAACTCTGCAATGCAAGTATAGCAGTACTGAAAGATGGCCTCTGCTGGTTGTCATAATCATTTTCAACTAAAATATACATATTACATCTATTTTATTTGCTTCAGCTTGTGTCTGTCTTCTAAAAGCAACTCAGGGTTTTAAAATTGGTAATTGCATAGGTTTTGTAGCACCTTAGCGCTATCCCCGTATTTCCTGTAGAGTATGAACACTTCATTCGCATAGAAATATTGTCACAGAAAGGAATATCTTACTTGTGATATAAATATTTCATTATTTTGGTAGGTATTCGAGACAGTGGTCTTAGAAGGTTCATAACAATCGAAGGTTGCCATCAGAAAACACAAGCAAGCCATCACAACAATATAAGGTTTTATGTAATTATTACCACAATTATGTAAGTAATAAGGAGCACTGAATCACATAATTCCCAGTTTTGTTAAAACCAATTTAAACAAGAAGAAAACCAAAGTTAGGAAGAAAACCATACATTTTGCTTGTTTACTTTTTTTTGATTTGTCAATTTGACATTGATCTTTGACCAATTTGGATTTGGTGAAAATTGCATGCCACCTTTTTCCTCGTTTACATTACCAAAAAAAGCTTTGATAGTTTCTTTGTCGCCGTGTTTATATATATCGTTATTTAAATATGTAAAAGTAGTAAATAAACGACATTGTGAAAGAAATTAATATACATAACATCCATTTTCAATTTCAATCTAACGCGGATCACTAAAACGAAACGCAGGTACCGTTTCGTTATTGCAATATTTTACAAGTCAGCTTTGTTGGTAAATGGTAGGTTTAATTTAAACAAATGCAAATTATTTTATTTTGGAATGTTAGAAAGTTATATAACTTCGCACACGAGTACAACAAAAAATCACAAATTTTTTAATATATAACTCATATGTCTACACGACAACTATTTTAGCGGGTCAAAAATGGACATTGTCCTTTCAATATGATCCATTCAGGCGTTCCCACGTGCTTGAGCAACCAACATCAAATTTTTTCCGCTGCTGCGACTGGGGGTATTATTTTCTCGCATGGAGAAAGTCAATGCCACAAAAGACCACACAGGCTCGTTGCGCGACACAGACAGATTTTTCGTGTGCTGTGAATTGAATTCCAGCGTCACGTTCGGGAATGATAAGAAATGTTCGCGTAAACTCGGGACCATGGCCATTGCCATGCTGACGCATTTCTAGAGGGCCACGCCCTCCGGTTTCACTAGCGTAGTTTCCAAAGTGAGCTATCAAATTCTGAGTAGTAAGTTTTCAATTCTATCGCCAGTTCCTATTACTACCAGTTTTTTTCCTTTACAGTTTTTAAATTAGCGGCATTATGGCACATGTCACATGGCACATGTCTTCGAAAACGTTTCCGCGGTCCGGTAGGTAGTCCGCAATTATAGATAGATAGATAGAAACTCTTTATTGTGATACAGACAAATTAATAAAATTATATTGAAACACTTATGAACTAGTACTACAAGTGGCGGCCTAATTGCTAAGAGCAATCTCTTCCAGGCAACCATCACAAAGGAAAAAAAGCCTACATACAAATACAAACAGGGGCGAGCGACATTAATTAAAAAACTATTAAACATAATATATGTTACTACACTTTTACTATATGTACTACTACGTTATTACTATACTAAAATTAAATAATAAATATTCACCAATAAAAAAATTATAATATGCTACCATAATATTTAAAACTTACATAAATACGTGAAAACAACAAATAATTACCTATAATAAGACAATGAGAGTGCGGATATTATGAACAGTGATTCAAAAACAGCCAGAAACACGAAACAATTACAACAAGTCTAAAACAATAGTGCTACAACTTGCTAGTGTCAACAGTCTTGCATTGTGATAAATAATAAAGTGGCCAAGAGCGAGTTGGACTCGCCCATGAAGGGTTCCGTTGCAGCAAGTAACATAATATACATAGGACACATAGTTCTTGTAGTTCGTTGTAACTTTGATCGAAGTTTCAATAATAGTGTATTTATGACGTACTAAAAAAAAGTACTCATCAGATCAAGCTCAAACTAATTTTCGTTGGTAGTTTATATGGTAATGTACAATATATATTTTTTTTAGATTTTTCATTCTCGTACTTTAGAAGTTAGACGGGGGGGACACACATTTTACGACTTTGGAAGTGTCTCTCGCGCAAATTATTCAGTGTAGAGGAAAATGATTTTAGAAACCTCAACATCATTTTTAAAGACCTATCGATAGACACCCCACACGTGTAGGTTTGATGAAAAAAAAAATTTTGAGTTTCAGTTCTCAGTATGGGGGGCAACCCTAATTTTTCTTTTTTTTAAATTTTTTTGTTCAAATCCTAATGCGGTTCACAGAATAAATCTACTTGCCAAGTTTCAACAGTGTAGTTCTCATAGTTTCGGCAAAAAGTGGCTGTGACATACGGACGGACAGACAGACAGACAGACAGACAGACAGACAGACAGACATGACGAATCTATAAGGGTTCCGTTTTTACGTTTTACGGAACCCTAAAAATCTTTTACTTTGCCCTTAAAAACGCTCAAGGACTGCGACTGTCTCACAGAGGACGGCAAAGCGTTCCACAAACGGACAGCCTTAACAGTAAAAAAGTCCCCGTAGAAGGAAGTCTTGCGTGATGGTGCGGTAAGGTTACTACCAACAAACCCATGAAATCAGTCATTTAAAAGACAAGATAATGAAACACCCTTTGACTGATTAGTTTTTATCACGCACCGTTGAAGTGGCAAATGCGTAATTATCAATAGATGATTAACGATAAATAAATTATACTTAGGTACAATTCAGTTACAAGTAGGTACACTTGACAGTCATGTGAAAAAACGATATCTGTAGACATCATCAATATCGATCATATTAACCGATTACAAATAATCGTCGATAAAAGAAACACTCCTTTTTAATTCAATTACATTTTTAAGAAATGCATGAGTCTCAACGAAAAAGTCTGAATTTAAAGTAGAGAAAATTTGTAAATTGAAAAAAATGAAGATTTTAATTGTTGTGTTAGTTCTTATATACGGAAATGTGAATTCACAATTTGGTGAGTATGTAAGGGTGACGAGAGCAGTGCAGTGGTGGTAAATATTAGCGCTTTGTTTTAATGAGCTTCAAGTTCAAATAGTACCTAGTGTGATTGTGTGGCACTGTGCTGTTATAGGTATGCGTGTTGCTTATCATCAAGAGCATGTCTATCTTGTTACTCTTACCATAAAAAAATGTATTTTTTTTTAATAAAGAGTGACGGGACGAGCAGGACATGCGCCTGATGGTAAGCAACGTGCCTGCCACATAACAGCACAGTGACACTCAGCTATTGAAACATGAAGAGTTCAAATCATTACCTAGCACTGCACTGCACTGCGCTCGTCACCCAGAGATCTAAGATGTTATATCACTAAGCCCTGTAATTTCTCTGGACACATTGCCCTTCAAACCGGAACACAGTAATGTTTGCACTGTACTGCTTGGCGGTAGAATAACTGGCAAAGGTGTGGTACTTCCCCAGGCGGACTCTGCAAAGAGTCTTACCACTACAAGTTACTTACTTACCACTACTAGTGTTAGCGGTATGCCATTTTTGTATGCTTTATGATCTAATTTCACTAACCTTAAGAGTTATTTTTAAGTACATATTTTATGACCCAAAATTGTTTTGACTTTTTAGGGTTCCGTAAAACGTAGCAACGGAACCCTTATAGATTCGTCATGTCTGTCTGTCTGTCCGTCCGTATGTCACAGCCACTTTTTGCCGAAACTATGAGAACTACACTGTACACTGTTGAAACTTGGTAAGTAGATGTATTCTGTGAACCGCATTAAGATTTTTACAAAAAAAAGAAAAAAAACTAACCATATTTAGAACTGAAACTCAAAATTTTTTTTTCAACCAACCTACACGTGTGGGGTTAGGGTCTTTCAAAATGGTGTTGAGGTTTCTAATATAGTTTTTGTCTACACTGAATAATTTGCGCGACACTTCCAAAGTGGTAAAATGTGTGACCCCCCCCCCCCCTAACTTCTAAAATAAGAGAATGAAAAAACTAAAAAATATATATGATGTACATTACTATGCAAACTACCAACGAAAATTGGTTTGAACTCGATCTGATGAGTAGTTTTTTTTTAGTACGTCATAAATACATTATTATTAAAACTTCGATCAAAGTTACAACGAACTAAAAAAACTATGTGTACTATGTATATTATGTTACTTGCTGCAACGGAACCCTTCATGGGCGAGTCCAACTCGCACTTGGCCACTTTATTTGTATATGTTTTAGCTTATCTTTCAAGGCCAAATTGTTAGGTAAAAAAAGTGCATAGTTTTATCCGCAAAGTTACATTTGCATAAAATGTATGTCAATCACTTTATTGTTTCTGGTGTTACAGTTTTTGCATACAACTATCATATTAATAAAAGCAATTTGTTCCAAACATATCGGAATGATTGTGTGATACCGTACAGAAGATTTGTGAAACTTGTTTCTTAGTTTTCAAAGTAAACGGCTAAAGGTTAAATTTTGTATATAAGCTGAGATTTCATGAGTAATCTCACAGAAATCTAAATTATTTAGATTTCTGTGAGTAATCTAGATAAATTGATATTTATTTATTTTAAGAACACTATTTACTATTTTATCTTTCCCATTCAAAAAAACTACAGTAAAATAAATTAAATTCAATGCAGTAATTATTAACTGACAGGAAACTTCCGAAAACGATTTCCAAGTACATATTTTATTTATTTTATAGAAATCTAAAACTGTTTTTTTTTGCATTTTCAGTAAACAATGTACATCTAATGGGACATACATCGTACATGATTAGCATTCTCCAAGAAGTCGTTACAGAATTGGAAAATAGAGAATGGTGTAATTTGAAAGTACCTGATATAACTCTACCAATCAAGTAAGTGACTTATCAGATAATTTAAATTATTTTTGAAGTGAAAACTTCTTTTGGCGCGCCTAGACCGATTTTTTATGGGTTGTGAAATGAATTCTACCGTCACGCTCGAATATGATAAGAAATATTCGGGAAAACTCGGGACCATAGCCATTGGCTATCTAGAAATGCGTCATCCATTGGGAAATGCTAAAAGGGCGTGGCCTCCCCATCATGGCATGGCCATCTAGAAATGTGTCAGCCAATGGGAAATGCTAGTGTCTTATCAAATTCAGAGTTATAAGTTTTCACTTCTATCGGGAGTTATGACTGCCAATTTTTTTTTTGTTAAATATGATTTTGTTGTTGCAAAATTTCAAGATTAGTAGAATAGTCAAATATTTTTATGAGGATATAAGAAACATAGAAAAAGCATGGTAAAGAGACAAGACATTTAATACCTGCAGATGACAAGCGCAATGCAATACGGGACAGTGATTTGTACTCTTCATTTCCAAATGGCTGGGTGGTACTGTTTGTACCTACTGTCATAAGCAAGCGTGTTGCTTATTATAAGACGCAATAATTAACCGTCTAATCGTTTTCTCTTTAAATATATCGCCGAAGCGTATTTCCAGTAGGTTATTCCAGCTTTCCAGTAGTATCAGTGCATCATCACTCGCTCAAGGTCGCGCGGTTTTAGCCTACAGCTAGACCGTTCCTCCCAGGGAACAAGTGCCAGTCGGTTGTCGGACGCACGGCTGAGCGCTCGCACAACACGTTTCCCGCGAATATTGTTATTAGATATGTCGACAACCCTCCGCGCAAGACAGCAACAGAGTTACGCGTTAGAAAGAGCGCAAATGTTAAGTTCTAAATCCCAGCAAGAGTCGCTATTTATATAATCGTTTTCGGTAAGTGAGGCTTCTGTACTTGTACTAATATTTATTCTGTGGTAGTATTACGAAGATCAGCTGGTGGAGATTGGAAACGTAAAGTCGTGGATCGGGCTGAGTGGCATATTATTGGAGAGACCTATGCCCAGCAGTGGAAGAGTATGGGCTGATTATGATTATGATGGATTATGGCGTTGGCTCTCTCTTTGCGAGAGAATGCATCTAACAGTAGGAACATTTACGTAATTATAATGTTTAGTACCTGGTTGACCGAGCTTTGCTCGGTATTTTTTATTAATATTTAGGCAGACACAAATTACGTCTTTTCGAAGTCATGTGCGTAATGCCGCTAACTTAAAACGGTGAAGGAAAACATCGTGAGGAAACCGACATGTACCTAGAATCTTTCGAAGTCAAGTGTCATCCACCAACCCGCACTGGGCCAGCGTGGTGGATTATGGCCTTAACTCTCTCCTTGCGAGAAAAGGCTCTGAGGCCCAGCAGTGGGACCATTTAGTGGGCTGTTGATGATAATGATGAAATTACGTTCTGATGAAATATCACTAAATCTAAATCAACTAGTATAAATCAATACAATAAGTAATACAAAAAAAAAACAAAAAAGAAAACGAGAAGGTAACCATGAGGATTCGAACCGGGTTCTCCCGCAACCGAGGGCGGCCCTCTACCGCTTGAGCTATTCAGCCGATGATTTTGGTGGCGAAATTTGCTATCGTGTTGAAATGATATTTTACGAGCACTTCATTGCCTGAAAAAGCACATAAAATGTAATCTTTTAATGATGCAATCTATTTCGATTTATCGATTTATCGTCCCCGAATCCCCCTGCATACATAATTTCATTAAAATCGTTCGAGCCGTTTCCGAGATTCAGATTCTATATATATATATATATTATACAACAATTGCTCGTTTAATAAAGGTATAAGATAAGATATCGTTTATAATGTTTGGCAAACTTTCATAATTTGCATATTTGCAGTGAGACAGTTATAGACCGTCATTATGAAGGCACAGTCACCTTTTCCAAGGGCTTCGTAGCCAGCATGCAATGGATTGACATCCGCCAATCTGGAATAGACCAGAACTGGTCATGGAACGCAACTGATGAGACTGGGACAGTTCGTCTCACTGGAACCCTGAGAATGCTGGATTTAGCTCTTGGTTATGACGTAGATACGGTTTTAGAAGACGGTCGTTATCGGCACACCGTTGCTGTGACCTACCCTCTGATCTTGTTTACTTTTACCGTGAGTACTAATTTATATTATATAGACTTATATACAGCCTAATAAGTTACGGTGGTCTAGTCGGGAGAACGGCGGCTGCCGATCCGGAGACCCCGGGTTCAAACTCCACACGCACCACTGTCTTTTCGAAGTCATGTGCGTAATGCCGCTAACTTAAAACGGTGAAGGAAAACATCGTGAGGAAACCGACATGTACCTAGAATCTTTCGAAGTCATGTGTCATCCGCCAACCCGCACTGGGCTAGCGTGGTGGATTATGGCCTTAACTCTCTCCTTGCGAGAGAAGGCTCCGAGTCCCAACAGTGGGAACGTTTAGTGGGCTGTTGATGTTGTTGATATACAGCCTACCTACATACCTTTTTTGTCCATTGTTGTTTTGGGGCACGGTAACTGAATTATCTGCTACTATGAAGGCACAGACGCTTGTTCCAAAGGCTTTGTGACCAGTATGATACCCGCCAAGCTGAAGTGGATCAGAACTGTGCGAACGCAGATATTGAGACTGGAACTGTTTGCTTTACTGTCCAGTAACCGTAAGACTACTGGACTTGGCTTGGCTCTTTTCATATTTTTTGCACAAAAAAGTAAAATATATTATTTCTTACGCTATTAAACTATATTTGTATCATCATCATCAGCCGCAAGACGTCCACTGTTGAACATAGGCCTCCCCCTAGATTTCCACAACGAACGGTCCTGTGCAACCTGCAACCAGCGGTTTTCAGCGACCTTTGTGAGGTCATCTGTCCATCTAGTGGTAGTATCAACTATATTTGTATACCGTTTAAATTTTTGTCATCATCGATCATCCTAATCATCCAGCAACTCGCATCGGAACAGTGTCAACGGATTATGGCCTGTACTCACTCACTACCTGTACAAGGAGATTCCCAGATATGGGAATACTTGTTGTGCTTTTTAAATAAATACACGGGTAACTCACGTTCGATATAGTCAGTCGAGTCGGACTCAAGTTTCAATCGCGTCCGGCGATCTATTTCAAGGAGAGTGCGCGCGCGTGATCGCTGCTCGTTTAGCACTGCTAAACATGAGTTACTCGTATCTTTATTTAATATTAGTAAAAACCACGTTCGTTTTCATATTTGTTGTGTTGCTTATACTATAAATAGTTTTTTTTTAAATTATAGTTTTGGAAGAATGTGAACACTAATGAAGTGGTAGTGGGAATAGAAGGCTCCATCAGTACAACCGCTACAATTAGGACACTAAGTATTTTACCAGCTGACAATACGGCGGATGTTCTCGCTTCAATAGTAAGTCAAAGTCAGATTCCTTTATTCATAAATGTATAATTTACACTGTAATTAATTTGTATTTAAATATTAAAATTGTCTGTCAACCAAAGAAACGCTGGTGGGACGATCTTGATAACTATTCAAAAGAATGGGAGACATCAACTCAAAACAGAAGCAAATGGAGGGACGGTAGGGAGGCCTTTACCCTGCATTGGAACTGTATAGGCTCCAAATAATAATAAACAATTATTAAAATTAATTTTAAAAACAATGAAAAAAGCATTCAAAAAGTATACCTACTTATATTTTCAAAGTTTAAAATCAACATTCCGCTGTACAGTATAAATCCTACTAATATTATAAATGTCAATGTATGGATGTTTGGATGTTTGCATGTTTGTTGCTCAATCACGTCCTTACGTATGAACGGATCGGGCTGAAATTTGGAACACATATAGATTATAGCCTGGAAGAACACATAGGCCTTTTTATCCCGGAAAAACAACGGGAACGGGAACTACGCGGGTAACACCGCGGGGCGCTGCTAGTAAATTATATGTGCTTTAAGACCACACGGCAGAAGCGAAAACTAAAATTAAAAAAAAATACTTTTATAGTAAATACTTTTTTTACTAAAAATACAAATGATTTCATACATTCAAATTCACATATAAGTATATAAAACAGCGACACGACAGTGACAGCCATTTTCTATGGTGACAGCAAACAAACAGCAGCAGCTGACTATCTTTCTCGCTCAGGCACACTCGGCAGCCCCGAGTTCACCCGAACGAATCTTCCATTTACCTACGAACGTGACTATGACCTTAAAGGCCTGTTCACACCGGAGCGGTATTCGCTACCGCTGTGGGTAGCGGTAAATACCGCGCCGGTTTCGCGCGGTATTTTGTACGTACCGCCTGGGTAGGCGGTATTTTTTGGTGTGAATAGTAATATTACCGCTTACCCACGCAGTATTCGCTACCGCAGGCGGCAGCGAATACCGCTCCGGTGTGAACACGCCTTTATTCACAAGAAGTTTTCACTTCAAAAAAGTTGTTTCTTTATTTCGTGGGGTAATTTTTATGTAGTTTTACTTCTAACCAATGGGAATTGCATTCATAATTGTTTTTTTTTTTAGTTCAACTTCGTTTTGCCGGGAGAAGGAATTACTGCGTGGGCTGATGATTTATTTCCCGCTTTAGCCATGGATGCCTATAACAAAGTCGAGTTTCCCAGAATTTGCTACGATTGTCCCCTTGCTGCTACTATGAATGATATAATATAAATAAGAAATAAACAAAATATTCAAGAAATTACATATTTTCTTAAACTATCCTGTATAACAATGTTATTATGGTAAGCGATGTTGCAATTATGTGCAAATGTTACAAGGATATTGTATGATATTAGATGATACAAATCAGCTGAACACTCTCCGAAATGCAACCGATAAAAAGCTAGCTAGAGCTACTTGGCCAGTGGACCCTGGAGTCTCGCCTTGTGATCCCTCACCAAGCAACATAAGTGGACTGCTTACGCTAATACCTGCTATTACACAAGCATCCATACTCTATAGACTAACAAATAAAATTGAAGTGTCTGATTGAAATTTTTAATTAACCGCTTTTTTAAGCATATTAATGTACAGACGGCACATGTAGCAAAATAACATTTTTACATTTTTTGTCGATCTGTGTGTTTGTTTCGGCTAATCTCCGAAGCGGCTAGGTCGATTATGACAGGGCTTTCACTACTACATAGCACATAACTAATTGTTCTAATTCTAATGCATAACTTAGGCCACTCTTACTTGAAGAAAATAAATAGAGTTCAACGAAATAAACATAAAACCGTACGCGAGTGAAACCGCGGGCACAACCAGTATTAACTACATAAAATTGTTGACAACGCGTAGCGAACATTTATTAAAATAAATAGTTGTTTACCCACATTGTGTTTTGTAAAAAAAAAAAAAGGTTGAATTTTTGTATGTTAGATTATTTATATACAAAGTTGCTTACCGGCGCGGCGTTTTGTTTTGTAATAGGGGTTAAATTAGGATTTTTTGTTTGTTAGATTAAAAATAGTTGTTTACCTGAATTGTGTGTTCTAGAAATAAGGCTAAGATTTTGGTTAGATTAAACTGATAATCTAACGTTTAAATACAACTATTGTGTTAGTGGTTCTATTACGACTTAAATGATTAACTAACTATAAATTAATAATCGGTGGGTGCCTTTTCTGGCCCATTTGTTGGGATCATTTTTGATTTTTTGTTTGTTAATTTTGTTTTGCATTTGTATTTGTCACCCACTAGATACCTACGTAGAAGTCGAAGCAGTGATTTTGTTATACTAATTTTAAGTTGTTTCTCGCATAAGTGAAATGTAAAGTTTCTTGCTGAGAAATAAAATTCTTTAACCAGAAATTGTTCCTATCTCTCATCATCGTTTGCCAATCGACTATACGATCAAATGTAGTCTTATTTGCATGTACCTAACTGAAAGATAACTAAAAATCAGTAGCGTTTTGTTTAGAATAACAATTAATTTATAAAAAAAATAACTGTTTCGTGACTTTCACACAGTCTAAAGTGACATTCATACAGTTTTGTTTGAATGTCACGCAAGATTGTTGATTGGGACTGTCAAGGTAATAAAGAATGTTAGGCCAATGACGTACCTACTTAGGAACTAATTTATCGATCAATCGAAATGATAAGAACTTTCAAACTATCTAATCGATCATTAAAATTGATTTGTTGCCATAAGCTTTCAATTCAATCGATCTATCTAGATTATTACAATTAAAAGATATATTCGATCCAGATAGCAAGCGAGTATCGGTGTATTATGTCTAGCTAGACAGCAGTCATGTACTCGAATTCAGCTTCAAATTTTATTTTCTTATTTCCTTTGTTTTAGAAGTCATAATCGTGTAATTTTGAAAAGAGTTGATACGTCACATCACTGCAATTTTTTTCACATATTTTATTTGTTATTTTTTTTTTGTTTGTTAAATTTATTGTGGAATTTGTTTGAACACAAGATGAAAATGCAAAGTTTTATTGGTGTGTTAGTGATGATTGGTTTTGTTAATAGTCAAACCTGGGGTGAGTTATTGAATTAATATTAAGCAAAACTGTATTTTTTATCTTCTAATATTTAGTTATAGAACTTGTCTAGATTCATACAACTTGTTTTTTTTTTAATAAATAGTATTAGCCTGCAATTTCACCCACTTAACATTAAAAAAGAGCCCAGAAACTTTACTTTACTTCATTTTTTTTTTTTTTTATAGCATAGAGTGACGAGACGAGCAGGTCATGTGCCTGATGGTAAGCAACATGCCTGCCACATAACAGCACAGTGACACGCAGCTATTGGAACATGATAGTCCAAATCATTACCTAGCACTGCACTGCGCTCGTCACCCAGAGATCTAAGATATTATGTCTCTAAGCACTGTAATTTCTCTGGAATCATTGCCCTTCAAACCGGAACACAGTAATGTTTGCACATTACTGCTTGGCGGTAGAATATTTGGCAAAGGTGTGGTACTTCCCCAGGCGGTCTCTGCTAAGAGTCCTACCACTACTAAAATTTTACTTCATAAAAAGTAGCCTATGTGCTATTCCAGGCTGATCCGTTCAGGTCTTATTGCGAAATGCGAAAGTTGGATGTTTGTTACCCAATCACGTTGGAAAGACTGAACGGATCTGATTGAAATTTGGAACATAGTTCGATTATGGTCAGGAATAACATGCAGACTAGGTAGGTACTTTTGGGGTGCTGCTGACTGCTGATAGATTATAAATTGTCGTGACAAACGTAAAATAAATTTAGTGAAGCATACCTGTACTCGAAAATAAATTTTAAATCTATTGTAAAACAACTTTTTACTCAAACGCCTGTGAATGAATAAAGTTAACTTTTGGTTTTCTGTAAATGCTTTTTTTTAAGCAGTGAAACGTGAAATTGTTCTATCACTACAACACTACTGTAGTGGTAGGACTCTTAGCAGATTCCGCCTGGGGAAGTACCACACCTTTGTCAATTATTCTACCGCCAAGCAGTAATGTGCAAACATTACTGTGTTCCGGTTTGAAGGGCGATGTTTCCAGAGAAATTACAGGGCTTAGAGATATAACAACTTAGATCTCTGGGTGACGAGCGCAGTGCGGTGCTAGGTAATGATTTTGGCTCTTCATGTTCCAATAGCTGCGTGTTACTGTGCTGTTATGTGGCAGGCATGTTGCTTACCATTAGGCACATGTCCTGCTCGTCTCGTCACTCTTTATTTAAAAAAAAATAATAAACACACACAAAAGTTGTTGCACTAGGTATTTATTTTTTAATTTATTAAATCTTTCAGTAAGCAGAGCAAACTTAAGAAATTTCCAGGAGTATTGGGAGTCGATGATGCAGGAACTAGTTCAGGAATTAGAAAACAGGGAATGGTGTAATTTGAAGTTGAACGACATAACACAATCGATCGAGTAAGTTTTTAACTTCCTAAGTTTTTTTTATGCTGATCAGCTAAGTTTGCGTGGAACAGATTGCTTGTAGTGATAACTATAGCGTTGTAGTAGCATATAACTTGTCGCGCTTGTTTTAATGTTTTTATTAGTTTATATTTTTTTTTCTATTCTCATGTCTTGTTGATAAAATAAATATTTGTCGATCTTTGAAAATAAAATTTAATCATACAAAACTACACGTCACGCACAGAGTAATACAATAAAATAACCCGCCTTGAATCGTTCCTGGTGCAAATGTGCCCAAGACAGTGGCTGCGTTGCCCCGCTGGATGGCGATGGCTATCCTCTGCCTCAGGAACGAGCCAGAACGGGAGTCACCTTGGTTGATCTTTGATGTAGATGATTTACAGAAAAATATTGGCCATGATAGGGGCAGGGATACAATGACATAATTATTTACATTGCGCATATTTTCTGTTCTTTTTTTTCAGTGACAACTTGTTCAACATGCGTGTGACTGGAACCGTTCATTACACAAAGGGGTTTGTGGTATCCATTCAGAAAATCGACATAACGAACATTCAACAATCTGTCAGCTCTAGAACTATCGACGGTGTTTCAGTACCATTTGGTACTGTGCGTGGGAGGATTAACTTTAGAGACTTGATGGTGGGTTTTAACGTTTACGCAAATTTGACGAGTCCTGAAGGAGAGTTCAGAAGCACTGGGACGTTTTTGCATACTCTCGCGCAGATAGAGTTGGATGTAAGTTTTTTACAAAGCTACAGTATCTAATATTAATTGGAAAGGGCGGTAATTAAACAAGCTTCTTTTTAATCGCATTATTCGCCTAAGAAAGTATAAGTTACCTTCTAAATTACTAAGTCGGCCACAACCAATGCGCGTCTAAATAATAGTATATCAGCCATTAGTTTTATACTATAATAAGTCACTGTAAATATAACTCAGCATGGTGGTTATATTTAAACATCTAAATTTGTGGCATCATTTGGTAAAAAAACCTAATCTAACCTAACTTCCGTGGCCGAAATATTAAATTTAGTAGGCAATGTATAAATCAGAGGGCAAATAAAAATAATGGTTGACCTTGACTTGACGCTTTCTACTAGTTGGCATTGTAAAGAAGATGAATTAGTTTATTAGAGACTATCTCATTTTTCCGATCTTGTCACTCTACACTATGAATACAAGAAGAAAATCAAAGAAGCTAGGGATCGACATCTCGAAATGTTTTCATTTTTTCGGAGATATCAGTTAGTCAGTTACGCACTCTCAAGATCGTGGATTTCGTGTCTGTATGTGTTTTTATAAATGAAAATGCATGTCTAAATTGCGATCCAAAAAAAAAAAACGATGACACAGTGCGAGAGTTTCATCGAAATTTTCATTGAAGTTCAACTGGTCAAAAGTTTAGTAGTGGTAGGACTCTTAGCAGAGTCCGCCTGGGGAAGTACCATACCTTTGTCAGTTATTCTACCGCCAAGCAGTAATGTGCAAACATTACTGTGTTCCGGTTTGAAGGGCAATGTTTCCAGAGAAATTACAGGGCTTAGAGATATAACAACTTAGATCTCTGGGTGACGAGCGCAGTGCAGTGCTAGGTAATGATTTGGACTCTTCATGTTCCAAAAAGCTGCGTATCACTGTGCTGTTATGTGGCAGGCATGTTGCTTACCATCAGGCACATGTCCTGTTCGTCTCGTCACTTTTTATCTATACTTATAATAAAACTGTAGCGGGTCGAATTCTGTACATTGAAGATATTTTGAAAAAAAAATTTTGGGGGCACTCCATAGTCGATACTGATGGCGAAACTGCATTTTTTTTCTTTCATGTCTGTCTGTCTGTCTGTCTGTCTGTCTGTCTGTCTGTCTGTCTGTATAGGGAACTCTCATCACGCCGAAACTACTGATTCAATTCAAATGAAACTTGACATGATTTAAGATCATACTAAGTAGATGGTAGCTGTCTACTTTTAATCCCCAAATTCTGCACGGTTTTCTTGCAGAAAGGGGTGAAAGTCAGAATGTGTATTTGGTTGTAACTCATGTTTGTGTTGTTCAATTTCGTTAATTCTTATTTTGTTAGAAAGAACACATTTTTAGTATATTTCTATCAAAATTTTAACATTATTGGTCATGTGGTTCGCAAATTACATAGATAAATTAAATAATAACGGTAATAATAAGTTCGGTACATACTAACTTCTAAGTAATCTGTGGCATTGTAAACACTAGGGATGTAACTGTAACGGAGGACATTTTATCGGAACCGAAGGCGCGTTCGGAGTTTTTAAATTTGATTTATCGGAGTCGGAACCGAAGTCGGAGACATAGGCAGGATCAGAAGTGGTGGCAGGAGAAACATTTTTATTGTGTATATGTTTTTTTGCCAAACACGTGGACACGGTAAACATTGACGAGCAATTGATTTAGGAAGTTGGGATTTTGTATTTCCATTAACTATACTAAGAGATTATCTGTCATATTTATACACCTTACCTCCGATTGTAACCTCCGTTTTAAAAAAATTGGGGCCGAAATCGGAACCGAAGGTGCAAAAGTAATCGGAAGTTCCGACTTAATCTTAACTGACTTAAACTTAGCTCATCCCTGGTACACACACCGCACTCTGCCATCGAAATATGCCATCCGTCATCTATCGTCAGGTGACATATTTATATCGTCAGGTCATATATGACAATACCTTTCTAATGTGTTTCCCTTTTTTTCCACATTAATGATACAGATGGCAGCTCATGGTACGAAACACGATCTGAGATTTATTAGAAAATGTGTAATGTCTCAGAAACTGGAATACATGTAATGTAATGTTATCAACCAAAGTCGAAATACATTTAAAAATTTAGCGGCTGGTGTTTGTGGATGCAATCTTTGCTTCTGAATTTAGTATGTTAGGTTACTGAATGCTATTATACTTTACCTACTGAATTTGTAGCGAATAAATCACGTTCGTAAGTAACCTAGGTACGTGACATCAATTCTAAATTAAGTATTAAAAAACCGGCCAAGTGCGAGTGGGACTCGCGCACGAAGGATTCCGTACCATTACAAAACTTCTTTTATTGTATGGGAGCCTCCTTAATCATTAATTTTAATAAATTATTTAAAGAGAACATAAAACGAAATATTGTGTGAACAGTTAAAGCGTCTACCTGATACCATTATTAGTATCGAGCAAGAAACGATAAAAAAACAAATTTGTTCTATGGGAGCCCCCCTTAAATATTTATTTTATGTTGTTTTTAGTATTTGTTGTTGTAGCGGCAGTATAAATACATCATCTGTGAAAATTGCAACTGTCCAGCTATCACCGTTCTTGAGGTACAGTCTGGTGACAGACGGACGGACGGACGGACAGCGAAGTCCAGTAATAGGGTCCCGTTTTTACAATATACATATATTATATGGAAAACAAGGGGCGGTTTTTTTAAATATTAACAAAAACTGGATGACAAGATGTTTAAGCCCACTACCAGTCGAAACGTGCCCAGCATGCTGGCGGCAGTACCGCGCTGAATGCCAATGTTTATCCGTTGGGTCAAATAAACGCCAGCATTTTGGCCACGCGTTGCGTCGGCCAAGCGCTCGGAAAGGCTTTTGAAGGTGAGGTGAGCTCCCGGCCCCAACAGGCACGACGTCTCAACCCCAAAAGGCTTAGGTAAATATAAAACCACTACAGAGGGTTGCATATTTGCGCCGTTTGAGACGCTCAGCTAAATTAGTCGCTGAACTGGCCCTACTATGTATCTCTGGAAGATGTGATGGTGCCAGAGTATCGACGCAAGCTGCGTCCCACACTAGGGGCCGACTCAACTTCCAAGGCACTAAAGTCATGCCGTCAGGTCTTTTGCCATCGTCACGCGTAAGACCACTGCGGTTTGAGTACCTATGGCTGGGACAATGGCGGTGGAAAAAGTCAAAGTTTTGTGTATGAATTGTCCACCAGTAGGTATCTAATCATCTGGACGACGTAGTTATGGCTTCTTAAATTAGTCGAGTGAACTTTTTATTTGACTAGAAGTTAGTTAGTTGGCGTGAAATGATAATAATTGAAGTCAGGTTTTGTTCTTTCGAATATTATTTCAATCCAAATACTGTACTTAATTTAGTATTTAACAAGCTTCAGCGACCAAAGCAGACCGTTGTTTTTCCAAAATTGAATAAAATTTTATCTTACCACTAAGTATTATATGTATATTATGTAAAGGTATGATTTGATGACAGAACGACATTACCAATTAGATTGACATTTGAAACACACATGGCTTAGAGTCTAAAATATCACATCGGCTAATGATGTGACAGTTAAAGTCAAAGCGCGCGCCATTCATCAAGAAAAAAACAAGTATATCACCTATTAAATAAATAGGTAAGTATCAGATCACGCACATCAGCTACATACTCTTCGTAATGTATCCTATAAAAATCCTACAAACTTAACACTATGTTCGATACTCCACAACCTTACTATGAGTATGTTTGAAGTTGCTAAAAATATAAAATATGAAGTTGCTCAACTCGAAAATATATATTTTTGTGTGGAAAAACAAAATTCACTCTGTTTGTGTAATGGCCACCCATCCAAATATTTTTACGTAAGTACTACTAATATACTGATAAGGTCGCAAGATCAACGTACGCTAACGAAGTAGCGGGTTCAGCTAGTTAAAAAAATAAAAAAAAACTGGTGAAGTTATAGCTATCGTACATAAATACTGACAAAGATGGTAGTTCGATGATTCTGTCTGTGAATAAAACCTTTTGAATCAACTCAACTCCCGCAATTTTCAGATGACCAGAAACCTGTTAACCAAGGAATACTCCTCCAGTCCAACTATATGGACCGTAACAGCTGGATCGGGTGTCCGGATGCAATACCTACCGTCCAGTAACATCACTGAAGCTCTGAGTAGACGGGTAAATGATTTATACTAACTTATTCCTTGCTAAAGAGTGGCATTAAGCAGAAACAACCGACGTGAACTTCGGGTGGCAATAGAGTCCATTTGAGGTCATGCCGACAGAAGTAAAACATAATAATATATTGTAATAATTTAGTAGTGGTAGGACTCTTGGCAGAGTCTGCCTGGGGAAGTACCACACCTTTGCCAGTTATTCTACCGCCAAGCAGTAACGTGCAAACATTACTGTGTTCCAGGTTGAAGGGCAATGTTTCCAGTGAAATTACTGGGCTTAGAGATATAACATCTTAAATCTGGGTGACGAGCGCAGTTCAGTGCTAGGTAATAATTTGGACTCTTCATGTTCCAATAGCTGCGTTTCACTGTGCTGTTATGTGGCAGGCATGTTGCTTACCATCAGGCACATGTCCTGATCGTCTCGTCACTCTCTATTTAAAAAATTAAAAAAAAAAACTAAATGTGGAATTAAAATATTGCCACATTAAGCTACGTTTTACCTAGACAAGAATGACCCAATTACTCCTATCTAATTATTGTATTTGAAAAGGTGCACAGGTTGAAGTGAATGTGACGACACAATGGCTTTTGAGACAACTATGAACTGTCGTTTTAATAAACCAAAGTACTTAGTATTTAATACCTATTAATATAACCTTTAGTTACGGCTGGTCTAGTAGGGAGAACAGCGACTGCCAATTCGGAGCCTAAAAGGGTTCAAATTGCAAATTCCACGCGCACTGCTGTCTTTTCAAAGTCAGTGTGTAAAGCCGCTAACTTAAAGCCGTGATGAAAAACATCGTGAGGAAACCGACATGTACCTAGAATCTTTCGAGTTCGTGTGTTATCCTATCCACCATCCCGGACTAGGCAAGCGTGGTGCATTGTGGCTTTGACTCTGTCCTTGTGAGAGAAGGCCCCGACCACAGAATAAATATCAGTACAGAAGCCTCACTTACCAAAAACAATTATATAAATAGCGACTCTTACTGGTACACAACAAAGTTCAATTCAGCTCGCATTAGCGCTCAATATCTGTCGCGATTTTCAACTCTCTCTTCTAACGCGTAACTCTGTCCCTGTCTAGCGCGGAGGGTTTACGACATATCTAATAACAAAATGCGCGGGAAACGTTTTGCACGAGCGCTCAGCCGTGCGTCCGACAACCGACCGTTACTTGTTTCTTGGAAGGAACAGTCTAGCGGTAGGCTAAAACCGCGCGACCTTGAGCGAGTGAGGATGCACTGCCCCGACTCCCAGCACTGGGAACATTTAGTGATGTTTACCTTTATTGTAAAACGTTTTTGTTTCAGTTCTCGCATAGCACTTTTGAAAGTGCAAGAAACTGGGCAGTGAATACCTTCGTGCCGATTATAACGGATATTGCTGAAAATAAATTAGAATATCCAGAAGTTTGCTTCAATAACTGTACATAACATTTGTTTGTATCTCTGTAACAATTAGGGAGTACATAAGTGTGCGTTTGCTTAAACTTAGTGATTATTAATAAATTATTTATTTTTTTGCTAATAGTTTTATTTAACTTACAATTATTTTACCACCTGGGTAGCGATTCTGAAACCATTCGGTTGCATCCGACACGGAATCTCATCGCTCGGTCTTTGTCTTATCTGATAAGCATGACAGAGACCGAGAGATGAGATTCCGTGTCGGATGCAACCGAATGGTTTCAGAATCGCTACCCAGATGATGCATGATGGATTGCTTTTTTTATACTTCTTACCAACCTACTAATGGTTCGTTCCGGCTTCGGTCTGATAATGTCATATGATAAACAAATCTATAATATAGACCTTTTTTTTGTAAACTATAGGGTAGATAGCTATAAATATCTTACTTTTTATAAAGGCCTGTTCACAACGTAGCGGTATTCGCTACCGCTGTGGGTAGAGGTAAATACCGCGCGGGATCCATCCGGGTTTCGCGCGGTATTTTGTACGTACCGCCTGGATACGCGGTATTTTTTGGTGTGAACAGTAATATTACCGCTTTCCCAATCGGTTTTCTCTACCGCAGGCGGCAGCGAATACCGCTTAGGTGTGAACAGGCCTTAACCTTTTATTGTACTTGCCCTGTTAGTATGTTAGTGTGGGACAAATCTTGCGAGTTTAATTAGAAACACTTCCTTAGATTAGATTGAAATTTAGTATACTTGCGTAACTTCGCTGACAATGCCATAATATGGTACCAGGAAGCTGATCTCAAGATGGAGTCGGAAGGTGGCCATAGAAACTCCTTAACGAAACAAGACAAAACCGTCGAGTTTCTCGAAACTCTTGTGCTACATGACAGCCAGGGTCTCAAGATTGCGTCTGAAGGTGGCGATAGGAACTCCGAAACTAAAGGTGCGCTTATACGGGCAACTAAAATTGCTCAATTCCAGTCAATACTTGTCAACTATGACGTCACGACTACATCAAGCAATTTACGGCAACGACAACAAGCATCAATACTGCGCAATACAATATTGAGCGATATGGCGCAACTTCATCAACTAGGCGCCACCCGACCTCTCGCTTTCCCCGCGGAAACAAGACGGCAAGCCGCAAAAGAAACAAGTGCGAATGAGATATATACAAAAATTGCTAGGAATTTCCAAGCCCATTGGATATTCGTCAATTCGTATCTGCGACATTGAGCAATATGAAATATCTGGAGCAATTAGAAGCAATATCGCCGAAATAATTGCCGCAATTTATTGAAATTGCTCCATTAATTACTCCAGATCGGTCCATTCGTGTCGCCGAGCAATTATTGCCCTCGTGTAAGCGCACCTTTAACAAGATAAAACCGTCGAATTTGGACTCGTTTGAATAGTCTTGACAAGCACTCTCGTGTTACGTGATATCCAGGATTTAAAGATGAAATCCCAAGAATTCTTTTGGAGTTACGGGGTTTTGTAGATATCGGTGTGATGAGCGTCAATAGCATTGGTCTACAGTCTGTCTAGGTTAGGAAAAACTCCAAAATCAAACCCGTAAGTACTCGAATAAAAACTAAATATAAAAAAAAACATGAATTATTAAGTATTTTTTTTATTAAAATCTCGCGACAAGGGTGGCGATTCTGAAACCATTCGGTTGCATCCGACACGGAATCTCATCTCTCGGTCTTTGTCTTATCTGTTTAGCATGACAAAGACCGAGATATGAGATTCCGTGTCGGATGCAACCGAATGGTTTCAGAATCGCTACCCAGATTTAATTTATATCAATATAGGTCCATATTATAATTTAATAAAATTGCGGGTTTGATTGCATTCAAAACTTATTTTCGTCGTTTATTGTCGTCGTTAGAGCATTTTGAAGTGAAAACTTCTTTAGGCGCGCCTAGACAGATTTTTCGTGGGCTGTGAAATGGATTAAATCGTCACGCTCGGATATGATAAGAAAGCTTCGGGTAAACTAGGGACCATGGCTATTGGCCATCTAGAAATACGTCAGCCAATGGGAAATGCTGAAAGGGCGTGGGCAGGCCATCATGGCATGGCCATCTAGAAACGCATCAGCCAATGGGAAATGCTGACGCATTTCTAGATGGTCATGTCAAGATGGCGAGGCCACGCCCTCCGGTTAGGTTCACCCGTTTAGTTTCCAAGGTAAGCTATCAAATTCTAAGTTATAAGCTTGTATCATCCACCAACTCGCACTGGGTCAGCGTGGTGGATTATGGCCTTAACTCTCTCCTGCGAGAGAAGGCCCCGAGTCCCAGCTGTAGGAACATTTAGTGGGCTATTGATGATGATGAAGTTTTTACTTCTATCGGCAGTTCCTATGACTGCCAATTTTTTTTTAATAAAAGCTTGTTTCTAAAAATATTTTTTAGTTAATGCTTTAATAAGAATCAAGAAAGGATTTTAAACTTAGATAGATACGCCTGTGATGTGAAATTATTTTATTAGTAGCGTGTATAAAACGGCGTAAAAAACGTTGAAGGAGAACATCATGAGGAAACGAACATGTAGGTAGGTAAGTACCTTGAATCTTTCAAGGTCATATGTCATCCACCAATCTGCATTGGGCCAGCGTAGTGGATATAGGGGTGTAAGGGGGAAGCGCTTAACATCTAGTTTCCCCAAATGTCAACCTCTCCTGCGCGCGGTACACCCTGCTGCCGACTAACGAGGCTCTGACGACCGAACCAATGGCGGTATATCCATTTAAAAGCCAGTCCTAAATTGACCTGGCCGGTGACGGGCAGCGGCGTCATCGGTGCAAAGGACTGGCTCCGCGGTCACCAACCCGCCTGCCAAGCGTGGTGACTATGGCAAACACCCCCCCCCCATATGATGGTCACAACAAAGAAACGGCCCCTAGTCCCCGGCGGCTCCGTTATTCCAGGCGCTGGTGGCAGCCTTGGTTCCGGCGGAGCATGGGGTGCTAAGAATCCCCGGCAGACGCCCCACCACCAAACCCAACGACTCGACCTGGCAACGTACAACGCACGAACGCTGAGGGCTGACGAAAAGATTGTGGAGCTGGAAGAAGAAGTGGACAAGTTGCGCTGGGATATCATAGGGTTATCCGAAGTCCGTAGACAGGGCGAGGACAGAATGACCCTCGAATCCGGCAACTTGTTCTACTACCGGGAGGGAGATCAACAATCCCAAGGGGGTGTCGGGTTTATAGTCCAGAAGTCTCTCGTCAACAACGTGATAATGATCGAGAGTGTGTCGAGCAGGGTCGTGTACCTTGTACTTCAAATTACCAACCGGTATTCATTGAAGGTCATACAGGTATACGCACCGACCTCGACACATCCCGACGAAGAGGTTGAGACCATGTATGAGGACATCTCCAAAATCATACATGTCTCGCCAACACATTTCACAGTTGTGATGGGAGACTTCAACGTGAAACTAGGCAAACGTAGCGGTGATGAGTTGAGAGTGGGACAATTCGGATATGGGCAGCGGAACCCAAGAGGGCAACGTCTAGCTGATTTCTTGGAAAGGGAGAGCCTCTTTATGATGAACTCCTTTTTCAAGAAACAGCCACAACGAAAATGGACCTGGATGAGCCCAGATGGTTCCACAAAAAATGAGATCGACTTCATTATGACGACTAAACGGCAAATATTCAGCGATGTCTCTGTGATCAGTAGGGTTAAAACCGGCAGCGATCACCGTATTGTAAGAGGCACGCTAAATCTAAACATTAAGTTCGAAAGATCACGTCTAATGAAGTCCACGCTCCGACCAAATTATGCTCAAATCGAAGATCCCGACAACTTTCAACTCGAACTTCAAAATCGCTTCGAAGCCTTAGATGAATGCGTAACGGCGGATGAAATAAACGACAGGCTGGTGGAAACTGTTCAAGCAGTTGGCAGGGAATTTTATAAGAGCCGACGCCAGAATAGAACCCAAAAGCTCTCCGATCATACTCTGAATCTCATGGCGGTTAGGCGAGATATGCGATTGCAGTCTTCGGTCGACATGACGGTATACAGACGGCTCAATAGACAGATTTCTACTTGTGTGCGACGCGACATACGCTGCTTCAATACTTCGTGTATTGAAGAAGCGATTAAGCGGAATAAAGGCTCGAAAGTGTTCGCAAGAAATCTGTCTCTTGGGCAAAGTCAATTGACCAAACTGAAGACCGACAGTGGTAACGTCGTCTCGTCGAGGGCCGAGATTTTGGAGGAGATTGAGAGGTTCAATGAACAGTTATACACCTCTACGCAAACACGACCTGTCGTTAGCATGGCAAAAGACCCAAGAGCCAAGCTGACCCGACACTTTACCGAAGACATCCCGGAAGTCAGCCTGTATGAGATTAGGATGGCCCTCAAACAACTTAAGAACAACAAGGCACCTGGCGACGACGGAATTACGACTGAGCTTCTGAGAGCGGGTGGAAAACCGGTACTTAAAGTCCTCCAGAAGCTGTTCGACTCCGTCATACTTGACGGTAATACGCCAGAAGCGTGGAGCAGAAGTGTGGTGGTGCTCTTCTTCAAAAAAGGTGACAACACCTTGTTGAAGAACTACAGACCCATCTCACTTCTGAGCCACGTTTATAAGTTGTTTTCGAGGGTAATCACGAATCGTCTCGCACGCAGGTTTGACGACTTCCAGCCACCCGAACAAGCCGGTTTCCGAAAAGGCTATAGTACCGTAGACCACATACATACGCTTCGGCAGATTATACAGAAAACCGAGGAGTATAATCGGCCACTATGTATAGCGTATGTGGACTATGAGAAAGCCTTCGATTCCATCGAGACCTGGGCAGTGCTTCAGTCTCTCCAGCGATGCCGCATGGACTATCGCTATATCGAAGTGTTGAGGTGCATTTACAGCAAAGCCACAATGTCTGTCCGATTACAGGACCAGTGCACAAAACATATCCGGCTACAGAAAGGCGTGAGACAGGGAGATGTTATATCTCCGAAACTGTTCACTGCCGCGCTGGAAGATGTTTTCAAGCTACTGGACTGGAACGGACATGGCATCAATATCAACGGCGAATGCATCACTCACCTTCGGTTTGCCGACGATATAGTCATTGTGGCGGAGTCAATGGAGGACCTCGGTGCTATGCTCAGGGACCTCAGTAGAGTATCCCAACAGGTAGGTTTGAGGATGAATATGGACAAGACGAAGGTCATGTCAAATGTTCATGTCTCACCTATACCGGTTATTGTTGGGAATACCACACTCGAAGTTGTTGACGAATACGTCTACCTGGGTCAAAAGATCCAATTGGGTAGATCCAACTTCGACAAAGAGGTCCAGCGAAGAATCCAACTCGGATGGGCAGCGTTCGGGAAACTACGGCACATCTTGGAGTCCAAAATACCCCAATGCTTGAAGACGAAAGTCTTCAATCAGTGCGTGTTGCCAGTGATGACTTATGGAACTGAGACGTGGTCCTTAACTGTGGGCCTCATAGCAAAGCTCAAAGTCACACAGCGAGCTATGGAGCGAGCTATGCTCGGAGTCTCTTTGCGCGACAGAATCCGTAATGAGGATATTCGCAAAAGAACTAAAGTAGCCGACGTAGCTCGAAGAGTAGCTAAGCTGAAGTGGCAATGGGCAGGCCACATCGCTCGCAGAACTGACAACCGATGGGGAAGAAAGGTTCTCGAGTGGCGACCACGAACCGGAAGACGCAGTGTTGGACGGCCTCCCACTAGATGGACAGATGACCTCACGAAGGTCGCTGGAAACCGCTGGTTGCAGGTTGCGCAGGACCGTTCGTTGTGGAAATCTAGGGGGGAGGCCTATGTCCAGCAGTGGACGTCTTACGGCTGATGATGATGATGATGATGAGTGGATATAGCCTTGACTCTCTCCTTGCCAGAGAAAGCCCCGAGTCCCAACACCGGGAACATTTAGTGTTTATGCTTACGTTCATAGCTGGGCATTAACTCGTTAATCCGTTAATCGTTAATTAACGGATTAACTCGTTAATCCGTTAATCGTTAATTAACGGATTAACTCGTTAATCCGTTAATCGTTAATTAACGAAGTTAACATTTTGATTAACGGATTAACTTTTAAGTTAACTTTTAAAAATGTTAACGGACATGTTAACTTCCGTTAATTATGCAAAAGTCCGTTAATCGTTAATCCAATGCTTACTATTTACCGCATGGCACCTCGGCGCGGCGCAGAAAACAGGTTCAGACAAGTATGACACGAAAAGTGGCGGGTTCCTGCAATTTTGGCAGGATTGAGGCGTCATTTTAGCCTGTGACATAATCGGTTGACGTTATATGAAAACACATATAGTTTTATTATAATAAGTCATATATCCGATAATCTCGAGTTCTTTTTAGCTGAAAATTTGAGCATAGACATAGTCGAATTTGACTGACGTTTACAATTTAGTTGAATATTTCACACATCCCTAGTAAACCAAGTAGATTATAGTAATCCATAGCTAGTGGGGAACTCCCCGATAAATTCAATCATACTTTTTCGATCGTTTATCTGTATTGTAACTTTCTTTTAATAAAATCGGTGGTAGTTCATTTCAACTATCCAAAGAAAACTTAAATAAAATGAATAAATCAACGTATAGGAATTAAGAAATGGAGGCATACAATGAAAATTCCACTATTTGACATCTTACTAATATTATAAATGGCAATTTTTATAATATTGTAATGTTTGTTGTTTCATCACGTCAGAACGTCTGGGAAAGGATTGGGTTGAAATTTGGAAAACAGCCCTCAAACGCTGCAGTTGAACGTCTGCTATCCACGGGTAAAGACATTTTAACACCAAAGCGAGCCTCCCTTTCAGACGAGAACTTCGACATGTTAATGTTCATGAGGGGAAATAGATACCTATGCGCATTATGCCCGACGATTAAATTACACATTCAATTAAATTAAATAAAAAAAATTGGCAGTCATAGAAACTGCCGATAGAAATGAAAACTTATAACTCAGAATTTGATAGCTTACCTTGGAAACTACACGGGTGTAACCGAAGGGTGTGGCCTGGTCATCATGGCATGGCCATCTAGAAAAGCAGCAGCATTTCCTATTGGCTGATGCATTTCTAGATGGCCATGCCATGATTGCCAGGCCACGCCCTTTCAGCATTTCGCATTGGCTGACGCATTTCTAGATGGCCAATAGCCATGGTCCCGAGTTTACCCGAAGATTTCTTATCATACCAGAGCGTGACGCTAGATTTCAATTCACAGTCCACGAAAAATCTGTCTCGGCGCGCCTAAGTTTTCACTTCAATAATAAAATTAAACTCGACAAGTATTTGGTTTTTTCCTAACCTGTTAACTTTCAGAACCTAAACCAACAGGTTTTATAAGTTCACTAACGCAACAATATAAAAATCCAATACGCATATTAACGGATTAACGATTAACGTTAACGTCCGTTAATTCTTACGAAATGTAACGCTTTAACGTTTAACGAAGGTTACTTTTTTTGTAACGGATTAACGATTAACGAAGTTAACTATTTGATTAACGGTGCCCACGTAAGTTACGTTTAACATCATTCGCCTACCCTTTTAAAAAATAAATTTAATTTGAGGCGTTATCTCTTTTCGAGACATGAAATTTGCGAATTCAAGTGATTACGAATTCAAACGTGCCGTCATCTTTGAAAAGTCCTAATAGACAGCCTGACAGATTTCCATATAAATCCGTATAGAAATAAATTCTATTCTATTCCGTATAATTTGAGACCAATGCCAATGATAAAATGTTATGATTTTTTGATTCAGACGTCGTGTTCTCGTATAATTTTTGAGACGCAATCTGTTCGAGATTTTTCAAATTAAATGTTGGAGCACCTATGACAAAAGGACAATGTCCATTTTTGACCCGCCAAAATAGTTGTCGTGCAGACATAGGAGTTATATATAAAAAAATCGGTGATGTTTTGTTGTACTCGTGTGCGAAGTTATATAACTTTCTTACATTGCAAAATAAAATAATTTGCATTTGTTTAAATTAAACTTACCATTTACCAACAAAGCTGACTTGAAAAATATTGCAAGAACGAAATATAAAAAATATCAATTTCTTTCACAATGTCGTTTATTTACTACTTTTACATATTTAAATAACGATATGTATAAATACGGCGACAAAAAAACTATCACAGCTTTTCATAGCAATGTAAACGAGGAAGAAGTTGGCATGCAATTGTGAAACGAAACGTTTTCACCAAATCCAAAATTGGTCAAAGATCAATGTCAAATTCAAATTGACAAATCAAAAAAAAGTAAACAAGCAAAATCAATGGTTTTCTTCTTTCTAAGCGGTGTAATATTTATGCATTATTCACCACAACAAACTCCAATTACCAGATCAAATGTTTCAATGGCGGAATTTATAATGGTTTAAATAATACTGAGAATTATGTGATTCAGTGCTCCTTATTAACTGTGATTAGGCCCTGACCACACATGCTACTTTTTGCAGCAAAATCGCGTGATTTAGCAGCTAACGCGGAAACGCGCGCTTTAGCAGCTGAAGCGGAAACGCGCGATTTAGCTGCAAAAAGAAGCTGCATCGCGATGCAGCGACTGTTTGCGGCTGTTTGCGTCTGTCGCGGCCGCCGAGCAATTGTTCCGTTCAGTGTTGCTAACTTGGATTTTTAAAAAGTGTAGACAGGTTTAAAAATACGTAGAGTAATATTATAATATTATTAAAAACGCATGTTTTGGGAAAGTCGAAAGACGAATTAATCGCATCTCTCCCAAAAGACAAAAGCGCTTCGGACCTTGAATCTGGACTTCAATTCCATAAACAATTTATGGCAGGTGCACAAGTAAATACAGCTGGGTTGGGTGCGAGAAAGAAAAGGGAAGACCGAGACATGGTAAAAACCTTTCTACAACAAGACGAAAATGACAGTTATAAAGTGCACGCTATGAATTTAGAAATGCAAAGTGAGTGGTTAACCATAGGTGAGTTTTGTATCCCATTAGCTCTAAAGTGGCGCACCTTGCTATATGACTGGTCTCCTGCCTTATTAAAATTTTATCTAAATGCTTTTCAAATGACCCTTCCTGACCAGAGTAACTTGGTAAGGTGGGGAAAAGCCTCTGAAAAATGTTGCTATACTTGTGGTGAGGCGATATGTACAGCAAGGCACATATTGGTGGGATGCAAGGTGCTCCTTAATAGGGGTCATTACTCACAGCGCCATGACAGAGTACTTGAAATCATACGTGAAGCCGTAAGCCTTTCGGTAGCTAGAGCCCAAAAGGGATTGACGACAAACAAAAGACAAATTAACTTTGTAAAAGAGGGTTCAACTTCAAACTCCAAGAGCAAGCCTTACTCAATCCTGGGTTTAGCACCTGATTGGACTATTTTAATGGATACGTATGAAAAGCACTATAAAATCCCAGAGGATGTGGGTGTTTCGTCATCCAGACCGGACATTTTCCTTTTTTCTAGGGCTACGAAACGCATAGTCCTGGTAGAACTTACCGTACCGTGGGAAACTAATAATATACCTAAAGACCACGCGATGAAACAAAATAAGTATTACGACCTTCAAAATGAATTAACAAAAAATGGCTATGTAGTTAATTTATATGCTGTAGAAGTAGGAGCGAGAGGTATACCAGCAAAATCTCTCTATAACCTGCTTAAAGACCTTGGATTGTCCAGAAGTGCAGTAAGTTCTATACTAGAACGAGTATCTAAAGCTGCACTAGTAGGATCATATCGGATTTGGCTGGGCAGGGAGAGAAATACGAGTAGTGAAGGTGAGTGTTGACGTACGTCAATATAAGGGGCCCCTTTTAAACCTACAGCCCGAGTCACAAGTCTTGGGGTCTATTCGAGATTTCTCTCTCTGCCACACGATGGACCCGGCACCCGCACGGTGAATCCATGGAATGCTAAGAAGTTCGTCTCAAGTTTATACAACTGCGTACTTTTTTTTGAAGTAGTAAGGTAGTAAATGTAGTGTACCAATGTAGTTAGGTGCAGGGTTTTTAACTTGTCTGTGTAGGATTTACGTCGAAGAGTATATGGCCATATTGTCGCTTTTCTTTGCAGACTTTCAAGTAAATCGATATCTTTTTTGAAGTAGTCCTCACATATGTTTCATAAATTTTAAGAAACATTTCTACAGTTATAGATTGAAAGGAATCAGAATAACGTAAAGAAAATAGTTTGCTTTCTGTACAATTGCAGAAATGTGTTCTTCGCATTTTAAATTTAATATTTTAAAAATCCTTTATTAACAAAACTTAAATACAATGAGAACTACACTACGTTACATACCTAACTAACTACTTACACTAAGCACACCTGAATTATCCATAGACCAATGAAGGACTACAGATAATCAAGATGTTAAAACCCACTACCAATCGGAAGCGTACCCAGCATGCTTGCAATAATAGTCATGCACAAAAGTCATGCCGTCAGGTCTTTTGCCATCGTCACGCCCAAGGCCACTCGTTTCGAGTATGGCTGTTATAATTTAATGTAATTATAACACCGAGGTCTTTTTGCTAATTGATTGAGGATTTACAATTATATAAATTTATAACTTTACGATCATGGACGTACGCTGGAAAATAAATACCACTAAAGTGCATAACAACTTTTAATTTATTCCCGAGAATATTTTTATCCGTGTTAAGAACAGACATTAATAATTGTAGATATACGCTAAAAGCAAAAACACGTAAAGTTGGCCACACTGAATCGAAAGTGTACTTTTGTCAAACTCTAGAGCAACCACAGTATAACAAAAATACCAGTAGGACGACTAGTTTTTTTCATTTGGGAGAAATGCTAACAATGCTATCTACTAGCGATTAGGCCACCGCTTGTAACACTAGCTTTATTGTTATTCTCTCCTGTATACGTGTTTTTTATTTATGGTGTACAATAAAGAGTATCTATCTATCTACTATTCGTAGCTACTTTTGGCTCTACTATATTAAAGCTTTAATTATTATTTAATTATTTATTGAGCAATTTACTGACCCAATAGGGATTTTAACAATTTTTCGGAATTGCTTTTATTTCTTAAAGATTATAGCTTGTTTACTAAAAAAATTATGTTTAAAAATTTGTGTATTTTTGATGAGTATAAATACAATAGTAATGTAATTCAGATTTTTCCCGCTAAAATACTAACGACTGACATGACGTCACTAACCGCAAAACATTGGAAATGATCTATGATTGCATGTCCAGTTTATCTGTTTTCGTAGGTACTTTTACTTGAATACACACAATCAAAATCGTCGTCGCTAAGATCGCTAACTATAATAAAAATGCAGAGAAGTAAAAAACTACTTAAAAAGGGTACTAATTATTGCCTAAAATATAATAGACATACATTCTAACATATGTCCATGACCCTTCTTACATATACTAATACGAAGGCAATGAATTCAAAATGTTATGTAAAAAAGATGTACGAGCTTCAATCAGATTTTAGCAAGCTTTTGACATAATCTACTGATTTTTGCCTTGAACTTTAAATACGCAAAGTGACGGAGCTTGTCTTATTTCCACGGCATGGCATTGCACAACTCAACTGCTTGGAATGCAAAAGATTTGCCGTAGAATGTTTTGCAACGTGCAGAGGGCGCTTGCAGAGACAAATTATAGGTTGATATAAGATAACATGAGTGTACGCTACTGTAGAATGTAAAGCAGTCTTTCAGATATCGTGGTGTGGCAGTGTTAAATATAATACTGTAAAGCAGTGAAAGAAAATTTGTGTATTTTTGATGAGTATAAATACAATAGTAATGTAATTCAGATTTTTCCCGCTAAAATACTAACGACTGACAAATATTCTACCGCCAAGCAGTAGTGTGCAAACATTATTGTGTTCCGGTTTGAAGGGCAATGATTCCAGAGAAATTACAGGGCTTAGAGACATAATATCTTAGATCTCTGGGTGACAAGCGCAGTGCAGTGCTAGGTAATGATTTGGACTATCATGTTCCAATAGCTGCGTGTTACTGTGCTGTTATGTGGCAGGCATGTTGCTTACCATCAGGCACATGGCCTGCTCGTCTCGTCACTCTATGCTATAAAAAAAAAGAAAAAAAAAAAGAAAATGAGCATTCCGAAGAAAGCAAATGGGGAGCCACTTGTACTGTAGGAGAAGAAATTAATAAACAGTTACAAATTAGGTATTTGAAAACTAGCCAAGTCAGATCTTAGTTTTGAACCAATTATCCTGAGAGTAGTTTCATTTATTATGAAAATATTTCAGGATCGCCCATTAAACTTTTCACTCAACCACCCATTTAGATCTCACTTCTTTTGTTGTTCTGTAATAAATTCTATAAGTATTAATATTTAGTTTGATTTTAATTTCATATTTATATTTTTGATGGCATATTGTCGTCCTACTGGGTTTTTCATTATACTGTGACTGAGTCGCTTGCAGCTGCCGCTGCATCACGCTTCCGAAAAACGCGAGTCGCAGCTACATTTTGAAGCGAGATGCAGCAGCTAGACGCCTGTCGCAGCTACTGAAAGTAGCTAGTGTGAACAGGCTGTAACGCGCCACTTCATATGCCGAAGCGTAAACAAACGCACTTAGGTAACCTGACACCCGTTTTCCCGCCAAATTTGTAAACGCGAAGAGCAGCCGGCATAGCTGGGCACCGTTAATCAAATAGTTAACTTCGTTAATCGTTAATCCGTTACAAAAAAAGTTAACTTCGTTAAACGTTAGAGCGTTACATTTCGTAAGAATTAACGGAAGTTAACGTTAATCGTTAATCCGTTAATATGAGTAGGTATTGGATTTTTATATCGTTGCGTTAGTGAACTTATAAAACCTGTTGGTTTAGGTTCTGGAAGTTAACAGGTTAGGAAAAAAACAAATACTTGTAGAGTTAAATTTTATTATTGAAGTGAAAACTTCTTTAGGCGCGCCGAGACAGATTTTTCGTGGGGTGTGAATTGAATTCTAGCGTCACGCTCGGGTATAATAAGAAATCTTCGGGTAAACTCGGGACCATGGCTATTGGCCATCTGGAAATGCGTCAGCCAATGGGAAATGCTGGTGCTTTTCTAGATGGCCATGCCATGATGACCAAGCCACGCCCTCCGGTAAGACCCGTATAGTTTCCAAGGTAAGCTATCAAATTCTGGGTTATAAGTTTTCACTTCAATCAGCAGTTTCTATGACTGCCAATTTTTTTTATTTAATTTAATGTGTAATTTAATCGTTGGGCATAATGCGCATAGGTATCTATTTCCCCTCATGAACAATAACATGTCGAAGTTCTCGTCTGAAAGCGAGGCTCGTTTTGGTGCTAAAATGTTTTTACCCGTGGATAGCAGACGTTCAACTGCAGCGTTTGAGGGCTGTTTTCCAAATTTCAACCCAATCCTTTCCCAGACGTTCTGACGTGATGAAACAACAAACATTACAACATCCAAATATTGCCATTTATAATATTAGTAAGATGTTAAACACTGGAATTTTCATTGTATACCTCCATTTCTTCATTCTTATACATTGATTTGTTCATTTTATTTAACTTTTCTTTGATTAGTTGAAATTAACTACCACCGATTTTATTAAAAGAAAGTTACAATACAGATAAACGATTGAAAAAGTATGATTGAATTTATCGGGGAGTTCCCCACTAGCTATGGATTACTATAATCTACTTGGTTTACTAGGGATGTGTGAAATATTCAACTAAATTGTAAACGTCAGTCAAATTCGAGTATGCCTTTGCTCAAATTTTCAGCCAAAAAGAACTCGAGATGATCGGAAATATGACTTATGATAACAATATTATATTTGTTTTCATATAACGTCAACCGATCATGCCACAGGCAAAAATGACTCCTCAATCCTGCCAAAATTGCAGGAACCCGCCACATATAGTCACACTGCGCCCAGCACTTTTCGTTTCATACTTGTCTGAACCTGTTTTTTGCGCCGCGCCGTTTTAGGTGCCGTGCGGTAAATAGTAAGCATTGGATTAACGATTAACGGACTTCTGCATAATTAACGGAAGTTAACATGTCCGTTAACATGTTTAAAAGTTAATCCGTTAATCAAAATGTTAACTTCGTTAATTAACGATTAACGGATTAACGAGTTAATGCCCAGCTATGGCAGCCGGTGTAGCAAGCGGATATTTTGTATTGTTCTCGTATAGGAAAAATAATAATAAAAATTTCAAAATAACCGTTTAAAAAAACACATGTATATTAATACTATACAGTGCTACTTACACAACACAATATTCACGTATAGCAAAATATACATTGCTACTTATGCCGAAACTTTTGGGGAACGGACAAAGAATAATTTCTACCCTTGAAATACTATAAATGTACTTTGTAGGTACTTAATGCAAACAGACAAACTTGCTTTTATGCATTTGTAGAGTGTGTCGCTGGTAGCTTGCTACGTGTATGTAGTTGAGGCCAATGACCAAATTGCTCCTAATCTGATCATCATCAGTGCTGCTGCAGATACCTTGTTTGTTTTGCATAGGCACAATTTCATTTTTTTGTCAACAACCCATTAAATTATAATTATGTCACACTCAAAGTCTTTCAAAAGATCTGACTTTTTGGATTAGTAGAATTCACCTAGCGCTGAAACCAATATATTTCGGAAAAATACATAGAATGCAAGCAAAATGATACCAAAAAGCAAATATTAGAGCACAAGCGTAATCATAATAATTTATAGTCAATAATAAATATAATAGCCAATCTAACTCTTTGCTCTTTGGAAATAATTAGTAAGTGACAAGCAGTGGTTCAAAAAAACCATACGTCTATTTATTATCTGTCAAAGTCAAACAAAACGTCACCAGTCACAACTCACAACATTGCGAGATCCCAAAACGTAAAACCGCGTAGCACGTATGAAAGCAGTGGCGGAAAGTTAATAAAACATCGCATATTTTTTCAGTTTTCTGACTTATTAAATGTTCAGAACTATTGAGAATTTGAAGACGTTATAGTTGCATTTATCATGTTAGTTTTATGACAAAAATGGGCGACGAAACGAAAGAAGAAAGGCAAGACAACGAGTTAGCCGCATTACAGGTATTTGATTTATTTTTAACTAATTAGAGTATTGTAACATGTTTTCCCTACTTTTATTAATTTTGATCGTAAAATATCTCCACTCTCGTATTTAATATATAGCTAAGTCTGTTACTATTTACCTGGAGGCTCCGCAAAATAAAAATATTTATAGGTAGGTACATACGCTATAAACACCAATAAATTTTCTTGAATTTTATTTTTGAAATAGTAGTAAAAATAATTGAGCTTTTGAGGGTAAAAATTAAGCTGATTGTTAAAAATATAGGGGTAGTTTTTAGTCTTCCAAAATAAAGTGTAGGTACTTCTTGATCATCAAAATTCATCTTATTTTGATAATAAGAACAATACTGTAAATTTCAGCTAATTTTCATCATCACCAGTACAAGCAACTTAGCTTTCTGCTCTTAACCTGACTTCCTTAATATATGCATCTCAATTTCACCCTCCATTGTAAATTTCTTAATTGTTTCTGAATTTCAGTTCTTAGCTTCCCTATATTCTTACCACTTGAGTTATTGTAATAAGTATAAATCTGTACATTAAAATCAAAATTGAACATTATTTCATGACATTTTGTGTCAGTAGACATTTTTTCCCACACACTAAACTAACACAATAATTGGAAACATTACTGTGTTCCGGTTTGAAGGGCAATGATTCCAGAGAAATTACAGGGCTTAGAGACATAATATCTTAGATCTCTGGGTGACGAGCGCAGTGCAGTGCTAGGTAATGATTTGGATTATCATGTTCCAATAGCTGCGTGTTACTGTGCTGTTATGTGGCAGGCATGTTGCTTACCATCAGGCACATGACCTGTTCGTCTCAAAAAAAAAAAAAACATTTGTCTTATATGAAACGTAATTGTAAATACATGTTTGTAATGCACATAAACGTGTGGTAATTCTCCACAAATATCTGTGTTCATAAACATGTATCTTCTCGGTGTGAGGGTCACAATCATGCCACTGTGTTGCTGAACACCAAATGTTTAACAATTAAACATATTCACACACAGTTCACAAACAATAAGCCTAATGTTATTACACAAATATTTGCATTGGGTAAGAATTGAACCCACAACCTATAGCTTCAGTTGGACAGACAAAGCTACAAAGCCTGTCCGATAATATTTATCTATCTGTCCCGTTGGTTTTTAACCCCACACAAGGCATGAGCCCACCAGTGGGCTCACCCTCTTCCTGTTAATTTGATTCTAAATTCTTGTTGATTGAGTCTAAATTTGCTTAACTGGGTTGTTTTCCCGTTCCAGTAAGAAGTTAAGTAAGAGTTTAATATAAAAAACATTAATTTTTCAGGCTATATATGGTGAAGAGCTCATAGATAATCGCATGAACACGGCTTGGAAGATCTGGAGACCGTTAGATCTGATGCTCACTCTCAATCCTCTCCACAATTCGGACATACAAGGGGTCCATTGCTCCGTAACGCTACATTTCAAATGTTGTGCAAGTTATCCTGATAAGTAAGTCATAAGTTATTTTAGAAGCTTGGAAGTAATAAGTGTTTTAAAATCTAATATAAACTGGTTCTCATAACATACATATAAACATTACACAAAATTTAAAAGCAGTATTGAAATTTACAGAATTGGTAAACATTTAAACAGTAAACACAAAATATTTCATTGTAGATAAGAAATAAAATGCTTATGCAAGTTGAAAAATGAGTGATTGCACAATTTTAATTGAACCAACCATGAAAATGTGCTAAAAATTATCTATTCCTAACAATGGCTACATTGAAGCAATAATTCAATGTATTATTTACATTGATTAATTATTTATTTGTAGGCACAACCATATTCGAAAAAGACTCCAACAAAGTCTTGAATAACGACACCAAATTAGCTTTAGAAGATAGCTTACCGGTTTTTTAACAGATATATTTCGAAGAGTGTGCATCTGATCTGCATAATCTAATACCACTTTGGCCTTTTTTCTATCAGACTGCCAGTAGCTCAAAAAAGTGACAATGTTTCACGAGACGAACTTCTTAGCATTCCATGGATTCACCGTGCGATTGCCGGGTCCATCGTGTGGCAGAGAGAGAAATCTCGAATAGACCCCAAGACTTGTGACTCGGGGGTAGGTTTAAAAGGGGCCCCTTTTGGTGACGTAAGTCAACTCTCACCTTCACTACTCGTATTTCTCTCCCTGCCGAGCCAAATCCGATATGATCCTACTAGTGCAGCTTTAGATACTCGTTCTAGTATAGAACTTACTGCACTTCTGGACAAGCCAAGGCATTCCAAAGACTTGAACGAAGAGGTTTGACTTCACTTTTGGGATAAGAATGGGCTATAGAAATAATGTAATGATAAACTATAGAAAATGTTGGATGAGTGGGTATTACCTGGCCCTGATGGTATATAATGTGTACATTATCCTTCTAATATTATAAATGTGTTATAAAAGTTTGGATGTTGGGATAAAAGCAATTCTTGTACCTATATATGTATATAAATATATAATATATTATATAGAATCTGAATCTCGGAAACGGTTCTAACGATTTTCATGAAATTATGTATGCAGGGGGTTTCGGGGACGATAAATCGATCTAACTAGGTTTCATTAAAAAAAAACGCATATCATGCGCGTTTTTAGACAATGAAAAACTGTCACATTTAGACATTAGAATGCGACGGTAAATTTCGCCGCGTGACTTGACAGCATAATTGGCTCAGACGGGAAGTCGGGCGTTCGTGGCGGTCACGAAGTAATAGCTGCGGGTTCGAATCCTCCAGACGGCTTCTCTTTTTTTTTTCAAGTATTCTTTTTTTTTTTAAGAAAATCTAAGAGTATCTAAGTATTTTTAGTATTTAAACTGAGCAAAGCTCGGTGACCCAGGTACTGTATATTTAATTGAATAGCACATAGACCTCTTCGGTTGAATCTTTGGAATGCTAACCATGATAAATTGTCTCATTTTCGAGCTACTAGAAATCCGAAAGAAAAATATGGCATTAAATTATGATCAGAGGCAGTTGCACCTTAATGAAATTTATCCTAAAAAAATCTGAGAAACTGGATAGCAATGTAGTGATAGATAGTTATTCAGACTCTTCTGGTACAAACAGTTCTGTGGCACTGCGCAGGCTATTATGCTGCGTGTTGCTTACCATCATCATTTTTTGTAGTGGTAGGACTCTTGGCAGAGTCCGCCTGGGGGAAGGACCACACCTTTGCCAGTTATTCTACCGCCAAGCAGTAAAGTGCAAACATTACTGTGTTCCGGTTTGAAGAGCAATGTTTCCAGAGAAATTACAGGGCTTAGAGATATAACAACTTAGATATCTGGGTGACGAGCGCAGTGCAGTGCTAGGTAATGATTTGGACACTTCATGTTCCAATAACTGCGTGTCACTGTGCTGTTATGTGGCAGGCATGTTGCTTACCATCAGGCACATGGCCTGATCATCTCGTCACTCAAAAAAAAAATAAAAAAAAGGAGCATGTCATGCTTGTCCCAACACTATATTACAAAAACAACAAACTTATTATTGAGATGATGATGAAGGCTTAATTATGATTGTTATGCATCTAGATTTTCTAGACTAGCTTTTACCCGCGACTTCGTCCGCGCAAATTAGATATTAAGGTAACCAAGATGGCGGCCAAGTGTAAACCTATTCAAGTGAAAAAAGTGGCCTATGCCCTTTCTAGAGATCCAGTCTATCTGTGTACCAAATGTCATTAAAATCGGTCTAGTAGATTTCATGTTTATAACTTTGAAAATGACGGAAGTTTTATACAACCGTCCATCCCTTGTTTCACCCTCTTTGGGGTTTGAATTTCGCAAAACCCCGTCTTAGCGAGCACCTACATGCTCAAAGGAACCTCCATGCAAAATTTCAGATTCTTAGCGTTAGTAGTTTCCGAGATTCCTTGATGAGTGACCTTTCGCTTTTATATATATAGATATACCCTGTGGTTTCACCCCTCAATGTACATAGTCTTTAAGTTTGTTTTTGTTCTTTCAATGTTTTTAGTCTTTTAAGTTATTGCTCTTGGGGTATCAGTTTTTACCAAACCAACTGGTATTTTTTTTTTAATATTAAAAAGTGGCGAGACGAGCAGGACATGTGCCTGATGGTAAGCAACATGCCTGCCACATAACAGCACAGTGACACACAGCTATTGGAACATGAAGAGTCCAAATCATTACCTTGCACTGCACTGCGCTCGTCACCCAGAAATCTAAGATATTATATCTCTAAGCCCAGTAATTTCTCTGGAAACATTGCCGTTCAAACCAGAACACAGTAATGCTTACACATTACTGCTTGTCGGTAGAATTACTGGCAAAGGTGTGGTACTTCCCCCAGGCAGACTCTGCTAAGAGTCCTACCACTACAAAAATTTACCAATATTGTTGCATTCAAACGAGTAAACAGAATCCAGCTTTATGTACATATTAGTTTAGATATTGATTTTTTGATAAAATTTATTAGTATGTTAAACATAGATTTTGTCGATAATCATGTTATAATATTGACATTAGTGATACCACTAAAAGGGCTATTTGATAAGGATACTCAAACTTTCAAAAGCTTTACGTGATTTATTTGTGTTATTATTTAGATTATAAATCATATTGATATTGGATTTGTGTTTCTTTGCTTAATTTTGGTGTACTTATTATGTTCTTAGAAAACTTTTTCTGCCGTGTTGAGCCTTTAGTAGTGGTAGGACTCTTAGCAGAGTCGGCCTGGGGAAGTACCACACCTTTGCCAGTAATTCTACCGCCAAGCAGTAATGTGCAAACATTATTGTGGTTTGAAGGGCAATGTTTCCAGAGAAATTACAGGGCTTAGAGATATAACATCTTAGATCTCTGGGTGACGAGCGCAGTGCAGTGCTAGGTAATGATTTGGACTTTCATGTTCCAATAGCTGCATGTCACTGTGCTGTTATGTGGCAGGCATGTTGCTTACCATCAGGCACATGTCCTGTTCGTATCCTCACTCTTCATTTAAAAAAAAAAAGCCTTTCTTTGTTGGGCAAAATCTTATAGATTCACGTCGTCAACGAGCTAATGTAGAGTCGGAGGGACGGCGGAGCAGTAGCTGAGTAAAGGACTGGGCCGACTTATACGACTTCGCTTACCACCCGACAAATAAAATACACTCAAATATGGGCTTTATGCTATGAACGTTAAGATATAGATTACATTGGCAACATAAATTAGCAGTCTGCTATCAGAGAACGGTCCGCTAATTTGTGTTGCCAATGTAATCTATATCTTAAGTGGCGTACCATAAAGCCCATATTTGAAAGTATTTTATTTGTCGGGTGGGAGCGGAGTCGTATGTGTGGGCGCAGATCTTATTATACGCTTTTTGGAAAAGTAAAATCTTGTGCCTTGGCCGCACTGACATGGGTAATATTGTTATGTATTGTGCAACTTTAATGCTGTTTAATGCTAAAATGCTATGTTATAATATTAATAATTATTAATAAATAAATAAATTATAATAAAATAGTAATGCTTACACATTACTGCGTGGCGGTAGTATAACTGGCAAAGGTGTGGTACTTCCCCAGGCGGACTCTGCCAAGAGTCCTACCACGACTCTTCTACTTTTACTTCTCTCGACTAGACGAGCTTTACTTCACTGTTTAAGCCCAAACAACCCAATGTTCCCACTGCTGGGACTCGGGGCCTTCTCTCGCAAGGAGAGACTCAAGGCCATAATCCACCACGCTGGCCCAGTGCGGTTTGGTGGATGTCACATGACTTCGAAATATTCTAGGTACATGTCGGTTTCCTCACGACGTTTTCCTTTATCGTCTTTATGTTAGAGACATAACGCATATGACTTCAAAAAGACAGAACTAAGATAGTGATGCGCAGATGATTCGAGCCAGGGGTTTTGGATCGGTAGTCACCGTTCTCCCGAGTAGAGTAGCCGTAACTTTGTGTAAAAATGTATTAATTTTCAATTTTCAGACCTCCGTCTCTAGCTATCCACAAGATGCGTGGGCTTTCAATTGAGAACGCGACCAAACTCCTCACGGATCTAGAAACATTGGCCTCTCAGCTCTGCGGAGAAGTTATGATATTCCAGCTTGCTAGCCATGCACAGGTCTGTTTATTATAAATGGTAAAAATGCTAATTTTGCACTATGTCGAATTATTTTACATAACATATGTCGAACACACGAACTCGTAAGATTTTACGAAACTATTTTCCTACTAAAACGTGCTCAAATCGGCTAGAGATTTCACTTAAGGGCGTATCCCGAGCAAATGACCTTGAGTATTTCTTACCTTATCGCACACCGCAAGAAAGAGCAAGAGAGAAACAGTAAGATTTGTCACTGTTTTACGCTCAAATTTTAGAATAAACTCTTTATAAAATCAGATTTTGGTCTTATGAAAAAAATATTTCTACCAAAATGTTCGTAATGGGATCGTCTATCCGTTGGTGTAAGTACAATATCAAAATAATGGAGGTTTTTCGAGGAGATGCATGATAACATTTTACAATTATACAATTATTTAATTTTTTCATGATTTTGTTGTGAGGCGATTATACAATAAGTTCATTAACAAAAAAATAAAACTACCATTTTGAAGCCAAGAAGTTGTAGAAATTTAATGTATTTATTACCAGTTGATATTTGTTTTGGCTAATGAGTAGATAGCTCTGAAAACTGGATAAAAAACTCGTTTTGCTGGGGGACGCACCTTAAAACAAAACGTAATTTGTATCTCTATGTTATGTTATGACTTCATTGCGTCTAATATTATTTCTGTGCTAACAATGAAATCATTGTTACGTTCAATTCACATCCATAGAATCGATAAGGTGGTAATTGGACTAAATAAATAATCAAATTGCACGTTAACTTTTGCTAATAAAGAGAATAAATAAATAACATGACCTCTGATTTATAAATTAGAAAAAAGCACGTACGGTTTTTGATGACTCTATAAATATATCGTACTTACAAATAAATACATTTGAAAAGAATAATTCAACTACGTGACTTCTGAATAGTAAACCCATAGTAGGGTTTGGTAGGGCCACAAATATTATTAGCTTGTGGCGCTCCGCGGTGTTACCCGCGTAGTTCCCGTTGTTTTGTCGGGATAAAAAGTAGCCTATGCGTTCTTCTAGACTATGGGCTCCCACACAAAACTGCGATGCGATGCGACGCCGCATCGGAGGAACTTGCGATGGCGAATTGCTCCGATGCGGCGTCGCATCGCATCGCAGCTTTGTGTGGGAGCTCTAAAATCTATCTGTGTTCCAAATTTCAGCCCGATACGTTCATAAGTTAATAGGTACGTGATTGAGCAGCAAATATCCAAACATCCATACATTGACATTTATATTATTAATAGGATACGAAAATTTAGATGTTAAGAATCATCCAAACATCTAAATCTAAACATCCAAACATGTTGCTCAATCACGTCGAAACGTCCAAACGGATCGGCTTGAGATTTTGATTACAGATATTTTTTTTATTGTCTGAAATAAAACTTAAGCTACTTTATATAATAGGAAAATAACGGGAATGAGAACTGCGCGGGCAAAAGCGAGGGGCGCTGCTAGTATATTTTAAATGTTTATAGGAAGGTTTGTTTGTGCTCGGACGCTCTCTAACTCGTCGCTATGGCTATAAAGCTATAATATAAATATAGTCCATTGAAATGTTAACATATGCTTTACATTTTTTAGAGGATGCAATTTAGTTTTGGAACATGTGTGGGGGGACAATGGAAGCTTAACCCCAAGTTTGTGCGGTTGCCACCCTCGCCCCCCGGCCGCCATATTGGAAAACGTCTTTTTCGATATATCTGTCGAACTACCAACCCGACAAATAAAAACATAAGATCTAATTTGTAGCAAATTAAATTTTCTACGAGTTTGCTTATAAGTATCACTTGTTCCTGAAAATTCAAAAAACTAGATGTTTAAGCAAAAATAACACATGTCCTAAAGGTAAAATTGCGTCCTCTAAAAAATGGAATATTAGGTCCTTAACTTGTAGGTAATAACATTTCAATGGACTAGAGGTAATATGCGTTATGTGACTGAAGCTATTTATTTTTGTTTTCAGCAATTTCTCCATGACCACAACAAACCGACGCTCTCGTTTTACGAACAAATGTTGCAGCAGAAGAATGATATGGAAAAATTGAAACTACACGACATCGAGGTCAAAGAAAATGAAGAGGTATTTAAATTTCAATCTTATTCTTCTAATCTTAAGACACATTAAATATATGAAACTTGCAGCACTGTGACATGCTTTGCTGTGGCACATTATCAATGTCAAATAAATCATTTAGTCGTGCTACGAAGACGTCTGGATGGGGCAATCGTGAGGTCGAGACCCCGGAAACGAGCTCCCAAGCTGTGAACACGACTATGTTAGCAGTTTGGGAGCGTGGTAGGTAGTAGATAGATACTACTTCCCTATGTATACTTACTACGTACATAGTATCTATCTACCTACTAGCTTTTTGACTTGACTGGGCACCGGCTTCAAATAGATGACTGAGTAGCGTTTATAATAATCATATTAACTTATTTTTCGCTTTTGAGTGCCTATTTGTGGTTTTGAAGTCAGTTTAATTTTTGTATAAAAAGAGTTTATTAGTTTTATTTTTGAAGTGAAAACTTCTTTAGGCGCTCCTAGACAGATTTTTCGTGGGCTGTGAATTGAATTCATTCGTCATGCTCGGGTATGATAAGAAAGCTTCGGGTAAACTCGGGACCATGGCTATTGGCCATCTAGAAATACGTCAGCCAATGGAACATGCTGAAAGGGCGTGGACAGGCCATCATGGCATGGTCATCTAGAAACGCATCAGCCAATGGGAAATGCTGACGGATTTCTAGATGGCCATGCCAAGATGGCGAGGCCACGCCCTCCGTTTACACCCGTGTAGTTTCCAAAGTGAGCTAAGTATCAAATTCTGAGTTATAAGTTTTCACTTCTATCGGCAGTTTCTATGACTGCCAATTTTTTTACCATTATTCATTTTCTAATTCTTAGTTTGATTACCCTATCTTCAAAAGATTATTTATATATGTTCACATTTTACCCGCGTAATTGCCGATCCCATGATTTCCCTGAGACCAAAAAGTAACCAATAGATGTGTTTGTTATGCCTGACTATTCTTTATTAATATACTAAATTTAATACAGTTGTTTTTGCTTGAAAGAATAACAAACATCTATCCATTTTGGCAAAGTTTCGCATTTTAATAATACTAGTAGGATTTATGTGAAGCCTTAAAAATAAGTAAAAATTATTTGTGTATATTTGAATTTGATAAAGTGTTTAGTTTATATAAACACTAGCGGCCCGTTCCGGCTTCGCTCGGATCATAACCTAGACACTGTCTGCAGCGCCATCTTCCGGCCTTATTTGTGAATCTAAACCATCCTCGAATCCACTTGTACACACACAAAAGTCATTCAAATCGGTTCCGCCGTTCAGGAGGAGTTCATTGTCATATGATTAAATTACTAAAATGGTTATTAAAAAATAGGGGTTGGTGATAAGAGGGTAAACATTTAGGGTTGTATGTATTTTTTAATGCCACATAATAAAAAATAAAAACAAAAAAATTTAACCAAAAATTGAAAAAAAAAATTGGGGGTGAACAACCCTCATCACTTAGGGATATGAAAAATACATAGTAGCCGATTCTCAAACCTACTGAATATGCATATAAAATTTGGTAAAAATCAGTAAAGCCGTTTTGGAGGAGTAAGGTAACTAACACTGTGACACGGGAATTTTATATGATTTAATTGTCTGCAATGATAAAAAATATCTGGTTTTAAATATTTACTGTGATAACTCGATAAAAATTGACTGTTTGTAAATAAACAAAAGCAGCCTTATTTAAATGCTAATAAAAACGAGAAAAATAAATCGGCAGACATAGGGACTGTAGATAGAAGTGAAATAAACGTAATGTTGCATAATACGTCACTTGTATAGCTACAAATGAAGAGGAACAGAAAAAACAAATGCATCACAGTTTTAAAAGCACAAAAGCATGAGTAAATAGCGGTATAAATTTGAAATTGGAATTCCTAACCAAGTAGGAGATATTTGAGATCAAAGTGGCCAGTACGACAAAACACCAATTTTAAACGTAAGGGCCTAACATAATGCTATTACGCATGTCGCGAACTCACTAGATTTCACTCATCCAAATAGTGTCTTAAGGTACAAGTTCGCGCCGCGACCGCGACGCGAGACCGCGACCGGAGACCAAGACAGGCACTTGACACTATGGAATTGTATGGGCGCCAGTTCGCGCCGCGACCGCGACCTGTCTCGGTCTCCTGTCGCGGTCTCAGCGCGAACTGGCGTCCATACAATTCCATAGTGTCAAGTGCCTGTCGCGGTCTCCGGTCTCGGTCTCCTGTCGCGGTCTCGTGTCGCGGTCTCAGCGCGAACTTGTACCTTGTACTTGTACTTGAACTTGTTGTGTGGCAGGAGACCGAGACCGGAAACCGCGATAGGCCCTTGACATTATGAAATGGTATGGGCGCCAGTTTTTCAGTCGGTTTTTTTTTATCTGTTACATTGCGGAGAGTGCGCGACTGATCTGCATAACTTAATACCATCTTAGCCCTTTTTCTATCGGACTGCTCGTAGCTCGAGAAATCGACATCGTTTCATGGTTGATGTTCCAAAGACACGAACAAAGAGGTGTGACTCTACTTTTGTGATAAGAACGTCTCAGCTGTGAAATGAGCTACCAGAGTGGATTTTCCCCGATAGTTATAATCTTGGTGTCTTCAAGTCGAGAGTGAATCGGTTTCTAGGTCTAGGTAAGCACGCTTCATCGTATGCCGCATCGTCGCTTAACATCAGGCGAGATGGCGGTCAAGTGTAAACCTATTCAAGTTAAAAAAAAAAAAAATTGGCAGTCATAGGAACTGCCGATAGAAGTGAAAACTTATAACTCAGAATTTGATAGCTTACTTTGGAAACTACACGTGTGTAACCGGAGGGCGTGGCCTGGGCATCATGGCATGGCCATCTCGAAATGCGTCAGTATTTCCTATTGGCTGATGCATTTCTAGATGGCCATGGCATGATGCCGAGGCCACGCCCTTTCAGCATTTCCCATTGGCTGACGCATTTCTAAATGGCCAATAGCCATGGTCCCGAGTTTACCCGAAGATTTCTTATCATATCCGAGAGTGACGCTACAATCCAATTCACAGCCCACGAAATATCTGTCTAGGCGCGCCTAAAGAAGTTTTCACTTCAAAAAGTGCGACCGCGACCGCGACGCGTCGGTCTCCTGTCGCGGTCTCTGCGCGAACTGGCGCCCATACAATAGGCTTGTGTACTAAATTTTAAAAACTGGTTTATAATATAGCTTAATGTTTATATTATTCCGAAACATCTATATTTTTGAAAAAAACTTACATTTACAATGTGTATTTTGCATTTTTAAAAATGCAAAACTTGCAGCGCGAACTTGCACCTAAACGCGCACGTCTCGCTTCGCTACTCCGTCGCCCCGACGCTACGCCGTCACATTAGCGTGTCGGTGACGCGAAGCCATAAGATTGCCCCCTAACAAAAACTCAAGTCAGCTTAAGAATTTTCACTTCAAAAATATGTTTAAGTAATCTCTGATACGAATGAAAACTAGTTACGAGTACACAATCAACAAAACTCATGTTCCCACTGCTTGGGACACGGGACTGTATATCACAAAGAGGGAATGAGGGCTATAATCCACCACACTAGCCTAATGCGGGTTGGTGATTGACGTGTGTCATTGAGACATGCCGGTTTCCCCAGGATGTTATCCTTCGCCGTTAAAGTCAAGCGTCATAACAAATGTGTAAATCTTGATTTAAATAAAAATTGGCCAAACCTTTTCGTAGTATGTACCTAGTACGCAAACATGAAAGCTCGATATTTTTATAAGATACTAGCGGCCCATTCCAGCTTTGCTCGGATATTGTCATATAACTAGTCGGGGCAGACATAAAACTAGCCTGAAATAGAAAAAAATCCGGGGAGCGTTTTTTTTTTTAAGTCGAGGAGGGTTGTTGGAAGTAGGGTAGACCGGAGTCAAAAGTAACAGGGGGCAATTTTAACACTGAACATAACTACGAAACCAATCGTTCTATTTGTGCATGTGTGCGTGTACTAAACACTCGTAATGTCTTCGGCTCATTGGCTGTAACGCGTGTGCTGCCGCGGTGAACCATCGCTTGTTGTACGCCATTTTATTTTCCGGACACTCAAGGTAAGATTTTTTGTAATTTTCGAAGTCAGATTTATGGTTTTCTGAGCTTCATTTCTTATATCCAAATTGAAAAGTAGGTTCCAAAGACATAAAAGTTAGTGTTGTCTATCTAATATCTGTGTGTATTAGCTTATTTTAGAAGATATTATAACATTTTTTTTCGTAAACCACCTACCGGTGTAATTGTAACACATTTTTGGGGGGTGGTTGTAACGTTACTATTGACCTCGTGTAACAATTGTCCCCGAATAAAATTACTTAACTATTTTAATCCTAATAATAGTTTGTAGAATAATATTCAATAATATAAGTAAATAGTTCTGGAATAATTTACTAGAGGGCACTTTATCAGATCACTGAATAAATGCTAACAAAAAACATTGTATACCTACTGCAATATATTAGGTACTTTACTTAGAATCAAATCAAAATCAGTTTGTCAGAATATTGTCACAAATGTGTTGTTACAAATAAAACGTTAAACGTAAAGTACTTAATGATATTTTTATAGGAAAAAAATGTCAGCATATACATTGTGAAAGTAACAAAAACCTCTTTTCTTTTTAGATGCCCATAAACAGACCAAGAAAGACCGATCGTGGCAATAAAGATCTCTTTTTATATCAACAAGCCTATGAAGAAGTATGTAAAGGGAGCTCAATCCAAAGAAAACAGAAACAGATAGTGAAAGTGGAGACGAAGAATGATTTTGTATTGACTGTCTGTCTGGAGGCTTTTTCCAATAGCAAAAACTACGAAACTGTACTCCACAGATAGGTTTTAGTTATATGTTCCATAATTGTGATTCTGATGATTCAGATTAAACCAATTATTTTTTTGAGACTGTCATGGTCTAATCTAACACGTAATATTGCTCGTAATTATTAAGTAAGCATTTGTTGATTGTTGTGCCAAATGCCAAGATAAAAGACTTTTTGAATGTTATATTTTTTTTTATGTTAACTAAAATTTTTGTCATAAATCTTAGAATAGAAGTGGGAATAACGAATTGTTACCGATATAAATACATTTTATTAATATAAATACCTGGCTACACGCAATCAAGGTGGGGCGTATAGCCAGATCGTTACTAGTAAATACCTACCTTAGTGAAAAAAAATAATAGGATGACTTAAATTTACTAAGTTCCTTAAAATAATTTTGTTTAAGTCCGTGGGCTGACGACGCTGACGTATTACTTTTTGCAATCTTAATCGGTGGCAATAGTAACACGGAGGTAGTTGTAACAGACGCCATTCCATACAATTGGAGAACATGATTTTGAGTACAAAAACATGCATATTTTTAAAATGTTTAAATCATAGGTGTAATAATATTGGTTCAGTAAGAAACTGTTTAATTTTGGACGTGAAATAAGCCTTGTTTAAATTTTTTGCAACAGTTGATGTTTTATGTTGCTGTTTAATTGTATCTTTAATATTGTTACTATTCCTTATCTCAGCTAACTAAGACTGAAATGAGGAACCAATTTATAATTAAAGATTTTATATTTTCTTAATATTCACTGAGTTTTATTGTCTTAAAATTGTGTTACTTTTGCCTCGGGGTAGGCGGCAATTGTAACACCTTCCCTTTTCTCGTGTAACCTGTTATAACTCGATGATAATAAGACGCATCATACGGTTCTTTAATAGCTAGATATATTTCCAATTGCTGTGCACAAGCACATTTATAATATGGTATAACCATTGTCTGGAATAAGGTCTTAAAAAATAATTGTTACATTTGCCTCCGGTCTACCCTATAAATCTCGATATTCTAACTAATCTCGGTAGAGGGTTCGCCGCCATCTTGTTTTAAAGTTTTTGTGAAATAATTCGTTAGTTTTCAACTTTAGAGCAAAAATAATGGTAACCAAAGATTAAAAAATTACGATTTTTTTGATAAACTTGATAGTATAACTCTGCAAATATTGATCCTAGCGTAAATTTATATTGACCAAACTTGTGAGAAATTAAATTTCCAACAACTTTGGTTACCATCATTTTAGCTCTGAAGTTGAAAATTAATGAGTTATTTCACAAAAACTTTAAAACAAGATGGCGGCGAACCCTCTAGCGGGATTAGTTAGAAAATCGAGATTTATACTTCCAACAACCCTCCCCGACGTTTAAAAAAATAAAATCGCTCCCCGGATTTTTTTCTATTTCAATGTCTGCCCCGACTGGACTAATATAAATACTAATCTATTGATCGAAATGTCACTCAATTGTTTTGCCTTCCCGAAACCTCTCCGCTAACACTTGAACTTTATGGTTTGGTAGTAAAGTTCAATTTGACTTTGAGTATTATTACGAATCGTTTGTGTGGAAGTATAGAAGAGTGTTGTATTTAGAGTTTAGGCTATTTAAAAAAAAATCCCTGCTTAAGAACCATCCTTGTACTTCAAGAAATATTAAAAAAAAAATGGATTTGCGAAATCGTCTCAGCTGTTCTCGAGATCTGCACTTAGCAACACATTCAACGATTCATTTTTATTAAAATAGTTTAAGAACATATCGTAACAGAAAAATAATATGATATAAAACTATAACGAACCGATAACATTTTTTAAGGTTAAGGAAGAAAATTAGATACCTATATTTTTTGTTTTCTGGATCACAAAAGATAACAGTAAAAGTTGGGGAAAAAATTGTGAAATCCTTTTAGTTTTCTGGGTTAGAAATGGCAAAACATAAATTGAAAAACGACTGGTACTTACCGCAAGTAGTGCGTAGATATAAACTCTGTGGTGTAGATTGTAACTTCATTCTGACCAGGGTTGGAAAAAAAACAGTTTTTTTTAATTTTATAAAACAAACAGTTCAAAATGTTTTAAACAAGTGTTTTTTTTGTTCATTTTAGTTTTGTGCATTCATTTCATTTCTAATAGACGTCATATTTATTCATTTATAGGTTTAAAGGCTAGGTACTTTCAAATTTGCAAAATGGTTATTGATTACACAGTTGTTTTATGTTGCGAGTTGCGAGCATACCTATATCTAATCTGTACTAAACGGTTTAGATGCACCTGTGTCTTCTAACTAACTAATGTTCATTTTTAACAGGGGAAACCCATTGCTATAGTTACCGTTTTTAAGAGTTCAATGGGGAAACTCCAATATTTCTATTTTAAAACGGGAAATACCCTACTAGGCCATTGAATTACTTTCTTTCGACGGTCGACATTAGGGACTTTCCTAGCAGGACCAACGGGGAATTACCTATTAGTTCTTGAGGTATACCTACATTGAAGTGTCTTTCTTTGTAATGTTTCTTTTCAAAAACTCATAATTCCTTTTGTGAGTAGGTATAAAAAAATAAAATAAATAGCATAGACTCAACTGGTTTTAAGTCAATCTATTTCGAGCCCTAAATATTAATTTATTTTCATTCAAAAAGTAAGGGGTTTTAAACATTGTTTTTTTCTTTATGTTTTAAACACTGTTTAATATTTGTTTTAATCTAGGTTTTTAAACATGTGATTAAAAACACTGTTTAAATTCAAACTGTTGTAAACACTGTTTTAAACATGTGTTTTAAAACAACTTGTTTTAATCATGCCAACCCTGATTCTGACGCAACATAAGAAAATATAATTGAAACTATTTTAGGCTTATGCAGAAACAAGATGCTTTTTTGCAACAAGATGCTTTTTTTGCAACAAGATGCTTTTTTTGCAACAAGATGTTTTTTTGCAACAAGATGCTTTTTAAGCAACAATATGTTTTTTTTGCAACAAGATGCTTTTTTTGCAACAAGATGCTTTTTTGCAACAAGATGCTTTTTATTGCAACAAGATGCTTTTTTTGCAACAAGATGCTTTTTATTGCAACAAGATGCTTTTTTTGCAACAAGGTGCTTTTTTTAGTATAGAGTAAAGGGACGAACAGGACATGTTCCTGATGGTAAGTGCTAGAATAATTGACAAATGTAGGGCTATTTACGACTTACCGAGACCCTTAGTTTGACCCGTCAATCTATCGCACTCCACCTTACCGCATCGTCACTTTATATCACACTAGCCTTTACCCACGACTTCCTCTCAGCGAAATAAATATTAAATTTTAAGGTAACTCTGGTAGTATTTTTTTTTTTTCAAAACAAATGTATGTTTACTAATAAAAACTTATATTAAAACATTTTTGTAAAGATAAAGATAAAAGATATTTTATTTGTTCCAAACAAGAGTAAATAAATTTTATGCAATTTTATCATTGTTGCTTCAGTTGTTTAGGTGTGAAAGCGAACACACATTGTATGGATTGCTTCATGGCAAGTGTATCATGGTCATACAAACACAAAAACATACAAATTTTTTTAAGAATGCCCCATACATAGAACTGAAACTCATCAAACCCCTACGTGTGGGTTGTCTATGGATAGGTCTTCAAAAATGATGTTAAGGTTTCTAATATAATTTTTTGCCGAACTGAATAATTTGCGCGAGAGACATTTCCAAAGCGCTAAAATGTGTTTGGTTTGAACTCGATCTAGTAAGCATTTTTTTTTAAGACGTCAAAAATACACTATTATGAAAACATCGGTCAAAGTTACAACGAACTACAATAACTTATGTATTATGCTACTGGCTGCTACGGAACCCTTCAAGGGCGAGTCCGACTCGCACTTGGCCGCTTTTATTCTACTTTATCCCCATAAAGTTCGAATTTTCAAAATTTTATGCATTTATCTTCAATAATGACGAACTTCCAAATAAACTTTCATCCCCCATTTCAACAATGTTTCCAAGATAACAATGTAGCCTATTATGTCCTTTCTTGGGATCTATTCTATCGTATGTACCAAATTTCATCAAAATCGGTTCAGTGGTTTAGGTAGTACAGCTAGACAGGCAGACAGACACAGTTACTTTCGCATTTGTAATATTAGTATGGATTATTAAAACTACGAGATGGTGGTCTAGCGATCTTTGATTTTTTTTAATTTTTTTTTTTAAATAAAGAGTGACGAGACGAGCAGGACATATGCCTGATGGTAAGCAACATGCCTGCCACATAACAGCACAGTGACATGCAGCTGTTGGAACATGAAGAGCCCAAATCATTACCTAGCACCGCACTGCGCTCGTCACCCAGAGATCTAAGTTGTTATATCTCTAAACCCTGTAATTTCTCTGGAAACATTGCCCTTCAGACCGGAACACAGTAATGTTTGCACATTACTGCTTGGCGGTAGAATAATTGACAAAGGAATTAAAAAAAGTAATACATAGTGATTCCACGTATTACTTTACTTACTTAAAAACTACGTATACTTACGTAAAAGTAATACATAGACGTTCCTTTCGAGTTCGCCAGTTTTATCTGCGTAATCTTATTAATATGTGATAATACATGTTTACATTAGTTAACAACACTGATTTGGTTTTATTAGTCGAATTGTGATGTATAAGGTAATGAGTCGCGTTTCTCAAAGTCTGTCTGGTTCTGTCTACGCTGTGAGAACAACGTCAGGATGGTTCGTAACTATGCATCTATAGATCTATACATATAAATAACTTTGAAGTGTCTATAGTGCATAATTAAAACGCATATACATATTTTTAATTCTTCTTGTTCTAGTATAAGTAGCTTATATCTCTGGAATATAATTTTACAGGTAACAGTGGCATTAAATAAATAAATATTTACGAAGGTACTAACAGCGGCCGCGGTGTTGCGTAATTGTCGTTCTCGTTGTTTTATTGCGATAAAAATGTAGCCTATGTACTGTTCTAGATAATAATATAACTGTGTTTCAAATTTTTAATCCCACCGTTCAGCCGTTCCGACGTGATCGAGAAATAAACATCGGAATTTTGACATGTATAATATTAGCAGGGATAGTAGAGCCACGTGGTTTCACCAGCATAGTTTACGATCTCGTTCTTATCCCGGCATCAATATTAACCTATGTGTTATTTCGACTATAAACACGGTTTATAGTCTGGTTTATAGTATAGTGTAGTGGTAGGACTTTTAGCAGAGTCCGCCTGGGGAAGTACCACACCTTTGTCAATTATTCTACCGCCAAGCAGTAATGTGCAAACATTACTGTGTTCCGGTCTGAAGGGCAATGTTTCCAGAGAAATTACAGGGCTTAGAGATATAACAACTTAGATCTCTGGGTGACGAGCGCAGTGCGGTGCTAGGTAATGATTTGGGCTCTTCATGTTCCAATAGCTGCGTGTCACTGTGCTGTTATGTGGCAGGCATGTTGCTTACCATCAGGCATATGACCTGCTCGTCTCGTCACTCTTTATTTAAAATAAAATAAAAAATTCATCCCGATCCATTTATATATGTAACGACGTCATTGACCAATAAACATACAATATTGATATTTAAAATTTCAATAGGATTCATACCCGGTTCAATCCCTACAGGGATACATGGAAACAAATAAACATCACCTTTCGGGTCTCTAATATACTAGCTGTACACCCCGGCTTCGCCTATTCTGCACATAGAATATAGCCTACAGCACTCAGGAATTACGTACATATCCAACGGCGAACGAATGTTTGTAATCGGTCCAGTAGGTCCGTGTTAAAACAAATAAACTTCAGGTTTATAATGTTAGTAGTATATAGTAGTGTGAATGTTTCTTGCTACAGCGTCAGAAGATCAAAGAAGAAATCCAGCGTCGGCAGGAGTTGCTTCGTGAGGCGAGCAAGCTGCGCACGCACCGGTCGAGCCTCAGTCATGACAGCAGCGTGGACGGGCAGGGGGACCAACAGGAGTTGTTGTAGTCAGTATTACATGAACAGCAGTATTATATGAACAACAGTATTACACGAACAACAGTATTACATGAACAGCATTATTACACGAACAGCGGTATTACATGAACAGCAGTATTACGTGAACAGCAGTATTACATGAACAGCAGTATTACATGAACAGCAGTATTACATGAACAGCATTATTACACGAACAGCAGTATTACATGAACAGCAGTATAACATGAACATCAGTAGGCGGGCAGAGGGGCCAACAGGAGTTGTTGTAGTCAGTATTACGTGAACAGCAGTATTACATGAACAACAGTATTACATGAACAGCAGTATTACATGAACAGCATTATTACACGAACACAAGTATTACATGAACAGCACTATTACATGAACAGCAGTATTACGTGAACAGCAGCGTAAACGGGCAGGGGGACTAACAGAAGTTGTTGTAGTCAGTATTTAATTATCGGAACTATGTATGTTAAAGTTTTTAGATAACCTAACACATGGCATTCGTACTTTTTTTTATTAAATTCTGATAATGTAAACTTAGCTTCCCCTGTAGAGTCAACTGTCAACCTATAGAATCTTCACTGCTGGGGTACGGGTCTCCCCCGAATCAAGTAGAGAGGTTTTAGGCCATAGTCTGGCTAACGAGTTGGGAGACTTCATTTGTCTAGAATTAAATCTCCTGCGACAATCCGAGTAATAAAACTCCGCTTTGTTGGATAGTAGACCAAGAGCCCATGCACCCCAGACCTTCGTTATTTTATAAAAGCTGAACGTTTGTCAGAGTATGCTCCCAACACAGTTAAGAACGATGGCCCATGATGAAGTTTGGATCATCCTGGCTTTGGCAGATAAACGGTACTAAAGGTGTACCGATCTAAATTTGTCAAATTATAAAGTCTGATATTTTGGTAATACCTTCAGAATATTATTAAAAATTACACCAATAATTGCTAGACACTTAACATCGTGGTAAGCACTTGCCAGACACCCATGTTGTGTTAATGTTCATGCAATTGTAATTCTACTTGCGCCATAATATGCGCGCTTATTTTTAAACAAAATATTTGGGTAACAATTAGCAGCCTAATTATCATAAGCAGCCCACTAAAAGTTCCCACTGCTGGGACTTGGGGCCTTAGTACCATTTATTTGCCAAAGCCAGGATGACCCAAACTTCATAATGGTCCATCGTTCTTACCTGTGTTAGGAGCATGCGCTGACAAGTTTTCAGCATTTATAAAATAACGAAGGTCTGGGGTTCACGGGCTCTTGTTCTATAGGGTTAGTATACCGGTCGATATAAAACGTATAAGGTAATTAATTGTTCCTTCAGCTATAAGGATGATTCTATGACGCCGACCCGTAAACCGGCCCGCAACCGCGTCGTAGCGTGCACGTGTGACAGCAAGGGAGTGCAAGTTCTGAGAGTCACTCAGAAGAACAACAAGAAGGTCTTCATTGGAAACTGTTTGGGTATGTACGTTGTTTAATTGTCACTTTAATGTCTATGTTTTTATTTAAAACTATATAATTACTAGCGGCCCATTCCGGCTGCGCTCGGATATTGTCATTTAAAGACTATTAATCGAAATAAAAACTATCCTATCTCTCAAGTTGGACCAGACTGCTCACGGTGTGCCAATTTAATTTAAAATCGGTTAAGTAGTTTAGGAATCCATCGCGGACAAACATCGTGACAGGAGATTTATATATATTAAGATTATATCAGCTATCTGGCCGCCATAGTACAAGCTTTGCTTAGTTTGGGGTCAGATGGTGTTGTGTGTGAATTGTCCACCAATATTTATTTATTTATACATCGGAACATAATTATACAATGGAACACATAGAAAATAGCCACAATTGTCCTAAGCAGATCAATATCCCTAAGCGTGTGAATATAGAAAACAAAATAATTAATGAAGTAAAATCACAAAATAATGGAAAAAGATTATAGACAATTTAAATATTAATGTCTACTTTAATTAATTTAAAATTTAAAATTATTTACATTTTATTTAATTTTTAGAGTCATTGCATTTCTGTCAGTTTTATGTGGGCCCATGAATCATTATACCATCACCATCAACAGCCCACTAAACGTTCCCACTGCTGGGACTCGGGACCTTCCGGGCGGGACTTTTCGGGGCATTCCGAATCATTATAAGTAGCCGAATAAAAGTGCCCACTGCTAGGACTTAAGGTCTAGAATTATGGTCTTGACTAGGCCCCGCTATCGCAAGGAGAGAATCAAGACCATAATCCACCACGCACTAGCACAGTGCGGTTTGGTGTATCATGCACGACCTCGAAGGATACTAGGATTATGACGGTTTCCTCTCGATGTCATTCAACGTATTTAAGTTAGCGAAATGTCGTTCGAATATATCTTGTAGTGGTGCGTGTGGGGTTCAAACCAGGGGTCGGAGCCCCTGGTTTGATCGACAATCGCCGTTCTCCCGATTAGACCAGCAGTAACTTATGAATCATGTACATATGTACAAGCTCTGCTTACTTAGTTTGGGGTCAGATGGTGTTGTGTGTAAAACGTCCACCAATATTTGTATTGATTTATGCTTGCTAAATTTATAATTTTGTTCTCAGGCCACTCGATAACCGGCTCAACGACATACCTAGCCATCGACGAAGACACTGGCGAGCGTATCATCACCAAAAAATGGGTCATCCCACCAGCGACAGACTTCCAAACGCGCAACAAACAACTGACCAACCTCCACAGTGACCTGAAAACCTTGAGCAGACTATCCCACCCCTCAAACATACCCTACACAGCTTTAGAACTATGCAAAGAAACGAATAAGAAAAGCGTGAAACAATGCGTGTATATATTTCGAAGTTTTGTCCTCGGCAGCTCGCTAAAATATATCAGAAATAGATTGAATCTCATTGGGGATCCATATGAATCTCTGAGGTTGCTTCGACATGTGGGATTGGGAGTTTTGGGGGCGTTAAAAGAGTTACACAGTGAAGGGTTAGTGCATAGAGATGTTAGAAGTGAGAACGTGTATTTGGATGACTGGGGTGGGGTGAAACTGGTGGGTGCTTCGATCGACATGCGGGTCAGTGAAATCGTGGAGGGGGATAATTATTGTGACAGGTAAGGGGAAAGTCAAATTATTTAATACTAATAGCACCCCGCGACTTTAGTCGCGTAGTTCCCAAATCGACGGTCAACACGCTGGCTAAGTGTTGTGTATTTTTATATTACGAGAAGCTACGGAACGTGTAGTGAAATAGCTGGCTAGAAGCGTACTTACTTATTGTGAATAGAAAGGGTGGCGCTCGTTGCGCTCGCTAATGCAAACATATATAACACTAAGTAAACGACGCCTAATTGGCTACTTTTTAATGCAACATAATAACATAAACGAGAACTACGTGGGTAAAACCGGGGGGTGCGGTTAGTTTTTTAAAGAAATGTGCGCATGATGTAATGTTTCTTTTTCTGACATGTGACATGGCCTTTATAAATAAAAAAAGAACTTGATGACTACAAAAAAAAATGTCTGTTAGATTATTCATGTATTTATTTCCTTTCTTAAGCCTAAGTTTTTACAATAATGATATATAAAAGAACATAAAAACATTATAAACCTTAGATTTTTATTATCATAAAGTATTGTACAAGTATTTTTTTATTTTGTTTCACAAATAACAAGTTGCAGTGCTTATAAATTTTGAGTGACGTCACTTCATTGTACGGTATTTACGAAGACGTGACGTCACAACCCCCCCACTCCGAAAGTTTGATGACCTTTATCGATTATTAATAATTTGATGAAACTAAAAATACGTGTCCCATATTGTACCAAAATCTACCGGTCGAACTAATCTATATATATAAAAGCGAAAGGTCACTCACCAAGGAATCTCAGAAACTACAAATGCTAGGAATCGGAAATATGTATGGGTGTCCCTTTTAGCACGTAGGCGCGCACTAAGACGGGGTTTGCGAAATTCAACCCCTAAGAGAGTGAAACAAGGGATAAACGGTTGTATGAAAATTCGTGATTTTCAAAGTTATCAAATTTTGTCTAGATACTTGATACGAAACAGTTAAATGTTTGTTTTATCAATTTTGTGATTTCGAACTGTATGGGGCGAAATTGGGGTTGAAATGGGGGATGAATGTCAATATGAAAGTTCCCAACCGTTGAAGATAAAACCACGAAACTCTGTATATAGACACTTGACACGAAGCAAAGTAATGTTTGTTCTAACAATTTTTAGGGTTCCGTAAAACGTAAAAACGGAACCCTTATAGATTCGTCATGTCTGTCTGTCTGTCTGTCTGTCTGTCTGTCTGTCTGTCTGTCTGTCTGTCCGTCCGTATGTCACAGCCACTTTTTGCCGAAACTATGAGAACTACACTGTTGAAACTTGGTAAGTAGATGTATTCTGTGAACCGCATTAAGATTTTTACAAAAGTTAAAAAAAAAAAACAAAAATTAGGGGTGCCCCCCATACTGAGATCTGAAACTCAAAAATTTTTTTTTCATCATACCTACACTTGTGGGATGTATATCGATAGGTCTTCAAAAATGATGTTGAGGTTTTTAAAATCATTTTCGTCTACACTGAATAATTTGCGCGAGAGACACTTCCAAAGTGGTAAAATGTGTGTCCCCCCCCCCCTCTAACTTCTAAAGTAAGAGAATGAAAAATCTAAAACAAATATATGATGTACATTACCATGTAAACTACCAACGAAAATTAGTTTGAACTCGATCTAATGAGTAGTTTTTTTTTAGTACGTCATAAATACACTATTATTGAAACTTCGATCAAAGTTACAACGAACTACAAGAACTATGTGTACTATGTATATTATGTTACTTGCTGCAACGGAACCCTTCATGGGCGAGTCCAACTCGCACTTGGCCACTTTATTTAATTTCGAACTATACGGGTGTGAAATTAGGGATGAATGTCAATGTGAAAGTTCCCAACCGTTGAAGATAAAACTGTGAAACTCTGTATATAAGTACTTGACACAAAGCAAATAAATGTTTGTTCTAGCAATTTTGTAATTTCGACCTGTATCCCCATACATACATACATGAAATTGGAGTTGAAATGGGGGACGAATGTATCTTACGCTTTCACACCTAAACAACAGAACCGATTTTGATGAAATTGTATTATTACCTTAATATTTATATTGCGCAGACGAAGTCGCGGGTACAGCTAGTTTTATTATAATGGTATATTCTTGACTCAGTCATCAACTGAATGGCGTCACTTCATTATACGATTTTTACGAAGACGTGACGTCACAACGTGAGTACGAGGAAGGAAGGAAGGAAGGAAAGTGTAGAACTACTCACGAAGTTTGATGATCTATATATCTGTCGTTTTTTTTTAATGTGTCCTATATTTTTCCATAATCTATGTAACGGATTAATTAGAATAGTATATTTTTGACTCAGGCATCATACCAGGGGGTCTACCGCCTAACGAAAAACGCTTTGATGCTTTGACGCTTTGGCATAGCCGTCTCTTTCATTTCAAGCGAGAAGAAAAGAGACAGCAATGTCAAAGCATCAAAGCGTCAAAGCGTTTTTCGTTAGGCGGTAGAAGCGCAGTTCTTTAAGCCCGTGATATCCTTCCTACCCAATTCCACAGGCAGACAGCGGCGCAAGACATTTACAACACCGGCCAGTTACTGCTGTCGATAGTGACGACAGAGCAGACTTATGCTGAAATACCGCCCGAACTGCCCAGCTCGGCTAAGGATTTTTTTGCCAGGTATGTCTGAATCTTCTTTGGCCCTTGAAGCGAACACGACATAGTGTTGTAAGTTTAATGTATGTGTGTGTGTGAGCGTGTTAGGGTGTGAGAGGGTGTCTCTGTGTGTTCTGTATGTGATGGTATGTGAACGTGTGTGTTTGTGCCATTGTTTCAGACCATTTAAAAGATTTCTACTTAAAAGAAAAGATTTTTAGAATAATACAATTTAAATAATAATACAATTGGTGACTCCCGCTCTGTCGCTATTCAGCGAGGCAACGCAGCCAGCGTTTTAGGCACATTTGCACCAGGAACGATTCAGGGTGGGTTATTTAGTTAATGACTTTGTGGGCCTGTGTTTCGATAATTAATGTAATTTTCAAAGAAAAGATACATTTTTATTTTGAAACATCGGCAAACTTAGTGTAGAACGCCCTGAGAGTTTAAAATCACAAGTTGTCTTTGTCTGTTCTCTGTCTTGTCTGTTGTTGTCTTGTCTTCATCTGTTGACTTTCTGCATGCCATTCATATTCTGTTCGATATTTTACTATTTCCTATACTTATACGCTACTTGTCATTTAACAAAAATAAAGGAAGATTTAATTGTAGTTTTTGTTATACAAAGTTTTTTTATTATTTCTCTGAAAGTTGAAATTGACACTTGGATCCTTTAGATTTACAACGCATCAAATGTTTACAATGCCAGATAGAATTGTAGTATAGATAATTTAGAGAAAACATATTCCCACGTAATGGGTTGATTATGGACGAATGAAAAGGCATTGTATTCGGTATCAAAGATAGAGGCTAGACGTTCCTTTATTGTTTTATGGCCGTGGGACATACTTAGAGTTTGAAAATACCACGCAACCAGAATAGGCATGATAACTATTAATTTATTTGCTCCAAGGAAACAAAAACCGACTTCAATTTAAAATTAAATTCAGATACTCGACCAAATTTCATAAGATTGAATAATAAATTGAAGTAAATTTTGATTATTTGTTCATATTTCAAAAACAATCACATCGATTTCCATAAAATGTATATGGGCCCGCTTCTGAACTATGATCTACCAAATAAAAATATAACCATCAAAATCGATTCACAATTGACAATAACATATCTACATACAAAAAAAAACTTACAACTGAATTGACAACCTCCTCCTTTTTTGAAATCGGTTAAAAAACGAATTAGTCCGTCAGCTAGATTATTAAAACACATTTTTATTGAACACGTATTTATTTTTTTGGTTGACAAACGAAAAACTACGAAAATACAGTAGGTACCTAAGTTTCGAGTGATAACACTTCTTTGTACGATTTTTGGGAAGACGCGACGCCACAACCCCCTACTCAGAAAGTTTGATGATCTATATCTGTCGATTTTTAATAATCTGATAAAACCATAGACGTATAAAAAAAGTCGAACGTAGTCTCGCTAATACAAAAACTGTGTCACTAGAGTCGGCCACATTTGCACGTGTGAGTTGTCAGGTTGTCACTGATAGGCTGACACGCACATATAAACACAAGTAGCGCGTGTAATGAGCCACCGATGTGTACGTGTCAGCCTGTATGTGACAGCGCACACGTGCATACTCTGTGGCCGACTCGATGGACACAGTTTTTGTTTCAGCGAGACTGCGTCCGACTTTTTTTATACGTCCATGGATAAAACTAAAAAATACTTGTCCCAAAATGTTCCATAATCAACCTGACAGACGAATTACAATGGTGTATATTTAACCCAGTCATTATCATACTGTAATATATATAATTTGGCGGAAACATAATCCCACGTAATGGGGTGGACAAAGGACGAATGAAAAGGCATTGTATTGTATGTTTATCAAAGATAGAGGCCACATAGTCCTTTATTGTTTTATGACCGTGGGGTATAGAGTTATAAAATACCACACGGAAATTGACCATTTGTGGAGGTGGCTGGAAGGGCTAGAACCTTTGTTTGTGTAAAAGGGACCTGACCGTTTCGAAGAGGCTTAGTCGTGTAGATTCAGGCGCGCGTGGTAGTCGGCATATCATCAACAGCCCACTAAACGTTCCCACTGCTGGGACTCGGGGCCTTCTCTCGCAAGGAGAGAGTTAAGGCCATAATCCACCACGCTGGCCCAGTGCGGGTTGGTGGATGACACATGACTTCGAAAGATTCTAGGTACATGTCGGTTTCCTCACGATGTTTTCCTTCACCGTTTTAAGTTAGCGGCATTACGCACATGACTTCGAAAAGACAGTGGTGCGTGTGGGGTTTGAACCCGGGGTCTCCGGATCGGCAGCCGCCGTTCTCCCGACTAGACCACCGTAACTTACTATAGTCGGCATATACCTACCTCTATATGCGTAAATCCAGTCGCATTCTCAGCCCAACTAAGAGAGTGTGTTGTAGTGTGTATTGTGCGTGTATGTGTTTTATGTTAAAGAAATTCAGTGCGTGTGTTTTGTGATTTTTCGTTTTGTGTTCTCTATTTTAGTTTTGAAGCCTTTCGCCTAAATTTGAGATTTACAACTTTGTTTGTTAGGTAAGTAACGAAATCAGTGAAGTTATTTCATTATTATAGACTGAGGGGGCGAGCAAGACCTGCGCTTGGTGGTAAGCAACACACTTGCCCATTACAGCACAGTGACACGTAGGTATTATAGATTTGACTCTGGAGCCGGGGTCGTTACAAGAATTCGGCTTCGGTATACCCTGCCTATCGTAAGAGGCGATTAAAAGGGTACCCATGGGCTCGTAGACGTATAGGCTTGGGGGCCTAACGTCCTATGAACAACGAACCCATCAATGGAAAGACCACGGCATGGTGCGGCCCATGTCGTTTAGTCCATCACCTAAGGAAGGTGCCGGAGGCAAAATGTCAAAAGGATGCCGGTGCGTTCCAACGGAGATCCCGGCGTCCTCTTCCTATGCACAGATGTAGGCCACCGAGGGGTTTTTAGTGAGTAAGCTCTCACATAACTTGGCTGCACCCCAATACAGCTGGGTATCTGCAAAGGATTTCCCCCCCGTAAAAAAAAAAAAAAAAGGTATTATAGATTGAAGAGCTCAAATCACTAACTACCACTGCGCTGTGCTTATCAGCCAGATATATAAAATGACTTTCAGCGTTGCGCGGTTTTACCTCCTATATTCCCTTCCAATTATTTTGCCATGATAAAATGTAGTCTATGTGTTATTTCTGACCATAATCTGTTTTCTAAACTTCAAGCCACTCTGTTCTGACGTTCCGAGGTTCCGACGTGATTGAGACAACAAACCAATAGGGTACCGGACTGGGTCAAAAATACACCATCCTAATTAGTCCGTCAGCTAGATCATGGAAAAATATTGGACACGTATTTGTTTGTTTTTTTCATAATATTAATAATCGTCAATGATATAGACCATCAAACTTCGAGAGTGGGGGGTCGCGACGTCACTCGTGAGTAAAAATCGTACTCACAAACCATCAAACTTCGAGAGTGGGGGGTCGCGACGTCACTCGTGAGTAAAAATCGTACTCACAAGTGACGTCACACGAAACTTCGAAGCGCTGTATCTTCGTCATTTTTTGTTTGTGAAACAAAAGAAAAAATACGTGTACAATATTTTTTGGCAATCTAACTAACGGACTACTTAGTTTTTTTTTTTGAGGATTGTACCCTATTCCAACAAACATCAACACTTGCATTTATATATTACTAGTGGGATTTATATTTTTGCATATAATTTCTCTGAAAGCATTTCCCTTCAAACCGGAACACACAAATATTAGAACATTACTGCTTGGCGGTAGAGTAAATGGCAAATTTGGGGTATTTTAGGTGAACTCCCTTTAAACCGGAACACATTAACAGTAGCACCTTTCTGCTTGGCGGTAGAATAAATAATGGCAAATGTGTGGTATTTTAGGTGAACCATTCAAAGAGTCCTACCACTAAAACACAACATATTCTGTTATATAATAAACTGTTTTCGTGAGATTTCTTCTATTCTACATCTACATGACTGACATTGTGGCTCAGTCGGCATTGAGTCTGCTCACTGAGATATAGGCCGTAGATTCTCACCCAGGTCATGTTGTGTGAATAAATGGTAAATATCCAAATAATTTAATGTTTGACAGTTAAATTATTTGAATACTGGTCATATAATAAAGTAGCCAAGTGCGAGTTGGACTCGCTCATGAAGGGTTCCGTTGCAGCAAGTAACATAATATACATAGTACACATAGTTTTTTTAGTTCGTTGTAACTTTGATCGAAGTTGTAATAATAATTTATTTATGACGTACTAAAAAAAACTACTCATCAGATCGAGCTCAAACCAATTTTCGTTGGTAGTTTACATGGTAATGTACATCATATATTAGTTTTTTCATTCTCTTATCTTATAAGTTAGAGGGGGGGGGGGGGGGCACACATTTTACCACATTGGAAGTGTCTCTCGCGCAAATTATTCAGTGTAGACAAAAACTATATTAGAAACCTCAACATCATTTTTGAAGACCTATCGATAGACATCCCACACGTGTAGGTTTGATGAAAAAAAAATTTGAGTTTCAGTTCTAAGTATGGGCGGAAACCCTAATTTTTCTATTTTTTTTTTTTTGTTAAAATCTTAATTCGATTCACAGAATACACCTATTTACCAAGTTTCAATAGTGTAGTTCTCATAGTTTCGGCAAAAAGTGGCTGTGACATACAGACGGACAGACAGACAGACATGACGAATCTATAAGGGTTCCTTTTTTACGTTTTACGGAAAAATTAGGGTTACCCCCATACTTACAACTGAAACTCAAAAATTTTTTTTTCATCAAACCTACACGTGTGGGATGTCTATTGATAGGTCTTCAAAAATGACGTTGAGGTGTCTAATATAGTTTTTGTCTACACTGAATAATTTGCGCGATAGACATTTCCAAAGTGGTAAAATGTGTGTCCCCCCCTCTAACTTCTAAAATAAGAGAATGAAAAAACTAATATATGATGTACATTACCATGCAAACTACCAACGAAAATTGGTTTGAGCTCGATCTGATGAGTAGTTTTTTTAGTACGTCATAAACACATTATTATTATAACTTCGATCAAAGTTACAACGAACTAAAAAAACTATGTGTACTATGTATATTATAAAAGGGAAAGGTAAAAGGTCCGACACCGATGGGTATAGACCGGTTTCCATCATCCCTGCGATTGCGAAGGTCTTTGAGAACGGGTTGAGCAGCAGGCTGGTCGGCTATCTATGCGCAACAAACTCTCTCTCTGATAAGCAATATGCTTACAGAGAAGGGCGGTCAACGACGACTTTGACGAGAAAGCTCGTCCGCCACATAATGGAAGCACGCGACCGTAAGCCTAAATTGGAAGTTGCTGTATTATGCTGCGACCTCTCGAAGGCCTTCGACGTCGCTGACCATGCAGTACTAACTGCTAAACTGGAGCACTATGGATTGAGAGGTGTCCCGCTATCCCTGTTTAAAAATTTACTCGAGAACAGGGCGCAGATTGTGGTCAGTGAGGGAGGCAAGGAAAAATCAGACCCACTTCTTTCTTTTCATTCTTAACGATCTGCCTGACGCGGTAACATCAGCCGAAATCCTAATGTATGCTGACGATGTAGCGGCCATAGTTACCGCACCGACTGTGGAGAAACTGGAGGAAAAACTCAATGAGGCCGCGTCACAGCTCTCCTTCTGGTTTCTCAACAACGGGCTAGTGTTGAATCTGAGAAAGACTCACTTTTTCCACGTGAACCTATCAGGTTACAACATTAGGCCTCTAACTGTAAAAATAGGGTCCACAATATTGAACCAGGTGTACTCCACCACTTTCCTTGGTTTTGAGGTGGACGCCGGGTTAACGTGGGAGAGTCATGTGGACAGATTAAGAGGAAAACTCGGTGGTGCATGTTTTGCACTGCGGCGAGTGGCACAGGTTGTGCCCGTAGACGTGGCACGAGTTTGTTACTTCGCTACGGTGCACTCGCTTATTCAGTACGGCGCCGAGCTGTGGGGGAGGTGCGCGGAATGGCATAGAGTATTCCGGCTCAAAAAACGTGCCATCCGGGCTATCGTGGGGATAGACGATGAGACTTCAGCAAAACCATATTTTAAAAGTCTGGGCATTCTTACACTACCGTCAGTTGTGATAATGCAGGTGGCATTGTTTGTGAGAATGAACCTGGACTCTTTCAAGGTCTGTGGTGTGAACCATCGCTACCCCCACGCGAAGCGCGGGCATCCTTGCTACAGTGGAACGTACATTGTCCAAATCGGCAAAATTGACCCATGTGATGGGTCCAGACGTCTACAATAACCTGCCAGAACATGTGAGGGCCGCACCTAGTTTGTCCAATTTTAAATTTCGATTACAACGCTGGCTTATTGAGCAGGCGTTTTATGGATATGAGGAGTTTCGTGACGGACCCACCATACCACTAGCCCTACCCCTGGTGGTAGGGTGGGTCCGAAACCATACCACCATCATGCCATCAAGTAATAGTGTTGTGACACATTTTTAAAACAAAAGTTTTGTTTAGAATTATGATTATTTACAGCAAATAAACTAAAAGAACAAACTGTAAAAATGTAGCTACGCAATTCGTCTAATTCATGACCAATGGTAATTTGTTTGTTGACTAACTGCATTTATACGCCCATTATAAAATCGTCTTTAATAATTTGGTTTATTCGCCGTTTTTAGGGTTCCGTAAAACGTAAAAACGGAACCCTTATAGATTCGTCATGTCTGTCTGTCTGTCTGTCTGTCTGTCTGTCTGTCTGTCTGTCCGTCCGTATGTCACAGCCATTTTTTGCCGAAACTATGAGAACTACACTGTTGAAACTTGGTAAGTAGATGTATTCTGTGAACCGCATTAGGATTTTTACAAAAAAAATTAAAAAAAAGAAAAATTAGGGTTGCCCCCCATACTGCGAACTGAAACTCAAAAAAATTTTTTTCATCATACCTACACGTGTGGGATGTCTATCGATAGGTCTTCAAAAATGATGTTGAGGTTTCTTAAATCATTTTCGCCTACACTGAATAATTTGCGCGAGAGACACTTCCAAAGTGGTAAAATGTGTGTCCCCCCCCCTCTAACTTCTAAAGTAAGAGAATGAAAAATCTAAAAAAAATATATGATGTACATTACCATGTAAACTACCAACGAAAATTAGTTTGAACTCGATCTGATGAGTAGTTTTTTTTTAGTACGTCATAAATACACTATTATTGAAACTTCGACCAAAGTTACAACGAACTACAAGAACTATGTGTACTATGTATATTATGTTACTTGCTGCAACGGAACCCTTCATGGGCGAGTCCAACTCGCACTTGGCCACTTTATTTAGGTATCTTTGTTTCATGAATCTTATGTAATACATTCAGCAGTTTTCTTGTTCAGCAATTTATTTATTTTTGAATAAAATGATTCTAATATGTTGGTTGTGCTAAATACTACAGGGGGAATGTATTTTCAACCAAAAAGTTTCGATGTAGTTTATAAACTTTTCCATTCGTTTCAAACTGTGACATTCCGATTTTATATAATGAAATCCTGGTAACACCTCATCAAGAGGTAGTAGTGGTAAGGCGGTAGTGAGAGCTACTATTCTCCTTTCAGGTTTATTTTGCGTATTCTTCAGGGACTTTGCCTTTTTAGGGTTCCATAAAACGTAAAAACGGAAACCTTAAAGATTCGTCATGTCTGTTTGCCTGTCCGTCTGTCCGTTCGTATGTCACAGCCACTTTTTTCCAAAACCATAAGGACTATACATACTGTTGAAACTTGGGAAGTAGATGTATTCTGTGAACCGCATTCAGATGATTTTTATACAAAAATATTAAAAGAAAACAATAAATTTTGGGGGTGCCCCTTATTTAGAACTAAAACTCAATTTTTTTTCATCAAATCCATACGTATGTGTGGGTCTTTATGGATAGGTCTTCAAAAATGATGTTGAGGTTTCTAATTTTTTTTTCTATACTGAATATTTTGCGCGAGAGATACTTCCAAAGTGGTAAAATGTGCAACTGTGCAACTTCTAAAATGACAAAATTAAAAGAAATATATGATGAAAGTACATTACCATGCAAACTTCCACCGAAAATTGGTTTAAACTTGATCCGGTAAGTAGTTTCTTTTTAGTACGTCATAAATACACTATAATTAAAACTTCGATCAAAGTTACAACGAACTACAAGAACTTATCTATTTTGTTACTTGCTGCTACGGAAGCCTTCATGTGCGAGTCCGACTCGCACTTGAGCGCTTTATTCCAAATATTGCGCTTCTAAAGTCACACGCGATAGGGAACACTTTTAAAATTGCGTTAATTGCCAAAATCGGCCCATTTAATGTAAGTCAGTATAATAAATATAATGCAAGGAATATTGAACTTGAATAATTGCATAAGACTTACATTTTTGCAACAAATAGATAATAATAGTTGCGGAAAAAATAACCATCTTAGATAAATCACAATATAAGTACTTTGTCACATCATTATGGTGGTATGGTTTCGGACCCACCCTACCACCATGGGTAGGGCTAGTGGTATGGTGGGTCCGTCACGAGGAGTTTTATGCCTCGCCCTTATAATTTTTTTTTTTTATTAGTTTAAACTAACTGACATTTATTATTATGGGTATATAAACAATTTATTATTGTATCGACATCATATTGAGACTGTAATTATTATTTATTTGACATTGTATTGTGCAAAGATACCTATTGTATGCCGAATTTTGTTTTATAGTTTGTGTATACTCACAATTTCTGACATGTAAATTGGTTTTATGAAATAAATGATTATGATTATTATGATTATGATTATGTTTCTTGCTGCAACGGAACCCTTTATGGGCGAGTCCAACTCGCACTTGGCTACTTTATTTAACATATTATGCATTGTTTGTTGTTGCAGATGGTGTTGTGTGTGAATTGTCCACCACCAATTTTATTTTGGTTATTTTCCTTTGTCTAATGCAGGAAGACTTAAATATTAGACCAGACTTCTATTTATAACCTAAACTATTTAAACATATTTTGCAAATAAATTGTGATTTGGGTTTAGATGGTGTTGTGTGTGAAATGTCCTCTAATCTCACGTCGTTATGTCTAAACGGATCAGGCTAAAATTTAGAACATAGATAGATCATAGTCAGGAAGAACACATTTTTATCCCTAAAAAATATCGGGAAGGAGAACTGGTAAAACGCGGGGTTCTGCTAGTATTAAGGTATTTATTTAACTGAACATTTTCGCAGGTGTCTGACGGATGACGAGCACGCGCAGTGGACGGCGGAACAGCTGATGAACCACGTGTTCCTGATCAACATGCCGAGCGGACCCGTCACCAGCAAAGCCAAGAAAGTCGACGAAGGATCTGAGGTACTACTTTTCTTCTGTAATCACCTTTATACCGCTTCATATTTTTTCAAGTGAAAACGTTTGGCGCGCCACAAACAGATTTTTCGTGGGCTGTGAATTGAATTCTAGCGTCACGCTGGGGAATGATAAATCTTCGGGTAAACTCCATGGCCATGCTCATGACCACGCCCTCCGGTTTCACTCGCGTAGTTTCCAAAGTAAGCTATCAAATTCTGAGTTATACGTTTTCACTTCTATCGGCAGTTCCTATGACTGCCATTTTTTTTGTGAATAAAGACCTGATTATATGCATTTGCTTGTTTCCATTCTCTGTGATAATAGCATATTTTAACCTAAGATCTAAATATACATGCATATTATCGGTACATTTACAATATTTTATTCTGTGTACAGTGGACTCAGGGTACTCATTGTACGATAAAAGTGATAATGTTTTTTTTTTTTTTAATAAAGAATGACGAGACGAGCAGGTCATGTGCCTGATGGTAAGCAACATGCCTGCCACATAACAGCAGCTATTGCTATTGGAACATGAAGAGTCCAAATCATTACCTAGCACTGCTCTGCGCTCGTCACCCAGAGGTCTAAGATGTTATATCTCTAAGCCCTGTAATTTCTCTGGAAACATTGCCCTTCAAACCGGAACACAGTAATGTCACGAATTCGACCAAATTTAATAGTCACGAAATATAAGGGCTATTGAGTAATAATTGTAACTTTGGCGGGATACGCGATATTATCATTTTACTGCATTTCAGAAAGCAGATTCTGAATTCGCGCGCATCTTTTGTTTTGACAGTTGCGATATTAAAATGAAAGAGACAGAAGAGCGCCGATCAATCGTCGTCGATTTGATCGAGAAAATAAAAGTTTTCGCGTTTTTTTTTGTTTTTTTTTTATATTTATAGGTTTACACTTGACCACCATCTCGCCTGATGTTAAGCGACGATGCGGTCTAAGATGGAGCGTGCTTACCTAGAAGAAACCGATTCACTCTCGATTTGAAGACACCAAGACGTTTTTTGGGGTTTCAAAAATGTATCATTTAATTTCGCAGATTTGCCAAATTTTGTGCATATTTGCATGCATTTAACAAGCTTTTTATGTTGCATATAATCCGGTTTCTATTTATAAACATAAGAAAATTGCTAAATAAATATGCAAATAGTAATTTCAAATAATACCATGTCATTTACAGGACGAAGACGCAAAGAAAATGCCTCACAGCAGTCCAGCGACGAACGGTCACTCTCGGCTCTACGCGGAATTTGAAACTCTCGTATGGCTCGGGAAAGGAGCTTTTGGAGATGTCCTGAAGGTATCATTCGAAATATTTCATTCTTTCTTCTTTCCCTATTTTTAGAATCCTACTAATATTATAAAGAATATAAGAATATATAGATAGATACTCTTTACTGTACACATCAAAACAAAACAGTAAAAGAAAAACACAATATTAACGAAATCGCTAAAATAACTTATCGCTAAAAGAAATATCTTCCAGGCAACCTTAGGATAGGAATGTTTTTAGAAGTAATAAAAATTGGGGTGTGCTGAATAGAATATTGAAACGATTAAATGTTGAAGAATGCTTGGACGTATGGATGTATGTTTGTGGCTCTTTCATGCAAAAACTACTGAAGTAATTTGGATGAAATTTGGTACGTAGATAGAAAGTGATCTGGATTAACTCAGGCTATTTTTTATCCCGGGAAAACAACCGGATTTGGGTCTATGCTGGCGAAGGGGTGCTGCTAGTGGCGAAGTATTTTCACCCGCTATTCTATAGGATGGCATTAGTACAATACCATTAGTATTAAGGTCAGTACTCACATACGGTATTACTCGATCGAGCTAAACTGTCGAGTAAAACCCATGGCTTTCGTCCACACATTGAGCATTGATCTATCGAGTGAGGCGCGCCGTTCAGTATTCACCGAACCGTTCTAGCCAAAGGATGTCTGTGCAACAAACTAGACGGTGGCTGTATTTAGCAAGTCTCACAGTGCTTTATAAGAAAATGAAAAGAAAAAACGTAAAAGAGGTACTGGGGCTAAACTCGCAAATCCATTTCTCTTAAAAACACGTGTTTCAATCACGATAAACAATACCAGACTGACGCTCGCATCACGCCACTCGCAGTCACGTACACACGTACGAGTCAAGATTGACGGCTCGCTTCGAGTAGGTTCGAAGGAAATTACTTTCATTTAATTCCATCGAGCCGGCTCGGTGCGAGCCTTCGAGCTGTGAGTTTTGCGGTCCACGCGTTAATTTTTACTCGACTTCGAGTAAAACTATCGAGTAATACCGTATGTGAGTACCGACCTTTAGAGATACCGCAAGTAATGTTTACTTGCGGTATCTCTAGTCCGCAACAAAAAGCGGACTAGAGATATAGATACAGATACAGATCATTTATTGGTAAACATAATTTACAAGTCACAATTTTAAATTCACAAAAACAATCTAATAGTTATTGAATACTTAATAATAAAAAATATAACAAAACACATTTTTGCTAAAAAAAATAAAAATGACACTATACATTTGACCATTGTTTAGAACAATTTTTTGTAGTACTTGTCACCAAAAAACTCTTTCAACGAATAATAGGCGTTTCCTATCAAATAAGTCTTTAAACGTTTTTTAACAGTCCGACGGACGCCGCGCTTCTTACGTCATCAGGCAGATGATTATAGATAACGGGACCTCTCACGTAAATCAATTTACTCGCTTTATCAAGTTTGTGAGCAGGAACACTGAATTTGTTTTGATTCCTGCTTCTGACAGGTCCTTTTCGATCACAGCCTAGAACTTGGAAATTATGCTGATTTATATGGGTAAATACGCTCACCTGATATATTAATATAGATGTTACTGTCAATATGCCTAGTTCAGCAAGTAATGCGATTTCAGAGAAATTACAGGGCTTAGAGATATAACATATTAGATCTTTGGGTGATGAGCGCAGTGTAGTGCTAGGTAGTGATTTGGACTCTTTATGTTCCAATAACTGTGTGTCACTTTGCTGTTATGTTGCTTACTATCAGGCACATGCCATGTTCGTCTCGTCACACTTTATTAAAAAAAAAAGTCCTCTTGTGCTCATCTCAATACTTGAACCATATTGACTTCAAAATGTATAAAGCGGTTGAATTATACAGCGTTAATCGAAATAAAAACTATCCTCTCTCAAGTCGGACCAAATGGTATGGTGAAGAGTTCACTGCGAACAAACATTATGACACATTTTTTTAATATAATACGATTTGGCATGTGAATAATATTACGTATCGAAGATTGTGATTATTTGTAACGAAAACAGTCAATTTCAGGTAAAGAACAAGCTCGACGGCGGCTTCTACGCGATCAAACGTATCAAACTAAACCCTGAGAGCGTGCAACTGAACAAGAAGATCACTAGAGAAGTGAAGCTATTGTCCAGACTGAACCACGAAAACGTGGTCCGGTATTACAACGCCTGGATTGAGAGCACGGAACAGGACATAGAAGAGGATAGCGATATTAGTGTGGCCAAGAGTCCGACAAAGAGGGGAGATAGTTTGGAAGGTGGGTTTTACTTTTTAATATTGCGGTTTGATTGAAAGATACCATGATACATGTTATAGAAGAAGAAAGCTGTACTAAGAGTACGACAAAGAGGGAAGATAGTTTGCCAAATGTTTTTTTTTAAATATAGAGTCACGAGACGAGCAAGTCATGTGCCTGATGGTAAGCAACATGCCTGCCACATAACAATACAGTGACACGCAGCTATTGGAACATGAAGATTCCAAATCATTACCTAGCACTGCACTGCGCTCGTCACCCAGAGATCTAAGTTGTTATATCTCTAAGCCCTGTAATTTCTCTGGAAACATTGCCCTTCAGACCGGAACACAGTAATGTTTGCACATTACTGCTTGGCGGTAGAATATTTGGCAAAGGTGTGGTCCTTCCCCAGGCGGACTCTGCCAAGAGTCCTACCACTACTCCATTTATAGCTCTAATAATTCTATTTACGACTAGGTGACCCAGCGAACTTCGTACCGCGTAACAGTCGATTCTTTAATTTTATTAGTTGTTTTTGACGCACATTTTGATTTTTTTTCTCTGCGTAAGAATAAGAACCATCCTTACCATTCAAGGAATATTGTAAAAAAAATAATTAGTAAAATCGGTTCAGCTGTTCCCGAAATATGCGGTTAGCAACACATTTAGCGATTATATTTTTATATAATAATACAATCATGTCAAAAAAATTGAAAACAAACCTGCCTAGATCGATTAATCACTCCCCAAACCCCCTGCATATACTACATTTCATGAAAATCGTTGAAAAATTAGATTCTTAATATGTAAAAGAATTACTGGTTTAAAGGTATATTTTTACGTTTTCAGGTATTGTAGCCAAGCTGGGCCAGGGTGTCAAAGTCGAATGGTCGATGTCCGAGGGACCGGTGCAGAAGATTCCTGTTGACTCCGATAGCGAGAGCAGCGATGATGATGATGAGGAACAAGACCCCTGGTTCAACATCATCAGGTCAGCGTTCATCATTTTCTATCTCTTTTATGGCTGGCCTAGTGGCTTAGTTGGTAGTAACCCTGCCTGCGAAGCCGTAGTGAGTTCGATTCCCACCCAGTGCAAATATTTGTGTAATGATTCAAATGTTTGCACTGTGTCTGGGTGTTTCTATGTATAATAAGTATGTATTTAAAACTATATAAGTATTATATCAGCTATCTGGCCGCCATCAAACAAGCTTTGCTTAGTTTGGGGTCAGATGGTGTTGTGTGTGAATTGTCGACCAATATTTATTTATTTTAAATCTTGTTTTAACTGAGTATGATAAATACATATTGGAATGGTAACAGGTAAATGCATTATGCATGAGTTTGAGTATACATAAGTAAGATTTAGTATATTATACATATTATATTATATTATATATATTATATATACATATTCATGACCCTGGTACTATTGTGCTAGTCAGTAAAGGCCACTATAGATATAAACATAAAAAATACAAAAATTACAAAACAAAGAATAATACTACAGCAATTTAATTGGCGGCCTTATCGCTTAGAGCGATTTTTACCAGACGACCTTGTTGTATTTTTTTTAAGATCGATAAGGGCCGGTACGCTTGACCATACGGCTATAGAGTCGAACAGACGCGCACTGTGGTTTTTTTTCTTCAGAAAATACTAAGGCCGGGGAGTATTCCATGCCACTCGATTTGGGGTCCGTATTCAAAAAAAATAAATAAGAACATCTCAGACAGTCTTAAAAAAATATGTTAAAATACAAAAGTATAAAAATAAGTGTTCAAGTGATACATTTGAACATCAATATCACTATGTAATTTGAATACTAAAACATCACTGTTTATTCCACAGTCCAGAAGACGAAGAATCTAGTACTGGTATAGAGTTCGAGCAGGATTCGGAGAACCAATCACAGACCATTCCCTCCGAAGACGTCGTGGACGCTCCTAGACCGCGGTCTGCGAAGCTGAGCCAAGTTCTATACATACAGATGGAATTCTGTGAGAAACATACGCTTAGGTATATATAAACACTTTTTAATTACTTACGCCAAAACAACTGGTGGTTATAAGTTTGACGTGTGTGTGTGTTTATTTGTATGTATGTGGCATCGTACCTACATCCCGAACGGATGAACCGATTTTGACTTTGTTTTATTTTATTGTTTGAGAGATGATTTGATGAGATTAGTCGCAAGTCTTTATAGCTCATGAAGATGCCGCCGCTACAAAATGGCGGATAACATAGTTTTTCACAACCTCCTCCAATATGAGTGTCAAATGAAAGAGTTCGACTTGTATAACTAAACTATGACAAATTTCAAATCCAAGATGAATACCGTCCAAATTTAAAATCCAAAGTCGGGGGTAATTCAGTTTTTTTTATGTTGTTCTTGTAACACAACTCTGATGATTGTTCAGGGAAGCCATAGACAACGGTCTATACAAAGAGCACTTTCGCTGCTGGCGTCTGTTCCGGGAGATCGTCGAAGGTCTAGCTCATGTCCACCAGCGAGGTATGATCCACCGGGACCTGAAGCCGGTCAACATTTTCTTGGACTCCAACGACCACGTCAAGATCGGGGACTTTGGACTGGCCACCAAAGCGTTCACTGGGTTACCTATTGATGGTAAGTGTGGACTTTTTTAATCGATACGCGATAGCCCCGCCAATTGAGAATCAATTTTTATGTTTTTTTTTGTTTGGTAGGTAGGTCCCACATAACTTTTATCGAAATCGATGGGACGGTTTTTGAAATACGAGTATGAATAAAAAACTAATATTTACTTTCATTTAACTCGATGACTCGGTGATGGCTTCTTATGAAATTTGGTCGAATGACTGACTTTAATTTTAAATTAGACTCAGTTTTTGTTAGTTTTCGGAGAAAATGATTATTTCAATACCTCAGCTGTCCTATTGCTAGGCAAAAGTCTCCGATTCCCTTAATTTAATTAGATCTTGATCTTTCATCATCCTTACTTTTTTGAACGGTCCGAGCTCGTCTTTTCAGCGCGTTGAAGGACGACCCTGAAGTCACTAGCTCATTGAGTCCACTGTATAGAAGTGTGTATTATTTGTTAGTATTTTAGTAGCCCATCATGTCCCAATATTGAGCTAAGGCCTCTTTTCCCTCGCTGGAATGGTTTATATCGAAAGATATTGAGAGCCAATACTTGTTGTGGGCGTAAAGTCTTTCCGCCTTTTTCTGAGCCTGTCTAGTGGCCGTATACCCAGAGGGTATACGGCAGTCATTTGTGGTTTCTTATACCCTGTGGGATCCCCAATCATTAGTAGTTTTTGTTTATATAAATGTTCTATAGGCTATAGGCCGCAATATGACAAATATTTTGCAAACATTAAACCTTAATATTATCAACAGCAAAATCAAAATATAACAAGATAATATTAATATTACAGATAAATCCAAACCGGAAGAAATTGGTGGCTCACTGACTGGACAGGTAAGTCCTCTATAAGTTTAAGTTTAAAGGCATTTAATATAAGAGTGAAGGGACAATCAAGACATGCGTTTGATGGGAAGCAACACAACTTACACAACTGCCCATTGCTGCATAGTGCCACTCAGTTATTTGAACAAGCAATACAATACAAAAACACTTTATTATACCACAAAAACAAAAAAATAAACAGTGATTAAACTTAACATTAAAACATTTTGGGCACAAAAGGCGACATGACATGACATGGAAATTGTAGACCGCATCGTCGCTTAAAAATAGTACAGCTTGGCAAAGCCGCAAGCTATTACTTACTGACCATATCATATATCCTATAGTGAATCCAACCATTTATTATCTTTTTGGCAGATCTAATTTGTCAGTTATAGTGTTGTGACCAAGTATAAACAGGTACATCGATACTAGCATTTTGCAACGGTCTGGTTATTAAATTGAAATTAAATAAAATTAAAGATTATTTTGGCAAATAAGAACATGACATTTTGTCGGGTTGCCTGCGAAAAATCAGTCCCAAAGTCCGGTTGCCGAATTTTTAAAAGTAAAACATTGCTGCGAGCTTGGCTAATATCTCGGAAACTATAAACTTTAGGGCAAAAATTGTTGAGGTCGTTATTGTAGAAAATAATATTTTGCATCTTTTGTGGCCGGAAAACTTTTCTGTGACATGTAGCGTTTACGATTTATGGCTCATTTAATTAACCAGTTTTTCTATTGCAGCCGATAACTCTTGAAATATTAGATTAATCAATAAAACGCATCAGACCTTTTTTAAAGACTAGTTTATTTCCTACAACTTTCGTTTAATTTTTTTTTCTTATGTTCATACGTTTTGAGTTAGAAGAAGCTTAAATTCAGTTATTCTGCCAAAAACATTATAAATTAATGAATTGTATTAAAATGAACAATTGTTTTATTTGTGGTTATGTTAGACGACAAAAACTCTGTACTTGTAAGAAAAAACAGATACTGAGTCTAATGAAAGCCAGCATTAGACGAAGCGAGAGAGAATAGAAAGCAAACTAGAAGATAAATAATTAACGGATTCAAAATATCCATTTCAAACTATACAAATACATACTATACATTTGAACTATACAACAATGACGTTTAAAGTGGTGGCTCTCTACTAGCCAACTAATATTATAAAAGACTATAAAAAGATAGAAACTCTTTATTATCCACAATATAATACTTAAACAACAGGGACTTATCCTAGAACTAGTGAACCAAGTGGCGACATTATCGCTAATAGCGATCTCTTCCAGGCAACCGAAATACCATGAGTAAATACTATGTTATGTCTAGCACAAACCCCAGGATATGCCATAAATGGCGAAAAATGCCCATACCCAGCCTTCTGACTCGTTCCCATCACTAGAACTCGGGGAAAGGCCGTGGCCCGCCGTGCTGGTCCGCTGTACATGTCGCTGAAAAATGTCATCACATTAACATCTTCACGAGTATTGATAATACCCTATACATTTCCGAGAATAAGAGTAGATTTGTTACATTTTTTAAATGTTACAGACCGAATACACATAAGTATTGTTGCGGTGGTAGTATAATCATAGAAAACGAAGATAATTTGTGTGCTATCACATATTACTAGTCCCTATCTAAGAAAACCCGAAGAAAATAAAATTTCGAGTCATTTTAAATAAATTTTACTTATAGCAGTTGCTTAACATCCTGTTATTGAAAAATTAGATATGTCCAGTCTATTGAAACAGTGCTATAGACGCACAACTAGTAGACGTAGATCAGGTACAGCAGTAACCTTTGGGTGACCGACTGATGAGACATTATTAAGCCAAATATGGAAATATTTTAACACATTAAGCATATCAGGTTAATTTATTTAGAAATTAACGAAAATGGTACATCATGTTCTTCAAAGTTTACATCAGACATAAATAAACTTTGTTAATTTACCTAACTACAAAATGTTATTTAACACTTTATTTTAATAAATATTCAAATGTTTCAGTCATCATAACCTTGTTCTTTTTTGGATATACACCAGGAGATAAACACGTCTTCAAATAATGCTGTATGTTTTCCTGAGGCGCATCAATATAACGGTTTTACATAAAAATAAATCCGATATTATGTGCCGAGAACGGAAAACACCCGTGTAAAAATAGTTCATAAACAATATCGATATCTCAATCGTAACTTCGTAACATCACTATGTTGATAGCCATAGAACGTAATTTTTTTAAAACGTTTGTTATTTTATGGAATTTATAAAAAAACTACTGCACTTATGGACTCATTTTGTGAAAGATGATTATTATACGGGATCAAGGAGCAAATTTAAGCAGTTGTCATATTTTTAAAACCTCGCATTTAAAAGTAAACTTTTGCGTAACATGACGCAATTACGTTCTATTGGTGCTGTCAAAAAGAGGATAAACGGTTGGATCTACTATACCAATATTATAAATGTCAAAATTTTGATGTTTATGTTCGTTGCTCGGTCATGTAGGAACACCTGAATGGATTGGGTTGAAATTGAGAACACAGTTTGTGGTCTGGCATAGCACATATGCTACTTTTTATCGTGGAAAAATAACGGGAACTACGCGGGTAAAGTCACGGGGTTCTGTTAGTTATTATTTATTTTATTTATTAAGAGCATATTGTGTTCCAGTGTTGAACAAAGATCTCCCTACCCTTCTTCCATTTTTGTTTGTCGAGGTCGTCCCGTCTTTGTCTTTTGGGTCTTCCGTATCGTGGTTATTATATAAATGTAATATTTTTTTCAGATCGGAACAGCACTCTACGTCGCCCCAGAGCTCCTACAATCAGCAACAAAAGTGATTTACAACCAAAAAGTGGATATTTACTCCCTCGGTATCATTCTATTCGAGATGTTCCATCCGCTAGAAACTGCCATGGAAAGGATGGCCGTATTGACACAGTTGAGATCGCCCGCCGTAACGCTGCCTGAGTCGTTCTTGATCGAGGAGAATACTAAGCAGATACGAGTTATAAGGTGAGCTTTGAAGATACATTATGGTGTAAATGCGATCCATTCACATTGGTGTCAGTATGGCTTAGTAGTGGACACTTTGCAGAGTCCGCCTGGGGAAGTACCACACCTTTCACAGATACTCCTCCGCCAAGCAGTTATGTGCGAACATCACTGAATTCTGTAGATCGCTTTTAGCGATCAGGCCGCCATTTATGGCTCGTAGATTTCAAATTATTAATTGTATTGTTTAATTGTTTGTAATTTACTGGAGTGGATAATAAAGTGTTTCTGTCTGTCTGTCTGTCTGTATTCTAGTTTGAAGGGCAATATTTCAAGTGAAATTCAGGTCATAAAGATAAATCATCTTAAATACTTGGGTGATGAGCGCAGTGCAGTGTCAGGTAATAGTTTGAGCTCCTAATGATTCCCCGGATCTTTTCATCTACAAATGGCATCACATACTATATTTAATAATATAATAATTGTTTATATCTACATAATTATATTAACAGATAATCAACTACACCACCAAAGACAATTTAAAAAGTTTTTACTAATCTCTTTGCGCTATCTATTTAGTATCATGCAAAATAAATTGATCATCACAAAACGTTAACAGTAGATAGCTAAAGTTGTCTTAAAGTATAAATTCCGTTATGACGTTCAAAATATTATGTAGCTTCCAGAGGATTTAATTTGGGAATTGTAAACTGAACTTTATTTCTTTCCCTTCCCCAGATGGTTGTTAGACCACGAACCAAGCTTGCGTCCTACATGCCCCGAGCTACTAGCAAGCGAACACGTCCCTCGCCCAGTCCCAGAAGGCCACCTCTCGGGCCTCCTGTCCCACGCGCTAAGCGACAGAGGCTCCCGAGGCTATCAGAGGCTTGTCGCTGCGTGTCTGGACCAGAAACAATCGCCCGCCGAAGATTATACGTACCATAATGATATGAGGGTTAAACCGTTTGATGTGCTGTCTAGTATCAAGGATGCGGTTATTAAGGTAAGCCATTTTGCGTTCTATTTCGATTGTCCTAAAATTTCAAAACTGCAAATATGAGGTCGAAAGTTAATGTAGTTCTTGCTACAAAAGTTTTGAGTTTTGTTTCGATCTTCTAAGGTAGCAGAATTTTATTGTGTTGTTGGACTTTGAACTTTGTCTTGTTGGCGTAAAGTAAAATATTCCAATGTCACTTTTTGTTCTGATGTTCATTTTGTAGTGGTAGGACTCTTAGCAGAGTCCGCCTGGGGAAGTACCACACCTTTGCCAAATATTCTACCGCCAAGCAGTAATGTGCAAACATTACTGTGTTCCGGTTTGAAGGGCAATGATTCCAGAGAAATTACAGGGCTTAGAGACATAATATCTTAGATCTCTGGGTGACGAGCGCAGTGCAGTGCTAGGTAATGATTTGGACTATCATGTTCCAATAACTGCATGTTACTGTGCTGTTATGTGGCAGGCATGTTGCTTACCATCAGGCACATGACCTGCTCGTCTCGTCACTCTATGCTATAAAAAAAAAAAAATGTTGAAATAAAGTTATCTACTTATTTCTACTCTATTACGTAATGAGTACATTTAATTTCTTCTAATGATATCTAAAATTAGTTCTACATTTAGCGTATAAACTAATTGTTTCATTTGAATGTCGGTGGCTCAAAGTTCATTTCACTTTGAGACTGAACTGAAATACCCTTTTGTATAGCTGATGTAAATCTATTAAAATAAGGTATTTACGCTGTCGCTTTCAGGCATGTAGGCTTGCTGTACATTTTGAACGTTGTTTCGTTGACATGGATGTCAAAAACGCTCGTAATTTGTAATCAATATCAGATCTAAAGTGGCATAAGAGCGTTGATCGATTTTTTACCTTACGTCGTTGACATAACGCTGAATTATGCAGTTGGTCCGCAGTTACGGTGCCGTGGAATTTGCTCCGCCGCTGATGATCCCTCGCGCTAAGCCTTGAAATAGATTTTCAACGTTGCGTTGTTGACATAGAGCTCAAAAAGCGCTTGTAATTTGCAATGAATAATAGTTCTAAAGGATCATTAAAGCGTTGATCGATTATGTACCTTACGTCATTTACATAACGCTGAATTATGCAGGTGGTCCGCAGTTATGGTGCCGTGGAATTTGCTCCGCCGCTGATGATCCCTCGCGCTAAACCTTGAAGTGGATTTTCTACTTTGGGTTGTTGGCATAGAGCTCAAAAACGCTCGTAATTTGCAATCAATATCAGATCTAAAGTGGCATAAGAGCGTTGATCGATTTTGTACCTTACGTCGTTGACATAACGCTGAATTATGCAGGTGTTCCGCAGTCACGGTGCCGTGGAATTTTCTCCGCCTCTGATGATCCCTCGCGCTAAGCTCTGGGACCAGCATCAGAACGCGGTGAAGGTGATGACAGCGTCTGGGTCTGTTTGTCATCTGCCGCGCGATTTGAGGCTGCCTTTCGCCAGGTAAAACATTTATCACCAACAATGTTTCAAGCAAATTTAACCACACACAGAACACGCATTCACGCGCTACACCGCGTGGCAGTGTGTTAAACGTCGTAAAGTTCCATGTTTAGTGTAATTAAAACTAAACCGTATTTCCTCAGGCATACGGCGTATTACGACATCAAGAACATGCGTCGCTACTGCGTGGAACGCGTGTACCGAGAGAGGCAAGTCCCAGGGTTCCATCCGAAGGAGATACTCGAGTGCGCTTTTGATATCGTCACTCCTAAGACTGGTGAGGGATTTGAGAACTGTTTCGAGATTTGTATACTCTTTTGAGATTAATTTTATTGTAAAACTGATCCTCAGGTCCACCGTCTAACTCTCCTGCTTTCATCTATGCTTTGATTTGTGATGCCATCTGCCAATTTCATAATGCCGATGAAAGCAGGACGTCTACTCTCTTTCTACGAAAACTCTATTTCGAAATGAACTCGCGACTTTCCTACTCCGGTTGTGCTTCGATCCGTCGTTTCGTCTGTTTAAATGTTCTAAGCCTACGCTAATAATTAGAGTAGGCATAGAACATTTTTATCAGTAGGAAAGTCATAATTAAAAACTTAAAATTTATCATTTTTATAGTTTCAATAACTCTTCTAATCTATTATTCTGCAACGCCGTACAAAAGTCATGCGACAAGGAGAAATTATCGAGGGTTGCAACCCCCCTCTTCGACTGTACTCAGTTGGACAGCTTACAAGTGACGGCATAGTGCTGAATCTTATTACTTTATACCCTTCTATCATTCTACATAGGTCTCCTGGTGGTTCATTTACTACGTAAATTTTGTTCACGGGCCTGTAGTCTACAAGAAGGTGAAAAACTTGTATTTATGTATAGTCCTTCCGGAGCAGTACAAATACAAAAGTAACATTTTAAAGTCTTTCTCAAGTGTTACAACGGGTATTTTTTTTAAACCATAACAATGGCCTATGGATCTTTAATAAATATGTATTACAGATTCCCTCTGGCCCGATGCCGAGCTGCTAGTCGCTGCATACCGCGCCGCGTCGGAATGTTCGTTCCGAGTGTGCGTTCAGTTGAACCACTCGGAGCTTCTGCGCACGCTCCTAGTGGCGTGCGGCGTGCCGACCGACAGACACCCGGACATATACCCCGTGCTGGTCGATGTTAGCTTGGGTGAGTTACTACTGTTATATACCTGCAGGTCTACCGTCTAACTCTCCTGCTATCTGCTATGCTTTGATTTGTGACGTCATCCAGACAAATTGGTAACGCCGTTAAAAGCAGACAACTACTTACATCTGGACGTCTCTTCTATCTTTTGACGAAAAACGAAATTTCGAAATACACTCGCGATTTTCCTACTCCGTTTCTGCTTCGTTTTGTCCTATCGAACATTGTGGCTCCGGACATATACATATACCGTACTTGTCAACGTTAACTTGGGTGAGTTAGTTAGTTAGAGTATAGGGGTCGTAGCTTGGGTGAGTGAATACTATATAGGGGCCGGAGCTTGGGTGAGTGACTGCTATATAGGGGTCGTAGCTTGGGTGAGTGACTACTATATAGGGATCGTAGCTTGGGTGAGTGACTACTATATAGGGGTCGTAGCTTGGGTGAGTGACTACTATATAGGGATCGTAGCTTGGGTGAATGAATACTATATAGGGGCCGGAGCTTGGGTGAGTGACTGCTATATAGGGGTCGTAGCTTGGGTGAGTGACTACTATATAGGGGCCGTAGCTTGGGTGATTGACTACTATGTAGGGGTCGTAGCTTGGGTGAGTGACTACTATATAGGGATCGTAGCTTGGGTGAGTGACTACTATGTAGGGGTCGTAGCTTGGGTGTAGCTGCGTCGAAACCAAGGACTAATTTCGACTCTACTACGTACTAGAGCCACTAACAACTTAGACAGGCCATTTGCAACCTATAATAATTTCGGATTTCTTTACTTCAGGTCGCATAACAAACTTTCAACTGCAAACCCATCTTACTTCCCTCTGCGTGACGCGGCGTGACGTAACCAACCTGGTCCGTCTGATGGAAGCCGACGTGCTGGTGCACGAGTTGAAGGAACTCGTCACTCCGCTCGTCAAACAGGCCAAGTGGGGGAAGAGAGTCACATTGGCGGTGAGGGACCTGCAGGCCGTCACGAGAGACGCCAGGGCGGCGGGCGTTGAGGTTAGTTGTTGTGTTGTTGAGAAATACTGCGTCACACTACGGTCTACTGCGTCGCTCCCCAGTCTACTACATCACTCAACAGTTTGCTGTGTCACTCTACAGTCTACTGTGTCGCTCTACAGTCTACTGTGTCGCTCTATAGACTACTACGTCACTCTATATTCTATTGTGTCACTCTACAGCCTACTACGTCACTTTACAATCTACTACGTCACTCTACAGTTCACTACGTCACTTTACAGTCTATTGTGTCACTCTACAGTCTACTATGTCACTCTGACTCTACATTTTACTACGTCACTACAGTCTTCTATGTCACTCACTCTACAGTCTACTATGTCACTCCCACTCTACAGTCTACTATGTCACGCTCACTCTACAGTCTACTAGATCACTCTACAGTTTACTACGTTACTCTATAGTCTACTACATCACACTACAGTCTGCTACGTTGCTCTACAGTCCACTACATCACTCTCACTGGGTCACTGCGTCACTCTACAGCAAGGGTCAGCAACAGGCGGACCGCGGTCCGGATACGGACCGCGAAAGGTTGAACTTGGGACCGCGAAATATTGTATTGTATACCAAGTATACATTTTAAATTGTAGATAAGGTACACTGTACCTTTGATCATTGTTACGATATTTTTTTGCCACGTAGAATCTAACTTCTACTTACAACCAGTTTTTTTTTCTGGACGTTGTTAAAATTTTCGCCCAGCATCCGGACCGCACCTAAAACTATTTGCCGACCCCTGCTCTACAGTCTACTACATCACTCTACAGTCTACTACATCACTCTACAGTCTACTACATCACTCTACAGTCTACTACATCACTCTACAGTCTATACTACATCACTCTACAGTCTACTACATAAAATGAAATAAATGAAATGAAATAATTATTTATTTGCCAAGAATGTAGGTAGAGGAGATGTTATTACAGTAATATTATGGTGTTTCCTTACAATCTGCCATTTCTGGCGTGCAAATGATTTGAAAGTAAGTATAATAATATTTTAGCTTTTCCTACTTGGACAACACTAATTTACAAAATCAACAGCATTCAGTTCAAACGAGATACAATTTCTGATGTCAATAAAAAGAAAAAGCAATGTCAAAACTACAAAACTACTATTTATGTCCAATTTGTCAATTTAAGTAATAATGTTCATCAAGTTACTGTCAACGAACAAAGTCATTTATTTTAAATTAAACAGGTCCTTGGTTATTGAAAGGTTTCCTGTAGTTTAGATAATCATTAATACCATAAAAGCAGTGATCCAGCAAATAAGCTGTTAATTTGTGTTTGAATTTGAAATATGTTAGCTTTTTAATTTAATTAGGTAACTTGTTATAAATTTTCACTGCCATACAGTATGAATTACGTTGGCAAAGTTCTAATCTGAAATTTACAGGAAACACTAATTTGTCGTGTCGATTGGATTGACAATTTTCAAAACATTGTCTGTTTTTTACCACAAATAGACACATTTCTTTAATGTACATGCAGGCCAGTGGAAGAACTCCAAGCCGTTTAAACAGTGGCCTACAGTGAGCTCGAGAACGCGTTCCGCAGACGGCTCTTATGCATTTTTTTTGTACTCTAAAGACCTTTGCAATATCCACCGAGTTACCATAGATAACAAGCCCATAGTTGAGTACAGATGACACATACCCATGGTAGGCACACAACGACGCTTTTTCAGAAACAACCTGCCTTAATCTTCTTAGAGCGAATACGAACCTATTCAGTTTATCGCATACCGCAGCACAGTGTATTTTCCAATTTAGGTGCTCGTCAATATGAATGCCTAAAAATTTTGTGCAATTTACTTGGCTGATCTTATTATTATTCATCTGTTTGTCAATTTTGATGTCATTTGATTTATATGTCTTAAATTGTATTAAATTAGTTTTGTTAATGTTAATATTCAACCCGTTTTTGTCTAGCCAAATTAGTGAATCGTCGATTGCTCCTTTTATGTCATTTTCAAATTTTCTGATGTCATTACATTTTATTAGAATAGTTGTGTCGTCAGCAAATAAAATACATTTGTTTGAAGTAGCGTCAGGTAGATCGTTGATATAAGACGTGAAAAGGTGAGGACCTCCAATGCTACCTTGGGGTACGCCGTTTTTGTTGAGAGTATAATTTGATTTATAAGTACGTCTTGTGTTTTTCTCGAGTTGTATTATTTCAGTACATTGTTTTCTGTCTTTTAAATAACTGGCAATCCAATCCAGAGCATTACCGCGAATGCCGTACTTCTCTAATTTATTTAAGAGATTCTTGTGATTTACGAAATCGAAAGCTTTGCTCATATCCAAAAACACAGCCACTATAGGTGTCCGCTCATTAAGACTTTCTGTGATAGTTTTTACTAAGTGGAAACAAGCTAAGGTGGTTGAGCTCCCTTTTCTGAAACCAAATTGCTCCGGTTTCAGCACATGATTTTTTTCTAAGAAGTTATAGACTCTATCAAACATAGCTTTTTCAATAATTTTCGATATAACTGGAATTAGAGTTATAGGTCTGTAATTATTCATGTCATGTGGTTCACCTTTTTTTAGTATTGGCTTGACTATAGACTGCTTTAGTTCGGTTGGGAATTTACCTTGTTCGAATGTAAGGTTAATAATATGGCTTAAAATGTTACAGATGTGAGGAGCAGCTATTTTAATAGTTTTTGTATTGATGCCGTCGTAGCCTACTGCTTCACTGTTATTTAGTGACATAATAATTTTAAAAACTTCTTTTGGTTCAGTTGGGGACAAGAACAAGCTATTTGTTACGTTGTTTAGTCCAGAGCATGCTTGGCTAGAAATTTGTTTTGACTGATTGAAGGTTAGGTTTACAAAATAATTATTAAATTTGTAACGTTACATATTGACTACAATATGTAAACGTACATTCCTACTTTCATTCTAAAAACATCACTTTCATAGGAGAGATGTGTGTATTTACATACCAAAATTTTCATATCACTAATTTCCTTTAAATTGTGTCCATTCGATAGATAATAATTTTCTGGTTGTTGTGATATATTTCTTGTATCATATACCTTATTCTAAATCTATAATAATTACGTTTTTCCAAAAATTTAGTTTGTTTACATAATGTAAATACTTCAAAAAACTATTTGTCACTTAGCAATTTTTACTCTTTTTCATAAGGTTGTATAGTTTTTAGAAAAATGTCACGTCAGTGAACAACAGAGGAGTGGTGGATGAAGGGGAATAATAAGATGTTCGTGATTACAAGTATATTAAAGAAATACAGATAAAAGGGAAGGTAGAAAAAAGTAGAGTGATATAAAGAGAATGTAAAAGAACAAAAATAATAAAAAAAGGGGCTTAAGTGAGGACTTCCATCAGGGAATGGCTTGCAGGTTCAGCAGCCTGGAGCAGGTACAGCGTTCAGTGAGGACTTCCATCAGGGAATGGCTCGCAGGTTCAGCAGCCTGGAGCAGGTACAGCGTTCAGCATCCCACAGCTGGGCATGGCTCGCAGGTTCAGTAGCCTGGAGCAGGTACAGCGTTCAGCATCCCACAGCTGGGCATGGCTCGCAGGTTCAGTAGCCTGGAGCAGGTACAGCGTTCAGCATCCCACAGCTGGGCATGGCTCGCAGGTTCAGGGTAGAGTTCCCATCCGGCAGTCAGGAATGGCTTCAGCCAACAGCAGATAATGTTCCATAAACCTTCAAGGTTTACTGGTGATGTTGGTCACTTGGGAGTTCATTGTTCTTAAGTCTTTCCCTGTTGGAAGCCGGATTCTCACTGACCTTCTCAGCCGATGAGATTCATAAAGTAAACTTTTGATGATTTGAATCTGGAGAAAATAAACTTTATTTTAATATTGACAATTCAAAGAGGATTAATTCTAAAAACTATACAACCTTATGAAAAAGAGTAAAAATTGCTAAGTGACAAATAGTTTTTTGAAGTATTTACATTATGTAAACAAACTAAATTTTTGGAAAAACGTAATTATTATAGATTTAGAATAAGGTATATGATACAAGAAATATATCACAACAACCAGAAAATTATTATCTATCGAATGGACACAATTTAAAGGAAATTAGTGATATGAAAATTTTGGTATGTAAATACACACATCTCTCCTATGAAAGTGATGTTTTTAGAATGAAAGTAGGAATGTACGTTTACATATTGTAGTCAATATGTAATATGTAACGTTACATATTGACTACAATATGTAAACGTACATTCCTACTTTCATTCTAAAAACATCACTTTCATAGGAGAGATGTGTGTATTTACATACCAAAATTTTCATATCACTAATTTCCTTTAAATTGTGTCCATTCGATAGATAATAATTTTCTGGTTGTTGTGATATATTTCTTGTATCATATACCTTATTCTAAATCTATAATAATTACGTTTTTCCAAAAATTTAGTTTGTTTACATAATGTAAATACTTCAAAAAACTATTTGTCACTTAGCAATTTTTACTCTTTTTCATAAGGTTGTATAGTTTTTAGAATTAATCCTCTTTGAATTGTCAATATTAAAATAAAGTTTATTTTCTCCAGATTCAAATCATCAAAAGTTTACTTTATGAATCTCATCGGCTGAGAAGGTCAGTGAGAATCCGGCTTCCAACAGGGAAAGACTTAAGAACAATGAACTCCCAAGTGACCAACATCACCAGTAAACCTTGAAGGTTTATGGAACATTATCTGCTGTTGGCTGAAGCCATTCCTGACTGCCGGATGGGAACTCTACCCTGAACCTGCGAGCCATGCCCAGCTGTGGGATGCTGAACGCTGTACCTGCTCCAGGCTACTGAACCTGCGAGCCATGCCCAGCTGTGGGATGCTGAACGCTGTACCTGCTCCAGGCTACTGAACCTGCGAGCCATGCCCAGCTGTGGGATGCTGAACGCTGTACCTGCTCCAGGCTGCTGAACCTGCGAGCCATTCCCTGATGGAAGTCCTCACTGAACGCTGTACCTGCTCCAGGCTGCTGAACCTGCAAGCCATTCCCTGATGGAAGTCCTCACTTAAGCCCCTTTTTTTATTATTTTTGTTCTTTTACATTCTCTTTATATCACTCTACTTTTTTCTACCTTCCCTTTTGTCTTTATTTCTTAAATATACTTGTAATCACGAACATCTTATTATTCCCCTTCATCCACCTCTCCTCTGTTGTTCACTGACGTGACAAATTCTGTGCTTATAGCCTGCGGATCCGTCACCAATGTGTTATTTACCAAAATTTCGCTTATGTCATATTTTGGCATATTATTTTTTGTACGATTTTTTATAATTTGCCAGCTGGCTTTGCATTTGTTTTTATTGTTCAAGATGTATTTTGTGTTATGAAGTAATTGTGATTTCTGCATACATTTTCTTAGAATTTTATTATAAGCTAAATAATTACTTTTATTTTTCAATTTGGTTGGTCGCGAGCTACATTTCATATAATTTAGGTAAAGTTGTCTTTTTGTGTTGCATGAGCGCCGTATACCTAATGTGAGCCATTGTAGCTTATTTACATAATTACATCTCTTTATTCTTATTATTGGGAAGCATAAGTTTAAGAAGAATGGGATTCGTCAAAAGCGCTCTCAGACTCTGACATCTCATAAATATCTGAGAAGGAGAGGGCTGATAAACATTCACTAAATTTCCTTATATTATCTTCCGAAAAATCACGTCTATCTTCAAACCAATATGAAGTGACCTGACTCTTGCTTACTTTTAAAGTCAATGTTTGGCCTGTTTCGTGATCAGATAAGGCTAGTGTGTGAACTTTAGCTTCTGCATTGTGGATATTACTTGAGATTTGGTCTATACATGTTTTATTTTTCCTAGTAGGGGTAGTTATATGTAGTTCATCACTCTACAGTCTATACTACATCACTCTACAGTCTACTACATCAATCTACAGTCTACTACGTCACTCTACAGTCTACTACATCACTCTACAAAATACTGCATCACTCTAAAGCCATACATGAATTTACTCTGCAGGAGTGAATGAGTAATTCAAAGTAAATTAAAAAAAAAACTTAGATGACAAACAAGTAACAGCTAACGAACGCAAAGGTTATGATAGGATAAATAAATAAATATTGGTGGACAATTCACACACAACACCACCTGACCCCAAACTAAGCAAAGCTTGTGTGATGGCGGCCAGATAGTTGAAATAATACTTATATAGTTTTAAATACATACTTATTATATATAGACACACCCAGGATATGATAGGAAATTGTTATGATACATTTATATTGCTATGATACGTATAGTTTTTACCGATTTCTGAAAAATTCGAACGATGTCCCTTATGGGCAGGCTTGAAAGTGATCGAGAATATGCTGTGCGTCAAAACTGAAAAAAAAAATGTGATGCTCAAACCGTAAAAAAAATATGCAACTAAAGTGACGTGTAAAAACTGCCCGTGACCAGTGTTGCCAACTTTATTTTTCAGAAGATCGGATCATAAATAATAAATGTAAGCTTTTTTTTTTTGTAAGTTGTGTTGTTTCTACATTACCTTAATGAACTTCGTTGCATCGTTTCGTCAGTTTAAATGTTCTAAGCCTACTCTAATTATTAGAGTACTCTAGTGTAGAGTAGGTACTCTAAATTTGAAATTACGTTTTTTCATAGAAATAGTAGACGCCATGATGTGCAATGACACCACATTTGTTTAATAGGTTATTTTTTGACGTGACAACGTCTAATAAACTGATGAACGCCGGCTGCATGCACGAACAAGTGTCCCGTTATGTCCCGTTACGTTACGCCATTACGTTACGTTACGTCACGTAAACCAACCGAGTTTACAGACAACCAATTTTTTTATTGGAATTATTTTAATAGGTTTTTAAGATGATCGTTTCAATTTGTTTTCAGTGCCCAATAACGGTGGCGCCGTTTCTAGCGTACAACGCGACGCAGCACTGCGGCGTTTTCTGGCAGATGTCCGTCGTTCGGGACGAGCACAGGCCCAAGGGAAAACATCGCTCGAGTGACGTCATCGCGGCCGGTGGCCGGTGAGAATACAGTCTGTTCAACTATATACTAGTCTGTTGTAGTAAAAAAAAACAGTTTATTTGAGCAAATGCTTAAGATAAAATACTTATTAGAAACAGGTTTGTTGTCAGTTCTTTATCATTGCACAGTAAAAATGTAAGTAGGTAATCATAATCATAATCATTTATTCATAACGGTGGTTACATGTCAAAAAATTTAAAATACATAAAATGAAAACATAAGGTTCCCGCAGAAACAAATAATTTTCTACATAATATAATAATAATTCGGGAAAGTAAATTAAACACAAAATAAATAATTAAAAACGTATTAAATATAAATTAACATGTCACAAATTATACAACCAATGAAATAATAATTAGATCGTTATCTAACTTTTGCATTGAATAAAGTCATTATAGGTAAGTAGGACTAATTAATTATCTCAGCAAAATCAATAACACAGTTAATGGGTGCCCTGCGTCCCACTCTGGGGTGGTCCTGTGTCGTGGGATACAGTGCCTTTCCTTCTACGTAGCGGTAGGACTCTTTGCAGAGCCCGCATGAAAAAGTACCACACCTTGTTTGATCCTCAACGTAAACACTCTATGTGTTATAAGTTTAACGTATGTATTTATCTGGCCATGCGTCTGTGTGTTTGTGTGAGGGCATGTCTGTGGCATCGTAGCTCCCGAACCAATGAATTGATTTTAATTTCGACTTAGTTGGTGGAATTTTTTGTAAGTCGAGAGTGTTCTTAGTTTTATGACAATCGATCCAAGATGGCTGCTGCCACAAAATGGCGGACTACAGATGCTTACACAACTCATTATTAAATTACAGGGCTTAACTAGAATACTGTACATCATTATAAATTTCAAATCCGTGATGGCCGCCACCTCAAAAGGTAGAATTTCGTATTTTTGACAACTCACTTATAAGTAATATGGATATCAAATAAAAGGGATTGGCTAGTACAATACTATAAGTACACACAAATCTGAAATCTAAGATGACCACCACAAAATGGCGCGTTTGTTATTTATTTTTTATTTTGTTGTACTATATTCTATCTGTTTACCTTCTACAGGTACGATGCCCTGGTAGAACAATTCTGGAACGTTGCTCGGACAGAGAAAGACAAGGACAACTCGCAACTCAAATCGAGCTCCCTCGGGTTCTCGATGTCGTTGGAGAGAATGGCGGCCATCGTGAAGAGGATGGACGTTGAGCTGCCTCTGTCGCCGGGGAGGATCGTGGAGGTAAGAAAGACTTTACCTGTAACCAGTTTTATTATATCTTTTCAAAATATTGTCCATTCACGTCAATACACCGCTGCATGCGATGGAACCACTGGGAAAAGCACTTTGCCCACTCGTCCTTAGGGGTCTCTTCAATGGCATCGCGATACGCAGCCACCGCTTCTTCAGCATTCATAAACCGCTTTCCTTTAAGTTTTTCTTTAATTTTTGAAAATAAATAAAAATCACAAGGCGCGAGGTCGGGGCTATACGGCGGGTGACCCAGTAATTCAACGTTTGATGTCGCCAAATAGTCGATCGTTCGCTTGGCGGTGTGCGATGAGGCGTTGTCGTGGTGAAGGAGGATCCTACTGCGAGGTCGTTTCTCTCGAACTTTTTCCAAGACAAGTGGCAAACAATTGGTAGTGTACCATTCTGCAGAAACTGGTTTTTGATCCTCTAACACAATTGTTGCGAAATGACCTATCCTTCCAAAGAACGAGGCCACCATTTTTTTCCCCGCACTTCGATCTCTCTTCACTTTAGTTGGCAACTCCTCGAAAGGAAACACCCACTGAGCAGATTGTCTTTTGGTTTCAGGATCATAACAGTAAATCCAGCTTTCGTCACCTGTTAGTATGTCGAACACAGCATTTGAGTCACCTCCGTTAAATCTTTCAATCATTTTACGGCACCAATCCACACGATGGAGTTTTTGAGCCTCAGTCAAATTATGAGGTATCCACCGGGCGCAAAGCTTCCTGACCGCTAAATGTTCGTGTAGGATTTTGTGCACTTGACTCATACCGATGCCTAAGCTTGTCCGAATCTGCTGATAGGTCACTCTTTTGTCAGTCTCTATCATACGCCGCACAACACAGATGTTATCTTCAGTCGTCGCCGTAGAAGGCCGTCCCTCACGTAAATCATCAGTGGGATTAGTGCGACCACGTTTAAACTCATTAAACCAGTTGTAAACAGTCGCACGAGATGGGGCTTCATCGTGAAAGGCCAATCGTAGTCTATCATAACTTTCTTGTTGACTTAAATGACATCGAAAGTCATAAAAAATCATTGCACGAAAATTTTCTCGTGTTAAATTCATGTTGACGTGACACAGACAATTTTCAATTTGCCGCCAAATCGTAAAACAAATGACAAATGAATGAAGTATATACTCAGTAATATTGGCAAAGAGTTCTATTTTTAAATTATAGAATTATTTTTTTATTATATTGTTTATAATTGGCCAGTTCTAAGAACTTTCAGTTTGACCCTCGTATTGTGTTATGTTACAGTCAACGCTTATTGCAATCTGCGTGCGAGATACAGTCGGCAGCGGACGCGACGGCATCGTTGCTTCGCAGCGCGCACAGCTAGCGCGCGACTTGTGGCAGGCGGGGTACACTCTGTGCCTGTGGCCCGCACAGACAGACACGCACGAACTGAGGCGGCCTTGCATCGTGCTCACCCATGATGACTCAGGAGTTAGAGCCGTATGCGATGATAATAAGAGGTATTTTTGCTTGACGTTTCGAAAATAAACAGTTGAAGGTATTCAGCTCACGAATACTGAGGCGGTCTTGCATCGTGCTTACCCATGATGACTCGGGAGTGAGAGCCGTATGCGATGATAATAAGAGGTATTTTTGCTTGACGTTTCGAAAATACAGTTGAAGGTATTCAGTTCGCGAATTCTGACTTGGATTGTGCTTACGAATGATGACTCGAGAGTTAGAGCCGTATGCAATGATATTAAAGAGGTATTTTACTTGGCTTTTCCGAAAATAAATGAAGGTATTCATCAAACAAGACGACTCGCGAGTGAGAGTCGTATGTGATGACAATAAGAGGTATATTTAATTGACTCCTCGAAAATAAACAGTTGAAGGTATTCAGCTCGTGAATACTGAGGCGGCCTTGCATTGTGCTTACGCATGATGACTAGGAAGTGAGAGCCGTATGCGATGACAATAAGAAGTATATTCGTTTGATATTTCTAAAATAGTACCACGCAACTAGAAGAGCTTAGGGAAGAACTGACTTTTCAGAACAGGGCTTTAAACCAAGGTAAGAAAACTCTTCACCTATAAACGGCCACTATTCGTGGGATTTAGTCCGACATATTCTGATCGTCCCCTTAATAGGCGGAAGTTATGTGTACATGAATTTCCTGTACGTAAAAAAGAGCCTTACATTAATCTGGTTTTCAATGACCAGATTGTTTTTTCTTCACATGATTTGTCTGAAATAGGACAATAAATTATGTACTACTAGCGGCCCGCTTCGTCTTCGCTCGGTTATTGCCATATAAAGACCAGTAATCGAAATAAAAACTATGCTATAATTCAAGTTGGATCAATCTGCACACTGTGTGCAAATTAGACTAAAATCGGTAAATATTGTAGTGGTAGGACTCTTAGCAGAGTCCGCCTGGGGAAGTACCACACCATAGCCAGTTATTCTACCGCCAAGCAGTAAAGTGCAAACATTACTGTGTTTCGGTTTGAAGGGCAATGTGTCCAGAGAAATTACAGAGCTTAGAGATATAACGTCTTAGATCTCTGGGTGACGAGTGCAGTGCAGTGCTAGGTAATGATTTGGACTATCATGTTCCAATAGCTGCGTGTTACTGTGCTGTTATGTGGCAGGCATGTTGCTTACCATCAGGCACATGTCCTGCTGGTCTCGTCACTCTTTCGTTAAAAAAAATAGTTTTAAGAGTCCATCGCGGACAAACAACGCGCCGCCCAATTTATTTACAGTTAAGATTTGTAATTTATATTTTTCAGAGTGCGAGAACACAAAGTACCGTATATCGACGTGTTAGACTTCATCAAACAACAACTCCAGCCTGACAACCGATACAATGAAGGTGAGACACTTATGTAGAACATAATAGTGAGTATGTGATATTATAATACTAATTTTACCCTACTAATATTATAAATGTAATGGATGAATGGTCATATTTGAATGCTGTTCCTTGCTCAATTACGTTCGTAGCGTCTGAACGGATCGGGATGAAACTTGGAACACTGCTAAACTATAGTCTGGAAGAACTCATGGGCTTATTAGGGTGTTTATAATACTCTTTATCCCGAAAAAATATTGGAAACGGGAACAAAGTTATGCCTCGGGTATGCGTTGTGTATGCATTTAGGTCTTGTGATCTGCAAAATGGAGGTTCCATTTAGGTGGTCTTATTTATTTTTATTTTTTAGGTGTCCTCTCAAAGGTGCGAAGGTACTTCAAGTCTGAGCAGTTGCTCACATTATATCAAGCTCAAATTCGTTCTTGTATGGAGTACTGTTCGCATCTTTGGGATGGTTCGGCTAAGTATCAGCTGGAGGCCTTGGAATCGATCGAGAGACGTGCCAAAAGGCTCATAGGCAACGACACTCTTGTGCGAAAAAGACTACAAAGTCTTGAACATCGCCGAAAAGTTGCTAGGCTTTCGGTTTTTTATCGAATACACTTCGGAGAGTGTGCGACTGATTTACATGATCTAATACCACCTTGCCCTTTTTTCTATCGGAATGCTCGTAGCTCGAAAAAACGACATCGTTTCATGGTTGTTGTTCCAAAAACGCGAACGAAGAGATTTGACTCTACTTTTGTGACAAGAACGTCGAGGCTGTGGAATGCGTTGCCTGAGTGGGTTTTCCCTGTTGATTACAATCTTTGTGTCTTCAAATCGAGAGTGAATCGGTTTCTTCTAGGTAAACACGCCCCATCGTAGACCGCATCGTCGCCTAACATCAGGTGAGATGGCGGTCAAGTGTAAGCCTATAAAAGTAAAAAAAAAAAAAAAAATTTGGGCAACATTGTTTTTCCTCAGAAATGTAGAATACCGTTTTTCATTCCTTCCAGGTGCGAGTCGCTCGATAAGTTGGAACGAGACAGAGAAGTCGAACAGTCCGATCGTCTCGGTCACGTTCGTGACGGCCAGCGAACGGATGACCAAGAACTCTAAACGATCCTGTGAGAGCCAGGTGCGAAACTAACTTGTTTATGTTACATAAATGTTCCCACTGCTGGTACTAGGAGGTATCTGTACTGATTTGGTTTTGCTCAAAAAAAAAAAAAATTGTGACAAGTTATGATTACAACTACACTTAATGTTAAGTAGAACATTACATAGGTAGAAACAAAGATTGTAGTAGCTTGTTAACATTAAGACGATGAACTTCAAATCTCCGAACTAAGCTTGAAGCCTGTGCTTCAGAGATCCGTACTCTCCCGAAATAACCGCTTGCTACACCGCCTGCTCTTCGCGTTTACAATTTTGGCGGGAAAATGGGTGTCAGGTTACATAAGTGCGGTGTTTGTGCTTCGGCATATGAAGTGCCGCCTTACTTGTATCCGTTTGAGCCCATTCATTCTCAAGAGCGTTTCAAGACGCTTCTAGCGGTATCGTTTGTTTATAATTAATGTACTTAAAATGTAAACTAACATTTTTGACACTTGACATTTTTTTTTGCGATTTCTCAAGTAGTCGATCAGCTATTACATTAATAATTTATAAAGGAGACAGTGGTTTTATGGCTTAAATGTGTTGTATACGAAATAACAAACTCGAAAAACCAAAAAAAACTGCATTCAATAGCACAAGTATATTTTTTAAATTTTTTTCAATACTTCGGGACCATTTTCCCGCCAAAAAATTTAATTTTTGTTTTTTTTTAATTTTACGATTTTTCTATGTAAATGAACTCCAATTTTAATGTGGATTATATCAAAATAAAGACCAGTTCAAGTAGACGCCATTAAACACAAATTTATCGGTATAGCTTCCCAAATAAAAACACGAAAAATTTTTTTTTCCCGCCAAAAACCCGACCGCAGTATTAAGTTTGTATATTTTCGTCATCAACCAAGTTTTGGGTACTATATTACACACCGGTGTATCAAGCGGATAAGCTATGTTAGATGCTTCATTCTTAGTTTGCACTACCTTTTATTTGTTGGAAATGTACATTACATAACTTTACTTTTAAAAACGTTAAATTAAATTAAGAAGAAAATTAATAAAACATTTTTTTTACTGAATTAGTAAAAAAAAAAAAACTATGTGCAAGGTATGTATGTGTGTTAGGGTGTGTGTGTCTGAGGGTGTAAGTGAGTGGGTGTGTTTGTATTTGTATCTAAATGCTCGTTTTTGTTTTAAAAAAAAATCATGATCGCCGTTGACTTAATACAGTAGTTTCAAATCACACGTGAGTTAGCCGTTGTACGGTACACGCCGTCAGTTTCAGTCCCCCTAGATAGTGAACTCTAAGAGGCGACATACAATATTAATTCATTTTCTCCGAAATAACAAAAAAAATTTGGCAGTCATAGGAACTGCCGATAGAAGTGAAAACTTGTAACTCGAATGTTTTCGCTTTTAAATGAATTATCAAATGTCTTTATAACCATGTCACAAGACTACTATCTACCATCGTAGGTCTATGTACATTCGCATAATTTCAACACCGCCAGTTAAATCTATGGTTGCGCCATCTAGTTTTATATCAACGTAACTATACAGAATATACTCTTTACTGTTTCTGCTGCCCTGGTACCTACTGGTACCTAGGGGCAAACTCTTTTATATTTCTGTTGTCCTGGTATCTGGAGATAAACGCTGGGCTGTTGGAGGTAGGTAATCGAATCTCTTTACTGTTTCTGATACCCTGGTACCTACCTGGCCGTTTTTACCGAGTTTACTCGAAGATTTCATATCCGATCCGATCTATTATCATATCCAAGCGTGACGATTGATGAATCCATTTCGCAGCCCACGAAAATTCTGTCTATAGCGCGCCTAAAGAAGTTTTCACTTCAAAAACGACTTCAATAAAAAAAAAATTGCAGTCATAGGAACTGCCGATAGAAGTGAAAACTGTTAACTAAGAATTTGATAGCTTACTTTGGAAACTACTCGGGTGTAACTGTAGGGCGTGGCCTGGCCATCATGGCATGGCCATCTAGAAATGCGTCAGTATTTCCTATTGGCTCACGCATTTCTAGATGGGCAAGCCACGACGGCCAGGCCACGCCCTTTCAACACTTCCCATTGGCTGATGCATTTCTAGAAAGGGAATGGACATTGTCCCGAGTTTACCCGAAGATTGCTTATCATACCCGAGCGTGACGCTAGAATTCAATTCACACCCCACGAAAAATCTGACTAGGCGCGCCAAAATAAGTATTCACTTAAAAAAATAAATACAGTCGAACACAGTATCTTCTTTTTTGAAGTCGGTAAAAAAGGAGTGAGGCACAATTAGCCTATCAATTAAACAGCAATGTAGGATAAAAGGTTTTTCCACCAACCTATTTATTCACTGCTAATGAAGTAAGGAAAAAGGAGCGTTGGACGTCCATCAGCAAGAATGGTCGACGACATTGTAAATATCGCGGGTCGAACCTGGACTGATTGGCACAGGACAGAAGTAGATGGCAAAGTAAGAGAGAGGCCTATACCCGGCAATGGGATATAGAAGGCTGTGGATGATGATGATGATTCACTGTTTCCGCCTAGGGTACCACGAATCAGTGACCCTGTGAGATGTCTACGTCCGATCGAAGCTTGAAGCTCAAGATGTGTGCGGCTGCTTCAGTGGTATATGCATGACTGCCGATCAACAGTCGCAGCAGCGGGTGTTGGAAGGAATTTACAACTACCCTGAAGCCATATCTACAAAGATCGAAATTTGGATTAACATTGAAATTGTTTAACTTGAAAAAAGCTTAGGTAGGTTATTGCTCAAATGTTGTAAAAAGGTTACGACGCGTATTGTGCGGGTAGCGCTATGGGTTAGAGTGAGAGAGGTGAAACCTTTGTGTGAGAGAACGGGAATCCAAACGGAGAGTAAGGAAGCGCTTTAAGAATAGACTACAGGCCCGTGAACAAAATGTACGTAGTAAATGAACCACCAGGAGACCTATGTAGGATGATAGAAGGGTATAAAGTAATAAGATTCAGCACTATGCCGTCACTTGTAAGCTGTCCAACTGAGTACAGTCGAAGATGGGGGGGTTGCAACCGTCGATAATTTCTCCTGATCGCATGATTTTTGTACGGCGTTGCAGAATAATAGATTAGAACAGGTATTGAAACTATAAACATTATAAATTTTAAGTTTTTACTTAAAATTTGTCGTGATTTTCCAACGATTTACAGATTAAATTTGGGCATTTGATTATGTACGGCATTGGTTCCGTACAGTTTCAATACCTCTCCTAATCCATTATTTCACAATGCTGTACAAAAATCATGCGACAAGGAGAAATGATCGAGGGTTGCAACCCCTCTTCTTCGACTGTACTCATTTGGACAGCTTACAATTGACAGCATAGTGCTGAATCTTATTACTTTATACCCTTCTATCATCCTACATAGGTCTCCTGGTGGTTCATTTACTACGTACATTTTGTTCACGGGCCTGTAGTCTAGATAGATTAACTCTTTATTGCACTAAATTTAAAATAAAAGACATAAAAACTTAAAGACTAAAATTAAAGTAGCAATGGGCGACCTTATCGCTAAAAGCGATCTCTTCCAGGCAACCGTAGGATGGAAAAACAGATACGAAAATAGGAAAACGGGAAGTACAAATAAAAAGAGGTGGATACTTCTATAACATTACTAAAAATAAAAAATAATCAACAAAAAAAAAAATAAAAAAAATCCAGTAACATGAATAATATATACTGATAAACCTACATAGAAATAATTGTACATCCTAATACATATAATAATTTGTATAATAAATAATAATATACTAATAAATACAATAAAAGTTTAAGTATGGATACACAATTAAGAGTGATTATTTCAACTAGATGACGACTGCGAAAAGTAAATTTGTCTAGAAGTTATTATTGCAAAAAACTTATAGATCGGTCACTTTATTGTTGTTTTTTCTTGTCCAGATAATGTCGCAAGTGACGTCGACGCTGGTCTCGCTCGGTTTGGGCGGCGCACTGGGGCGCGCGCGCGTGTGGGCGGTCGCGCTGGCGTGCGAGGCGGCGTGCGTGCGCGCGCTCGCCGCGCAGCTCGCCGCGCCGCCGCGCGCGGACGCGCTGCCGCCCGCCGCCAGGGCGGTCGTCGCGCTGTTAGTATTACATTAACTATGTTTTATAAACTATGCTAGTACTAACCCCTATGTAATATAGGTGGTTGTCTGTAATGTGGAAGAGAGATAGATGCGGTGCAAGCGTACAATGAGCGTAATGGGACACTGAGCGTAACATGACAATGGGCGTAATGAGACGTAAAGTGCAACGGGACAATAAGAGTAACGGGACAAAGATCGGAACGAGACATGTAACGTAACGGGACAATTATATTAACGCGACAGCGTAACGGGACAATAGGCGTAACGGGACAATGATATTAACGCGAAAGCGTAACGGGACAATGATAGTAACGCGAAAGCGTAACGGGACAATGATAGTAACGCGGCAGCATAACGGGACATCTTTAGTGCGTGCTACTGTAAAGTGGAAGAAATATAGCGTAACGGGACAACGATAGTAATGCGACAGTGTAATGGAACGTTTTTAGTGCGTGCAACTGGCGTCCATCGATTTATTACGCTTTATCACGTCAAAAAACATACGTACAATACAATACATACGCTAGGTATGTAACGCCGCGCCGCCGCGCGCGGACGCGCTGCCGCCCGCGGCCAGGGCGGTCGTCGCGCTGTTAGTATTACATTCACTATGTTTTATAAACTATGCTAGTATTGACAGCCTAGGGTGAAGGATCCAATAATGGACACTTTTAGGGCAGTGTTCATAATAAAAATCAATAAAAAAAAAAGTACAAAACTCAGATCAGCAGTAATTAGTGAAAATAACAAGCAATATTCTCAAGAATCAGCACAATGATTTACAATTGAAGTATTTATAATGAATTGCTAGAAAATTGACAATATATAGAAAAAACGAAAATCACCAGTTATGGACACCTAGGATCCAGTTGTCCATACCCAGTGATGGACGTTACCCAGTTATGGACATCCAGTCATGGACAATGAACATAAACATAATTATGGCAGATATAAATAGTATTTAGGAGACAAATAAAGTCAAAGTACTTTATTCATAAATGTACAATTTACACGTCAATAAATAAAAAATAAGAACAAAAGAAAGAGCATACAAATTGTATACATTTTCAAAGTTTGAAATGACTACTTTACTGTATTATAATAATTATTGTACAGAAAACTGTCAAGCATTATATGAGTATAATATATTTTTATAATAATTTTACTGACCCATATCAAATTTTTATATACATTTTTATAGGACTTTGCCATCACTCTCTAAAAATTCGGTGTAACTGTAAAAAGCTTGATCGATAAGCCAGCACTTTAATCTGTTTTTGAAGCTGCGAAAACTTGGAACAGATTTAACTATTTTGGGAAGAGTGTTATAAACTTCAGGTCCCATAATGTGAGTTAGCTCCCGTGACCTTGTGAGAGAGTGTGATATAACATCCAGCTTGTTCGCCTTACGTATGTTGCGAGAATGTCTCTCTCCTCGCGTACTGTATGATTCTAGATTATTTCTAACATACATAGCCACCTGGTAAATCAATATAGTTTAATAAATAAAATGAAATAGAGTTTAATTTAAACTAATATTTTAATTGGAATTAAAACATACACTGTCATATAATAATTGTTATGTTTTATTTTTTCTTTCTACAGCAGTTTGCTCCTTCATATTCTATTTTCTTGTTTTAGCTTTACTCTATAGGTATTGTCTTGTTCTAGCTTCTTCTTTTCTATTTCTTCCTTTTCGTGGTATTGTCTCCAAGCTTGGCTTGTTACTGCTGATGGTATTTTTTCTCTCTTAGTCCTTGTTTTCTTTTTGCCCTGCTCGTTTTTCGCCCAAAAAGGAGTTTCTTTTGAATGGAGATTGTATAATGATTCTCAAAGCAGCATCTATGGTTGGAGCATGTTTTGCAACTAGAGCTAAGAGCCACCTAACCAAAATTTCTCCTTGTTCTTTTGAAAGCCACCTGAAAGAAGACGTAAAAACCAGTAATGGACACTCACTGGAACCAGTGGTCGACACTGTGTTCTTTACTGGTACATGTACTCCAATTTGTTTGGTTTAGAAATATACTTACACTGCTTGGGAAAAGATGTCAAATTGGTGTGCAAACTCAAGATGTTACTAAGAAAATAATTATGGACATATGTCGATAACTGCGTAAAGTCTGTATGGCAGAACCAGTAAATGACACCGGCTATAAAAAAAAATGCATGATAATAAGCGGGAAGAATTACAAATAATAATATCTCTCATTTCATTACAAAACTTTAAAATATCATTAGAATTTAATTACAATAAATAACAAAGAAAAAACGGAAAAAAAATTGACTCACCTTGTTGACGATTACGTTAGTAAAATTGGATTTTTCTGGAGAAGCACTAACTTGGTCTAATGTTTACTTCGCCATCATGAAACAAAATGACAGATCGCACTGACGGATATTGTGAGGCGAATAGGAGGTCCGTTCTATATGATTAAGTGTTGCCACACCAAAATGTCAATGTGGAAGGCTTGTTTTCTTTGAAAATAGGAAAAAAGTGTCCATTACTGGGGTCTTGTCCATTACTGGATCATCCACCCTACCTAATAAAGATGGTTGTCTGTAATCTGGAAGAGATAATTATTATAGATGCGGCGCAAGTGTATAATGAGCGTTACGGGACAATTAGCGCAACGGGACATTGAGTGTAACGGGACAATGAGAGTAACGTGACAATAAGTGTAACGGGACAATGAGCGTAACGGGACAAAGATCGGAACGAGACATTTAACGTAACGGGACAATGATATTAACGCGAGATCGTAACGGGACAACTAGTGTAACGGGACAATGGACGTCACGAGACAATTAGTATAACGGAACAATGCCCGTAACAAGACTGAGCATAACGGGACAATAATAGAAACGCGACAGCGTAACGGGTCATTTTTAGTGCGTGCTACTGTAAAGTGGAAGAAAGATAGCGTAACGGGACAATAGGCGTAACGGGACAACGAGTAATGCGACAGCGTAATGGATTTTATTTTTGTGCGTGCAACTGGCGTTCATCGATTTATTACACTTTATCACGTCAAAAACATACATACATACATAGGTATGTTATAAAAGTGACGTGGACGCTGGTATCGCCGGGTTCGGGCGGCGCACTGGGGCGCGCGCGCGTGTGGGCGGGCGTGTTAGCGTGCGCGCGCTACAATACAAAACATTTTGGTCCTGGATTATTTATTGTTGAAGTGAAAACTTGTTTTGGCGCGCCTAGACAGATTTTTCGTAGGATGTGAATTGAATTCTAGCGCTCGGGTATGATAAGAAATCTTCGGGTAAACTCGGGACCATGGCCATTGGCCATCTAGAAATGCGTCAGCCAATGGGAAATGCTGAAAGGGTGTGGCCTGACCATCATGGCATGGCCATCTTGAAATGCGTGAGCCAATGGGAAATGCTGACGCATTTCAAGATGACCATGCCATGATGACCAGGCCACACCCTCCGTTTACACCCGTGTAGTTTTCAAAGTAAGCTATCAGATTCTGTTATAAGTTTTCACTTCTATCGGCAGTTCCCATGACTGCCAATTTTTTTTTCAACACACTTGCTTATAAAGTGTCTCTTATTTCATCGCAATCTGGCATATCATGACACCTATAATCATACTGTGACTTTTTCATTACTAATACTCACGAGTGAGTCCGTCTTCGGCTCTCTTAAGGCCTCGCCTACGGCTCAGGCCTTAATAGCGCCTCAGCGGTGATCAACTTTACACGCTTATAGCGTAATCAACTATTTTCAGTTTCTAATATTTCATATTGCTTCCAGATTCCCCAAACGCCAGAACATCATAGAAGAGGCCATGATAGAGTTGGCCAACATCGTGAAACAGAACAACTCGTATCGAACCGCGGACGAAACTCAACTATATGCGTTGTATTCCATACCGGACTCGCTGTGTAGGCTTATAACGTGATAGCTGAGATTTTACTTATACATAAAGGTGCTCCCACACAGCAGTTATATATAAATAGCAGTTATATAAGTTACGGCTGGTCTACTCGGGAGAATGGCAACTACCGATCCGGAGACCCCGGGATCAAATTCTACGCCCACCGCTGTTCTTTCGGCAACTGGCATTGTCTTAACACGGTGAAGGAAAACGTGAAGAAACCGATATGTACCTAGAATTTTTCGATGTCATCCACCAACCTGCACTGGGCCAGCGTGGTGGATTATGGCCTTGACTCTCTCCTTGCGAGAGAAGTCAGAGTCCCAGTGGTGGGAACATTTAGTTGGCTGCATAGGCTATGTTGTTATTTTCTCTGTCGAAAAAAGAAAAAAAAATAAAGTAGCCAAGTGCGAGTTGGACTCGCCCATGAAGGGTTCCGTTGCAACAAGTAACATAATATACATAGTACACATAGTTCTTGTAGTTCGTTGTAACTTTGATCGAAGTTTTAATAATAGTGTATTTATGACGTACTAAAAAAAACTACTCATCAGATCGAGTTCAAACTAATTTTCGTTGGTAGTTTTCATGGTAATGTACATCATATATTTTTTTTAGATTTTTCATTTTCTTACTTTAGAAGTTAGAGGGGGGGGGGGACACAAATTTTACCACTTTGGAAGTGTCTCTCGCGTAAACTATTTAGTGTAGACAAAAACTATATTAGAAACCTCAACATCATTTTTGAAGACCTATCGATAGACACCCCACACGTGTAGGATAGATGAAAAAAAAATTTTTGAGTTTCAGTTCTCAGTATGAGGTGCAAACCTAATTTTTATTTTTTTTAATTTCTTTTGTAAAAATCTTAATGCGGTTCACAGAATACATCTACTCACCAAGTTTCCACACTGTAGTTCTCATAGTTTCGGCAAAAAGTGGCTGTGACATACGGACGGACAGACAGACAGACAGACAGACAGACATGACGAATCTATAAGGGTTCCGTTTTTACGTTTTACGGAACCCTAAAAACGAACATTCGCTCTTTTCCGCCTCCACCTTACTTAGTGTTATACAGCAAAACTTATAATTTATTGTACAACAAATTATAAGTCTGAAATGAAGTGAGTACATGAAGTTATGTAACATTTTATAACTTTGGTTACAATTAGTTACAAAAAGTTATAAAATAAATGATAAATAACTTCATATTAACTGCTGTGTGGGAGCACCTTAACTTTCTTACTAAGCCTTTATACATATTTGTAAGAGAAATACCCAAAAAAATAGCATTTAAGTAGTTTAAGATCGTAATACGATAAGGCAACAGCCTTATCGTGTATCGCCATCAATACTAAACGTATGTCCCACTAGTGGGCACAGGAACCCTCTTTAAAGTCGCGTAGATTCATAGATCACTAGCCATTTAAACAAAAATAAAGCTAATTCTTATTAAAAACATGGCATAAGAAAATACATACACTGCCCTCTGCAATTACGTAATGATTATTGGATAACACGAATCTCTAAAGAATTCTATATGATCATGTGAAATAACGTGAATCAAAAGTGATATCAAATAATAATAAAATAGTTGATATAATAAAATCTTTTTTTTTTGTGAAAATGTATTAATAATGTTTAATAGAGTTATTATCGAGTCATGTATTATTTGTTCTGAATATATATATATATTTTTAAACATATTTATCTTAATAACATTAGAAATGTGCGAGTGAGAGGTTAGAACTTACGTGACTTTAAGATTCTAAAAACTACCTGAAAATATTATATTTTAAAAAGGAGAATAAAAGTTTTATGATTTTCTTCTCTATATTCCAATTGTACTATAATATGTTGATTTAATTCACAATACAATAATTAAAATAATATATATATAATAATAATAATTTGACTATTTTATGAAAGAAAAGTCAATTAGTAAAATTTTATGATCTTATATAGAATCTTCGCCATTTTAGTTAGTATATAAGTTGTTTTACTTTATTTACGTTTTAGTTCAATAGTACTCTCACAGTGGCGTTGTCCGGTCTACTTCCTAACTAGAACTGGCTTAGCTTAAATATTGCCTTCTCTTTTCTTTTCGTTTGAAATAATAGAGACAGCAATAGGAAAGCCAAAGTCGATTTAAAGCCTTATTACATTTGGCTAAATTTAGACGACTGAATTTAGTCGCTACTGAATTCAGTCAAGTATAACAGCATTCAGTAAGCTAACATGTTAAATTCAGAAGCGAGGATTGCTTGTTTCTCACTTGCAACTAAACTTACATCTGAATTCAGTCGGCTAAATTTAGCCAAGTGTAGTAAGCTAATAAGTTTTTTTAGTTGGACGGTAGAAGGGCGAGTAACTCGAAACGTGTAACTTAAAACTCAATACCCAGTCTGTTATAACATGACGTCTACATTAAGTCCGTGCAAACATTTTTAGCAACTTACATTAAAACAATATTTAAAAAAATACATCTACAGAGTTACAGGGCCCTTAATTGAATGGATGCAGGGTGATTGCCAAATAGCCCTGTAAATGTGGGTTAAATGAGTGGAGGGGGTAAACGTCAAACAATCAAACATTCATTTTGGCGTGAGACGCGGTGCTGATAGGACGTGCGTCCGCAATAAGAACTGTCGTAATAATGATCTAGTGTAAAACCAATGCTTTGAACAAGATCTACAAAGATCCAACAAGTCATGTTATATCAGAGCGTATTTTACTAGTTGCGTTTATAAGTTCTAAGGTCAGTTGAGCTTTCTGTGATTGTACTTAGTGAAATTAACGAAAGTATTTTTTGTCAATCTCATTATTTTTTTTCCATTTTGTTACGTGTAGGCGATGTAATATTCAATGTACATTCTAATTGTATGTGGACGTATTTTTACACCATCTGAAGAAACAAATTTTGTTTAAATGTTTTGTTTTTTACATTTTCCTACTCAAATACTTTTGATATCTGTATTAATACTAGCGGCCCGTTCTTCGCTCGGGTAATAACCAAGATACCGACTGTAACACCGTCTGTCGGGCTGATTTTTGAATCTAAACCACCCAAGGCGCCACCTAAACGCATACAAAAAAAAAACATTCAAATCGGTTCAGGAGTTCAGTGACACACTCGTACACCAGAAGCTCAAGGGGTTCCTGAGTGGAGCGAGCCATGCGAGGGCAAGCGAAGCGAGCCGGCGACTTCTGTAGTGGAGCGCAGGCCGAGTATAGAGAAGCGACACTCAGGGCTGACCGCAGAGCTTATGGCGAGACCCAACCAACCAAACCCACCAGACCCATCCAGAGTCAAATCTCATTAATGTAAACAAGCATAAACAGCCCTCTAAATGTTCCCACTACTGGGACTCGGGCACAGAATAAATATTAGTACAGAAGCCACACTTACCAAAAACAATTATATAAATAGCGACTCTTGCTGGGACACAACAAAGTTCAATTCAGCTCGCAATACCTGTTGCGATTTTCAAATGAACATTTGCGCTCTTTCTAACGCGTAACTCTGTCTAGCGCGTAGGGTTTACGACATATCTAATAACAATAAGCGCGGGAAACGTTTTGCGCGAGCGCTCAGCCGTGCGTCCGACAACCGACTGTCACTTGTTTCCTGGAAGGAACGGTCTAGCGGTAGGCTAAAACCGCACGACCTTGAGCGAGTGAGGGTGCACTGACTCGGGGTACATGTCGGTTTCCTCGCGATGTTTTCCTTCACCGTTGTAACTAAGTTAGCGGCATTACGCACATGACTTCGAAAAGACAGTGGTGCGTGTGGTTTTGAACCCGGGGTCTCCGGATCGGCAGGTACCGTTCTCCCGACTAGACCAGCCGTAACTTTTTTCTTCCATATCTCATAGACAGACCCTAATCGGACCGGTAGGTACATATTTCTTGGGTACCGTCACCAACAATCAAGTTAGGAGCTTCCAAGTTTTATCTGAGAGGTAGGTAAGATGTTGTAAAAAAACATTGGCAGTCATAGGAACTGCTGATAGAAGCGAAAACTTATAACTCAGAATTTGATAGCTTACTTTGGGTACTACGCGGGTGAAACTGAAAGGTGTGGCCATGAGCATGGCCATCTAGAAATTAATGCTGACGCACTTCTAGATGACCATTGGGAAAAGCTGAGGCACTTTTAGATAACCAATGGCTATGGTCCCAAGTTTACCCGAAGATTTCTTATCATTTCCGAGCGTGACGCTAGAATTCAATTCACAGCCCACGAGAAAGCCAAAAGAAGTTTTCATTTCAAAAACTTTCCACGGTTCACTTTATGGAATAGCACCAAAGCTACTTTATATCACAGAAAAATAAGGAACTGCGTGACTGAAACCGCAGAGCCCTGCTAGTAGATACCTATCTATATATATGATAAAGTGGCCAAGTGCGAGTTGGACTCGCCCATGAAGGGTTCCGTTGCAGCATGTAACATAATATACATAGTACACATAGTTCTTGTAGTTCGTTGTAACTTTGATCGAAGTTTTAGTAATAGTGTATTTATGACGTACTAAAAAAAACTACTCATCAGATTAAGTTCAAACTAATTTTCGTTGGTAGTTTACATGGTAATGTACATCATATATTTTTTTTTAGATTTTTAATTCTCTTACTTTAGAAGTTAGAGGGGGGGGACACATTTTACCACTTTGGAAGTGTCTCTCGCGCAAATTATTCAGTGTAGACAAAAACTATATTAGAAGCCTTAACATCAGTTTTAAAGAGCTATCGATAGACACCCCACACGTGTAGGACTGATGAAAAAAAAATTTTTGAGTTTCAGTTCTTAGTATGAGGGGCAACCCTAATTTTTCTTTTTTTAATTTTTTTTTGTAAAAATCTTAATGCGGTTCACAGAATACATCTACGTACCAAGTTTCAACAGTGTAGTCCTCATAGTTTCGGCAAAAAGTGGCTGTGACATACGGACGGACAGACAGACAGACAGACATGACGAATCTATAAGGGTTCCGTTCCGGTTTTTTTGCCTATTTGAAATGTATTTGAATTTATCAATAACTATAAAAAACGTGTTGTAGTAGTAATTAGGCCTTTGCAAAATGTTAAATGAATGCAAGATTCTCTGTCTAAAGCGTTTGATTGTTGCTCATTCTCCTTCTTCTACCCCTAAATTCGAACTTCTGGATCGGATTAGGTTGAAATTTGGTATACGGTTAGTTTATCACCTGAATTAGCATATAGGCTAAATATCCCAGGAAAATGACGGCAACCTATACCTACAAATATATCCAAAATCGAAACTAAAAGAAAAAGGCGTTGTGACCAACGATTCCAACTGCAGATGTAGGTACCTACAAGACCTTCACCACTGGTTTCATGGCGAAGGAAAGCATTGCGAAGAAACCAGCGTGTTCCAATACATTTTTTGAGCATATGCGTCGTCCATCGACGCACTTGGCGATAACTGTTTAGATTTACTTTTTAGAAGAATTATTATTACCTATAGGAAGTTACGGCTGGTCTAGTCGGGAGAACGGCGCCTGCCGATCCGGAATCCCCGGGTTCAAATCCCACGCCCATCGCTATATTTTCGAAGTCATGTGCGTAATGCCGCTAACTTTGAACGGTGAAGGAAAACATCGGCAGGAAACCGACATGTACCTAGAACCTGAACAGAATAGGCTCATAGGCAATAACACTCTTGTGCGAAAAAGACTGCAAAGTCTTGAACATCGCCGAAAAATTGCTAGCTTATCGGTTTATTGTCGGATACACTTCGGAGAGTGTGCATCTGATCTGCATGATCTAATACCACCTAGCCCTTTTTTCTATCTGACTTCTCGTAGCTCGAAGATGCGGCATCGTTTCATGGTTGATGTTCCAAAGACACGAACGAAGAGGTTTGACTCTACTTTTGTGATAAGAACGTCTAGACTGTGGAATGAGTTGCCTGAGTGGGTTTTTCCCGGTGGTTATAATCTTGGTGTCTTCAAATCGAGAGTGAATCGGTTTCTTCTAGGTAAGCACGCTCCATCTTAGACCGTATCGTCGCTTAACATCAGGCGAGATGGTGGTCAAGTGTAAACCTATAAATGTAAATAAAAAAAAAAAGTTAAAGGCTTTTGCGTTACAAAATCAACTTTACTCGTATATCAAGGACAACGAAACCGCTGTAGAGCGGTATTATTATTAATGTTTACTTAGCAACTATCTATCGAATACAATAATTTGCTAAATAATCAGCGGTTATGCGGAACATATAATCTGAAAGGTCAAGGAGGGCAAGTTTTGACTGACTCGTCGTTGCTATATTTAGCTCGTAGATTGCGAATAGAAGTAGTTGCTTGGTGCGGGTTTATTTATTTACTTATACTAACAGCGTGCTGCGGTTTTACTCACACAGTTCCTGTTTCCTATTTTTTTCTGTGATATAAAGTAGCTTTGGTGATAATCCATAAATTATCTGCAGACCATAAAGTATTATGTTCCTAATTTAAATCCGATTCGTTCCTTGCGACGTGAATGGATGATGAAAACAAAAAAATTGGCAGTCATAGGAACTGCCGATAGAAATGAAAACTTATAACTCAGAATTTAATAGCTTACTTTGGAAAGTACGACGGGTGAAACCGGAACGCGTGGCCATGGTCCCGAGTTTACCCCAAGATTTCTTATCATTCCCGAGCGTGACGCTAGAATTCAATTCACAGCCCACGAGAAATCTGTCTTTGGCGCGCCAAAAGAAGTTTTCACCTCAAAAAAGTAGGTGCATTAGAATAGTTGGTCTGAGCTAGGTACAAACATACAATTCTTACCTACCGTCCACCTCCTGAGACCACCGGGGTGAACCGTGGAAAGGTTTTTTTGCAACGGCTTACCTCTCAAATAGAATTTGAGAGCCCCTGACTTGATGTTGGCGACGGTACACCTAAGAAAAATGTACCGGTCCGATTAGGGTCTATCACTGAGATTTGACTCCGGGTGGGCTCCCGCCAGAAGCTCTGCGGTCAGCCCTAAGTGTCGCTTCTCCATACTCGATCTGCGCTCTACTACGGAGGTCGTCGGTTCGCTTCGCTAGGCCTCGCATAGCTCGCTCCACTCAGAACCTTCTTTGAGCTTCTGGTGTACGTGTGCATTTCACTGAACTCCGCATAAACGGCAGGACCGATTTGAATGATTTTTTTTGTATGCGTTTGGGTGGCGCCTTAGATAGTTTAGAATCACAAATCATCCCGACTGATGGTGTTGCAGTCGGTATCTAGGTTATTATCCGAGCGAAGCCGGAACGTGCCGCTAGTATTAATACAGATATTAAAAGTATTTGAGTAGGAAAATGTAAAAACACAAAGCATTAAAACAAAATTTGTTTATTCAGATGGTGTAAAAATACGTCCACATACAATTAGAATGTACATTGAATATTACATCGCTTACACGTGACAAAATGGAAAAAATAATAATGAGATTGACAAAAAATTAAATAAAAATAATAATGAGATTGTTTTTCAATATTTCACTTCTTTTCCAACCACCACTTAAGCCAAGGAGCGTTGGTCTTGGTTTCACACCTATGTTTGGTTTTCCAATGCGGTAAAGCTTGGTTACGTCATAGTCTTCAATTGTTATATCTAATTCGTCCAAAAAACATTTTTTCAGCTTTTGAAGTAACTCCAATGTAGACTTTTCATCTTCTAATAACCCATGAATTACTATATTGTTGCTTTTTTTTTCTCTCTCTAGATACTCCACTTTTTTCTCCAAGTTTTCAACTTTAAGTTTCAGTTTTTTATTTTCCTCTACGATAGGCTTCAATTTTTCATCTATTTTGTTCATTATTGCATTACTTAATTCCACTGTTTGCTTTTGCATTTCGATTTTCATTTTGTCGAATAGTAGTTGAAATTGATCTTCCATGATTTTTATATTTTGCGTGTAATGGAACGTTTTGTTGATTAATTTATTTGTTGGCAACACTGGGCTGACGGATGACACTTGCTGTCAAACTGTCAATTTTGTGTGTTGGTACGGTTTCTGTTTCGTATGTTGGTACTGTTGATCGATTCTATGATTTCTAAGTTTTTTTTTTTTTTTTTGTAGATCTAACCTCCAATAGTAGATTTTATTTCTTCGTAATTTTCACTGTAACCCAGCCAAACGCGTTGTTTATTGTTGCTAATGTTCTTATATCACTTATTTCAACACTGGATATGATGTATTCGTGCAAACTGTGACGTTAATGTATTTATTATCAAAAACTTTCCCGGAGCGTCTATACTATGATGTTTACAATCCAAGGAACGGAAACCAATTAAGTTTGTTTCCCAATTGTTTTCTCGCTTTAAAAGTAGTCTTTTTGTTTAAAAGAAATAGTGACGATACGAGCAGAACATGTACCTAATGGTAAGCAACATCCCTGCCACATAACAGCACAGTGACACGCAGCTATTGGAACATGAAGAGTCCAAATCATTACGTAGCACTGCACTGCGCTCGTCACCCAGAGATCTACGTTGTTATAATCTCTAAGCCCTGTAATTTCTCTGGAAACATTGCCCTTTAAACCGGAACACAGTAATGTTTGCACATTACTGCTTGTCGGTAGAATAACTGACAAAGGTGTGGTCCTTCCCCAGGCGGACTCTGCCAAGAGTGCTACCACTACTACTACAGAGTCTAGGTACTATTAGAGATTATTAAGCCTTTTTAGTTTTTATATTACGATTTGGGGGAGGGGGGAGGGGGTACGGGGGGGGGGGGGGGTTATCAACTCCCCTGTGACCCCCTCTTCGGATCACGCCTGCTCCTTACCGTTATTATGACCTAATATTCGTTATTGTTTCAGGACCATATGTGCCGACCTTGAAAGCGTGTACAGAGCTAGTGTCAGGAGTCAAAATGGGAAGCACGAGACAGCCATTACTACCGAAAATCAGCCAGGAACAGAAGGTTATCTTTCAAGAAAAGTTACGTAAAATGACGATGCTGAATTTAATGAACTGCACCCTCGATGGCCCGTGTAATACGTAACTTAAATAATATAGCTTTTAAACTCCTGGATTAAAAATTAAAAATACGATTTAGGTAGCGATTAAGACTTGCATAATGTTTTCAATTTAGATAAATAAATTTAGAAGTCACAAGAAGTGCGCCAGGCTCGTTCGCACATTGAATAAAAAAAATACTTGTGTGAAATACACTTTTTAACACTTTGATTTGCTCGCTAACTTTCACTTAGAGTTGCGCGAGTAAGACATGTCTTACATCTAGCGCCTCCTTCAAGTAAATTAACTTCAGGTAAGCTAATCTTCTCTTATAAATATTTTGTTTGAAGTATTCGAGGAATTTGAATGAACATAGGTAATTGTGTGTTCCTGTAGTAATTATAAAACTAAAGCCTAAACGACATTTGTTATGATTGTGACGTGTCTTAAATTTTATGAATAAATTATATTGTTACTTTTAAACTTATGGATTTTATTTTTAAACCCAATAGCCCAAGAAAGAGCCCACGACAACCAGAGCTCCGTTATTTTATAAACGCTGTAAGTTTTTCTGTGGATGTCTCCTATAAACGTAAGATTAACCAGCTACTATAGAGTTTGTTCGAAGTTCGAAGTTCGAAGTCATGTGCGTAATGCCGCTAACTTAAAAACGGTGAATGACGATTAGTATGAAATAATTACCTAGCACTGCGCTCGTCACCCAGAGATATGAGACGTATCTACATGCTCTGTAATTTGACTAGAAACATTACCCCTCAAACCGGAACACAGTGATGTTTTCACCCTACTATTTGGTGGGAGAAAAACTGGCAAAGCTGAGATTCTTACCCAGCCGGAGTCTGCAAAGAACTTATTATTTAAAACGAAATTCAGTTTGCCAGAGATAATTAGGCGTTTTTAAAAATGCTAATATTCAGCATAAATGGCTCCTGTGTTTCATTTTGTGAAAGTGATTTCACTTTGCGTTAGTTGTGAGTTAATTCTTTTATTTTTCGATAGGATTCAGTGTTATCAGGCTCCATAGTCCCAGTGTTCGTCACATTCACCGCCGATGCAAAAGCTGACACGTCGCCGATACCAGCCTACGCACAATTTATGGCAGCGAACAACGTCAAGACAGTTTTAGGTATTATTACTACTACTACTACAGTACTGATATTTTTAACACACCAAAAAATAAAGCTCTTAATGTATAATAAGTATGTATATACAATTACATTATTAAATATTATATCAGCCACTGTAACACACACAACAGTGTAAGCCACTAATATAACTCAGCATGGTGGTTATTTTTGGAGTGAAAACTTCTTAAGGCGCGCCTAGACAGATTTTTCGTGGGGTATAAATTGAATTCTACCGTCACGCTCGGGTATGATAAGAAACCTTCGGGTTAACTCGGGACCTTGGCAATTGGGCATCTAGAAATGCGTCAGCCAATGGGAAATGCTGAAAGGGCGTGGCCTCGCCATCGTGGCATGGCCATCTAGAAATGCGTGAGCCAATGGGAAATGCTGACGCATTTCTAGATGGCCATGCCATTAGGCGAGGCCACGCCCTCTGGTTACGCCCGTGTAGTTTCCAAGGTAAGCTATCAAATTCTTAGTTATAAGTTTTCACTTCTATCGGCAGTTCCTATGACTGCCAATTTTTTTTAGCATCTAAATTTGTGGCATTCAAATAAAAAAAAAACCTAATTTAACTTCCGTGGCCGAGTTAGTTAATTAGTTGGCAATGTATAAAACAGAAGGACAAATAAAAATAATTGTTAAGCTTGACTTGACGCTTTTTACAAGTTGGCATTGTAAAGAAGATGAATAAGTTTATTAGAGCCTATCTAATTTTCCCGATGCTTAGTTATTTAAATCAGAAGTTTGACCACGTGGGCAAAAAAAATCTGTAGCCGGATTTATTATTTTTCTGTTTTTTTTTGCTAAGATGTAACAAAACTGAAAGATACAGTAAAATAATAATTGATTACTCTATTGAAAATAATAATGTTTTCAAAAAATACACACGTTATGTTGGTGCTTTAAATAATGTGATAGAATATATTGCGAATGTTAATTTCGGGCTTACTTTATTATAACATGCAATTTCAAATTTTTGTGAAACGTTTAATATCATAATATCACATTCAAAATTATCAAAAATATTGAATTCCTTAGGAAATTACCATTTTTTTGTTTTAAATGAAGTGGACATTATTGTTGTAGGTATGTGTTTATGAAGTCCGAGCAACTTCGTCAGTGCAGAATTTAAAAAAGTACTAACCTTTAAAGAACTAAGCATTTTTGGCCAGATAAAAAGTAGCATAACTGTAATCTATCTGATTTCCTAAATTTTAGCCTAACTGGTTTAGCTCATATAAGTTATTGATAAATTCAAATACATTTCAAATAGGCAAAAAAACCGGTCTGGTGTCTATGGTAATTTTGTTTAACTCACAAGGGTACGCAAATTAACTACACTAAACCGAAAGAGTAAACATAAATAAATAACTGTTCTTCACTTTACCGTGGTTTTGTGTGATTAGTTACCATAGATAAGTATACTTAGGATGTCTTTGCGTAGCGAAAAAAATCGAAATCTATGGTAATAATCCGTAAAGATAGCTGGAGAATCAAAAACACTACTCCTATAATCGTAAAAAAAATGTCCGTCAGATTAATAAAAATAGGTAGGTAGGTAGGTTATTGTACTTACATATATTTTTTTCTCTTCTTTCACAAACAAAAAATGACGAAGGTTTAGAAAGGTAGGTAGTGCTTAGAGGTTCGAGTGACGTCACCTCTATTTACGATTGTAGGTATGTGAACTTGACGTCGCAACCCTTAGCCTTAGATAAAGAATAGGTAGTTACTTAGGTATATGTAAAAAAATCTCTGTGGTTAAAACACTCTGAGGCGAAATTGAGCTTATAAAGGTTTAATAGGCTTAATTTTATATTAAGGTTTAATTTTAAGGAGGATTTCATACGTAAAATGTTACTGATTTCTTTGGGTTGGTTCCATATTAAATTAAACGTCGCTTATGTATTACCGGTTTCGCTTTAGGATAGGTTAACTGCGTAACCCTACTATTCGGTAGGCACAATATTTAAATATTTAAAATTAACATGAATTAAACAGTTTACTTCCTACTGTTTTTACGTTCCTACTTCTAACACTCGATGCCATATCTCACATTGAGAAAATCAAGGTCATAATCCACCACGCTGACCAAGTGCAATTTAGCTGAAGAAACATCACTACAAAGTTAACTTTCTTGAAACATGATGGTTTCTTCACGTTTTCCTTCATCACTCATTAAATGGTTTTAACAAATTGGTACGTGGAAAAAAAACATACCTACGATCAAAACTTGGTAGTTTAACGTAGTTAAAATCCCACGTAGTCGCTCTGGATTTTTGTATAATTCAAAATCATATGACGAGGAAGCAATACGTGTGCCTGATGTTAACATTTCCTGCCTATAGCAGAACATAACCACGGAACTATTTAAACACTTCTAACATGGACGTTTAAAAAAAGTCGGACGTAGTCTCGCTAAAACAAAAACTGTGTCTATAGAGTCGGCCAGTGCGCTATCACATACAGGCTAACACGCACACATTCACCTCGCACTGTTCGACTTCTAAATCATATTTCTAAATAAAATTTGCATAATTATATTTTTTTCCGCTTTAGACTTTGAATTTCAATCACTGACATTTTTAACGACTGGTTATCGACCATATTTGTTTATTTACGAGACAGTGAGCTTGTGTTGTGAACCGTGCTTAAAAATGGTGACTTTTCGTGAGTTAATTTTATTTATATTTTGTAGTGGTAGGACTCTTAGCAGAGTCCGCCTGGGGAAGTACCACACCTTTGTCAATTATTCTACCGCCAAGCAGTAATGTGCAAACATTACTGTGTTCCGGTCTGAAGGGCAATGTTTCCAGAGAAATTACAGGGCTTAGAGATATAACAACTTAGATCTCTGGGTGACGAGCGCAGTGCGGTGCTAGGTAATGATTTGGGCTCTTCATGTTCCAATAGCTGCGTGTCACTGTGCTGTTATGTGGCAGGCATGTTGCTTACCATCAGGCATATGTCCTGCTCGTCTCGTCACTCTTTATTTAAAAAAAAAAATAATAATAATAATTACAGTGTTATAAGCATTATTTTTCATTCTATTTAACACTATTTTGTCGCGGAAAAGCATAAAATTGGCTACTTCTGCTTATATCGATTCGGTTCTTATATTATTGTGTACTATGTAGATAACCTATTCGTATGTTCCGCAATAGATTCGCCAATTGTGAATCGATTTTGATGGTTATTCTTTGTTAAGCTACCGAGCTTTGGTTGTCTTTCATTTGTCTAAAATTGGTTATTTACCTTAATTTTAAATTGAAGTAGGGTAATGTAACGTACCTACGGACATTTTCGACTACTACAACTTTGAATTAACCTATCTCTGTATAGAATTAAGGTATTTAAGCGACAGAGACTTTATTTTTTAGGGCATATAATCTGGAACAACAGAGGCTATTAAATGAAGCTTAAGTGTTGCTAGATGTTTTTTTTGTAAAATAATTTCTAAAAGTGGTCATTTGTCCTAAGGTACGTTACATGTTTGTACCTTGGTACACCTTTGTGTGTACCTTGGGACAAAATAAAACAGAGACATTTAGTTTAGAGTAGTCTTGTAATCACGTTAAATTCACTGACAGATACAGATTACAGAGATCAACATTAACATGAACATCTTCAATAACAAAACTACTCTTTCCTTATCAATTTTGGTAACAGTCGTACCATCTCTGGAGTGACCAAAATATTTGCACTCTTATCTTCTTTTGACTGAAATTCTTCTTTATCCATTTGAATGCGCTCAATATCAGAACTAAGAGGTTGTTTTATTGTATTTTCTGGACCATAATCATCTGCAGTTACAGTTATGCTTGTTGGTGGCTCTGGTTGTTCTGTGACTAAGCATTGAGCAAAATCATCGTCTGTTAATATATTATCGTAATATGGATAAATTTCTGTAGAGTTCAATCCGTTTATAATATTTTTTGGTAAAGATACAAGGTAGGTATTAAGCATCGTTCATAGATACAAACATTGAAGGTACCTTGGGACGCGTCCTGAGGTACAAACAAAATTATGTCCCAAGGTACAAACACAGCAATATTTTAACAAAATAAGATTATCTTAATTTTTAGCGTAGGGAATTGTTTCGCTATTTATTGAATTGTAGAAAGAAAACAACAAATTATATTTATGTCATATCTTTCTGTCAATTATGTGCATACATTACAAAGGTAACATACGTCAAAACACTACAAAAATCTTACTTTTGACTCCAAAAAACTTAACGATGTCCTCACAACTCGCTCGACGCCGGAATGGTCACGTGACTCACAAGTGTTGTCAAATGATAAAAACGCTACCCATATGGTAGAATTAAGCGTTTTAAATGTGGCTAGTTTTTAAAATAAAATCAATGTCCCAAGGTAAAAGCGTCCTAAGGTACGTTACATAACCCTACCTACCTAGGTTCATGTTTTTTGGAGAATAATAATTATTTTAGCTTCGATTTGAGCAGCTTTAGAGGAAGAGAGTTAGTTAAATGTGCTACTCATGTTTCTTTATTTTATAACTTTTAAATAAATAATAATAAATATTAGTGGACAATTCACACACAAAGTTTTACACTCGAGGACCATTTATTTTACCTGATGTTAAGCGACGATGCGGTCTACGATGGAGCGTGTTTACCTAGAAGAGACCGATTCACTCTGGATTTGAAGACACCAAGATTATAACTATCAGGATAAACCCACTCAGGCAACTCATTCCACAGCCTAGACGTTCTACTCACAAAAGTGGAGTCAAATCTTTTCGTTCATGTCTTTGGAACATGAAGCATAAACCGGTGCTGCTTCTTCGCGCTACGAGAAATCCATTGATCTAAAAAATAGGAAAATGAATATGATTTTCTACAACACTAATCATGATCATCAGCCGCAAGACGTCCACTGCTGAACATAGGCCTCCCCCCTAGATTTCCACAACGAACGGTCCTGCGCAACCTGCAACCAGCGGTTTCCAGCGACCTTTGCGAGGTCATCTGTCCATCTAGTGGGAGGCCGTCCAACACTGCGGCTTCCGGTTCGTGGTCGCCACTCGAGAACCTTTCTTCCCCATCGGTTGTCAGTTCTGCGAGCGATGTGGCCTGCCCATTGCCACTTCAGCTTAGCTACTCTTCGAGCTATGTCGGCTACTTTCGTTCTTTTGCGAATATCCTCATTACGGAATCTGTCGCGCAAAGAGACTCCGAGCATAGCTCGCTCCATAGCTCGTTGTGTGACTTTGAGCTTTGTTATGAGACCTACAGTAGTTAAGGACCACGTTTCAGTTCCATAAGTCATCACTGGCAACACGCACTGATTGAAGACTTTCGTCTTCAAGCATTGGGGTATTTTGGACTCCAAGATGTGCCGTAGTACAACACTAATATATTACAGTAATTGAAAATGAAATGTAAATCATATTTTTAATCCTGATAATGGCGGTGAGGATGAATGGTTAGTGGGACAAACTGTACAAATCATTGTCATCAGTCCTTGTTGATAAGCGTGCAAAGTTTAAAACCAATCCGTTGCTTAGGAAGTGGTGAAAATCTCGTTCCAATATTGCGATAAATACATAGATTCATAGATGGGTCTATATGTGGTAGCATAACAATTTTTGTATTAATTTGAGTAGGCATAACGTTTTTAGGACTAATCATATTTTACCATTGCAACTAAATGCATAACTGTTTTCGCATAAGCTTAACAACTAGCATTACCATATTTAGCATAACGATAACTTAGCATAATGTTTAAACGCATAACCATATTATATACCAAAAAAAAAACTTTGCATTATGTTTCGTCGCAGAACCATGAATAGAATAATGTTTAAAGGAACACATTGAGAAAAGCATAACAATACTTAAATATAATGACCAACGGCATAAACTTTAAACGTCTAACTAAAAGACAAGAGCAAAGAGCGGACTGTAGCAGCATTATTTCAATAAAATATACGTGTGAGTGTAAAATGCGGGTGGGTACATTTTTATTTTATTCAAAATTTGCTACTCCACAGACTCCGGGGTCCGTGACTTTTGTTATTTCAAATCTTATTTATTTTTACATATTTCTTGGATAATTAGAAGAAGAGGAAAATAAGGGGGGAGTTGGGAACATTTTAAACCTAATACTAGTTAGTGCTCGTCTGTTGAGCCAATCACTACCGGTTGGGATTCCGCTAGTAATCGACTCGACATCGATTCTTTGCCTTATTGCCATTGCCAATTGCGAATGCCTAAGCCGCCTCCTCCCGGCCGAGAGCCTCCACTACGGCTGCATTTCTGTCCCTGATGGCCATCTGTAGGTTGAACTCTCGGATGGTCTTCGGTGATGCAGCCAACGCTCGCCGCACGAACCGACCGATGGCGTCGTCGGTGTTGTCAGCGTAGTACGTGAAGGTCCACGTGTGCCGTGAGATTGCAACAACCGCATGGGGCACGTTCTCGTGCAGCTTCATGTTTGCCTTGGTTTTTGTTGCGATTACCGACTCATATGTCAGTCCCTGAGCTTCATGGATGGTGAGGATACGTGACCCTGTGCCTGACCCATAACCCTGGTGGGTACATTGACAACAGTATTTATAATTCGTAATGTAGGTAATAATTTAGGCATAACGTTTTTAGGACTTAAACACCTACGTACACCTAAGACATATGGTGCAATTTTTGACTCTGGGTGGGCTCCCGCCAGAATCTCTGCGGTCAGCCTTGAGTCCTGAGCCTGAGTCCTGAGCCCAGAACCTCCCTTGAGCTTCTGGCTCCCGCATTTTTTAAATACACTCTAGGGGTAGTAGCGACAAGACTAAGTGGAGTCGGGGTGCTCCGAGTCCGAATAAGTAAAACTCAAAACTCAAAACTCAAAAATATTCGTAATGAGGCCATTAATAGGCAAAGTATTTTGCAAAATCGGCCTTGCCGCTTTTTTAACAACACACCAGCAATTCTTACTTCCTTTATAAATACATAAATAAATAAATTTATTTGTACAGTTTCTGTTTTATTAAAAGATTTTTCATCTGAGATTAGATTCAAAAAGGTTTTATTTCAAAATTGGCTGTAATTAAGGCAATTCTACGACGCATTTAGACGGACATTATTAACACAATTAAATATGTTAGTACGAAAACAAACCTGCTATAATATTATAAATGTCAATGTATGGATGTTTGGGTGTTTGTTGCTCAATCACGTTCTAAAGTATGAAAGGATCGGGCTGTAATTTGGAACACAGATAGATTAAAGTCTGGAAGAACCCATAGGCTATTTATCCCGGAAAAACAACGGGAACGGGAACTACGCGGGTAACACCGCGGGGCGCTGCTAGTACGTATATAATAACGTAAAATTACTTGTTGAATACGTAACTGTAGCTAAAAATACAGATTGTCCATACTCTACAAATATTTGAATTAGCAAATATGGATGTATGGAGATTTGTAACTCTTTACTGTTTTCTTTAATTACTTTATTCTTTACTGTACTCTATCTATGTACTAAATATCATCGTGTAATAAATATCATCCAGATGATATTTAGTACATAGATATAGAATAATTTAGAACAACGCATAATTTATCTTTTTCTTGGAATTAACCCAGGAAAAAAGCGCCATTGGGAAATACGCGGATGAAACCGTGAGGCGCCAGTAGTTAATAAATTATGAAAGTTGGATCCAAACTAGATTGTCGCTCAGTCACATCGTAACAACTGAAAAGATTGAGGTAAAATTTGGAACTCAAATAGATTACCATTTGGAATAAAACATGGAACACTTCTTTTCTAGAAAAAATATAGAGTTTTCAGTAATAATTTTAAATGTTATTATCCAATAATCATTTTCTAAAATCATTGCCGACAAAATAGCGAAAATAACAAAAAGGGATTTTGTAGAGATATAGAATAAAACTGAAATAATACAAAAACTTGTTTGAAAAACGTTTAAAATAGGTACATTTTTTAGCATGTTTGAATAATACAAACATTTATTCGTAATTTTCAAATTTGCTCGAATTCGAGATGATATTCATGCACACCCACAGGACACATAAAGTGTAGGACTACTACCTACTTTGTACAAAATTGTATGGTTTTTAAATAAGTTTAAATTAATGTTATATTCAAGCGAACACTATGCGGGTAAATCCGCATGTCTCTACAAACATAATTAATAATGGCATCGCCTGGTAATTATTTATTGTTGTTACAATTTTCATAAATCATTAGTTAAGTACAGTTTCTTATCAAATGGGTCGAATGGTCAGTCATCCACTCACATTGTGAGTGCTCTAGCTGGTTCCAACAATAACACAATTATACTAATTAATAGTAGTGTGCTTTCAATTATTAATTATTAATGTAATTATTTGGTGATGTGATTTGTGTTTCTCATTCTTTTGATTTCCTAAAGTCTGGTAAATTTGGCAACAGCTATATTTAAAAGTATTTAAATTAATGACAACATCTAAGTCCAAAACTAAGTATGTGATGTGTAAATTTCCAGATAAATTTACTGTGGTCAACCCTGGTGCCATGGATCCTGAAAAACAGCCGCTTCTGAGGTCAAAGGATCATTTTAGACACAGGTTTACAAGGTAAGAGAACAAGTTATATAATAAACTTTATTTTGACAAAAACAATAAGTTTACATAAATGGTGAATTAATTAATATTGTTAACACTTTGTTTCTATTTTCTTTGTAAACTTTACAAAAAAAAAAGTATTAGTTCTTGTAACGCATTATTGTAGGCATTATGACTAAAAAAACTAAATATTATATCAGTTAGCATAATAATAAATATGGCACACGTATTTATTGTTTCTCTTGTTTCAAAAATAAAAATTTACAAAGATACAGTTTTTCGAAGTTTCGAATGACGTCACTTTAATGTACGATATTTACGAAGAGGTGACGTTACTACCCCTCACTGCTGAAGTTTGATGATCTATACTTGTCGATTGTTAATAATTTAGTTTTTTTTCTAAATAAAGAGTGACGAGACGAGCAGGACATGTGCCTGATGGTAAGCAACATGCCTGCCACATAAAGGCACAGTGACACGCAGCTATTGGAACGTGAAGAGCCCAAATCATTACCTAGCACCGCACTGCGCTCGTCACCCAGAGATCTAAGTTGTTCTATCCCTAAGCCCTATAATTTCTCTGGAAACATTGCCCTTCAAATCGGAACACAGTAATGTTTGCAAATTACTGCTTGGCGGTAGAATAACTGGCAAAGGTGTGGTCCTTCCCCAGGCAGACTCTGCCAAGAGTCCTACCACTACAAAACAGTAAACAATTAGTAAAACAAAAAATACGTGTGTCATATTTTTCCATAATCCACCTGACGGTCTAATTAGCATGGTAAATGTTGAACCCAATCATCATCCCATGGTGGCTTGTCGTTCACACCACTAAGCCACTAAGCGGTAAGCTCGTTTACTTAATTTCACAGGCTCGAGGTCATAGGTTCAAATCCCACTTTTGACTACTTTTCTAAGTGCAGATATGCAACTTTGTCATCATCACTGGATCTAATGGTGAAGGACCACATTGTAAGAAAATTGGGATGTCTCAAGAATCTTTCAAGGTCACGTGTTATCCATCAACCCGGACTATACCAGCTCAGGGGAGAGAATGGTCCATTAGTTTAGGAACATTTAGTTAGCTCCATATGCTACACTCAGAACGAATGGAACAGATGAAAGAAAGAAGCAGACATGTACGACCCCACATAAAGTGAGATAAGGCGAGGGAAATGAAATGACTAACACTTATCTTATATTTTTGGTTTCGTCTTTCGTCAACAATATGATTTTAAGTCACAGCCTCTGTCCAAAATTGGTATTTAGATTGAAATAAATGTTTATCATAAACTTATAATTTTCAACATAATTCAATATGTTTTGTTTTAATATCGAGTGACGTTTTAATATAGAGAGTGCAAGACGTAGGTATGCCTGATAATAAGTAGCACGCCTGCCATTGTGCCATCTATTTGAAATTAAAGAGCGCAAAACGACTCTATCTGTTTTTCGTTAGCAGTAAATAGATACAAGGAACAAATTGTACAACATGCATCATCATCACTATCAGCATGTATTCATCCACTGTTGCTGCAACATAATTATGTTGATGCCACTGATGTCTCTCTCATAACACGCGCAATTCTCGCCATCCAACCGCCAACAGCAACCTTTCGTAAATCGTCACTCCATCTAGTCTCCGGGCGTCCACTACGGTTACTGATTGACGGTCTCCACTCTAGGACCCGTGTGTACTCCAACGGTTATCGGGTCTGCGACAGATGTGACCGTCCCACTGCCACTTGTGCAACATTAGTGATGTTTATAACTAAAATTCTAAGTTTTCAGTTTTATTGGCAGTCCCTATGACTGTAATTTTTTTAGGATGCCTATGCAGTGGGAGCACGAAAGCGGTAAAAATGATGATGCTTATACTTTTGCAGAAGCAAACTCGAAATGAATATGAAAACTTGAAATGGTCATGATGACTAAAAAAAAGTAATTAGATTACTAAAACTATAAACTCTAAGCAATTTTTTTCTTTTAGCTTTCAAAAAAAATTATTATGGTGACACAGTGCTTGGAAGTTTCAAATGACGTCACTTCATTGTACGATTTTTAAGAAGGCGTGACGTCACAACCCTCAACTTCGGTAGTTTGATGATCTTTGTCGATCATTATTGATAAAACAAGTGATTTGTGTCCCATATATTTCTACAATCTTCCTGAAGGACTTATTGAATAATATACTTTTAACCCAATCCCCATTGTTTCAGACCGCTGACATCTCAAGAAGTCCTCTTCTTCCGGAACGACGAGACGTGGCTTCGAGTCCAGTTTTCTCTACTCTTCTTCTTCTGGTCTCTGATAGTCATTAGTATACTCATAATCATGGGGCTTCTGATCTCCGACGTGCCTTGCATCGAAGCTGGCTTAGCTAGGACACCTACTGTATCTCCTGCGCATTTGAGCTTGGTACCGATGGTCTACGGTGCACAGTCTCTGGATGTAATTTAGGCACAAAATACACGCATACAACAATGAGAAATATTTGAAAAAAAAAAGAAAAAACCCCATTCATTTGGGGATCATTTTGGCTTTGAAATTTGTCACTATGTAGGTATAGTATTTTACTAGTCAAGCTCTTTAATTTTTTGATACCCTTATTGAGGAACTTCTGTAAAAATATGTAATGTTTGTCAAAATCAGTTTGTCCATTCGAAAGTTAAGATGCCACGACAAACACACTAATACTACCTACAGTCGCTTTGCGTCGGGAGTTAAAATATCTATATAAGACCAAAACATGTTGTATGTTCTTTTTTTTTAAAGTGAATACTTCTTTTTGCCCACCACACACAGATTTTTCGTGACCTGTCAATAGAGCTCAAGCGTCACGTTCGTGAATGAAAGAAATCTTCGGGTTAACTCGGGACCATGGCCAGATGGCCTTCGCGTATTACCATGGTTACCATTACACATTTACACATCTAAATATGGGCATCTAGTCTAGATCACAGACTAAGTAGAGAGGTTTCTAGATGGCCACGCTCAGAAGACTTATTTTGACGGCAACGCTTTGAAGATATATTCCAGACTAGCAGCGCCCTCTGGTTTCACCTGCGTAGTTTCCAAAATGTGCTATCAAATTCTGAGTTAGAAGTTTTCACCTCTATCGGCACATTGGCAGTCCCTATGATTACCGATTTTTTATATTAATCTTATTATGTTTACACTTGACCGCTATCTCCGCGGTCTACGTTTGCTTACCTACAAAAACGATTGGCTCTCGATTTGAAGACGCCAAGATTGTAACCAAACCAAGTTTCTGCACCGTAGGCCTAAGTACAGAAAGGAATATTAATTTGTTGAGTCATTAGTGAAATAAAGAATCATTTGTAAATGTTTCGCCATCATTACTAAAGATGTGTTAATAATAGATAGTCGTAAATATAAGTCATGATCTGTAATTCTGACAAAATTTCATAGTTTTTGTGTTACACGTATGATCTCAAATTTTACCTAAGATCAATGAAAATAATTGATTGTGATTTTATAACTTAAGTAAAATTAAAAAAAAATGTAGACATTTGTTTTATTTATCTACTAATTAATATAATCAGCCTATTTTCTGTTACCACGGCTGGGACTCTGGCTCTTCTAGAGTAAAGTGCATTGCGCCTGCGTAGAGTGAGTCACCCGGCGGCCATGTTTTGTTTTGTAGTGGTAGAACTCTTTAACAGAGTCCACCTGGGGAAGTATCACACCTTTACCAGTTAAGAGTATTCTACTGCCAAGCAGCAATGTGATATTATCACTGTGTTCCGGCTTGAAGGTTTCCAATGAGATTATAGGGTGACGAGCGCAGTTCAGTGTTAGGTAACGATTAGCACTCTACATGTTCTAATAGCTGCGTGTCGCTGCGCTGTTATAGGCAGGCATATTTCTTACCATCAGGCATATATCCTGTTCGTCTCATCAATCTATACTACATATGTACTACATGTTGTAGTGGTAGGACTCTTTGCAGAGTCCGTCTGGGGAAGTACCACACCTTTGCCAGTTATTCTAAGCTAATCTTAAGCGGTCACTGTAATGTTTTATAGTTATTAAGGTATATTTTTTGTAACTTCATTTATGTTCCATTTTTCATTGAAATAAAGATTTATTATTTATTTATTTATTATTCTACCGCCAAGCAGTAATGTGCAAACATTACAGTGTTACGGTTTGAAGGGCAATGTTTCCAGACAAATTACAGGGCTTAGAGACATAATATCTTAGATCTCTGGGTGACGAGCGCAGTGCAGTGCTAGGTAATGATTTGGACTATCATGTTCCAATAGCTGCGTGTTACTGTGTTGTTATGTGGCAGGCATGTTGCTTACCATCAGGCACATGACCTGCTCGTCTCGTCACTCAATGCTAAAAAAAAAAACATTTCGAAAAGTGTGCAGCTGATAGCATGATCTTTCATAGATCATGCCCTTCTTTCTATCGGACTGCTCGTATTGTGTTACGACTTGTTGCACACCATCACTCGCGTGTCTTGTTCTTTTCATCATCTATGTATAAAAAAATGGGCCGACGATAGAATGTATAACTTAGAATTTTAATATTAAACAATACTGACGTTGCACGTGCACCTGTTTAGCTACAGATATGTCTACTGTTATTAGGCATGTCGATAACGCAAACTCACAAAATTTCACCTGAAAAGCGTCTAACGCCATATAGATAGCCGCCATGTATAACATATTTATCCCGCTCCGACGCTACGTCGCGTTGCTATATTACCACCATGTTGGCGTCACCAACCCATAAGAGTGTTCTATACCAAAAAGAACTCAAGCTGAACAAGAAAAAAATACTCAAGAAAGCCAAAAAGAAGAGAACCGTCGAGTCTTTCAGTATTCAGGAGAGCTGTGTGCAACGATGTAGGTACATAGGGATATGGTTAAATAAGGCTGTAACTTATAGCAAGAAGCATACGAAAAAATCTCTTCGTTTTTTTCGGCACAGCTCATCTGTTTCGAACGTGTATCACGTGATAAGGAACTTCGTTCCAAATGTTTGCAAAAAATTCCAATGCCACATTGCGTAATCCAGACTCTAATAATCTTGCAGTAAGTGATAAAAAATTTAGTTTGTTGCATTTTGCATTAGACGTTATACTTAAATTTCTAATAAAAATCCCAGTTTGCAGTTGCACATGCTACCTGACTAAGAACCAACTACTTACGTAAAGTAGGAACGAATTTGCATAAAGCATAAACCGTCTACTTTGTATTCTCACATCTGGAACTTGGGGTCTTCTCTCACTAGGAGAGCGTCGAGGCCCACAAAGCTGGCTAAATGCAGATTGGCGCTTGACACATGCCCTTAAAATATGTCTTTCTTCGACCGTACCTGTTAACAATTTATCTTAGTCACCGGTAAGCCACTGGTGATTACAAAATAGAACAACTTCACTAGGAAAAATCTTCAGATGTGCACGCGAAATTCAAACCTATGGCCTCACGAAGTCACGCGGCAGAAGGTCCGGAATGACAATCGTGTACCAGGATGTCCTCGCCACTTACATAAGTGAAGTACCTACTAGAGTTTTCCGCCTCTTTTGGTATTTGTCTCCAACAAATTAGCATTCTAACAAACGTTTCCTTCCGTAGTTCCCATATCGTAGACAATCGTTTTGCCAGGAAAATAGGAAGGTCGAAGTCATAGCCCTTCCATAAACCCAACTTTTTACGCCATTTTCCCTTTTCCCAAGAAGGCCGAGTTATATAAAATGGCGTAGGCTAAAAAGAGTAGTAAATTGCACTCCCTCAAGGCCTCACCGCGTTATATTATCAACAAAGGTCTACTACCCTTGAATAAATGGTTCCTGAAAATTTTCTTTACAAAATCTTGGGGTAAAATTAGGGGTTTATTCGATTGGAGCTTAGGGAATACGTAAGCAGGCAACTAACTAAAGCGCGGTTTAGATTAGGAGTACTGTAGCCGATACCATTAAATGTGATATAATATTTTTGGTTTTATTTATCAATCTTAATCATTAAGAATTAGCTTATTGACTACGCATTTAATTTACTTTAAATGATGAGTACACAAATTTACATGCCAAGGGATTTTTAAATATAAACAAATAATATAGACAACACAAAAAGCAATTAAATGACTTAAGTACCTAATATTAAAATTTTGAAATTATACCGTTATAATAATTTTTTATTAATCTTTCTTTGTAATATAATTTATAAATGTAGGTACTTAATTTCATTTTGATAAGATGCTAATTAATTTTTGTTTGCAATATTTGCTTTGCGCATACCGAACAGCAAAACGAAAAAAAAAATTGCCACCCAAACGAAGAATGCCTGTTACGTGTTTATCTAACTAAACTGTTTTACTTATTGTTCTAATACTGAACTGCTAATGACAACTAACTATTGCAGGAAATTGCTGGAAGTCACGTTCCTGCAAGTTTTCTTGCCAGTTTAGACGTCCCATTATACGGAAGAGGGTACAATAGCCTAGTTATTTCTTAGTATCGGTTAAATGGCTCGTTTATTTGTGAGAACATCGCCTATTTTGTGGCAATAGGCTTAACGCATGTCATTAAATACATGTTTTTAAAAATCATGTTCTCACGGTCACATTCTACAGTTAATGATATGATATTTTTTCCGATAATATTTTTTTTATTTTCCGACCTTTGTTTGACCTGACCTGCGCCGAAAGTGTGGTAAATCTACAGAAATCTAAATAAGTACCTTATTATTTAGATTTCTGTGGTTAAGTACCTATGACTTAGTTTCGAGTTCTCATATACAATTTTTAGCATATTTAAGTTTATACATTGTAAAAATGTATAACAGTGTAACAGTGATAATAATGTCAAGAAACCTATTTATATTCTAAAAACACAGTGTCATGTGGCCAATCAATAATTTAACCTTAATATCCTAAAAATCTTTGGTGTTCATGCATCCTCCAACCTACACTGGACTATCGTGGTGGATTATGGCCTTGTCTCTCTACTTATGAAAGAAGACCCCGAGTTACAACAGTGGGAACATTTAGCGGGCTCTTTCACGTATACTATCTCTTTACCTTGAATATCATTTAATTGGAAGCAGTGCTCTTCGAACCGGAAAAAAGTCATATTTTTACATCACTGTTTAGAATAACAGTCACACGTCGACGACTGAAGTAGTTACACCTCGCAAGAAGACCTCGTGAAGCCCTGAGGTTTCTACATAGGTACTACAGCAGCAGGTCTCCTGAGGTCACAACTTGTGGTGCCCTAGACGGAGGCAGTTTAAAGGTTGGTGGAAAATCTGTATATCTTCTATGCTGTTTTGTTAATTACTTCTCACCTGTTTATTTCTTTAGATAACTTATAGTCCATTAAATTTCGAGGAACATAAACTGACGGTGGTACCGTACAGTCTTTAATTTTACCCTAATAGAGGTATGCTACTTCCCCAGGCGGACTGTACAAAGAGTTCTACCACTACTTACAATAGGGATGATGACTCGGTCAAAAATATGCTATTCTAGTTAGTCCTAATCTAAGTATGAAAAAATATGAGACACGTATTTTTTCTTTTATCAAATTATTGAAAATTGACAAAGATATAGCACATCAAACTTCCGAAATGGGGAGTTCTGACGTAAAATCTACATTAAAATTGTATATAGACGTGACGTCATTCGAAACTTCTAAACACTATAAACTTCGTCAGTTTTGTTTTTGAAACAAAAGAAAAAATACGTGTACCTACAATATTTTTTAATAATAGACTAATTAGTTTATTGTAATCACCATGCCTATTGAATAATTTATAATACACTACTAGTTATCACATAATAGTGAAACAATAGTACACCAAGACAAATATTTCATTAAGGCCACATCAAAACTCGAACAATCGATCATAGTTCGCGGTCGGGCGACAGTACAACAAGCCGAGGCAATATCTAAGGGCTTATTAATCTCATTTATCAAGACAGACGTCCCGGCGAGTTATTATGTCCCTACATTTTGGAGGACTTAGAAGACATAGAAATGTCAGTATGGGAAGTGCAATTTGGATATTTCCCCAGAGAGGGGAAAAAAGCAGGATATATTTGGATAAGTACATTACGTAGTAATTTATGTGCTATTTGATTCGCATAATATAAGTTTGACTTAGTTTTAGGCTCGATGGTGTTGTGTGAGTGATATCCATCGATATTTATTTCATGATCATCATCAGCCGCATAGGCGTCCTAAATTTCCACAACGAATGGTCCTGCGCAGTCTGTAACCAGCGAAAAAAAAACCGGACACCTCTAAAATCTTTACATGTCGATGAATATTTATTTATGAAAATGTATTTACGTTTATTATTATTAAGGGCGTACCCCGAGCAAATGACCTTGAGTATTTCTTACCTTATCGCACACCGCAAGAAAGAGCAAGAGAGAAACAGTAGGATTTGTCTCTGTTTTCCGCTCAAATTTTAGAAAAAACTGTTTATAAAATCAGATTTTGGTCTTTTGAAAAAAAGTCTTTTGTAAGTACGAAATCAAAATAATGGACGATTTTCGAGGAGATGCATGATAACTACAATTATTTAATTTTTTCATGGTTTCGTTGTGAGGCGATTATTTGAACAATAAGTTCATTAACAAAAAAATAAAACTACCATTTTGAAGCCAAGAAGTTGTAGAAATTTAATGTATTTTTTACCAGTTGATATTTGTTTTGGCTAATGAGTAGATAGCTCTTAAAACTGGACGAAAAACTCGTTTTGCTGGGGGACGCACCTTAATGTATTCATTATAAATATATAATTTATTTTGTTTCATTACTGAATTGTAAACTTCTTCTGGCGAATCGTACACAGATTTTTTCATAGGCTGAAAGTGAGCCTGACCCTCGAAAGCGAACTCGAAACCGCCGCCTGTACCCGACCCGAGCGAGATAGATATAGTCAGCTGCTCTTCACTGCTGTGTCGTTGTGTTTACTACCTACTTATGAATATGAAATGTATAAATATGTAATAATTGCCATTCGTAATTAATTACAATTAAGTTTTTTAATTTTTCCGTGCGGTTTTAAGCACTGTTTTGGTGTATCAAAGTATTGTTGACCAGAGTAATTTAAACTTCCCTTACTGGTGTACAGCATCAGATCCGTTTTATTAAAAGCTATTATTGGATCGGGATTTCTCGGTAACGGTTCATATTTTCATAAAGGAAGAAAGACCCTTAATGGGACTTGGTAACTTTTCACGCAATTTTTGGTCGTGTTATAGGATTTATTTTCAGGAGAGTTCTTATTTAACCTTATTTAAGGTCCTTTTTTCAATAAGCCCGAAAATGACACAGAAGAGTTACACGCGTTGATACGTTTTTCACACGACAACATGATACGTTTTAGATGTTTGTTACTCAATCACGTCGAAACGACGGAACAGATCGGCTTGAAATTGAGAACACAGTCCGAATATGGTCTGAATTGAAACAGGCTACTTTTCATCGTGGAAGTACCTACTTATAACGGGAGCGGGAATGCCGTGGACAAAACCGCAGGGCACTGCCGATAGCTTTAATAACACATATAATTTTAAATACCTAGTAATTATTATACACCCAGACACACAACAATCATCCGCTTTGCTCACAAATGTTTGTCCTTGGTGGGCATTACTTCATTATAGCTACTTTTTATCCCGAAAAAATTGGTTGCCTGTAAAGTCGGTATACGGGCGAAAGTTTTACGTGACAACGACTTTGAGTGGTAAAATAATTTTAATGTGAATATTCATTCGTAGTCTGTCACATAATCACTACACAATCGTTTTACAATTAACTGGCAACGTGTAAACTTGTATGCAGGCGCCTAAGCGAATCGGCGACTAGGGCATGGTCAGCCCGCCTAAGAGCGAGAGAGACAGACATAAAAAGTGAAAGGCACGCGTCCCTCTCACTCGCTCTCAGTGTGAGCGCATAACGTGAGCGGAGCGTAACGCAGTTTCTTGAAGTGTCACCCGGCAAACCAATTTATAAGACGTTGTCACGTCAAAAATAACTAAAACGGAAAGCACGCAGTTAAAACAACAGGGTGTAGATAATAGCTTATATTTAATTTGTATTTTAATTATCTAATATAAGTTCCTTGATACACCAAGACACAACGAACTTCCGTTTTCGTCACACAAATATTTTTGACGTGATAACGTCTTATAATTCGATGAAGCCGGCTGCACGCCCGCAAAACTGTGACGTTCCGCCGTTACCGTTAGTTCGTCTTCCGTGCCATGCGGACAAAGCTGAGCGCTGAGGGCGCCACCCGCCGAGTTGAGCGGTATCACTACTCGCGCTATCAGCGTACTGATTTCTTAAGACGTTGTCACGTTCTATCGTCAGTAAACCGACTTTACAGACAACCATTTTTTAGTCCTAGGTGGGAATCGTACGTACGACCAACGGCTTAGTAAGCAATCTCACTATCGACTGAATCACAATACCAGTCACAAAAAAATAACTCATTCTTATCAAAACTATAACCACAGTTAGTAGAAAGAAATACTTACTACCAGTAGTTCACCGCCTTTAATCTTGGGAAAACGCCGATAATGTCTAGATAGTCTACACGGGTCGCAAACACCAAATACAACTACCAAAATAAAATTAAAACATCCGGAAGACGTCACCCTGAGCCGCGCTCCTGCAATACCAACATTGTAAAGTAGGCAATGCATGAGCGCGCTTCCCGCGTCTCACCCCGTACGCCCCGCACGATTGCACCGTTTGGACGGCTTCGTCGAACGATAAGAGTGCGCCTAATGCCAGGGAAAAATCAGTTTTCACCCGTGAGACGCGTTTCTTAATGCGATATACATAAAGTCGAGAATAGCATTAATTACTCAATAATTAAACATAAATTTAAATGAAATAATTTTAACAAAAAAAAGAACCGACTTCAAACAGTAAACTAAAAAGTAAAAAATAAATCTCTTTACCACAAAGTAGAACGTATTTAGATTAATTTGAACAGACATTATTAAATAAGTATCTAACAATTATGAAGCCGGTGCCAAGTAAATGTTGCAACAACCTTCCTGTCTATCATACATATGTCCCAACAACTTGTCTATGTTCCAAATGTCAGTTCGATTTACTACTCTACTAATGTTAGCTTCAGCTGTAGTGTTTTACTTGGCACCGACTTCAGAATTGTTAAATACTTATTTAATAATGTCTGTTCAAATTAATCTAAATACGTTCTACTTTGTGGTAAAGAGATTTATTTTTTACTTTTTAGTTTACTGTTTGAAGTCGGTTCTTTTTTTTGTTGAAATTATTTTATTTTACGATTTTAAGTGATGGTTAGATGAATAATTCTTGAATTAGGTGAGAAGATAAAGAAAAAACTTGACTAGTAGAATAATATTCACTATGATAAAGTGTTCAAATCCAGGATGGTCGGTGTACTCAGACCTGTAAAATGGTCCTCAGTACCCATGTGGGTGCCAAGTTCTCATCAATATTTAAGAGTACATGAATCAAGCACAAACACTAGCTACTGTAAACCGTTAAACAGCTCACATAACTGTCCTTTGTCTTCATCGTCAGACCCCTAATAACAGTCACATCCCACCTAGGTATGTGTAAAGTGCTCATCGATACAGCTTTATCAAGCCTATACACAAGGTAACTGCTGTAGATCGTTGAGGAGTAGCCTCGACTGTCTTTCGGCTCCTTCATCGGATCGACTCCAGACCTTCATTCAATTGTAGTGCTTTTAAATACTTAATTGAAACATTTTCAAACGCGCTAGTCTACCCTTGCAGTTTTTAAAGATCTAACGATTAACTAATTAGTTACAACGTGATTGAGGAACAAATATCCAAACATAGACATTTATAATGATGATGAAAGACAGTCCCAAGACATCTAGACGTAAAGTGCTCATCAATACATATTAATCAAGCCCAAACACAAGATAACTGTTGTAAATCTTTGAGGAGTTCCCTCGACAGTATTTTGGCTCCATCATCAGATCGCTTCTAAATCTTCGTAGTGCCAAACCAAAATAAATTGTAGTGCTTGTAAATACTTATTGGAAAAATTAACAATCACGCTTGTCGCCCCTACAATTTTTGCAAGTTCTCTTCAATTTCTGCAGGATTCCATCATCAGATCCTGGTTTCCTTATCATGGTACCACCTTTGGAATGTCTCCTATCCAACAAAAAAAAGAATCATCCAAATCGGTTCTTAGACAACGAAGTTATCCGCGAACACACATAAAAAAAAAAATATATATATATATATATACGGTCGAATTGAGAAACCTACTTTTTTTTTAAAGTCGGTTAAAAAGTATTCGGTTACTTTACTAGACCATACAATTAGGAATTTTATTACCAAAAAATAATGTGGGGTCACAGCTGATAATTTTGAGTATTCGAATTAAAACGGGTTTTTTCGGTGTAATTTTTATTTTTTTATAGTAAAAAACTCTGATCTATTTTTATTAAAATTCTATTCGGTTATTGTGCTTCTTCTTGATTGTACCCACACGTCAATATTTTTTTTGTCATAGTTTTTAGTGTCTTAACTTCAGTGAGCGGCGTCGAAAATGTCATGTTCATCCCACCAGCTCGGAAAGAGTACTTTTGCTCCTCGATATCAGGGCGCAAAAGTCGTTTTTTACCCTCTAGAGGTTAAAGTAAATTTGAATTTAGAACATCGTGTGTACTGAAGTATTTAACCTATTTATTTCTACCTCCTTGGTGCCGAATTCATCATACATTTATTTTTAATTTGTTAAAAACTCATACTCGGAACCTCTTTGGTGTACTTTTTTTTAAATGCTTTGCGCGCAATTTTCTTTTCACGTATGGAGGATAGAGGTAAAGAATGTTATTTCAAATGGCAAAACATTTTGAAATGCTATGAATGAATCAATTGTAATCGAATTGAAGTATGCCGAGTTGCCGAGTTAAATAATTAAATATTATTGACTACTAAAATAGTAACTAATAGATAATTTCAACTACTTGTACAGTACAAAATGATGTAGTAAATTTAAAATCAAATAAATAATTACTATTTTGAGAAAACATGTAGGTACAATATATTTTGAAGTCAAAACTTCTTTTGACGCGCCAAAGAGAGATTTTTCGTGGGCTGTCAATTTAATTCTAGCGTCACGCACGGGAATGATAAGAAATCTTCGGGTAAACTCGTGACCATAGCCAATGGCCATCTAGAAATGCCTCAGCCTTTCCCATTGGCCATTTAAAATGTGTCAGCATTTCTAGATGCCCTCTGGTTTCACACGCGTAGTTTCCAAAGTAAAAATCAAATTCTGAGTTATAAGTTACCACTTCTATCGGCAGTGCCTATGACTGCCAATATTTTTCTTTCATGAATTCTGAATAGTACGTTTATTAATTTCCTTTAAAATCATCACTTGGCCTTTCCTAGTATATGACATCGGTAAAACCCTCCTCGCAAAATTAGATGCTAATGTCATAAAGATATTGAAGTCATGGTTTGGATTGGCACATCCGGCTGATCCCTCTACTCTATTTAGGGATCACAATAGTTTTGGCCTGAAACTAAAAAAACCATCCGAACTCTACAAACACCTAAGAGTTACAAAAACGCATGTTTTGGGAAAGTCGAAAGACGAATTAATCGCATCTCTCCCAAAAGACAAAAGCGCTTCGGACCTTGAATCTAGACTTCAATTCCACAAACAATTTATGGCAGGTGCGCAAGTAAATACAGCTGGGTTGGGTGCGAGAAAGAAAAGGGAAGACCGAGACATGGTAAAAACCTTTCTACAACAAGACGAAAATGATAGTTACAAAGTGCACGCTATGAATTTAGAAATGCAAAGTGAGTGGTTAACCATAGGTGAGTTTTGTATCCCATTAGCTCTAAAGTGGCGCACCTTGCTATATGACTGGTCTCCTGCCTTATTAAAATTTTATCTGAACGCTTTCCAAATGACCCTCCCTGACCAGAGTAACTTGGTAAGGTGGGGAAAAGCCTCTGAAAAATGTTGCTATACTTGTGGTGAGGCGATATGTACAGCAAGGCACATATTGGTGGGATGCAAGGTGCTCCTTAATAGGGGTCATTACTCACAGCGCCATGACAGAGTACTTGAAATCATACGTGAAGCCGTAAGCCTTTCGGTAGCTAGAGCCCAAAAGGGATTGACGATGAACAAAAGACAAATTAACTTTGTAAAAGAGGGCTCAACTTCAAACTCCAAGAACAAGCCTTACTCAATCCTGGGTTCAGCACCTGATTGGACAATTTTAATGGACACGTATGAAAAGCACTACAAAATCCCAGAGGATGTGGGTGTTTCGTCATCCAGACCGGACATTTTCCTTTTTTCTAGGGCTACGAAACGCATAGTCCTGGTAGAACTTACCGTACCGTGGGAAACTAATATACCTAAAGACCACGTGATGAAACAAAATAAGTATTACGACCTACAAAATGAATTAACAAAAAATGGCTATGTAGTTAATTTATACGCTGTAGAAGTAGGAGCGAGAGGTATACCAGCAAAATCTCTCTATAACCTGCTTAAAGACCTTGGATTGTCCAGAAGTGCAGTAAGTTCTATACTAGAACGAGTATCTAAAGCTGCACTAGTAGGATCATATCGGATTTGGCTGGGCAGGGAGAGAAATACGAGTAGTGAAGGTGAGTGTTGACGTACGTCAATGTAAGGGGCCCCTTTTAAACCTACAGCCCGAGTCACAAGTCTTGGGGTCTATTCGAGATTTCTCTCTCTGCCACACGATGGACCCGGCACCCGCACGGTGAATCCATGGAATGCTAAGAAGTACGTCTCTCTACCTTGATGCAAATTTAGCGCTACTATAATTTAATGCATTTGGGCGGACACTTTTTCATGTACACATGAAACTCCTTACCTCAATCGGTCAACTCTCCATATTTTCACGTCATATTGTTATTATTAAAACCATGGATGGCTATATAAACTTAAGTTTAAAACTTATAAAATTGAATACAAGTGAAAAACCGAAATACCATAATAATAAGTGATTCTAGCGACTAAGAAGTTTATTTAACGCCAACAGAATCGACTGAAACTGAAAATGCGCAAAGCGTTTAGTAATTTCCTCGCTAGGGGGGATGAAAAATTACGTGTTACACTCGAGTACAAAGATTTTTCACCTTGTGCCCTTTTGATTCCCTTGCTACGCTCAGGATTCTAATTTTTTAATCCCTCGCTACGCTCGTGATTCAACTTTAGAATCCTTCGCTTGCTCGGTCATCAAAATTGAGCACGCGGTTAAAAAGCCACTTTGCACTCTTGTATAACAAATAACTATTTTTCGTTTTCTGGCACTAGGCGCCCTCTTATAGACTGAGCTATAACCCTATAATTGGGAATGCCCCAATTCTGTAGCCTAACTAACGGCATGTTCGCGAAGAAAACGATGAAAGGCGGCTTTGCACTCCATCGTTGTCCTGCTTGTGGATTTTGAAAAAGCGAACACTATATATATTTTTTTTATATAATATTGAATAACAAAACGAGTCACACGTGCATTTGATAATAAGCTACACTTGTAGCTAACCGTAACAGCACAACGCTACTGAACTAGGTATTTAATTATCCATTATGATCATAATTAGACCCTTTTCCCTTTATGTTGAAACATTGTGCTTCAAACCAGATGTAGGTAGTAATTTTTGCATTTTATTGATTTACATGAATATGTATTTTCAGTGTTTTTTTTATCTATGCTTCTATTATGTTTCTTATTAATTCGCGACTTACCTACATTATTGAATGCCATTTTTGACGTGACAACGTCTTATAATTCGATGAAGCCGGCTGCACGCCCGCAAAACATGACGTCATGTACCGTTACCGCGTTACCGTCGGTCGTTACCGTCGGTCGTAACCTCGCCGCATGTTTGTTACAGGTGTATTAATTATTTCGACCAGTAGTTCAAGCGGAGATGTAGCTCAGTATGATGTAGGTAGAGCGTTCGCTTTACATGTGAAATGCCCCGGGTTCGATCCCCGGCATCTAAAAGCTTTTTTGCATTGTTTTTTGCATTGTTTTTTGCATTGTTTTGATTGAAAATGACTAAATTCTACTGATTACTTTTTACATACAAATCTATTAAACAAATGAAATTAAAATGTTCTTTTGAAAAATGCTACCATTCCATCAGTATTTTCTTAAGACGTTGTCACGTTCTATCGTCAGTAAACCGACTTTACAGACAAACATTTTTTTTTCTAAAATGAAACTAGCCTAATTGACAGCTCGTAACATCAACCATCTGCCAATAAAAGTCCCGTTAAAATCGGTCGAGCCCTTTCATAGATAAATCAAAACAAACTAACAGACAGACGGCAACAAAAACATTTTTCAGAATAGTCCATATTTTATGAAGGTGCGTTTAGTGAAAAGCTGTTTATTTGGAATTACAGACAGACACTTCAATTTTATCTATTATGTATTACCATAGATATATAAAACATAGATAGCCAAGTCCTATGACATCGGTCGCCAGCGTAACGAAATTTTCCTGGCTTATTTTCGCCCAGGCTTCAATTTCCGCTCCATTATCGCTTCGCTTCGACTTCCGCTTGTTTAGTTAACCATTTCCGGTGACACCTGCGTGCTGGAATTTCCAGGCACCCAATAGATACCTACTTATTATACTCTGCCTTGTAAAGTACGCTTGTATTAAGGTCATTATTAATAACTTTTAGTAGGTATATTTTAGTTTTTACTTGATAGCCTATCGCTTTTAATCGGATTCATTTCGGATAAGGTGCCACTGATCTGCATGATCTAATACTACATTGCCCTTTTTTCTATCAGACTGCTCGTATTTCGAAATAGTGGTATCGTTTTATGTTTGAAGCTCTAATGACTGGAACGAAGAAGTTTGGCTCTAAGTACCTATTCTAGTAATAATAATGTCTAAGCTGAGGCACGCGTTACCTAACTGAGTTTTTCGCATTTTGGGTGTTACAAACTGACTGTCTTGGAGTTGATTTCTTCTAATTAAGCGCACTCTTGTATACATCGTGATCATCACGATGATCTCGATGATCCTGATAATCGATGGTAAGCGACAACCGTATATTATATAGGTACATTCTATTTTGACAAGGTTTGTCCCATAGACAAAGTAGAAAATGGCAAACAATAAGCATACTACCAAATAGAAGCTTGAAAATGTGAATTGTATTAGGAGTATACACCAAAATACACCAAAGTTAAAATTCAGTTTAGTTAATTAGACACACTCACAGTTAGTTCTCCATTTTGTCAAAGAAATTTGTTAGATTTTTTTTGTAATATTACCCTTAAATGCATAGCGTATCAAAAATGAAACAGTAACTTTAAGCCCTTGGCAAACCATTATTTCTATACTTTGCATATGGCAATCTGATGTCTTAGTTTATGAACTAATAAATATAAGTGAAATAAAAAAAAATAACAGCTCAAGAGTAGCGCGCCGTTACAAATGTCATTTTCGAATCTTGGAACGTAGTTGGCGCGAAATATGATTTCTTAATTTTCTTTTATTTGAATAACATTACATTGAGTAGACTTTTCTTCAAGCAATAAAATAAATTATATTGGTACTTATCATATTTTTTTACTATGTTTGTATTTGTGGTATAACCAATTGAATATGTTTGTATTTGTGGTATAACCAATTGAATTATATTATCTTTTTCTAAAAAATCTACCGTCTCAAAAATGATACAGTATGCAGTAACGGCATGATAATTGGTGTGCTATTGTATGCAATCGTTTAGGGGTGGTTGAATGTTTGGGGAAGGTTTTATTTGTTTTTTTCTACAACGATGGCTTTGAAAATACGCACGAATGACCAGATAAAAGATATTATTTGAAGATTGGAAGCCGGTGACATGCCAGTGACTGAGTCCGAAGGAGATGATTTGGAATTCTTTCCTTAGATAAAAGTTAGTACAGCTACTAAAAGATGATAATTATTATTGTATTATTACCGCTGCGCTGGTTGCTGAAAAAAGTATAAACAAGTAAGCCACGTATGTTGAAGCAGATTCAGTCAAAATGAGAAAGGACGGGCGACAATTCCTTGCTCAAGACTGATCGATGAACATAATTGGCATTTGAATAAGGACGACCAGATAAACAGTTTTTAGGTCGAGACCTCAATCATAGCAAAATGGTTTTTGCAAATTTTGTATCACTTTTTAGATATTCCCGTTGTAAATTTCAAGATTATTTTTATTAAGGTAAATAAATAAATCACCCAAAAAATCTTATGAATGTGGCAGTGTCACGCTGACTTGGTTAAAGTTCTACGTATGTATGATGTATGTATAAAACACAAAGAGAACAATATGGAAAGACCTCATGTAAGTATAGAAAAAACAAAGAAGTAACAGCGAAACATAAAATAATAACAGTATCGTGCTAGCAATACCACTCTATTCGTCTTGACAAAGTTGGACATGAATAAATCACAACTGGTACAAGAAGGCGTTATTAGTATTCATATTAAAGAAATTGTGAACAAACAGGCACCTAATTAACCGTTTTGTGGCAGCAGCCATCTTTGGTGGTGGTGGACAATTCAGACACAACAATCTTGAACAGATTTTTATCAAACATAGCAAATAACTCTTTCAACTATAATTCACCTTTCAAACCAAAAAAACAAATTCTAAATTGATTAATTTCTTCGGTAGCTGCTGGTAGTAGACACACAGAGAGCGTCGTTTGTGCGTCGAGCGTTAAAAAAATTAATCATTTTGTGCGATTTCATAACAATTGAAACAACATATTATAAAGCTCAAATATTTTTTACCCAGTAACGCATACTGTTTCATTTTTGAAACACAAGCTTTTTTCAATAAAAAAACATCAAAATATGTATTTAGATTTTTTTTCACTATTTTTTCATTATTGGACTCATTAACGTGCATATAAAGTATTTTTTTCCATTAAATATAAAAAAAAACATGCATTTAAGGGAAACATGTGCGGCACTTTCAGCTAAATTGAAAAATGTCTTTTACAGGTGTAATTGCATCCCAAGAAACCATCACTAAACGAAATTGAGTAGCAAAACTTGCGCATAAGCTATATGTATATTAACTCGTATTATGCAAGTCCACAGCTAAAATGTTAAACTGTTGAAAAGTTTCTGATCAAATTCGGACCGAATTATTTGACTAAAAGTCATAATTTTCCAATGACAATGGTCAGCTGTCAACAGTCGACCCATTAAATTATAGATCCCTTTATCCACAGGTTCCTGCATCAACACCCTCCAAACAAAGGATCCCATAATCTCGGATCTTTGGAAGTGATGGTGCAAAGATGCTCCCAACGAGAATAATGGAGGGACTTGAGGACGACCCTAGTAAACTTCTTACACAGGTTTACGCAAACGAGTTATGCTTGATAATAAATTTAAGCTAAAAACCCAAGTTTCTGTATAGGAAACAGGACTCATGTTTAAGATTCCGGTGACTGTCTGTCTGTCTAATAATACTAATATGAGTACTAATATGTTTTTTTTTTCAGAAGAACAAAAAACGATCTCAATTTAAAATTAAACTCAGATCTTCGGCTAAATTTCGTATTTTTGAAGTGAAAACTTCTTTAGGCGCGCCTAGACAGATATTTCGTGGGCTGTGAATTAAATTCATTCGTCACGCTCGGGTATGATAAGAAAGCTTCGGGTAAACTCGAGACCATGTCTATTGGCCACCTAGAAATACGTCAGCCAATGGGAAATGCTGAAAGGGCGTGGACAGACCATCATGGCATGGCCATCAGCCAATGGGAAATGCTGACGCATTTCTAGATGGCCATGCCAAGATGGCGATGCCACGCCCTCCGGTTACAGCCATGTAGTTTTCAAGGTAAGCTATCAAATTCTGAGTTATAAGTTTTCACTTCTATCGGCAGTTCCTATGACTGCCAAATTTTTTTTGTAAAATCTACGCATACGTCGTTCAGGTAAAGAAGCAAGTTTTTTTTTTGATATTTCAAAAACCTCTACACGGTTATCCGTGTATCATGGCCATGCCATGATGGTCTTTCCGTCTAAATTTGATCCATAAGAATCAAATTTGATTCATAAGAATCAAATTTAGACGGAGAGACCTCTGGAATATGAGCTACTTAACAAAACATTTATCATCAAAATTTATTCACATTTGGCGGTGATATCGCAGTAGCATACATACCTGCATAATATGAGGTGAGACGAGGTGAGGCGAGGCAAGGCAAGGCAAAAAACAACTGAATCTCTAATACTAACCAACATCAATAAATCAACAGACACGACACAATAGAAATAAAAAGACAACGTGACAAAAAATGCAGTGAATTAAGCTAAACCATACATAGTCACACCTGTCGTCAAATTTCTGTTACAGCACGATGTTCAAAATGAATAGATAGGAACACAAAATACTTTTCGTGTCCTAATCAATGTAAGTAATTTAAAAATCATTAAAAATGGCAGCAATATCTGCTACAATTTCTTCGATATGCACGTACAGGGATATTAATTTCGAAAGCTCACCCTCTATTCAGATCTAAAAAAACGTTTCTAACCGCAAGCACTCCATTGAGCTTCCCTTTTATACGGTTCTTAAATAAAACCGCGGCGAGTCCATTGACCGCGCAACGTACCTCCGTGTTCGCACAAAAGCCGTGAATGGTTACCTTTCAGCTTTCAGAATGAGACGACTTCCCTATTTGAATGTGGTAGACATAAGGTTCAAAATCGAGCAAGAAGTTAACACTTCATCACTTTATTTCTAGTACTAAGAATCATCTAATTTCAATCAAAGAATAGACTAGCAGCACCCTGCGGGTTTACCTGCGTACAAGATGTTCCCAGTGGTAGAACTCTTAGCAGAGTTCGCCTGGGGAAGTACCACACATTTGCCAGTTATTCTACCGCCAAGCAGTAATGTGCAAATATTACTGTCTTCCGGTTTTGAAGGGTAATGTTTCCAGGGAAATTACAGGGCTTAGAGATGTAACAACTTAGATATCTGGGTGACGAGCGCAGTGCGTTGCTAGGTAATGATTTGGACTCTTCATGTTCCAATAGCTGCGTGTCACTGTACTGTTATGTGGCAGGCATGTTGCTTACCATTAGGCACATGTCCTGCTCGTCTCGTCACTCTTTATTTAAAAAAAAAAATATGGCGATAAAAATGTGCTTATGTGCTATTCCAGACTAAGTAAAGTAAGTAAATATTGATGAACAATTCACACACAACACCATCTGACCCCAACCTAAGCAAAGGTTGTACTACGGCGGCTAAATAGCTGATTTAATACTTGTATAGTTTTAAATACATACCTATTATACATAGAAACACCCAAACACAGTACAAATATTTGAATTTATCACACAAATATTTGCACTGGGTGGGAATTGAACCCACGACCATCGGCTTCGCAGGCAGAGTTACTACCCACTAAGCCACGAGGCCAGTCAGTTCCAAATTTCAACCTTATCCGTTCAGCCGTTCCGACGCGACTAAGCAAAAGACATCCAAACATCTAAATATCCAATCGACTGAAATTTGGCATTTATAATATTACTTAGTTGGATAATATCTTCAACATAACAAGTTTTTACATGAAGTTAGTTACAATGACAATGTTTGCTAAAATGTTGCTAGCAAACTTCAGGGTGTCATTTTTCGTAACCGCGCGTGTAATGGCGTGAGGCGCTGCGCACGGATCGTAAGAATTTATTCTCATTTCTCTAACTTACCAAAAGAAGTTTAACCTCATAGACAAGACTCTTTTTTTTTCGAGATAAGAACAGTTTGCCAATAAATTTAGGAGTTTTTGTGCAAACGGGCAACAACCGTTACAAAAGTCGGGTGGCTTCTTGTCTGCCTGCGAAGTGTCGTGGCGTGGGCTCGATCCCCACCCGGTGCAAATATTTGTGTGTTGAATACAAATATTTGTACTGTGTGTGAGTGTTTTCTATGTATTGTAAATGTGTATTTAAAATTAAGTTATATCAGCTAACTGGCTCCGATAGAATAAGCTTTGCTTAATTTAGGGCTAAATATTCTTGTGTACCAATTTATTTACTTAAGAAGCGTGGGAATAAATACAACTTATACACTAACAGACACGTAAACTGTCGTATTTATAATATTAGTATACTTGTTCGTATACATAACGCAGCGTATAGCACAGAAGTGCCCATTTATTAAACTCCCAATAACTTTGTTAAGCCAATAACCAATCAAGCCATCCGGCAAATACGTAAGTACCTCAAATTTCCAACTTTCCAAACTGCCTCAGACTCGCAAAGATTGCGTTCCAGTTTGCAGACAAAACAAGTAAACACAATTAGCGCACTTCGGCCGTTTTCAATAGCTTTGCCGAAACGCTTCGCATCGGATTTTGGGGAAATATCGAGCTTACTTTCGGAGGAAATTGTTTTATGCTGGTATATAGGTCGAAAAGTATGTCGGCAATATTTTATTGTCATATCGTGGCCTCGATTGGTAGAACCAGGACAGGATGAAAGCAAGAGTCAGGTCTCAGGTCTATGCAAAACAGTACGATAAGGAAGACAATGAAAAACATCACGACACCATTGGATGCAAGAAAATGTTCTCTATAAATAGAGTATTTGCGGAACGGTGGTTTCAGCCATCGATTTTAAATAGCTACCTACTCACCTATGCCTACCCGTAGCATAAAGTAGCTAATGAAAAATGCAATGATTAAAATTTTACGGGACCTGGTATTTACGTCAACTAAGAAAAGAAAAGCTGTGGAACCACCACAGCCACACACTTTATAGAATATTCATTTCATTCTGCGATTTTGAATAGATCTAAATCTAAACTATGCTTACTCGTAGCGTAAAGCAATCGACGGAAAAAAAATCAACTGGAATTGAAAGGGGTTTGGGTACTTTTGTATGGGCCCGTGGCGTCGTTTTTTTTTTTTAGCGGCCAGAGATCCGTTATCACTTTCTTGTAACAATAAAATACCCTGATGCTATCTGTGCAATCGGATTTGCTGTAAGTAATATCGGAGCTGAGTTATGGCCTTCCAAAGTTTTTTTTTTGGTATTTTTAAATATATTTTATTTATATAATGGCGCCATTTCCGTTAGCGGCCCAAGATCTGTTGTCACATTTTTTTTTTAAATAAAGAGTGACGAGACGAGCAGGGCATTTGCCTGATGGTAAGCAACATGCCTGCCACATAACACAGTGACACACAGCTATTGGAACACGAAGAGTCCAAATCATTACCTAGCACTGCACTGCGCTCGTCACCTAGAGATCTAAGATGTTATATCTCTAAGCCCTGTAATTTCACTGGAAACATTGCCCTTCAAACCGGAACACAGCAATGTTTGCACATTACTGCTTGGCGGTAGAATAACTGACAAAGGTTTGGTACTTCCCCAGGCTGACTCTGCTAAGAGTCATACCACTACAAAATAGTCAAAGCCATAATCCACCCAGTGCGGGTTGGTGGATGGCACATGACCTCGAAAGATTCGAGGTACATATCAGTTTCTTCACAATGTTTTCCTTCGCTGTTTTTTAAGTTAGCAGCATAACGAACATGACTTCGAAAATACAGCGGTGCGCGTGGGGTTTGAACCCGGAACTCCGGAGGTCTACCGACTAGACCATTCGTAACTTTATTTATAACACATTTGCTCGTAAAGGGTCTACTATTGCACCAATTTCTGTATCGTAATGTAATGAGATACGTACTAGTGGGGTAATGTATAATGTTAAACGCACGGTTTCAAAATGCTCCGTCTAAAACAACGGTACCTACCTTTTTAAATCTTAGTAAAGAGATATTATATTTCTTAAGCCCTGTTATTTCACTGGAAACATTACCCTTCAAACCGGAGCAATGTTTGCACTTTTCTGCTTGGCGGTACCCTTCAAACCGGAACACAGTAATGTTTGCACTTTACTGCTTGGCGGTAGAATAACTGGCAAAGGTGTGGTACTTCCGCTACAAAAGTTTGGGGTTATACACGTTCCTTTAGAGTTCGTGCGCTTCATATAAGTAATATTCTTCGATAGGACGATGCCTGGCTCGAACATATCCCAATTCAATTAGTTCGTCATGTGGATTAAGGATAAATATGAAACACATTTTTTTTTTCAATAAGAAATCGACAAAGATACACATCATCAAACTCCCGAAGTAGGTTGCTGTGACGTCATGTCTACATAAAATCGTACAATGACGTGATCTCACTCGAATCTTCTGTAGCATAATTATTTTTTATTTCTGAAACAAAATAAAAAAATACGTAGGCACTTACAATAGTTTTAATGGTCTACCTAGTGGGCAATTTTTTTTTGTCAACATGCATAGTGTATCCGATGAAAGGTAGCCAAATGTCAATGTATCAAATTGGTCATATCACGTTCCAATGAAAATTCACATACAATAGGGTACAATCCTCAAAAAAACTAAGTAGCCCGTTAGAGATTGCCAAAAAATATTGTACACGTATTTTTTCTTTTGTTTCACAAACAAAAAATGACGAAGATACAGCGCTTCGAAGTTTCGTGTGACGTCACTTGTGAGTGCGATTTTTGCTCACGAGTGACGTCGCGACCCCCCACTCTCGAAGTTTGATGGTCTATATCTTTGACGGTTTTTAATATTATGAAAAAACAAAAAATACGTGTCCAATATTTTTCCATGATCTAGCTGACGGACTAATTAGGATGGTGTATTTTTGACCCAGTCCGGTACCCTATTATTTACTCTTTCACAATCCAGAAACATTTCGAAAATGAAAAACTTATGCTTTATTTTTGCAGCCCCTCGCTACCAGCTTTGCTATATCTTGTCAGAAACATATTCGGTTGAAAGACTTTCTTATAAATAAGGAGAATTCTTAACCGTGCCATAAACAAGGCGTTTCTCGCTACAAACCAACTTTATAGTCCCAGTAGGCGCATCGCACTCCCTTTCACACGTCCGACCGTCGTTCCATCACGTCCAAAGCCCGCACATTTTTCCTCACACATCAGGTAGGTACAGTCACAGGCATCAGTTGCGTAGTTATAAATTGCTTACCTGAAAAACATTTTACAAAAAATATCTAACATATCAGTTTGCATACTTGGTATTCCAGTCTTTTATGCATATCATCTCGGAATATACGGAATAGGCTGATTTTTTGTGTAGATTTTTAGCTAATTGGTAGATTTTAACAACATAAATGTTTGTCTCAAATCTCAAAGTTCGGAGTGTTAAATAAAGTATATTTGTCTACATTTAAATTTATCCCAACGTGTGAGTGTCCTTAGATAACCCAGACTAAAAACCATACAAATATTTATTGAGAGCATTTGGTTTTCTCTGTGTCCTACTGTACTTACATTAATATTAATAGTTGTGGTAATAAGATTCTCTTGAAACTTAATCTGAAAACTTTTTCTACGTCTAGTCGGATTTGGGATAAAAAGCGCTAAGTGTAGAGCGTTTTTAGGGTTCCGTAAAACGTATAAACGGAACCCTTATAGATTCGTCATGTCTGTCTGTCTGTCTGTCTGTCTGTCTGTCTGTCTGTCTGTCTGTCTGTCTGTCTGTCCGTCCGTATGTCACAGCCACTTTTTGCCGAAACTATGAGAACTACAGTGTGGAAACTTGGTGAGTAGATGTATTCTGTGAACCGCATTAAGATTTTTACAAAAGAAATAAAAAAAAAAAAAAATTAGGGTTGCCCCTCATACTGAGAACTGAAACTAAAAAATTTTTTTTTCAGCTATCCTACACGTGTGGGGTGTCTATCGATAGGTCTTCAAAAATGATGTTGAGGTTTCTAATATAGTTTTTGTCTACACTGAATAGTTTGCGCGAGAGACACTTCCAAAGTGGTAAAATTTGTGTCCCCCCCCCCCTCTAACTTCTAAAGTAAGAAAATGAAAAATCTAAAAAAAATATATGATGTACATTACCATGAAAACTACCAACGAAAATTAGTTTGAACTCGATCTGATCAGTAGTTTTTTTTAGTACGTCATAAATACACTATTATTAAAACTTCGATCAAAGTTACAACGAACTACAAGAACTATGTGTACTATGTATATTATGTTACTTGCTGCAACGGAACCCTTCATGGGCGAGTCCAACTCGCACTTGGCTACTTTATTTTTTATGGCTCCAGTGACGACCTGGAAACCAGCGACGCGTCACCTCGTCAGGAGTGTCTATCACTAGGTGGGATGCCTAATGAATATCTGACTTCCCAGACTCTAATGAAGACCGGATCCGTTTTGTTTTATCGGATAAGCTAGAGTTTACTACCTCTCTCGCTCTTCCGCCTTACACAAGCTCTCATTGGCGCCCATCTTAGCCAAAATGGTTGACAGTATGGTGGACATCTGTCCACCCCCATGACCACGGCTAGGTAGCTTCGCCTCTTCGGCCGCGATGCCTACTGAGTAACTTCGCGGGCCCCACTTGGCTGCTTCACTGTTGACTTAAAGCTCTGGGTTGCGTCCCACTTTCTGAAATGAATTGGGGCAGTTACTCGGCCAGATACAACTCTCAGCCAAGTAAAGTTCCAAGTCATTCCAGTCCCCCCAAAGAACTTTACGACTCTCGAGAGAGCGAGGTTTTCGTATAGAAGGATTAGCCATCAAACAAATAAATACCACCAAGGTAAGTTATATTGTCTGGAGCTCAAGGTACACCACTTGGAGGTTCTTGAGTCTCGCACCCCAGAGGACATACAACTTGATCTTGGAAAATGTTATTTTACTTTATTATTTACCTGATATTGTTGCATTTATTTACATTATGTCGTTTGTAATGAATATATCAGCTAAATTGTTCTATTGTAGTCTAGTAGTGATTGTTATATTTTGATACTAAGACATTTCTAAGCTATTTCTCTTTCGAAGTCAATTCCGAATTCCAAGATTTTTTTACTAATAAATATCGTCAAACTGTCAATCTCTTTAAAGCATAACACATACATACCTACTAATAAGCAAACATTTGCTGATGATTGTACGAAAATAACGACAACTGTACATTTTTTGTTCTGCAACAATAGACAGTGGGCAATGCCGTACCCTAGCGATGCCGTACCCTGGCGATGCCGCCATCTGTCACGGAAGGGGGCGATTTATATCCCATGTCGATTTATATCCAACTGACAAATGAGTGACGTCTGGAAGGACATTAGGAAATTGAGGAAACTCATTCTAGGTAGTTTTTCATCTCGAAGTGTCTTTAAAATCTCTTTTCTAATTATTTTTCGTTTGATCGAAATATTACAAAAGTTTTGTCAATTTACACGAAATTTAAATGGGCACTAAAATAAAATGTTTTGTACCTTAAACATTTTGATGATTAATTTCTTCCTGACCTATTTCAGAAGTCGCGTCGCGACAGATTCTGTACGTTTTTTCTCGAGGATACCGACCACAAAACATATTTTATTAATGCTATTTTTTATTTTTTTAAATAAAGAGTGACGAGACGAGAAGGACATGTGCCTGATGGTAAGCAATAGGCCTGCCACATAACAGCACAGTGAAACGCAGCTATAACATGAAGAGTCCAAATCATTACCTAGCACTGCACTGCGCTCGTCACCCAGAGATCTGAGTTGTTCTATCTCTAAGCCCTGTAATTTCTCTGGAAACATTGCCCTTCAAACCGGAACATAGTAATGTTTGCACATTATTGTTCGGCGGTAGAATAACTGGCAAAGGTGTGGTCCTTCCCCAGGCGGACTCTGCCAAGAGTCGGAACCTCCTTGGTGCACTATTTTTAAAATCCTTTGCGCGCAATTTTCTTTTCACGTATGGAGGACAGAGGTAAGGAATGTTATTTCAAATGGCAGAACATTTTAAAATGCTATGAATTAATCAATTGTAATCAAATAGAAGTATGCCGATTTAATAATTAAATATTATTGACGACTAAAATATTAACTAATAGATCATTTCAGCTACTTGTGCAGTACAAAATAATGTAGTAAATATAACATCAAATAAAAAAATACTAAGTATAGTGAGAAAACATGCAGCTACAATATATTTTGAAGTGAAATTTCTTTTGACGCGCCAAAGACAGATTTTTCGTGGGCTGTCAATTGAATTTTAGCGTCACGCTCGGGAACGATAATAAATCTTCGGGTAAACGCGGGGCCATGGCCATTGGCCATCTAGAAATGAGCCAACCTTTCCCATCGGCCATCAGCATTTCTAAATAGCCATGCTCATAGCCATGCCTTCTGGTTTCACCTGCGTAGTTTCAAAATCCAAAGTAAGCAATTAAATTCTGAGTTATAAGTTTTCAATTCTACAGGGTTATTGGTAATCAGCCTGCATCCTTTTAAGGGGGTTAGGTACATTCAATACGTCAACTTTTGCAATACAGTTTTTTAAAAAAAATGTTTTTTTTTTCTTTTACAAAATAAATGAAAAGTGCATTTGCACGGTCTAAAAGTATCGAACTCTTCGTAATAATTCGTAACGATTGTTAATGTTTATTTATTTCCTTTAAAATTTACCCTGATGCTAACTTAGCGCTACTATAATTTAATGCATTTGTCGGCCCGGACACTTTTTCATGTACATAGATGAAATTCCTTACCTCAATCGCTCAAGTCTCCATATTTTCACGTCATATTGTTGTTGTTAAAACCATGGTTCAATAAACTCAAAGTTAAAAATAGGAAAATTGAATACAAGTGAAAATCCGAAATACCTAAGTGATTCTAGCGACCAAGAAATTTATTTGACACCAACAGAATTAACTGAAACTGAAAATTCGCAAAGCATTTACCTAATAATTTGCTCGCTAAAGGTACAAGTTCGCGCTGAGACCGCGACGCGAGACCGCGACCGGAGGCCGAGACCGGAGACCGCGATAGGCACTTGACACTATAGAATTGTATGGACGCCAGTTCGCGCCGCGACCGCGACAGGAGACCGAGACAGGTCGCAGTCGCAGTCGCGGCGCGAACTGGCGCCCATACAATTCCATAATGTCAAGTGCCTGTCGCGGTCTCCGGTCTCGGTCTCCGGTCGCGGTCTCGCGTCGCGGTCGCGGCGCGAACCGCTACCTTAAGGTGGGATGAAAAATTACGTGTTGCACTCGAGTGCAAAGATTTTTCACCTTGTGCCCTTTTGATTCCCTTGCTACGCTCAGGTTTCTAATTTTGAATTCCTCGCTACGCTCGTGATTCAACTTTAGAATCCTTCGCTTGCTCGGTCATCAAAATTGAGCACGCGGTTAAAAAGCCACTTTGCACTCTTGTACAACAAATAACTATTAATAGCCTAACTGGCGGATAAATTACTTATTTTTAGTCGTCTCGCCTATTATATAACGAGCTGAAATATTACTTAAGGTAGCGGTTCGCGCCGCGACCGCGACGCGAGACCGCGACCGGAGACCGAGACCGGAGACCGCGACAGGCACTTGACACTATGGAATTGTATGGGCGTCAGTTCGCGCCGAGACCGCGACCGCGACCTGTCTCGGTCTCGTGTCGCGGTCTCGGCGCGAACTGGCGCCCATACAATTCCATAGTGTCAAGTGCCTGTCGCGGTCTCCGGTCGCGGTATCCGGTCTCGGTCTCGCGTCGCGGTCGCGGCGCGAACTTGTACCTTTAGTGTTTAGAGAAAGATGAATAGAAACTAGACTTGCGAAAAATACAACAGATAGAGAAAATCCACAAATAAAAGAGCTGTGAGGCGACCTTATCGTTTAAAGAGATTTCTTCCAGGCATATTGCAGATGAGTTAAAAAACATACGTACCCACTCCAATAACTTTTTAACGATGCGCTGGTTTACAGTGAGTATAAATGTTTAGAAATTATTATTTACTATTGTCTATCCGCAAATTGTCCAAGTATAATTTAGGGATTACTTGAAGAACTCTACATTTTTCGGGAAAAAAGTAGCCTATGTACCAGAATAGCTGTATTCCAAATTTCCAATCTAGTCCGTTAACCGTTAAGCCGTTTTAACGTGATTGAGCAACATTACAGTGTTCAGGTTTGAAGGGATGAAATAATGTTTCCAGAGAAATTACAGGGCTTAGAGATATAATATCTTAGATCTCTGGGTGACGAGCGCAGTGCAGTGCTAGGTAATGATTTGGTCTCGTCGTGTTCCAATAACTGTGTGCCACTGTGCTGTTATGTAGTACGCAGGCATGTCGCTTACTATCAGGCACATGTCCTGCTCGTTTCGTCACTCCATACTATATAAAAAAACTATCTAAGCTTTCGAATTTATATAGTAGGATTTGGTAGCATTAATAGATTTTATAACATATTTGCTCGTAAAGGGTCTCTTATTGGACCAATTTCTGTATCGTAATGTATCTTATTACGCACTAGTGCTGTAATGTGTAATGTAAAACGCACGGTTTCAAAATTCTCCGTCCACAGACTAGGTAGAGAGATATGCTCCGTCTAAAACGAACGGTACCTTTTTAAATCTTAGTAAAGAGTTTTTATGTCAGAAAAGTGTGGTCAACATTTTATGAATAAAATTAACTTTGAGAGGTAAAATATAATGAAGAATTATTAAATTCGTTAATTTAATTAATTTAGATCATAAATTACTTTAATTTTTCTGTAACAAAACACAAAAATATTAATTTACTTTATTATTAATGGCATACCGGCTGGTTCTGTGCCGTTGCTTAAAAAAAAAAGGCGCCGATGCGCGCGCATTGCTAATCTGTGATCCATAGTGATTACTTACTCTGTGCTTTGAAGCTGTGATCTGTGATCAAGTAAATATTATTCCGCGCGTTTTTTTTCGCTGTATTGTTTTTATTTGAAAATGTCGTCAGATTTTTGTTTGTTTCCTCGCAAATATGTTATAAAACGTCGTATGACATACGTGCGCTTTGATAATTACAGCCTCTGCTAATTATAGCTCTCGCCTTCGGCTCGAGCTAGCAATAAAGCCTCGGCTGTAATTATCAACTTACCGCACTTATATCATAATGTACTATTATAACATATTTGCTCGTAAAGGGTCTCTTATTGGACCAATTTCTGTATCGTTATGTATCTTATTACGTACTTGTGCTGTAATGTGTAATGTAAAACGCACTGTTTCAAAATGCTCCGTCTACAGACTAGGTAGAGAGATATGCTCCGTCTAAAACGAACGGTACCTTTTTAAATCTTAGTAAAGAGTTTTTATGGCAGAAAAGTGTGGTCAACATTTTATGAATAAAATTAACTTTAAGAGGTAAAATATAATAAAGAATTATTTAATTCGTTTATTAATTTTGACCATAAATTACTTTAATTTTTCTGTAACAAAACACAAAAATATTAATTTACTTTATTACTAATGACATAACGGCTGGTTCTGTGCCGTTGCTTAAAAAAAAGGCGCCGATGCGCGCGCATTGCTAATCTGTGATCTGTGATCAAGTAAATATTGTTTCGCGCCTTTTTTTTCGCTGTATTGTGTATTGTTTTTATTTGAAAATGTCGTTAGAGTTTTATTTATTTCCTCGCAAATCTTATACCTTTAAACGAGCAATTCTTGTACCTATATATGTATATTTATATATATAGAATCTGAATCTCGGAAACGGCTCGAACGATTTTCATGAAATTTTGTATGCAGGTTTCGGGGACGATAAATCGATCTAGCTAGGTTTTATTCAAGGAAAACGTCAATTTAGAGGCTTTTTGAGGCAATGAAAAACTCATACAATGTCATTAGAATACGATAACAAATTTTGGCAATTTGCACGTCGTCTGTTTAGCGCAAATGGGAAACGGTCGCTTTAGAAATTACGAGGCCTCGGTTCGAATCCTGATGGCTGTTACCTCTCTCATTCTTCATTTTGTGTTTTTATTTTTGAGAAAAACTATTATAAAAAGGGCTCCCTCTTTATCAACGTCTTAATATCGTTGTATTTAATTTGTAGCTAAGTATTTTCTAACAAAAAACCGAAAAAAAATCCTATTGGCGAATTATCTGCACAAACTGACTGTTGTATTTAACTATAGATGGCGTTGCACTACTAAGCCTATGAGTATTTGGTTTGAGGCTAGACCAATAATAATAATCAATTATTCGCTTACGTGACAAAATTTTTATCTTTTTAACCGACTTTAAAATAGGGGGAGGTTCTCAATTCCGTTGTATATTCTGGTACGTATCTTGCGCGATAGCTCCGCTATCTTCATTTTTTTGGTACAAAATACTTGAGAGGTGACCTCATATAAATTTTATGGAAATTGGTGTGGCGGTTTCCTAATAGTCCACGTAGTCATTCATAGCTTCTTATAAAATTTAGTCGTGTCTGAATTTTATTTTAAATTGAAGTCGCTTATGTTTTCTTCATAGAAAATCCTATTATTTGTAAACCTTTAAACGAGCAATTCCTGGATGTATGTTTATATGTATTTAGTATACAGAATCTGAATCTCGGAAACGGCTTCAACGATTTTGATGAAATTTAGTCTCTATGCAGGGGGTTTCGGAGGCGATAAATCGATTTAGCTAGGATTTAGGTAGGGTCAAAAACGGCGTTTTAAGCGCATTTTGAAGCAATTAAGAATTGCTACAATATCATTAGAATACGAATGCGTATTTCGTACATGATTGTGTTTAGTGTCGTTATATCACAACCGAGAAATTGGGCGGTTTCAAATACAGAAGTGCGCGGTTCGAAACCAGATCAAACCATTTTTTTCAAATTCCTCATTTACTGTGAGTCCTTCTAATTTAATAGAATCTAAAAAAACACGAACAAATTTTATCCAAGTATTGGCGTTTTTTTTAACTTTAATAGGTTTACACTTGACCGCCATCTCGCCTGATGTTAAACGACGATGCGGTCTACGATGGAGCGTGCTTACCTAGAAAAAAACCGATTCACTCTAGATTTGAAGACACAAAAGTTGTAGCCAACGGGAAAAGCCCACTCAGGCAACGTATTTCCATAGCCTAGACGTTCTTATCACAAAAGTAGAGTCAAATCTCTTTGTTCGTGTCTTTGGAAAATCAACCATGAAACGATGTCGCTTTATCGAGCTACGAGCATTCCGATGTAAAAAGGACAATGTGGGATAAGATCATGGAAATCAGTCGCACTCTCGCCGAAATGTATACGATAAAAAACCGATTGGCTAGCAACTTTTCGGCGATGTTCAAGACTTTGAAGTCTTTTTCGCACAAGAGTGTCGTTGCCTATGAGCTTTTTGGGGCGTCTCTCGATCGATTCCAAAGCCTTCAGGTGATACTTAGCCGATCCATGCCAAAGGTGCGAGCAGTACTCACTCCATACAGGAGCGAATCTGTGCTTGATAAATGTAAGTTACAATACAATACTTGTAACTTAATGTTCCTATACAAACTAACTGATACAGCAACAGTATAATAGATGGCGCTGTTAAGCAAGACTCGAAGATGCTTTATTGAAAAAATATCCCGTTAAATTTTTTTATGTTATTCCGGCAAGATTAAAAAAAGAAAATTATTCACTAGCGACCCGCTCCGGCTTTGCACGGGTGCAATGCTGGTAAAAATGTCCCATTGCATTGCATATTAAATCGGTAATATCCTCGAAAGCATTAATTTAAATTACATGATGTGCCTAAGGCCTATATTGATCTATATGAAATGCACAATGAACCTATTTAAGTTAAGAACTCAATTGAATATTGTTTTAAATCGCTTCGTCAATAATACCTTATTTACAAAGCGATTTTAAGCAATATTAAGCCGTTAAAGATAGATATATACAACAACGGACTTTTTTGTAATCCTTTTTAGGGTTCCGTAAAACGTAAAAACGGAACCCTTATAGATTCGTCATGTCTGTCTGTCTGTCTGTCTGTCTGTCTGTCTGTCTGTCTGTCTGTCCGTCCGTATGTCACAGCCACTTTTTGCCGAAACTATGAGAACTACACTGTTGAAACTTGGTAAGTAGATGTATTCTGTGAACCGCATTAAGATTTTTACAAAAGTTTAAAAAAAAAACAAAAATTAGGGGTGCCCCCCATACTGAGAACTGAAACTCAAAAATGTTTTTTTCATCAAACCTACATGTGTGGGGTGTCTATCGATAGGTCTTCAAAAATGATGTTGAGGTTTCCAATATAATTTTTGTCTACACTGTATAATTTGCGCGAGAGACGCTTCCAAAGTGGTAAAATGTGTGTCCCCCCCCCTCTAACTTCTAAAGTAAGAGAATGAAAAATCTAAAAAAAATATATGATGTACATTACCATGAAAACTACCAACGAAAATTAGTTTGAACTCGATCTGATGAGTAGTTTTTTTTTAGTACGTCATAAATGCACTATTATTAAAACTTCTATCAAAGTTACAACGAACTAAAAAAATATGTGTACTATGTATATTATGTTACTTTCTGCAACGGAACCCTTCATGGGCGAGTCCAACTTGCACTTGGACACTTTATTATGTACCTATGTATGCTTAGGGGACCTATTTAAAATACATCAAATCCTTTGCGTGGTTTGAAAGATCTAAATATATATGTGGTATGTAGGGAGAGAAGGACAGCGGGAAGCGTTTTATACTAGGTATGTAGTGATATTTCATCAGTACGTAATTCGTATCTTCCTAAACATAATTTTACGAAAAAAAACCGAGCAAAGCTCGGTCAACCAGGTACTATGTTATAAAACGTCGTATGACATACGTGCGCTTTGATAATTGCAGCCTCTGCTAATTATAGCTCTCGCCTTCGGCTCGAGCTAGCAATAAAGCCTCTCCTGTAATTATCAACTTAGCGCACTTATATCATAATGTACTGTTACAGACTAGGTACCGTAAAAAGGGTGCTAATTAAACAAGATTCGTTTTAATCGCGTTATTCGCCTACCAACAACCTACAACCTACAACCAACCTACAACCAACGCGCATCTGAGTAGGTAATAGTAGGTACTTTTCTCATCTACTAGTTTTCTTCTATAAAATAACCCATAAAAAATTATATTAGCTTCTAATTGTAAAATTTAGTAAGTACGTTTAAAATGTAATTCATCTACTTCTCTACTTTTGTGATAAGAACGTCTAGGCTGTGGAAACGTTGCCCTAGTGGGTTTTCCCCGATAGTTACAATCTTTGTGTCTTCAAATCGAGAGTGAATCGGTTTTGTTCTAGGTAAACGCGCTCCATCGTAGACCGCATCCATCAGGCGAGATGGCGGTCAAGTGTAAACCTATAAAAGTTAAAAAAAACCTACATTACTCGATCGTTCAATTTCCCGATGCTTAGTTATTAAACGAGAAGTGACCACGTGGCCAAAAAAAATTCTGTGGTCGGATTTATTATTTTTCCAGTTAAAACTGATGAAAGTTTTTCAGTCGTACTTAGCTGACTGTCAAAAAATTTGTAGACTGTCTTATTAGGCCTATGACTTTTTTGGATATGTAATGATCCACAGCTGGTATAATCAATTTAAGTTATCTTTATAACAAAGGGAGAAGGGAGGAAACGAATATTTTGTTATGTTGGCCATGAGTCGGAGTGGGAGGATGGGCCTATCTACTCTAATCTATGGAGGGTATAATATACCTACATGGTACCTAATTCTGGGGTTTCATTTATTGTAAAAAACACCTTAAACATGAATTCTAAAATGAAAAATAATTATGAATTCTTAATCAGAACTATGAAAACGAAATTAACAATTTCTGATATCTTTGTTTTAAATCATGCTTGGCCGTCTCGCTCGAGGTATCCGATGTGATGATCATGACGTCGGAGGTAAGATCACCAAAACCTTATTCTAGCATCAATCAATTAAAAGTGGTTTTTGATACTTTTCAGTTTTATTTTTCACTTACATAGGTACAAGTCTTATTTTGTCTGTTCGAGTGTGGCCATTTGGGATTCTTTTAAGAAGTTACTTCTCACAACCACTGCCATTCTCGTTAAAACCATGCAGATTTAAAAAGAAAAATTTAAATGTAATTAATTAACAGATTTGCGAAATACTGCTGTTGCATAGATTAATAATTAATAGTAATTCATTTATTTATTCACATAGTAATAAGTTTGTTACAGAGTAGCGTTAGGATTTTAGAAGCTGAGAGTTACAAAATGTCTGAAGTCGCTACATGAACATTTTGAGCTTCGAATATCCGAACTAAGCCCAAGCTTGTGCATAAGAATATTCGTAATATTCGTGCTCTCACTGGTTTGTTGATTTACACACATATTTAAATATTTGTCAATTCGATAATAATACAATTTAAATTGATTGTGCATCAAAATAAAGTTACTTTTCCAAAAAATGAAGCCATTCAGTCGCTGTTTTAACTTACAAGCAGTTGCGTAGCTCAATTGGTTTAATAGCCATGGTAAGCCTTGTAGTTTAGTTGGTAGTAAGTCTACCCGCCAAGCCGGAGGTGGGTTCGATTCTCACCCAGGACAAATTTTGTGTGATGAATACAAGTATTTGTTCTGTGTCTGGGAGAAACACCTAGACACATACGGACAGACATACACACAATCATAAGTATGTATTTTTACAATTATACACATATCTATGTATTATATTAGCTATCTGGTTCTTATAATAAATACTAGCTTCGCTAAGTTTGGGATTCGTTGGTTTTGAGAGGAATATCCAAACAGTATTTTTTTATTTAGAGGTTTTATCGGATAACAGACACGGTGCTAAGAATCCCAATATAGTGATACGAGGTCCGGTACGATACTGGTAGACAGTAGAAGACCTACTGCCATAGGTCCCTTTAAGAGGAATGAGCTTTATGCGAATTCAAAGCGTTATGCGAAGTGTTTTTGAACCTTTAGCAGCTGTTTGATTTACCAGTCATTTGGTTCCAATAAAACAAAACTCCTAAATTAAGGGTTTGATAGTGTTAGGTGAAAAATATTCACCAATCTTTATTTCTTATCAGGGCTAAGCAGAGTGGCCAAACGAGTAACGAATTGGGCCCCACAACATGTACGACTAGCCATGCGATCCAGAAAGAGATGGCGGAGCCAACTAGGTACTTTTAGGGAAGATTGGAGGACTGCTCTGGACCAGGAAATTTTGAGGGAGGGGAGAGATGCCTTCGCTCAGAAATGGGACAGTAAATAGGCTGAGATAATTTAATAATATTAATTAAATAATTTAATTTAAATTATAAAAAAATATTTCTTAACTAATAAAAACATGTTTACAATAACAAATGTCAACTTCTTTTGATTCCTATATAAATGTTATGTCTGATATGTGATTATAACTAACTTCCTAGCTCTTTTACTGCGCAGATTCCTTCACACCGTAACCGGTATAGGGTTGTCCCTCAGTTGTCCCCGGTTTGTCCTTTGCAATTTCCGGTTCGTCCCTGCTACCATAACATGGAGCTGAAATTATAACAGAGAGGCAGTTTCCAAGGAAAATTTAAATCATGAATTTTATTTATAATCTACATTACGCAAAACGAATTCAAATACTTTAGCTATAAAGTAGTTCATGTAATTAATAATTTTATTGGAATGTGTTGAGTAGCTATTAGTGTTATTTAATTTTTAACCTACGACGTAAAAACGACTGAGTGTTATAAGTTCGACATGTCCCTAGTTTTGGGGAGCACAAATTTCGTGAACGAATTTCAATGGAATAAAAGTAATAGACATCTACGTATTTTGTGTCTGTACATGCAGACTGGCTTAATCGATTTTGAAATGATTTTGCTTTACTGATAATTATTATTTACGTAAAAGTTTCTAAGGTTTAACGTCTTCTTCTCTGCGTCTCCTAGGTACTCTACTTTGCTGACAAATAAACTTTGAAAAAAAGTCATATCGATAAAAATTATCTGTAGCTGTAGTAGCAATCCGCCTCGGCTTCACCAATGATACATATTATTTAATAGCCTATAGAATTTATAGATCACGTACATAAGCAACGATAAGATCATTCTTGGAATCATTCTAGTAGATCCTGAGATTAGCGCGTTCAAGCTCTTCAGTTTCATAAATTTAATACAAATTTCCATTAAAAATAAGAATGGACGAAGATGAAACATTGACGTTCTATTACCATCAATAACGCAGACTTATTTAAATTGTACAGCAATCTCGAATTTAATGACGCCAGAACCATTTTTTTTTTTAACTTTTATAGGTTTATACTTTACCGCCACCTCGCCTGATGCGACGATGCGGTCTACGATGGAGCGTGTTTACCTAGAAAAAACCGATTCACTCTCGATTTGAAAACACAAAGATTGTAACTATCGGGAAATACCCACTCAGGCAACGTATTCCACAGTCTTGACGTTCTTATCACAAAAGCAGAGTCAAATCTCTTTGTTCATGTCTTTGGAACATCAACCATGAAACGATGTCGCTTCTTCGAGCTGCGAGCATTCCGATAGAAAAAAGGGAAAGGTGGTATTAGATCGTGCAATTCAGTCGCACACTCTCCGAAATGTATTGATTTTAACAAACAGTTGGTTTATCAGATTGTGTAGACGTGGACAGTTTCTCTTCAGATGATCTACTCGGCGATATGTCGCAGGGAGGCTAGTGTCTGTCTCCATCGATCACAGCGCGACGTCAATTTATATCTCGACGACAAATTGAGTTCTCCACATTCAGCTGAGAACGTAATGCGGTCGGCTGTTTGTCTTCCAAGCTGTATCGTGTTTTATTAAATTTCAACGAATGAGGACGGGAAAAGGGTTTGGGGAAATACCAGAGCAGAATATTGGTACGAACAAAATTATTAAAATTTGTCGTGAATATCCGGAATTCTTTAACAGATCTGTCCGTGACATTGCCTTGGGGTACAGTCTAAGATCAGTGGGATTGGTGATGTAAACTCACAAGATTATCCTTCCAAAAAGCGTACCTATAGCATGCATGCCCCGTTCAGCTGCACTACCGCTGCTCCGACGCTAAGCTGCTGCATTTGCATATTGGTGAAGCAAAACCATAAGATTTTCCGGCAACAAAAAGTGCTCAACTCAATTAAATAATTGACTAAAAAATAAATTTTTCAGACGTGCGGAAGGGGTTTAACGACGACCTCACGATTACGAAATCAAACGATATCACCGCTATGCTTACACTCAACACTGCAGTGCTTATTGCTCTCTTTTATGGTATAGAATATAGAGTGACGAGACGAGCAGGTCATGTGCCTCATGGTAAGCGAAATGCCTGTCCATAGCAGCACAGTGACACGCAGCTATTTAAAACCTGAAAAGTCCAAACCATTACTTATCCTTGCATTGCCTTCATCACCCAGAGGTATCATCATATCGTACCATCATATAGAGGTAATAAAGTTGAACTATATGCCCTGTATTTTTTCTAGAAACATTACCCTTCAAATCGGAACACAGTGATGTTTGCACATTACTAGAAGGTAGAATAACTAGAGGCGGTAGAATAACTGGCAATAGTGTGTTATTATAAATATATAAATATATTGGTGGACAATTTACACACAACACCATCTGACCCCAAACTAAGCAAAGCTTGTGTGATGGCGGCCAGATAGCTGATATAATACTTATATATTTTTAAATACATACTTATTATACATAGAAACACCCAGACACAGTGCAAACATTTGAATTCATCACACAAATATTTGCACTGGGTAGGAATCGAACCCACGACCCTCGGCTTCGCAGGCAGAGCTACTACCCACTAAGCCACAAGGCCAGTAATATTTGCACTGGGTGGGAATCGAACCCACGACCCTCGGCCTTATTTCACCAGGCGTGGCCTCAGCAGTCCTACAATTCTTCGGTTTTCCTTTTAGTCATCACGGAATACAGGCTCAGCTCACGGAGTCGAGATGAAACAAGCTAATTAGAGGGATATTGTAAATTAAATCCTGTCTCTGATACCTTGATTTTGTCGACGGAACGAATCGTGGACTTAATTAACACTGCAGTAACTTATTGGTTCTGCGTTTGTAGTTCTAAAATGGTGGCTTTAAAAATCTATAGTACCTACATCTGTCAAAATCTATCTTTGAAGTTTCACCTCTACATTGAAATAAAGATGGAAAGTGCGTGTTTCGGCAATGTTTTCAGTAAAATTACTGGGCTAAGCGATAAAACACTTTATATCTCCGGGTGACGAGAATAGTGCGGTGCTAAGTAATAATTTGGACTCTTCATGTTCCAATAGTTGCGTGTCACTGTGCTGTTATGGGCTGGCCTGTTGCTTATCATCAGGCACATGTCCTACAACTTAGACTAACTAGACTTTTACTATTTATTATGGGAGCGTATAGAAGTATTAATTTATTTAGTTTAATTAAACAAAAGGATAAATAATAAATCCTTTTGTTTAATGAAACTAAATAAATTAATACATCTATACGCTCCCAAAATAAATAGTAAATGTCTAGTACTCCAACCGTAGGCTATTTCCATTAAAATAAAATCTACTTATGTCCAAAACTCGTGCCAACTTCAAGCACGGCTGTCTATGAAAACGATGAAAACCGTGTTTTCGAGATCGCAGAGAGTTTGCGAGTGGCTCTTGACATTTCATAAATTAACGCTCGGCGCAGGTTCGAAATGTTACGCTAGAAATTATACTTGTATCTGGGAAGTTCGTGGAGGAAATTTAGGATTTTTTCAGTCCTGCTAATAAGAATAAAGTAGCTAAAGGCTATCTATATTATCGAATAGGCACACGGTTCACGGTGCAAATAAAATTAGCGTTAATTGGTTTTTTGATTTTAAATTTACGTGATTTATTTTGTGCCTAATATTTAAAAGAAAACTTGGATAGATTTTATTTTCTTATTAAATAAACAAATTACACTTCACTGTATACTTAACTAACTAGGTACTGCACATCATCATAGCCCGAAATTGTAAATATTTTATTTTATTATTATTCCTCGGATATGTATGTACAGTAATTACAAATATTATTTAAAAAGCAAAACGAGACTATTATAAACCAAATAAGCATTTATTATTAAGATGATAATTTCCTCTACCTGTCGAAATCATACCCATCTTGAGCGGCATTACCACGATGAATGGCAATGCTTACCTACATGTACCTACGTTGGGCCACATAAACGCCAACATTATTGGTCATTCGTTTTCGGACCAAGCACTCGGAAAAGTTTCTGAATATTCAAGTTTTTCTATCACCGAACTAAATCTAAAGGTTTGTAATTTATTCATCATCATCAGCCTGTGTTAGTCCACCGCTGGGTCCTCGGTCTTACGTTTCCAACCTCCACCTGTCGGTTTTAGTATTCGTTTTGTAATTATTGATGTCTCTCTATAATTTTAGGTGAAAATAAAAAAAAGAGCAAAAACAAAGCTAAAACCCGAAGCCGATCCTCACTGGCCATGTATCAACATCTATGTCTTTTTGCTCAAACCGTCTTGTGATTTCTAATTTCAGTCACTTAGATATTTACACATATTTCATTTGAAACTTATGAGTCTTTAACTTCCTCATGGCCTCATGGCTTAGTTGGTAGTAGCTCTGCCTGCGAAGCCGAGGGTCGTGGGTTCGATTCCCACCCAGTGCAAATATTTGTGTGATGAATTCAAATGTTTGCACTGTGTCTGGGTGTTTCTATGTATAATAAGTATGTATTTAAAATTATATAAGTATTATATCAGCTATCTGGCCGCCATCGCACAAGCTTTGCTTAGTTTGGGGTCAGATGGTGTTGTGTGTGAATTGTCCACCAAAATTTATTTATTTATAACTTGAAATTTTAGGAGCTACGATAAATTTAATTTCGAGCTCTTCAACATTTTATTCAGATTTGTCAGAGCTCAGGAAAGTTCGTTCGTATTAAAAGCGTCTAATTTTAGCATTTGTCCGAAAAGGTTTTCAGAAAAAGTAATATCTTCATGACGAGAGACCCCTTTCCTTATCTTTATTATCCCGGAAAAGTATCCATTCAGCCTTTACATCTCTATTTCCAACAAAATGTCCGTGTTTAATGAATATACAAAATGGACAGATAGGCGAGTCTATAGTTACATAAAATAATATTTTTAGATTATAAACGACAAGATTTCTATGCCGCTTGCGGTACTTACTACTAGTGCATAATTGTTTTACTATGTATATAACACCTTACTTTTATTTGTTTTAGTCACAATTAAGACTTCTGTATCAATATTTTATAACTTTTGTAAAAGTAAGCAAACTTTGCTGTGGATCGTGGGTTCGAATCTCACCCAGGACAAACATTTGTATGATGAATATCAATTTTTGATCTATGTATGTATGATGATTCACTGTCACACCATTTTGTCACACCAGTGTGACACAGAAGATTTTTTTTCCTCTGTGTCATACCATCTGGTGTGACAAGCAATAATCAATTACACCGTATGACTAACCATCATACTAAATATTCAGCAACACAAACAATCAATATATTTGATAAGTATGTAGGTACATTAACTAACTGAAAACAAAAGAAAATATTAGTTATTACGTGGTTATTACGAACCTGATAATAAGAAATAACATTACATAAGCGTCGTTACAGAGTATTTAGTACTTTGTCTTAAGGTAAATTATTAAGAATAGTCTCAATTGTGATTTCCTTATTGTATGAGGCGAATTTGATTGTTAAGGGTGTCCTTAATTCGTTCTATATCTCTCCTTGAGGTTATAAATCATCAAGATTCTTAAAAAAATATTTACGGTGAAGTGTCCCCTTAACACTAGATACGAACTTCTTAGCATTCCATGGATTTATCGTGCGGGTGCCGGATCCATCGTAATACAATGCTCTAGGCAACAGTACTTCATAAGATTTTAAGTAACCTAATTCGAATTAATTTTCTGGTGAAGAACATCTTACCTGATCGTGGTGTGTGGTACCTTCCCGTGTCCGGCTTCGCGCGTTCTCTGCGTCCCTGCAAATAAAATCTACGTCGTTAGTGTACATTTTCGTTAAATCACAAATAACTTGCAAATTCGTTAAAAATCTCATAAAAAGTCACTTTTTTGTCAATATTTTCGTATTTCTGCATTCCAGCGTCACAAAAACAGCTGTACTCACACGCTTTCGTCCTGCTGCATCGATTGCCACAGCTCTACTGAGGCAAACGAGACAAAATTTCGAAATTTTTGCTAGCTAGGATTTATCACAACCTACGACCAACATTAGCAGATCCCGGTTCGGCTTTTGACACTTCGATTATTAAAGATGACATCGTTTCTAGCGTCCGCGGCGAGGTTAGCCGTCAGCTGGAGGCGTTCTCTAAACGTCAAGAGAAGCGTATGGATCGACAAAGCTATGCTTATGTGACTGCGAAATCTTCAGGAGTAACCTTTTTTACACAAAAGTCCAATCCTAGCGCATCTACACCTACCACGAAACCGGCAATGAGGCCTGCTCTGGTTGTTACACCAAAAGTGCAGCCCGAGAATAGGGAAGAAGCAATCCGCAAATTTCGTGACTGCATAAATTTTAAGGTAGCAAAATATGCCCCAGCAAAGATTCAGTCTCTTTCGAATCACAAGTTGCTTGTGGAGTTTGATGACGTGAATCATCGAGACGACGCACTTAAAAAACTTAACTCGTCTCCTGCATTAAGTGCTGAACCTGCTCGCAAACTTAATCCGATGTTTATACTCAAGGGCATATCTTGCGACACAGCATCGGAACATTTAGTATCGGTGATTAAGTCTCAAAACGAAGATTTAAACATAGTTACTGATGATGATTTAAAATTGCGGTTCAGGCGTGACAACCGCAATTCAAAACTATACAACGCTGTTTTTACCGCAAGCTCCAACGTGTGGCGTAAAGCGATAGGGCGGGGAAGACTCTTTGTTGATTTTCAACAAGTCCACGTCGAAGATTTCTCGCCCTTCTTACAATGCTTCCGGTGTCTACAATTTGGCCACACCAAAACTAAATGCACTGCCATAACTTGCCCCTGTGAGTATTGCGCGGCCACTAACCATACTGTCGATGAATGCCCGGAGAAATCCAAAAATTCTACGCCAAGATGTTTAAACTGTCACATGCACAACGAGAAGTTCAAGACAAAACTAGACACTAGGCATAAGGCTACTTCTATGAACTGTCCCCGTCTTGGAGCCATGAAAGAGCGTATCACAAGCAGGATCGACTATGGATCGATGCACTAAAATTAAAGTTATTCAGTTTAATATAGACCGAGCGCGTCGTAGTCTCCATGAACTTATTCGGTGCTTTGTAAAAGGAGATTATCATATAGCTATTGTGCTAGAGCCATATGTAGGTAATAGCAACGAAGTCAAACCCATCTCGGGGCTACAAATCTTCCAGTTTCCGTTTGGCAAACGGGTCAAAGCCTGCATTCTAGTTAAACCCGATTGCGGCATGGTTCTGGGAGAGACCCAGTACTCATCATCAAACTTGTGCGTGGTACAATTGGCAGCCGGGCACAGGCGTCTTTATTTCGCTGGGGTTTACGTTGAACCCAATCACGATGAGGATGACACCCTCCCTAAGCTGGAAAATTTCCTTCATGCCACTACAAATGTCCCAAAAATCATCTGCGGAGATTTCAACGGTTGGCATTCCGCTTGGGGTAGCAGATCCATCAATCGACGTGGAGCAGACATCATGGAATTAGCACAAGCTAATGACTTGTTCATATGCAATTCAGGAAATTTTCCTACTTTTGAAACTATCTCTCACGGCCACTACAGGTCCTCAATCATTGACCTCACTCTCGCATCTGGATCTGTCATTAATAATATTAGCGATTGGAGAGTAAACTTTGAGGCTTGTCCGTCGTCTCAACATAATGCCCTAGATTTTACCATCAACCATGGTGATAATATTCGACCACAAAACACCACAAATAATTCCACATTGCGCTTTAATAGTAGTAAAGCCGATTGGCCTGCCTTTAAAGAATCCCTGCACATACAAATCGTGAATATCGTCAGATATCATGGACATTGACCCGACTACTGCTACAGCAACGGAACTTCAAGCTGTCATCAAGAAACTCACAGACATCATTCATGAGGCTTGCCACGTTTCAATGCCCATCAAAGGAAAAGGCGGAAAATCCCCCAAAGCTCCCTGGTGGACCGAGAGACTCGAGACCCTCAAAAAGGAAGTGATTGCCGTTCACCGCGAACTCCACGCTGCGAAGCGCTGCGGGTCTTGCCTTGATCCTATTCTCCAACGGCAACTTTTTGCCAAAGATGAATATGCTCGAGAGCTAAAGGCGGAATCAACGAGACATTCTAGAGAGTTCTGTGAGTTACAGACTAAGGAAAACGTCTGGTCGCTCACCAACAGACTTTTGAAAAAAGCCTCGCCTCGGCATCCTCCCGTAACGTTGAGAACCGAAACTGGTTTTACTACGAGTATCAGAGAAACCGCTACATCTTTTCTCAATAACTTCTACCCTGACGATTGTCCAGACACTGAGTCCAAACATCACAGTTTGAGAGCAAATAGTGAGGTATACCCTAACACTCAAGAAGACTCTCCATTCACTCCTGCAGAAATTAAGGAGATCCTGATGAATATGACCCCCAAAAAGGCCCCTGGTATTGACAACCTAACGGCAGATATATGTCTTGAGGTTTTCAATAATTACCCTAATCTCATCTCCAACATTATGAACCGATGTCTCGCGCTACAGCACTTCCCCAAATCCTGGAAGGTGGCATATGTGAAGGTAATTCCTAAACCAGGGAGAGATGACTACACGTCTCTAGGATCATTCCGACCAATCGGGCTCCTGCCGGTGTTCGGTAAGCTGCTGGAGAAGCTGTTTATTAATAGGGTAATTTATCGGGCAACAAAAAATGGAAAAATGAGCGAGAGACAATTCGGTTTCAAGGAGCAGAAGGGCACATCGGACGCAATCAACTCAGCATTGGAAGTGATACGTTCAGCCAAATCACGCAAAAGACTGGTGGTGGCGGTCTCACTAGACATAAAGGCTGCATTCGACAACGCTTGGTGGCCAGCTCTCTTCCATCGGTTATGACTCTTGGAATGTCTCAGCAACATCTTTGGGCTTATACTCAATTACGTCCAGGATCGCGAGGTTATACTAGACTATGCGGGAGAGCGAATCACCAAGACAATGTCAAAAGGATGCATCCAAGGATCTACGTGTGGCCCTGTGTTATGGAACATAATACTTGATGAGTTACTTGAGAGACAACTACCACCAAGTTGTCATATTCAGGCATTTGCTGACGATGTGTTACTGGTAGTCTCAGCAAAAAATATCACAGATCTTGAGTTGTCTGCCAATCAGGCCCTTGACGCCATCACTGACTGGGGCAATGGTGTCAAGTTGTCCTTTGGCCTCTCCAAAACACAGGTAATTGCCTTTACGCCAAAGGCCAAGGCATCACGGCTATCCATGAACGGCAGCAACCTTACCTACTCCCACGAAGTCAAGCTCTTGGGAGTTATCATAGATGAAAAACTAAAATTCCGGAATCATGTGCGTCGCATTCTTGGAAAGGCAACAAGACTCTTTAACAAGCTATGCCTTTACTCCCGGCCTACCTGGGGAGCCCATCCTGAGAATGTGCGCACAATTTACAAACAGGTAATCGAACCTATTGTGACATACGCGGCTGGCGTTTGGGGAGAGGTTGCTAAGATACAGCATATCAAGCGAGCCTTGCTCAGCATGCAGCGAGGCTTCGCACTAAAGGCCATTAGGGCCTTCAAGACAGTCTCCACTACGGCAGCTCTCGCGCTGGCGCAGTTTGTGCCATTAGACCTAAAAGTCTTGGAGGTGCACTGCGTCGAGAGAGCGAAACTGACCGGGGTCACGACCTTCCTTTCAAATGAAGTTGCTTGGGAGAAACCCACGCCTTTGTGCCAACTCCCTCATCCCGCTGATAGAATCGCCATTTGTCATGATTCAGCCAATAACCAGCAAGAAATAGACTTAATCTGCGACCCTGAAGCCATTCAAATTTTCACTGATGGTAGCAAGCAAGAGGACAGCTCAGTAGGAGCAGCTTTTGTTTGTTACGTTCCAAATATCATATCCTATGAAACATCCATCATGAAATTCAAGCTACACAACAGCTGCTCCGTGTTTCAAGCAGAACTATTTGCAATCCTCAATGCTTTTCAGTGGGCGATTGACAACAATCATCGACGAGCTGTAATTTTGACCGACTCAATGGCTTCGCTCAAAGCCTTGGAAAATCGAAGCAGTACTCACCCTTTGGTATCGGACATTCAACATCGTACTCGGTTATGCCGTCGGGAGGGTGCTCTTGACTTCTGCTGGGTGCGAAGTCATGTGGGTATTAAGGGGAATGAAGCCGCCGACAAAGCAGCCAATGAAGCATGTGCTTTAGAATCTCCACCGGTTTATAATAACTTTCCAACATCATTTGTTAAATATCAAGCGAGAAAAATATCTTTAGACATCTGGGAAAATAGATATCAAAGTGCAGAACAAGGTCAACAAACTCGAAGCATATTTCCAACGTTAAAAGATATAAAATATTTTAGATCTCGATCACAAACATCTTTCTTTGTAACTCAATACCTCACCGGTCATGGATATCACAAGTCATATCTCCACCGTTTCAAAATCACAGACACTGACGCATGCCCATGTGACGATATAACACCCCAAACTATTAAACATCTACTGTGTGAATGTCCAGCCTTTATGAATGCCAGATATGTTCATGAGACTATATGTAATAACTTTGGCGTACAACCTTACAACCTCATGGCAATAATTGAGAAAGACTCAACGCTAGAATCCTTGATAGAGTTAAACAACAGTATCTTCAAAAATTTAAAAAGATTCAACAAAACATAAATATTTAATATCCGTATTTACATAATTACGTACGAATTTATATAATTTACATTAGGTACTTATTATTATATCTTATAGAATGTATTTATTTTGTTAATTAGAAGCCCAGGTCCAACAATCAAACGTATCAAATAGCGTTTGAGCTGTTGGGAAACCATGGAATCGGGAAACAAAACATAAGTTGTGAGTCAATAGCAATATGTATGTTTCAAAACTCGAAGCGAACAAACTAAATTAAAAAAAAAAAAAAAAGTAACCTAATTCGACCGGTTAGGTTACTTTAGACCCAGATTCGACTCGGAGCACCCCGAATCTAGGTAGTCTTCTCGCTACTACCCCTAGAGTGTATATAAAAAATGCGGGAGCCAGAAGCTCAAGGGAGGAAGCGACACTCAGGGCTGACTGCAGAGCTTCTGGCGGGAGCCCACCCGGAGTCAATTTTCAGTGATAGACCCTGATAGATAGATATATAGATACATAACTCTTTATTGTGACACAAAAACAGAAATATTACAGTAAAACACTTACGAACTAGTACCACAAATGGCGGCCTTATTGCTTAGAGCAATCTCTTCCAGGCAACCAGCTGTTGATCGGACCGGTTAGATTAAATTGATACATTTATTATGCACAAAGTGATATATTATGTATTAAGTAAAAAACGTCTAGGCTGTGGAATACGTTGCCTGAGTGGGTGTTCCGATGGTTGCAATCTCGGTGTCTTCAAATCGAGAGTGAATCGGTATCTTCTAGGTAAACACACTGCATCGTAGACCGCATCGTCGCCTAACATCAAGCGAGACGGTGGTCCAGTGTAAACCTATACAAGTTAAAAAATAAAAGATATGGTTAGTATGTAGGAAAAAAAAGTATAAATTTATAACTAGCAGCGCCTGAAGTTTCATCCGAGTAGTCCATGATCCCGTTATTTTCCCGCTATAAAAAAATTGTGGCATTCGAGACTATTATCTATCAATGTACCAAACTTAGAGAATAAATAACTGTAGTATATATATACTCTAAGGTACCAAATTATTACCATTATTAACAGGTAAGTTTAATTTTCATGAACCAGAACTCAAAGGAAGTAACATAAGTAATTGTTTTCATTGAATTCATCACCATAACTCACCAAAACATTGGTGTGTTTTAAATTGTGTTGGTGACTGGGGCAAAAATACACCATTTTAATTCGTCTATCATGTAGGTTATGGAAAATTATAGAAATGTATATTTCTTTAATTATAGAATTCTTTTCTAAAATTTAATAACAATTGACAAAGATCAGCAAACTTCCAGAGTGGAAGGTGTTGATGTCACGTCTTCGTACAAATGATACAATGAAATGACGTTACTCGAAACTTCTAAGCATTGTATGTTCGTCCTTTTTTATTAGTAAAACAAAAGAAAAAATATGTGAACAATATTTTTTCAATAATCTAACTGACGGACTACTTATTTACTTATTTTTAGTCATCAAGCCTATTCTCCTTCCTGGGAGATTTCACAGAAATGTTACTACTATCTACACTGCTGTTACGAAACAAAGGTTACTACTGAAAAATAAATTTGGTAAAGTCCGATCACAAAATAGAAAGTTCCGGAAAGTGACAAGTGATTAGAGAGGAGTAGTACTAGTAAGTGTACACGTACATTTTTGTGAAAATGCTCAGCTTCGGCCGTAGCATATCTGCCTGTAACTGAACATCATAGAGTTCAACCCTTCTGGCCTAGAAGCGTGAAAAGCGTTCAAATTAGGCGAGGTGCGTCCAGTAATCAGATTACAGCAATATCTCGGGGAATTACAGCCCCGTGCCATCCGGGGTGCCCGGCACGGAATACAGAACGTTTAAATTGGAGTAAACAAACAATTTCACTTAATTCAAGTCACACCCAAAACTAACAGAAACAAAAACCGTAGCTGAATGTTATTTTACAAGTACTGCTAATATCTTAGATAATATGTATAATGTTTGACACTGTCTGTACGATAATTATTACGAAACAATTGAATTTTCCGCTCAAATTAAAAATGTGTACTCTTTATATGCTATTTTAAAGGGAAAACTTATTTTGGCGCGCCTAGACAGATTTTTCGTGGGCTGTGAATTGAATTGTCACGTCGGGTATGATAAGAAATCTTCGGGTAAACTCGGGACCATGGCTATTGGCCATCTAGAAATACGTCAGCCAATGGAAAATGCTGAAAGGACGTGGACAGGCCATCATGGGATGGCCATCTAGAAACGCATCAGCCAATGGGAAACGCTGACGCATTTCTAGATGGCCATGCCAAGATGACTAGGCCACACCCTCCAGTTACCCGTGTAGTTTCCAAAGTGAGCTATCAAATTCTAAGTAATAAGTTTTCACTTCTATCGACAGTTCCTATGACTGCCAATTTTTTATTTTGTTTTTGTATTTGACGTGTAAATAGTATATTTATTTTGATATTTATGAATTAAGAACTTTGACATTTTTTTTTTTTTTCTTGATGAATGGCGTGCGCTGTAAGAACTTTGACTTATAAATCCAGTGTCATCATTGCTGTTCCCCTCAGATGCAAAGAGAATGTAATACTCTCAGATATATTCCTGTTTCTGAGCTCTCAGAGTTGTTCCCAGTCCTTTTCCCACTGAACTATTTATCAAGTCAACCGATATTCACGAAAGTTTACATATATGTGTTATTTCGTTCAACTTCAGAGATGGGATAGTTTTTACTTATTTCGATTGGTATCTGTGTGTCAATAGGTATCACAGCGAAGCCGGAATAATAATTATATAAATTTGAAGTGAAAACTTCTACTAGCTACGACGTTGAGTACTTGTTGGTAGGGGGAAATCTTATGGGATCGCGTCACCGATATGATAGATTTTGTAGTGGTAGGACTCTTAGCAGAGTCCGCCTGGGGAAGTACCACACCTTTGCCAGTTATTCTACCGCCAAGCAGTAATGTGCAAACATTACTGTGTTCCGGTTTGAAGGGTAATGTTTCCAGAGAAATTACAGGGCTTAGAGATATAACATCTTAGATCTCTGGGTGACGAGCGCAGTGCAGTGCTAGGTGATTATTTGGACTCTTCATGTTCCTATAGCTGCGTGTCACTGTGCTGTCATGTGGCAGGTATGTTGCTTACCATCAGGCACATGATCTGCTCGTCTCGTCCCTCTATGCTATAAAAAAAAAAAAAAAAAAAAAGCAACAAGCAGCGCAAGCATAATAACAGCGCAGTGTGATGCAGCTATTGGAACATGAAGTGTCTTAACCAGCACTGCACTTTCATCGTCACCAGGTTCCATCGTTAATATCAGGTGATTAATCTCTAAGCCATGTACTTTTTCTGTATACATTTCCCATCAAACCAGGCCATAGTCATACCTATTAATTAGCACATTTCTGATCTGTGGTGGAATAACTGTCTCAAAATCATTTTTAAATATTTGCATGTTCATTTTAATTAAACATTGTATTTAGTATTTTAAGTACAGCATGGAGTAACCGCAACCGCGGTAGACCAATCCACGCGTTGGGAAATTATGCAATAGTACGCAGATAAGATTGTACGTTAATACATAATTATTTAAATGAAAAATTTTAAAAAGTTGGCAGTCATAGGAACTGCCGATAGAAGTGAAAACTTCTAACTCATAATTTTATAGCTAACTTTGGAAACTACGCGGGTGAAGCCGGAGGGCGTGGCCAAGACCATGGCCATAGAATGCATTTCTAGATGGCCAATGGGAAATGCTCACGTCTATATGGCATATGGCTAATGGGAAATACTGACGAATTTCTAGATGGCCAATGGCTATGGTCTCGAGTTAACCCAAAGATTTCTTACCATTCCCGAGCGTGACGCTAGAATTCAATTCACAGCCCACGAAAAATCTGTCTGTGGCGCGCTAAAAGAATTGTTCACTTCAAATACTCTACAATTTTGTGATGATGGTCATCTTAGATTTGAAATTAATCATAGTGTATATAGTATCCTATTAGTCAAATCCTTCCATTTGATACCTATAATGAGGGAGTTCTCAATGTAAGTAAATGTAAGTATTGTAATTATATTCCGCCATTTTGTGCGGCGGCCATCTTGAATAGATTTTCCTCAAACACAGCTAAGAACACTCCCGACTAGTAGTCGGGTACAGTAATCGGCGACTACTTCGCCCTTCAACCAAAAAAACACTAGCTAGGTACGATCCCACATACAGATACACACAATCGCACACAAAGATACGTGCATCGAGTGTTAAAAATGGAAAATGTTGCCGAAAGTGGGAGATGGTTAGGTTTATTCAGCAGTTTGCTAAAGTTAACTCATAATGATGACGGTATGAAATTCCTATAAAGTATTTTTATAACACAATTTATTTTTGTTAATAGTCTTTATTAGCAAAATTTAATACACAGAGAGAACTACACACGACAGCACTTAACTAACTACTTACACTAACCTTGCTGGGGTTGCAGGCCTGTTTCTGTCAATTCTTTGTTGGGGGTACGCTAATTCGCGAAAGTTGTAATATAAGTATACATTTTTTCCAGAACCCGTTGTGCCACCATTGCGTCTTTGGGGGCACTGTGTTCCCCCCCAAGTTTCTCCACAAAAAAAGCCCTGGGTAAGTAAATACATTAAGCTGAATTCAAGCCAGCATTTTGGTCACGCGTCGCTTCGGTCAAGCGCTCGGATAGGCTTTTGGAAATGAGATGAGCCCCTGCTGATTAATGTACGAAATGTTAAAGTAAAAATATATATACCTATATATTACCGATTTTTTTTTCATACTTATCCAGTAACGATTCAAAACTTTTACTAAAAATTCTTATCACGGAACCGTTCCCGCGTCCCCGGTATTCCCACCACGTATTTATTTCGTTGTCATTTCATTTGCAGTGCGATGCGTGACCCAGTACAAGTGTCCTCTTTTCAAGGAAGTTTTAAACATGGAGTTCGTAAATTTTTTCGTATAATTTTTTTCTCTGTTTTTATTATTTCTCTATTTCACAAACAATAGTAAATGTGTGAAAGAAAGATAGTGTATGATAGACTAGCAGCACCCCGCGTACTCGCGTAGTACTAGTTCCCTTTATTTTCGCGTAATAAATTTATCATAATAAATATGTACACCTACTACTACGTATCTGTGTTTCAAATTTTTGATTGAGCAACAAACATCCTTATTTTCGCATTTATTATGTTAGCATGACCTCTTAAAACTCCCTGGTCCCTTTGGGGACCACTAACGTAAACCAAACAAGCTTAGCTTTTGCGGTTGGGTTTTTAAAACCTTGGGTTAAACTTTTTTTTGGCGGGAAAATGGTCCCGAAGTATTGAAATATTTAAAAAAAAATCGAATTTATGCTATAGAATGCAGTTTTTTTTTGTTTTTTCATGATTCTTATATTGTATACAACAAATTTAAAACAAAAAATCTAGTCTAGTAATCTAGTAAAAAGTGAACTACGTCTTTAATCATTTTTATTTTTTTTAATCATTTTTTTTTTATTCCATAAAGACATAATTTTCACATTTCAGTAAGAGTTTATAGGTAATTACGTTGTCAATGACTACATAGTTTACGTTGAGCCCCAAACTAGGCTGAGCCTGTATCTTGGGCGCTCTGGTCCAAGTTTCTGTTTAAATAGCACATTTCACATTTTAGTAACTCTAATTCTATTTTATTATTGTCTAGAGTTAATTTAGTTTGGAATAATACATATTTATTTTATTTCTATGGTTAGTAATGATTACAACATATATTTTACAATTATTAGTTCGATACATTAGGTACTTAAAAAAATATTATTACTATTACCGAATCTAGTTTACCCCATACCTGCCTACCCCCATATCGGCCCTATAAAAACGGTCGCGCACTGGGCCTCGCTCTCTTTCGCTGCGTGGCATTCGGACGTGCTGGTTCTCTTGTATAAATTGTAGTAGCATAGTTGTTTTGGATAATGATCGGTAGATTTGTGTGATCGCTATTTTTAAAAAAGTTAACTAACTTAGGTTCGATATCATCAGAAGCGGGATAGGATCCTCTGGGTTCTATTCCAACCGCCCACTACTGTCTTGTATATTTGATCGAAGCTTAAATAAAAGTAAAGTTAGAATCGAAATAGAAAAATAGCAGATTTAGAATGTCGTCTCATTAGCTACGGCAATCTCGATGAAAGGTACAGAGAACCGGCTTGTATCTCCGCTTTGAGGAGCACCATGGAAGTGATCTTATTTAGACTTTCAGTGTTGGACGAGCGATCTGCAGAAGAGCTTCCGTGAGGCATCGCTGCGGCAGAGCCTCCGTGAGGCATCGCTGCGGCAGAGCCTCCGTGAGGCATCGCTGCGGCAGAGCCTCCTTGAGACGTCTCTGCGGCAGAGCCTCCTTGGGGCGTCACTGCGGCAGAGCCTCTTTGAGGCGTTGCTGCGGCAGAGTCTCCTTGAGGCGTCTCTGCGGCAGAGCCTCCCTGAGGCGTCGCTGCGGCAGATTTCCCTTGTGGCGTCGCTGCGGCAGAGCCTCCACGAGCCATCGCTGTGGCAGAGCCTCCTTGAGGCGTCGCTGCGGCAGAGCCTCCGTGAGGCATCGCTACGGCAGTTCCTGGCGCTCGGGAACAGGCCGGGCTAGCATAGGTTCAGCTGGCCGCAGCACCACCACAGAGCGAGGCTTCCAGCCTTGCCCCTGCAGATGTTACGAGGCATCTCATTTACGCGCCTAAAGCAGTACCTTCGGTGAGATTTATCCATTACTATGTCTCAAGTTTTGATCCAAAATAACGTCAGTGTCTAGTGTGATTAAGTGAGTCTCACGCGATCGGAAATCCTGTGTGACTACAAAGAGCACCCTGCTCGTGTGGAATTATCCCCAAAACGCGAATTACTGTCTTGGTTACGTGAACTGGTATCAACTGTACTTGATAGTTTCAAATTTGAACTTAAAACGCTTTTCTTAGTGAAAGTAATTTTCTCTAGTGCCAGTGCTTCAAATAACCACTTCAATAACCGCTGACGGCTAGAGTGAACGTTTCATCATTCCGTGGTTACAAGTGTGCATTTCAAGAAAACTAATCTTTTCACTGTTATAATCTCAATCAACCAGGATATGAGGATAGATTCTGACAAAAAGTGAGTAAAATTTGAAGGTAGTTGATGAAAGTTTGGGTTGTCCAGTTATCGACAAACCTATTGCAATAAGATGAGGGTAGATCTAAAAGAAACTGTTCTCGTCAATGACGCAAACAAAACTTACTCTCATGTCAATTAAAGCTGAAACCTGTTCTTTTTGCTAGGAGCCAATTCACAATAGTTTTGCTTTGCGAAATGTAAACAACGTGAAGTTTTTCTGTGATAACGTCAGTAATCCAGAAACATAGTCACTACGTGGCGTAACTGTCAATGTCCTAATCGATAGCTGGTGGTTCGTGCATTCCTTTAGTTTTGACGTCTGGTTTTGAACATTTTGACGATGAACGAAAACTGATATTTAGCGTTTAGATGAGGTAAGGTGGCCAAATGTTGAATTAAAGTGGTGAAAACAAACTCTTGGCATAAAACAGGGTCAGGTGCGGCCGAGACTTGATAAGAGTCAAAGTCTTGCTGAATCTCCAGATCCTAAAGCACTTAAAGGAGGTACGGTGGAACTGAGATAGGATTCACGAGTGATCTCTTCACAGAATCACGAAGCTAGCGTCTGCGATAGCTTTTTGCTTCGTGCCCAATGCAGTTTATCGGAAGTAGTGTCTAAGTCTCCTCTCGCATGTTTGAGTTATTCGTAAGTCTACATGCGTCTGTTAAATTTGATGTCTATTCATTTATCTCCTCTGTTCATTGTGGTTTAATGCATATATGGGAATGACTGCAGCATGCCTTTATATGTATTTCACCGTTACAACTGATTGGAGTTTGAAACTTAAAGAATTTCTTACAACTTTCAAAAAGAAGTATCGTGAATGAGATTTGATAGCTCCAAGTTTTTGCTTGACTTCACACTCTGATTACTATCTTTCTCTTTAAAACTGAAACCTTTGTTTCATGAAATGCGGTGACACTGAGAATAACGAGGAGTCTACTGCAGCTGGTGTGCCACTGTTGAATGCCGGTGACCCGCTGCCAGCCTGCATCATCTGCCGCGGGCGACTTCGTGTTCGTCAACGAGACGGCACAGTCGACGGGCAAAGACTCCGGGATGCGCGGCCTTTACGAGGTCCTGCGCACGCTTCCACCGCACACCACCGCTACGAGCTACAGGCGGGCAGGCGAGCAGCAGGCAGCGGCCCAACATGGTGCTGGGGCGCGGCGAGTGGACCCCGGACACGTGCAGCGCTGTTCTTAGAGATCATTTGCGGTTTGAGGGGGCACTATGTGCTTTACTTCCCGTTTCAAAGGTCTGAGGTGGGCACTATGTGCTTTACTTCCCTTTTCAAAGAGATTGAGGTGGGCCCACTGGGCTTTACTTCCCTTTGTTAGAGCAGTATGGATAGAGGTGGATTCGGCCGAATTGTACTTCCCTACTGTGTAGTTGTGTTATGTCGGTGATATTCATTTCCTGTATCGTTGAATATTACGATGATAACGTACTGCTATGTTAACCGTTTCATATACGAGTTAACATAACCTGGGTGTTGTGCGTGTGCCTTAAATTGCGCAGTTTAAGTCATTTGTACAAAACCCGCTTTTCTTTTTATTCTACTCTACGCTACTCTACTCTACTCTACACTACCCTACACTACTCTACACTACTCTACACTACTCTACACTACTCTACACTACTCTACACTACTCTACACTACTCTACACTACTCTACTCTATACTTTTTAGAACGTTGTGCTTTAAGACCATTTTTATATTGCAGAGGGTGAACTCGTGGTTTCCAAGGACGTGGCTGGGAGTGATATGCCTTCGTTGGGAGATGAAGCGGTCGAGGACGCCTCGCCGTCAGGAACGGCCGTATTACCGAATCTAGTTTACCCCATACCTGCCTACCCCCATATCGGCCCTATAAAAACGGTCGCGCACTGGGCCTCGCTCTCTTTCGCTGCGTGGCATTCGGACGTGCTGGTTCTCTTGTATAAATTGTAGTAGCATAGTTGTTTTGGATAATGATCGGTAGATTTGTGTGATCGCTATTTTTAAAAAAGTTAACTAACTTAGGTTCGATATCATCAGAAGCGGGATAGGATCCTCTGGGTTCTATTCCAACCGCCCACTACTGTCTTGTATATTTGATCGAAGCTTAAATAAAAGTAAAGTTAGAATCGAAATAGAAAAATAGCAGATTTAGAATGTCGTCTCATTAGCTACGGCAATCTCGATGAAAGGTACAGAGAACCGGCTTGTATCTCCGCTTTGAGGAGCACCATGGAAGTGATCTTATTTAGACTTTCAGTGTTGGACGAGCGATCTGCAGAAGAGCTTCCGTGAGGCATCGCTGCGGCAGAGCCTCCGTGAGGCATCGCTGCGGCAGAGCCTCCGTGAGGCATCGCTGCGGCAGAGCCTCCTTGAGACGTCTCTGCGGCAGAGCCTCCTTGGGGCGTCACTGCGGCAGAGCCTCTTTGAGGCGTTGCTGCGGCAGAGTCTCCTTGAGGCGTCTCTGCGGCAGAGCCTCCCTGAGGCGTCGCTGCGGCAGATTTCCCTTGTGGCGTCGCTGCGGCAGAGCCTCCACGAGCCATCGCTGTGGCAGAGCCTCCTTGAGGCGTCGCTGCGGCAGAGCCTCCGTGAGGCATCGCTACGGCAGTTCCTGGCGCTCGGGAACAGGCCGGGCTAGCATAGGTTCAGCTGGCCGCAGCACCACCACAGAGCGAGGCTTCCAGCCTTGCCCCTGCAGATGTTACGAGGCATCTTAGGTTCGATATCATTACATTATTCAGATTATTATTTATTTTGAATTTAATATATGTATTGTTGGTTTGGTCATAAGTAAACTGATTTACATTTGTAACTAATTTATTTATTATCTGTGAGGGACAGTGAATAAATTCGAATTAAATAAATTAGCTAGAATTTTAAATTTTACTCTCATATATAAGCGCTGACCAGTTATGTGGTGTGTGAGGTTGTAAAGGAGGGGGTTGTTTATGTGAGGGATGGAGTGAAAGAGAGAAGTTGTGTATGTGTGTATCTGGGTAGTGGCGTATGTCCGTGTAAACGATTGGGTAGGTGATTGAGTATGTACGGACACTGATAACGCTAGACGTAGTGTGGGTGATTAGGTGTCAGAGGATCGTCTTGTGTGTATGTTTATTTAGAACGGTTAGAACGGTTACAGGCAGTGATGGTTTGTGTTAGGCTATCTGTTGCAGGATATGCATCATTGATCTTCATTTCGCTGTATTTAATTAGTCTTTCTGTTTGAACGTAAGACAGAGATTGTAGCCATTTTTGTATTTTAGGCCTACATTCCATATAAGTGCTATCTACTATGTCGATATGTCTACAGACTGCGTTATATGTAAAAATGTGTGCGTATTTTGGCAAACGAGAGGCAAAAACTGAGCTTATTTTAGGGAGTGGATGGTCTCGGGGGCGTTTGCGCCTTGTCTTGTCCCGTCCAGCCGACAAATGATGACTCTTTGCGACAGCCCGAAGAACGTAGAGTTGCCTAACAGTCAGCACAGCTGCGTCCCTATAAAGTTCCTCTGTTGGATATCGGCGCTTTTTTCCAAGAAGAACTTTAAGCACAGCTCGCTGTGCTCGTTCCACTTCTATCATGTGCGTCCGAGCGGCTGCTCCCCATACTCCAACACAGTATTGCAATAGTGACTGACACAAAGATTTGTAGACCAAGATTTTGACGTTGTTTTCCGCCGCTGGTCTCAACGCTTTCATGATGTAAATCAATTTACGGGCTTTTTTAGCTGTGTATGTTATATGGTCTTTAAAAGTCAAATGTTGGTCAATCTTAATACCCAAATATTTAACGTTATATACTCTAGCTATCTTGTTACACGGGCAGCTGGAGTCAGATGACCCGACATGCATGCAACCTAGTGACGCACAGTTATTGTTGTGAATTTGTATATTTGATAGGTTTGTACCGGTAGCCTGTGTGATGCTAAAGGCGATAAAACTGGTTTTAGTTACATTTAGAGTCAGAAGATTTGCATCAAGCCACCGAGACACCTCCAACATTCCAGCTTCTGCCACTCTCGATGCAGACATCCAGTCTTTCCCATGGAAAATAGCGACGGTATCATCAGCGTAGCAGATTATTTCCATGTTTGGTAGGTTTAGTCCCAGAATATCGTTCATATAAATAGTAAACAGGGTAGGTGATAACACACTTCCTTGTGGAATTCCATAGGAGATAATTGCTTCGTCGCTTCTTTGATTGCCAATTTTGAGAAATTGCTTCCGGTTATTTAGATAACTGGTGAACCAACTCAGTGCATCGCCCCTGATTCCAGACAATTCGAGCTTTTTAAGTAGTATCTTCGGGGACAGGCTGTCGAAAACACGTGCGAGATCGAGAAACACACCTATGCTTCTCTGTCCTCTATCCAAATGAGATGACACGACCTCCGTCAAACGCTGGACAGCATCTTCAGTTGACTTTCCCGGCCTAAAACCAAATTGACGCTCATCTAAAATGTTGCATTTCTCCAGGAAATTCATTAACCGCTTATTCACCAGCTTCTCAATTATTTTAGAGATATTACTGAGTAATGAAATTGGCCTGTAACTGTCCGGGTCTTCTTTGGCTCCTTTTTTGTAGACTGGAACGACTACTGCTGTTCTCCAGGCACTAGGAAACGTGCCAGTTGCCATACTCAGATTACTTATGTAAACCAAAGGCTCAATGAGGTCTTGCTTTGCAAATTCTAGCAAAAGTGGTGTGATTTCGTCTGCACCCGGTGCACTATCATGTTTGAGGTTTTGAATAATGTCATGTATTTCAGCGTGGTCGGTTGGTGCCAAAAATAGAGAATTTGGACTACGGTTATTCAACTGAATTTGCTGGCAAAGAGATTCCTGTGACGTATTAAGTTTGCATAGGATTTCTGAAGCCAGCTTTGCTCCTGTATTGGCAAAATGGGAATTACATCGATTCAAGGCCTATCGTTTGCTGGCAGCTCCATTCAATAACTCCTGCGCATCTTTCCGGTTACGTGGAATATCACAGATATTTTTTATCGTTTCCCATAGTTTCTTTGTATTTCCATGGTTCTTAGTCAGTTGCCCACTATCGTGTTCTATTTTAAGCTTGTGTAACAAGTTGTTACAGAAGTTTTTATATCGGGTATATGTTGTTTTTAGTGTCTCATTATGTGGCTCTTTCCTTAGATTAAGATGTAACTTATCTCTGTGTCTCATGCATTTGATAAGGCCTGGCGTGATCCAAGGTTTGAGATTGTGCTTATTTCGGCTTACTGTGCTTTTCTTGGTGTGTTTCTTTACGCAGTCTGAAATAGTTTTATTAAACATCAGTACAGCATTGTCGATGTTGTCTTTGTTTAAAATATGTTCCCAATTTGTAGTTCTCAACTCCTTGGCAATGTCGTGATAATTAATTTTCGTTATGTTTCTGTTTTTATCTTTGCTTATTTTTACATTTATGTTCATTCCCACTATTAGCAGTTCATGATCAGTTATCGAACTCTTGCAGATTAGGCCAATAGATTTGTTCTTAGTTTTTACAAAAGCATGATCCAGACACGTCATTGATTTCCTTCTAGTTACTTGCGTTATGGATGGAAGGAATTTATGTTCAGCCATAATGCTCTGATACTCTGCGTTGTCACTATTTGGTCGTTCATCCAGTAGGTTTATATTAATATCACCAGTAAATAAAACATTGTTATCTTTTTTAGTGCTGTTTAAAACATTTTCGAGGGAGTCATTAAATCTTTTTGGATTGCTAACCGCTGGGGATCTATAAACGCCAATAACTTTCAAAGTGTTTGACACATTTAGTATAAGACAGTTAGCGTCTTCGAACTCCGGTTCCGTGACCGAGACTGTCCAGCTGTCTTTAATATATGTCGCGTCAATCAGAAGTGGTTGTAGTCAGGATGGTACTGGTGTTGGTCCTCTTCAGTAAACATGATATGTGGGCTTCGATGTGGTTCACGAACAAGAACAAATGCGTAGGAACTTTACAAATGAGTTTAATACAAAGCACTGCTCGATGAGACAAACATGTGATACAATTTTTTTTATTGGTCTTATCAACGAGACGTGAGACAGTTCCCGAACTATGTACGTGGTCACACGACGGCTATCGGAGGAGGAATGTACTCCCTTCCGAAATGTCTTCAAGCAGCCTCGCACGACGTAATAATCCGGACTCTGCCGAAGCGATGACAGCCCACCGCTTGCGCCTCGTATTGAAATCCAATACTGTTCGAATCACCTCTTGACACTGCCATCCTGCTGGACACACGTCTCTGTGTGTTCATCTGGAACAATATTCTACGCACAGTATCACATAGCTCGGTCACTCCTGACCTTTCGTCAAATCAATTTACAGAAAACCAGTAACTCAACAAAACTCTATCTATAACTGACTTCACAAAAAAAAGGAAAAGGTTCTCGATACATTTTTTTTTTCTAATGACGCTTCGATAACAAATCAAAATCAACCAATCAAAAGAATTAGGAAAATCAACACACGACTGACTTGATAACCAAAATATGTACTCTCACTAGAGTCACATATCATCACAGTTGAATCACAACATGTGCTTGAGCTCTACATAATCTCTGGTCCATGCGCATCCCTCCAGGATCGCCGAGTCACCACCGGACTCAATGGTTTCCCCTGAAACCCCTCAAGACCTTCGCCAGAGTTGACTGCCTACCGCGTACTCACGGACTACTAAATAGTAGACGCCGATTTCTACTGAGCTACGGCTACACGACAACCTCTGGTATAGTCCGACCATTATGCAAACTCAACGCACTTTTCTCATCTCAAACCATCGTTACTTTCCTCTACTACAATCTCGTCAGTTATACTTTGATTCTCCGTCAACTTTCTCAACTAAATCAACTTATCGTCTGTGTACTTATTGGTACGATTACAATAATTAAGCGTCTTTATCTTTAATATAAAGCGGTCACCACACACAAAGAACCTCTACAACTCTTTGACCACAAAGGGATTTCATAACCCGGATCAAATTTTATTTGGTTACGTTCCTCATTTAAAATCAAAACAAAGTCACCAACTTGGAATAGATTTACGTGCGCCTTTGTTTGAACAAACTTACACTTTTCATAAGTGGCGGCGTTCTCTATAAATTTCTGGCATTATCTCACACTACATTTATGTCAACCTCGGGCTCTACGTTGTGAGCGGATAAATGAAAGGGGCTGTGTCCTTATCAATAAACAGTTCTTTTGTCACTCGATTCATTTTACAGTTAAAAATAACAAGTTGGATGTTGACTAAGGAGACTTGCTATGAACGATCTTTTGTTTCTATCGTAGGTAACATTGACTTTAACACTAAAATTGTTATGCTCTGAATGACATCAAATTTCTCTAAAGTTCTAGCCAAACTGAATGACTGATTCATGTACTTTTTTCACGGCTGACAATGTGATCGCTCTAGGTAATATTGGTACCTAAGCACTTTTTTTTTATTAAAGAGTGCAAGACGAACAGGACGTGTGCCTGATGGTAACAACATGCCTGCTACATAACAGTACAGTGATACGCAGCTATTGGAATATGATGAAGAATCCAAATCAATACCTAGCACTGCACTGCGCTCGTCACGGCTGTTACGCTGAATTTTACTATAGTGAAGACCTTTACGAATATCGTGAGTTCTCTTGTTAAATCATAATTTAATTGTCCGTTAGTTAGATCAGTAATGAGCTTGAATATTTCAAAGTTGTACTTCGGTTCAGCAAGTACCCAATTACAGGATAGTTCATCTAAGTCGACAAGTTCTTAATTTTTGCTATAGACTTAGATTCGACAGAAGGGGGATAATTTCGCGACAAGAAATCCGCGTGTGCCATGTCTTTACCTTTATCGTAAATTACTTCAAAATCAAAGCTTTGTAAATAAGTATACCACCTGTGGACTAGCGGTGTCAAATCAATCTTTTTACGTGAAGATTTCAATTAATTGCAATCGATTAAATTAAAATCAACTTGACGAATATTAAAGTTCGCCTGTCGTCACTTAGCTTCATGTCATCCCTCTCATAAAATAGTAAATAATGGGTTAACTGAGCAATAATCAAATTTTTTTGTTCCTTGGAAACGATTAACGAAGGTGTCAATTAATCTAAAATTATTTTAGGTCTTAGGTAACTAACCAGATGGTGTGTAACTAACTGCGCCAATCGTTGCTAGATGTAATTTGCAATTGTTTACATTGTCTGTCTTGAAAATAAAAGAAATGTGTCGCGGTAATGCTACCATCCTAAATCATACCATACCATGCTAAATCCATGAGATAATAAATTTTCACGGCCTAATACAATGTCACTTCGCAAATTGTCATCAGGCAAAACGTCTAACAAATTTTCAATTAAATTGTTATCTTTCTCAACAACACTTAAAATCTGCATTTTACTGTGTAGGGACACTTAACTGAGTAACCCCTTTAAGGTTATCATATTGTGTTCGCGTTTACGACAACATTTTATCATCATCATCAACAGCCCACTAAATGTTCCCACTGCTGGGACTCTGGGCAAAATTTACTCGACACAATCTCTTTAATAAGAGAACACTCAGTACCAGAATCAAAATGAAAACGACTGACTTGATATTTTAAGGTTCCTGTTGGGATCGACAATGCACATGTCAACCTATGTTGACCTATGACGCTCGCTATGTTGTGTGTGCGATGTCTCGACGCTGCTGCGTCCATCTGGGCAGCGGGTGTAGATGTATGTGTCCTTGGTTTCCACATTTGTAGCAAACTTGAACTGGATCGAGCTTGTGGTTGTCACTTGCTGATGAGCGATATGTCTCGAAGGTTGAACGCGCTGTCTATTAGTCGGTTATCCTTTCACCTTCTACTTGTGTGATCAATCAACCAGCTATGTCCAATTTTCGCATAGTGAAAGCATTTAAGCTTTGATAACTGAGATATCTTCACACGCTTGACTTCGAAAGTTTTCTGGTCCGGTACTTGACTTAAGCTTCAAGTAGATAAAAGCTTCTAGTTTTTGTTGCAATCATTGCTATTTGTTTCAGATGCATATAAGGGTAAATTCTTTGTAATCTCAAGTCGAACTATGAAATATGTGCGACTTATGTTGACACTATAATCTGGTCGGTGGTCAGGTCCTTCGCAGCGAATTGAAAACAGCGACTTAACAAAATTGCCGTACGGCGCTAAAAATTCGCTCTCTTTAGGTTTCTCGTTGTTTAATTTCAATAGGGCACCGGCAGGCGTTTCCGTGTTTACAAATCTTGCAGTAAACAACTCTTTGAAGTATATCCACGTCACAGCTGGGCATGAAACTGACGACAGCCACGCTGATGTTCCTCTCTTAAGCGCCTTACTTAGTATCACGATCAGTTGTCCTCCTTCCAAAGGTTGTCGCCGAAACAAAGATCTAATATTGCACGCTACGTCCGTGCATCCGCGACGCTCTTCTCGGGGTCTAATTCAAGTAGGTTCACGTTATGACTACGTCACGTCAAATAGTTTTCTCAGCGCTTCGTTTATGTTTGAATTTTGCATTTCAAACAGTAATCGCCATTTGTCTCCGCTCCCGTCGTTGTCTCTTCATAGTGCGCTTCTTTTTGTCTTGCTCGTATCCCGCTTCTGATGTCGCGTCAATCAGAAGTGGTTGTAGTCAGGATGGTACTGGTGTTGGTCCTCTTCAGTAAACATGATATGTGGGCTTCGATGTGGTTCACGAACAAGAACAAATGCGTAGGAACTTTACAAATGAGTTTAATACAAAGCACTACTCGATGAGACAAACATGTGATACAATTTTTCTTATTGGTCTTATCAACGATACGTGAGACAGTTCCCGAACTATGTACGTGGTCACACGACGGCTATCGGAGGAGGAATGTACTCCCTTCCGAAATATCTTCAAGCAGCCTCGCACGACGTAATAATCCGGACTCTGCCGAAGCGATGACAGCCCACCGCTTGCGCCTCGTATTGAAATCCAATACTGTTCGAATCACCTCTTGACATATACATTACTACCCCTCCACATTTATTTATGATTTTTGTGGTATGGTATACGTCGTAACCGGGTAATTGTGGTATGTGACTGTGCTCTTGTAGCCAGCACTCCGAGAAAACAAGTACGTCTATTTCCATATTAAGCCGCTTAAGCATTGGGAGAATTTCGGAAAAATTTCGATTCATGCTTCGGATATTAAAAGACAGAATCTTAAGATTGTATGATGCGACGTGGTCATTGCATAGTTCCAGCGCATCAATAGTGCGACATTCTACTTCGAACGTTCCTTCTATTTCCTTATATACGTCCCAGTTAGCCATAGTCAAAGTTCGTAAAACAGGTTAATAAGTTTATCCTCATATTACAATTTAAAATCTTATAGCTTCAGAACACTTCAGATCCCGTTATTATCACATGATAAAAAGTAGAAGAATGTGGTTATGTAATATTGCAGCCTACTATCTATCTACATAACCAACTTCATCTACATCTCTTCAGTAGTTTTATCTTGAAAAAGTAACAAACATACAAACACACAAACTTTTGAATTTAAAATAGGTATTATTTGGATCAACTTTTTTGACGCTTAATTTATAAAATAAATCAACAATATACAGACTCCATTCTGTTTAACACTTCTTTTGCTCTTTTATATTCGAGTTGACGTTTTATTAACCGCTTTCCCACTCCAAATGGCGAAAAATGTTGTCATATAACCTTATGCTCATGTTTTTCAATGATATGAATGATAGTAGCATGCCCTGGTTTCGTACGTGTAATTCGCAATCCCGTTATTTTCCGGGGATAAAGAGTAAGTAGTCTATGTGTTATTCCAGGCTAGATACTTGTGTACTTATTTTCTGTTCACAACATTTCATTCAGACCCCTCTAATAGTTTTAACTTGAAAGAGCAACAAGCATCATGCATAGAAAATTTCGAATTTATTCGCAGTATTAGTGGGATATGATAAATATTTAAAAGGTGTGATTAAAAGGTGAAATACAATGAGGCAATAAATCTTACAAATGGACGTCTACACGTTTTTGAGTTTTCTAAAAAAATAGCATGCCATAAGATTATGAGCCCACTCTATATTCCCACTGTTGGTTCTTTCGCAAGGAAAGAGCCAAGACCAAAACCCACCACGCTTTCCAGTCCTATATGGCGCATTACGCGATACCACGAAATATTCTTGGAAAGAGTCTTGGATTTTCTTCACAGTTAGAGCTAGTGATGATAAATTAAAATTAAAAAAAATTAAATGGTAAATTAAGAAAAAATTTAATGTTTTTTAGCAAATTGTCATAGACAACCTGATATTTGCATGCCGTAAGGTTGATTATGGAGTTCTCAATGTAAACATATTATAAAATCTTATTGTAATTACCCATTTTCGCAAATAAAGAAATTTATTTATTTATAACAAACACTGACTTTTTGAAGTTATGTGCGTATTGTCACTAACTTGAAGCAGTGAAAGAAAACCGACATGTACCTAGAATCTTTCCGTATCTATTTCATTTACCAACCCGCACTGAGCCGTGGTGGATTATGGCCTTAGATAAAGAATAAGTACCTAAATATGTTTTCTGCACGGTTGCTTTGTACCAATCGTAAGCAGATGAGGTGTATGTTAGCTATGGCGACATAGTAATGTGCCGCGACAAAAGTATGCCACTTCCACAAGAGTGACAAGACAAGAGCGATCAGACCCGTGCTTTCGGTGTAATGGTGTAGAGCGTTTGTTCTAACTCTATACGTAGTATATGTACCTGTACACCCCACTATTAAAAAAAACAAAAACCGTCTCCACCCAAAAGTTGCCAGGAAGAAATCGCTTTCAGCGATAAGGCTGCCTGTTGTCGCACTAGCTATTATTGTTTTTCTTTGTCTGTATATGTTTTTCTTCTGGTGTGTACAATAAAGAGTATCTATCTATCTATCTAAACTCTTTGGATAACCAAAGAGTTTAGGCCATAAGGCCCTGATTCTCTCTTTGCTGGCTCTGAGTCCCAGCACTGGTAATATTTACGTAGTTGGTTCCTTATGCTTTATGCTACGTTCAGATCATTAACATGGCACTGTAATGGAAAATCTTGTACCTTACTACTAGGTGTGTGTCTTAATCATCCCGTTACCGCATGTTACACCAATAAAACTAACGAATCAATCAGGAATTATTATTTTTATTTCATGGAGTGACGAGACGAGCAGGTCATGTGCCTGATGGTAAGCAACATGCCTGCCACATAACAGCACAGTGACATGCAGCTATTGGAACATGATAGTCCAAACCATTACCTAGCACTGCACTGCGCTCGTCACCCAGAGATCTAAGATATTATGTCTCTAAGCCCTGTAATTTCTCTGGAATCATTGCCCTTCAAACCGGAACACAGAAATGTTTGCACATTACTGCCTGGCGGTAGAATATTTGGCAAAGGTGTGGTACTTCCCCAGGCGGACTCTGCTAAGAGTCCTACCACTACTTCTACTAGGCATTTAATAATCATGTGGTTTGTTTCTCGAGTTTAGATAATTCTCGAGTCATTGTTTCTCGTTTCCACGTGGAGTACGTTTCTGGACATTTCTTGCTTCGAGAATCCTCGAAAACCGTAGTTCTTTGTCTAATGGCGTCGATCGTTCAATGGGCGCGTAATTTATGGACTTCGTATTTGAACAATGGCGCTCTTTCAATTCAATTAGACGAAAACACAAAAAGTTTCTCAGCTGAGATTTAAAAGGAAATTAATAAGACGGTTCTGTTTGCTTTTTTATTGGAAAGTGGATCAAAGAACAAGGAGAGTGGTGATTCTTTGATGAAATTCACATAAGATATAGATTTCTATATATTCTTACTAAATACGTAAAGTTAAAATCGTGTAGGTAGGTTCACGGTACCTATAGGTACAATTTGCGCGGATGAAGAGTATGAAATTTTGAAAACAAACATTTGTGAGATGCGCTCCTCACACTCCTTGCGAGAGAAGGCCCCGATTCCCAGAAGTGGGAACATTTTAGTGCGCTGTAGATGGATGGTTGGTTGATGGATTTTTGCTCCAGATCGGTCCATTCGTGTCGCCGAGCAATTATTGCCCTCGTGTAAGCGCACCTTGAGCTACATGACAGTAAGCATAAGGTTTATTTTTACTACAACTTTAAGGTAAATGTCTGTGCGAAAAGGTTATAAAGCCAAAAAAACATCATGTCAACATTTCACAAGCAACAGAATTACCAGCGCCTAACGAGATGTCCTGGAGGCTCGCTCCGGGCCCGGAAGTCGCCTGTAATGGGATAATCAGGCCATATTGTGTTTTCTACCGGTTTCCGGCTATATTTCAGGAGACAGAATTTTGGTTATTTAACTGGGTAGAGCCTTTTTAACATATACAAATACAAAAGTCTTTAATCCTGTTTGCAGGTAAGAGAAGATGTGACAAAACAATTTAAAAGTTGACACAAACTGTCCTCTTCGAAAAGCATGCAATATGTCTGGCAAAACAATTCGTATTGGTCTGAATTTATACAATGACTAGCTGTTACCCGAGACTTCGTCCGCGCGAAAAAAATAATGTGATAACTCGGCAGTACCTATTTGTATACCCAGACACATTTACGATTACTAAAAACACCTCATAATATAATAATTTTACAAAATGTCATCAAAATCAGTTCAGTTGTTTAGGTGTGAAAGCGTAAGAGACATTTGTCCCTCATTTCAACTCTAATTTCATCCCCACACCGTTCGAAATTACAAAATTGCTAGAACAAACATTTATTGGCTTCGTGCCAAGTGCCTATATCAAGAGTTTTATAGTTTTTGTCTTTAACGATTGGGAACTTCCACATTGACATTCAACCCCCATTTCAACCCCAATTTTATCCCCGTACAGTTCGAAATTACAAAATCGCTAGAACATTTATTTACTTCGTGTCAAGTGCCTATATACAGAGTTTCATGGTTTTATCTTCAACGGTTGGGAGCTTCCATGTATACTTTCATCCCCCATTTCAATCTCAATTTCATCCCTATATAGTTCGAAACTACAAAATAAAATTGCTAGAACAAAATATTCGTTTGCTTCGTGTCAAGTGTCTATATTCAGAGTTTCATGGTTGTATCTTGAACGGTTGGGAACTTCCATATATACTTTCATCCCTCATTTCAACCCCAATTTCATCCCTGTACAGTTCGACATTACAAAATTGCTAGAACAAACATTCGTTTGCTTCGTGTCAAGCGTCTATAAACAGAGTTTCATAGTTTTATCTTCAACGGTTGGGATCTTTCATATTGACATTAATCCCTCATTTCAACCCCAATTTCATCCCCGTACAGTTCGAAATTACAAAATTGCTAGAACAAACATTTATTGGCTTCGTGTCAAGTGCATACAGAGTTTCATGGTTTTATCTTCAACGATTGGGAGGTTCCATATATACTTTGATCCCCCATTTCAATCCCAATTTCATCTCTATACAATTCGAAATTACAAAATTGCAAGAATAAACATTCGTTTGCTTCATGTCAAGTGTCTATATACAAAGTTACATAGTTTTATCTTCAACGATTGGGAACTTCCATATTGACATTCATCCCCCATTTCAACCACAATTTCATCCCTGTACAGTTCGAAGTTACAACATTCCTAGAACAAACATTCGCTCGCTTCATGTCAAGTGCCTATAAACAGACTTTCATGGTTTTATCTTCAACGGTTGGGAACTTTCATACTATTGAAATTCATTCCCCATTTCAACCCCAATTTCACCCTCGTACAGTTCGAAATTACAAAATTGATGGAACAAACATTTAATTGCTTCGTGTTAAGTGCCTAGATACAACTTTTGATAACTTTGAAATTGACGAATTTTCATACACCAGTTCATCCATTGTTTCACACTTTTAGGGGTTGAATTTCGCAAAACCCCATCTTAGCGAGAGCCTACGTGCTAAAAAGGACCTCCATGCAAAATTTCAGATTCCTAGCATTTGTAGTTTCTGAGATTCCTTGATGAGTGACCTTTCGCTTTTATATATTTATACTAGCGGCCCGTTCCGGCTTCGCTCGGACATAACCTAGACACTGTCTGCAGCGCCATCTGCCGGGCTTATATGTGAATTTAAACCATCTTCGAATACACACAAAAAAAACATTCAAATCGGTCCCGTCTTTTAGGAATTCACTGTCAAATGATTAAATTACTAAAATGGCTATAAAAAAACAGGGGTTGGTGGTAAAAGGGTAAAAATTTAGGGTCGTATGTATTTTTTAACGCCACATTATAAAAAAATAAAAACAAAAAAAATTGACCAAAAATTAAAAAAAAAATGTTTGGGGTGAACAACCCCTAACACTTAGGGGTATAAAAAATAGCTAGTAGCCGATTCTCAGACCTACTAAATATGCATATAAAATTTGATAAAAATCAGTCAAGCCGTTTCGGAGGAGTAAGGAAACAAACACTGTGACACGAGAATTTTATATATAAGAAGAAAGAAGATGTAGATATAGATAAAAATAATAGTCAGCTGATGAAAGTCTTCGCTTTCATCGTCTTCTTTTTATTTCTGGATTTTATTTGATTGTGCATATAATTATGTGATCTTATTCTTCCATATATCTATCTATCATCTATTTCACTGGGTAAAGCCTTTTTAACAATACTAAAATACAATGAGAACTACTGTACCTACACTACGCTACATTTGTACCTAACTACTCACACTAAACACATCTCAACTATCCATATACCAATGAAGGTAGACCGATAATCAAAATGTTCATACTCACTACCAGTCGGAAGCGTGCCCAGCGTGCTGGTGGCATTACCATGCTGAATGTTGCTAAATTTTAGTGATTGTCTTCGGGCAGAATATTAGATTACCTCTACATCTATTAGTACAGACCTTTAGACCTTTATAAATTATCTGAATCTCGGAAATGGCTCCAACGATTTTCTTGAAATTTAGTATGCGGAGGGTTCGGGAGGCGATAAATCGATCTAGCTAAGTTTCATCTTAAAAAACGACGTTTTATCCGTGTTCAAACCGAGCAAAGCTCTGTGTAATCCAGGTATTTATACTGATCCCACAAATATTATGAATGTAGGTACATAGGTAAAAGGTTGATGTTTGGATGTTTAAATGTCTGTAGCACAGTCACGTCGAAACGCCTGGAATATTGGAAATTTAGAACAGTATGCTTTTAATCGTTCAAAAATAACAGCAGTGAGAAAAAGCGCAGCAGATCTGCCTTGCTATTTTCTATTGGACTGTTCGTAACTCCAGAAGGAACCATCGTTATTGTTATTGTTCTCTCTCTCCAAAGAATCGAACTTTCGTAATAAGAAAATGTCGGCTGTGGTATTCTGTGACTTCCAATTAATGTTTTTATATTAATACATTGACCGAAATTAAATAAATAGATATATACTGGTGGACATTTCACACGCAACACCTTCTCGCCCATCTTTAATTTGCACGAGTGACATTTAAAATGAATCAATCCCAATTTATCAACTTTTTCCTGCATAAAGAATAATATTATTTAGTCAGTTTTGTAGCTGAAAGTAGCTGAAATTCGCGTCGCTTGCTGGTTCCGCGTTTTTATTAGACATTCCGCCGATAAGCGGAGCCGGCCTCAGGCATTTTATCTCTTCACGCGAGTGGTCACAGGGATGTAACTATAAGTCAGTGACTAATATAAAGCTTTTTAATCGATTTAGCAATTCCACAGATTCAGGGATTTTTGAAGTGAAAACTTCTTTAGGCGCGCCTAGACAGATTTTTCGTGGGGTGTAAATTGGATTCTAGCGTCACGCTCGGGTATGACAAGAAATCTTCGGGTAACCTCGGGACCTCGACGATTGGGCATCTAGAAATGCGTCAGCGATGGTGGTGGTGATGGTGATGGTGGAGGGGTGCTTTAGTGGTGTACCTCCAAGCGTGCCTGGTTGCAATGCGGTCCTGGTGGATCTCGATCACCTAGGAACGCAATGCACTAGGACGGTGTACCCCGGTAACAATGGTTAGTAATGTACCTACGGGTACATCACTAGCTATTGGCTAAAATACCACACACACTACACAAGCACACCACATATACACCACATACATACACTCATTAGGCACGCAACCACACACACATACAGATCACAATCACGCCTCACTTAGTAAGTACACCACCACACTCAACTACACTCAGACACACTATACAAGCCTACACATACGGCCGAACCGTGGCGGCCCATATCCACAACTCCGGCCCGCAAGGCCCTGGGGCACCAAATACCCCCAAAAAGTTGCGCCACACATACCAAGGGCAGGTTGTGTGTGAGATTTTTAAAACCCAGCTCAAAAACCCTAATGTCGGCACAATGTAAAAAGATTTTACCCCAGGAGGGTACCACTGGCTCAGCCAGCGGAGAATCCCTCACCGAGCCCAGCTCGGTCTGCCCCTCGTATTCTGGGGGGGGCAACTTGTGCTCTCAACCAGGCTCCAGCCTGGATTTATCAGGCCTCATGAAGGCAATCCCAGCAACTCAACCCTCCGTCAAGTCGCCGTGGACTGTAGTCACGCATAAGCGTCCCTGCAAAAGGGAGTCCACCGACGCGAAGGCTGATACCCAAACCCAAGGGCAGAAGAGCAGACCAGAACGCGTTCGCCATAACAGGCGCGCGAGAAGGAAAGCACTTCAGCCAAACAAACCCAAAATTATCGCAGCAGCGGAAACGCAGCGCGAAACCACACCATCCACCTCTACAGGAGCGGGACCACCACCGCCACCACCACCACCAGTTCCCAGCCAATCGGGGAAGAAAAGGAAACCGAGAGGTGCTCGCGGTAGACGGACCGCTGCGATGGCTCCCATTCCTGAAAAGGAACAGCAGGGGAAAGGGTCTTCGACGGACGAGAGAGCTTCATCGAAGCGCGCTCGCCTGGACGAGACCCAATCTCCCAGAGGGGACGCCAAACGCGCGAAGACCGACCCAAAAGCAAAACGGACGGTGAGCTACGCAGACGCGGCTCAATCCCACCTGAAGGTGGTGATTACTACCGTCCCGCAGAGGGACCTCTCGCAGACCCAGGCAGAGGCGGTGAGGGTAGCTGTTGCTGGCAAAGTTATCCAAACCGCACTGTCTCCATCTTCCTCGAGCGCGCCCGCACCGTCTTTCCGCGGTCGACCCTTCCTGTTGGACGGGGCGTTAGCGATGTGGTGCGAGGACGCGAATTCGCTCAGGTGGCTGGAAGAAGAGGTGAAAAACATCAAGTCACCAATTCCTGACACCACCCTCACGGTCATCAGGCAGTCGGACATGAAGAAGAAGCTCAAGGCTGGGCTTCTAATTCATACCAGCATTACCGACCCTGCCATACTGCAGCGAGTCCTTTGTGCCCAGAATCCGTGGTACAAGGTGGACTCGTGGCAGTGCTACGATATGACCGTGGACGACCAACCACAGGACGCTATGGGCTCCGAGGATAAGGTAGTGCACCTTACCCTGGGAATACCTGAAGACCAGAAGCAGACGATCCTGGACCGAGACCGCCGGGTAGCCCACATTACGGGGAGTGGGTACATCCGCTTCTTCTCCACAGTCGAAGCGAAAACGGCAGGAAAACAACCCGTAAAAACAACCTCAACGAGTGAGACTGAAGCAAAGGAGACGTCGACTCCGGAGCCCTCAGCTTCCGCCCTCAAACAGAGTTTGAGCGAGGTGGAAGTAGTCTCACCGTTGCCGAGTGAGGGGTGCTGCAGCAGTGACGAAGATGGCGTCCTGCGAAGCCCATAGCCCCCTCAAGTTCATCCAGACCAATCTCCAGCACAAGCAGATAGCGGCGGCCACTCTACGCAGAGTGCTGGAGAAGAACAGCAAGACCGTCGCCATGATCCAGGAGCCCTGGATCAAAAATAATAAAATCTGCGGTCTCAGTAACATCGGAGGTAAGTTAATGGTAGACACTACTGTTGAAACCCCAAGAACATGTATTTATATGCCTAAAACAACAACAGCCACTTTGCTTAACCAATTCTGTTCTAGAGACCTCACAGCAGTGAGACTTACTACAGAAAACCAAACCATCTTAGTACTAGCATCAGTGTACCTGCCGGGTGAGGGGGATATTCCCCCAAAAGAACTGGCCGACCTGGTACAACACTGCGAAGAACATCACTGGGAGCTGATCGCATCCGCGGACAGCAACGCTCACCACTCGCTGTGGGGAAGTAGAAATACCAACAAAAGGGGTGAGTCTTTAGCCGAATATTTATTCCAGACAAACCTCAACATTATGAACAGGGGTACGGAACCTACTTTTGTAAGCTCTAGGTACCAAACTATCATAGATATTACACTGGCAACCAACGCGGTGGCTAGCCAAATCGAGGGATGGCACGTATCAAACGAGCCATCTTTTGCGGACCACCGCCGCGTTTGTTTCCAACTGCGATATAAGTCAACAGACCCTGTTCCATATCGTAACCCCCGTAAAACCGATATAACAAGGTACACAGCATTATTAAACAAAACATTAGGAAACACACACCTAACTGACACAACACTTTGTACAAACAACATAGAAACGAACGTACAATTCCTAACAAAAACACTATTGGATAGTTACAAACTGGCATGTCCGGTGGTAAAATCAAACAACGTAGGTAAGGGTTCTTGGTGGGGGCCAGAACTCGAGAGACTACGCCATAAACTAAGGACGCTCTATAACAGGGCAAAAAACACCAGATCCATGGTGGACTGGGACAACTACAAAGCTGCACAAAAGCATTACAAGAGGCGAATCAGGTTCCGCAGAACGGAATCCTGGCACAACTTCTGTAATAGCATAAATTCAACAAACCAAGCCGGAAGAATAAAGAAAGTTCTAGCCAAAGGCGAGCTCAACCTCCCGGGCTCCCTAAAAAAGGAAGACGGCACTTACACAAACACAGACAACGAAACAAGTGCAGTACTTCTGGAGACTCACTTTCCTGGATGCCAGATCACAGGAGAACCAGAGTGGCCAGAAGAAAACCACTGCACACCAACAACCCAAGAATGGGAAGTAGCAAATAAGGTAGTAACCGCGGATAGAATAAAATGGGCACTTAAAAGTTTCAAACCTTTCAAATTCGCAGGGCTGGATGGTATATTCCCAGCGTTACTACAATGGCAACCAAACCAGGTAACAGAGCACCTTTTACCAATTTATAGGGCCTGTATAGCCTTTAAATATATCCCGAAAACATGGAGGGAGGCGAAAGTAATTTTCCTACCAAAACCCGGTAAGGAGGACTACACGCACGCCAAATCGTTTAGACCTATTAGCCTAACGTCTTTCCTTCTAAAAACGTTAGAAAGATTAGTGGACCGACACTTAAGAGATGGGGCACTAAAACATAAACAACTGCATCCTCAGCAGCACGCATACAGAAAGGGTAGATCAACAGAGTCAGCATTGCATATGGTTGTGCACAAGATAGAATCGGCTCTCACAAACAAACTTTCAACACTTGCAGCCTTTATAGACATAGAGGGGGCATTTGATAAAACAATGCACAACAGCATAAACCATGCTCTATGCAAACTCAAGGTCGAACCAGTGATGAGGAACTGGATCACCGAGTTGGTCAGTAAAAGAGCAGTCCAGATAGTGATGAACACTACCATAAGGGCAAAGGTAGTAAAAGGATGCCCCCAGGGTGGCGTCCTATCACCACTATTATGGAACACAGTAGTAGACAGCCTCCTAAAGACGCTAAATAACAGAGGGTACACTACTATTGGTTATGCGGATGACCTCACTATACTGATTAGCGGAAGCGCTGAAAATGTGCTTTGTAAGTCCATGCGCTCGGCTCTTCAGATTGTAGAGAAATGGTGTGGCGAACATCAATTGTCAGTAAATCCGAAAAAAACAGAGCTCATTCTTTTCACCAACAAAAGAAAGTTACCAGAACTACAACTCCCAAAATTATTTAATACCAAACTCACCCTATCATCGCAAGTGAAGTATCTGGGCATCATCCTTGATAATAAACTGAACTGGGCGAGTCATATAGATACAAAAATTAAGAGGGCCTGTCTAACTTTTTGGCAATGCCGGAGACTCATTGGGAGAAAATGGGGTCTCAATCCAAAAATTACACTGTGGTTGTACACTTCAGTGATTAGACCCTCTCTGACCTACGGATCAGTTGTGTGGTGGCCCAGAACACAACTGACCACAATAAAAGCCAAACTCCAAAGTCTGCAACGCCTGGCAAGCCTAGCAGCCACTGGATGCATGAAAACCACACCATCAGCCGCTTTGGAGTATCTCTTAAATTTGAGACCTCTACACTTAGTCATACAAGAGGAGGCCACTGCAGCCGCCCTGCGACTAAGAGCTCACGGACTGTGGAAACAGGGTACAGAAACAGAACACACAAAAGTTCTGAAACGGGTGCTGAAAGAAATACCACTTCTTGAGGCACCCATGGATAGAACAATATGCCAACACGTCTTTGATCGAAGATACAATATCCAACTTAATGCAGAATTAAAAGATAGCTCTGGTAGCAGAGAAGTAAGGATATACACAGACGGCTCCAAAACCTCACAAGGTACAGGAGCCGGTGTCTTCTCAAATGATTTAAACATAAAAATATCAACATCACTAAGTAAGTTAAACACAATCTTTCAAGCCGAATGTATCGGTATCACCAGGGCGGCACAGGCGATCGCAGCCAGAGATGTCGGGGACTTAAACATCAAAATTGTCTCCGACAGCGCGTCAGTGCTTCAAGCCCTAAAAAACAACACTATAACCTCTGTCCTTATACTGGAATGTCACAATGCACTCCAATCCATAACAGGGACGAACAGAGTAACCCTGCAATGGATTAAAGGACACAGCGACTCACTAGGTAACGATGCAGCAGATGAACTGGCCAAGAGAGGAGCAAAGGCAATAACATACGGTCCGGAACCTTTAATGCCTATACCTCAGGCCCAAATAAAATCATGGCTGCAGGAAAATACCGAAAAAGCACATTCAATGGAATGGAGAAACATTGAAGGTTGCAGGCAAACAAAAATTGCTGTTCCGGTAGCAACAAAAAAACTTGCCCGCAACCTTATCAGACTGAGCAGGGATAGGATCCGTAAAGTCATAGGTACTATGACTGGCCACTGTCCCCTTAACAAACACTTATTCAATTTAGGTGTAACAGATAGCCCTCTGTGCAGAGGATGCATGGAGGAAGAAGAAACGCCACAGCATGTGATTGTGGAATGCAGGAGCGTGGCGGATCAACGGGCAGAATTCCTCCACTCCCCAGCAGCAGTCCCGGAGGCCTTCAACAACCTGAATAGGTTGCTTGCCTTCTGGGATAGCCTGGGATGGTTGGAGTGATAGGGAAGTATGAGCCACGCACAATGGCCCACTTTGAGAGGCTAAGTGCGGAAACAGCCCCGTCAAACTAAACAAACTAAACTAAACTATGCGTCAGCGAATGGGAAATGCTGAAAGGGCGTGGCATCGCCATCATGGCATGGCCATCTAGAAATGCGTGAGCCAATGGGAAATGCTGACGCATTTCTAGATGGCCATGCCATGATGGCGAGGCCACGCCCTCCGGTTACACCCGTGTAGTTTCCAAGGTAAGCTATCAAATTCTGAGTTATAAGTTTTCACTTCTATCGGCAGTTCCTATGACTGCCAATTATTTTTTTCATTTGTTTTTGTTTAAATGAGTAGTTGTTTTGGCGCACCACGCACAGTTTTTTCGTGGGCTGTGAATTGAGCTCAAGCATCACACTCGTCAATTAAAGAAATCTTCGGATGAACTCGGGACATGTCTAGAAATGCTAACGCATATCTAGATTACCATGGTTTACACATCTAATCAAGCCATTTAGTCTAGATGGCCATGCTTATAAGACATTTAGACGACAATGCTTTGAAGATAATATATTCCAGACTAGCAGCGCCACCCGGTTGCACCCGCGTAGTTTTAAAAAGTTAGCTACCAAATTCTGAGTAATAAGTTTTCACTTCTGTCGGCAGTACCTACGTCAGTCCTACCTACCTTTAAAAAAAATGATAGACTCTGGGGTCCGTGACCTTAGTCATTTGGGTTCTTATTTTCACAGATATCTTGGATTGGTAAAAGAAAACAAAACATACGAACGAACAGCGACCTTCTCTTTTTTTGAAATTTTAAAATTATAATTAAAACGTGTACTGAGCTTATTAGAGAAAATATAAATTCCCAACGTTGCATTGATGTCTTCTAAGGAGAAAGATAGTCGAGGCCAAAACTCACCACGCAAATAATACTTGTACTTAATTCTTTTAAAAGCTCTTGATTTGCTTCACTGCCTTACAAGTGTGTCAGCCTTTTAGCATATCTATGTTGTTTTGGGTTTCAGCTGATTTACTTAGCATTGTAATGAATACGAAAAAATTCAAATCGTCAGACCTTTTATTCATTTTTTGTCACAGCTCGCTAGAATTCAGATTTATTGTCAATCTCAATTGTGTATGGAAGCTCTGAATTGTAATGATCCGTTGTTTATCTCTGCTCTAAAACATTATTGTTACAAAGTCGTCTTTTTTTAATCATTTGACGTCACAATGTGATAATCAACTATAGCCCCAGTTTCGTTTGCCTAAAACCTATTATGCGTCTCATCAATAGTCGAATTAAATGTAGTACCTACAATAGATTGTTATGCTTAAAACACATAACGCCAAAAAATGATTATGCGATAGTTGCATTATGACACTATACATTATGTTATATTTATTATGACAAAGTAAATTAGGAACAAAAAATTATGCGTTCTAACAGGCTCCCTCCGTTCATACGTTAGTACGTGATTGAGCAACAAACATCCATACATTGACATTTATAATATTAGTAGGATTAGTAGGAAGGAAGTCGGATAGGATAGGATTTACGTGGCTTTTAGCATAACATTTGAGATTATTTGCTTTCGTTTATGCTGAACACGTTTCTTTCTATGTTTACTGCCCGATGAGCTAGTGCGCTAGACTATAACGATTTCTTGTTTGAGCTAAGTTTTTTTGCGTCGTATATCAACGTCGGATAGTTTCTGACAGGCTGATCTCGAACTTTCACCCGTTGCCATCGGCGCGGCAGCAATTCATCAAACCTGCCGTCCGATAGATCGGGGGGTCTACCGCCTAACGAAGAACGCTTTGACGCTTTGGCATTGCCGTCTCTTTCATTTCAAGCGAGAAGAAAAGAGACAGCAATGTCAAAGCATCAAAGCGTTTTTCGTTAGGCGGTAGAAGCGCGGAACCGCGCCCGCTCGCTTTTGTGGAGAAAACCTATTCTTGTTTGTGTGAAAATACATTCTCTCTTCGCGTGTACGCTGATTGATTGATTTTTCGTACTAGATATGTGTGTGGACTGAACCTCTGAATAAAACTATTAAAACGTTTTTATTCCCACTTTTGGGATGCAGAGATTTCTCCATGAAGACAATCAAGAATATATGTTGCTTGGAAGAGATCGCTTGTAGTGATAAAGTCGCCAACTTGTCGCTCTTTTTTAATGCCGCTCATCTGAGAGTCGCCCTTCGCATGCGACATCGACATCCCGCCGCTGTGAGCGGGCCCGTCGCCGCGACCGCCCCGACCGCGTTGTGAGTGACGCGACTGTAATCTTTCCCGGCCGGACATACTCCTGGGTATGTCCGATTGATTGTTTCGTATTGTACTGACACCGTTAGTGTTGAACTGTTTTAAAGGTTTATTGTTAATCTTTCATTTTAATCAATACTTCATAGATAATAGATAGATAATTCAGACAAATTAGCCTATGTTAACAGAAAACACACTCTCACACATCCATTCTCATTCTAGAATTTTAATTTCACCCAGATCCCTTCAGTAGCTTATACGTGAAAGAGCAACAAACATCGACACTCAGTCATAAACTTTCATATATTGGTAGAATATACGTATGTATAAAAGAACCGTAAACGTTACACTCCGAACGTAGTTTACCCTACAAGTAGTATTAAATATTCAACTTCCCGTATTGTCGATCGAAGTAGTGAAGAGTTCCTTTCGGTTCATTTGTTGCGATCAAACCGACAAGCCTCTGTCAAACTGACGGATAATATTTTATGTGTATAGGTGCGCTTCAAGGTGCGCTTATACGGGCGACTAAAATTGCTCAATTCCAGTCAATACTCGTCAACTATGACGTCACGACTACATCAAGCAATTTACGGCAACGGCAACAAGCATCAATACTGCGCAATACAATATTGAGCGATATCGCGCAACTTCATCAACTAGGCAATACTGTCCTACACGAGCATTTCAGTATTCGCTCGCTATGGACGGCATTGTTCTTGCTGCGGCGGCTTGTAGCGCCACCCGACCTCTCGCTCTCCCCGCGGAAGCAAGACGGCCGAATATCGCCGAAATAATTGTCGAAATTTATTGAAATTGCGACAATTATTTTGGCGATATTGCTTCTAATTGCTCCAGATATTTCATATCGCTCAATGTCACCGATACGAATTGACGAATATCCAATGGGCTTGGAAATTCCTAGCAATTTTTGTATATATCTCATTCGCACTTGTTTCTTTTGCGGCTTGCCGTCTTGGTTCCGCGGGGAGAGCGAGAGGTCGGGTGGCGCCTAGTTGATGAAGTTGCGCCATATCGCTCAATATTGTATTGCGCAGTATTGATGCTTGTTGCCGTTGCCGTAAATTGCTTAATGTAGTCGTGACGTCATAGTTGACGAGTATTGACTGGAGCAATTGAGCAATTTTTGTTGCCCGTATAAGCGCACCTTAGTATCTATAATCTATAATATAAATGTGTTGCTATACTTGGTACAGAGCAATCAGACATAATCTTGGGGCGGTTCTGTGCCTTTGTTTTAGTAGTGAAATTTTCAACACAAAATAAAATAAATAATACGAAATATTGGTGGACATTTCACACACAACACTATCTAGCCCCATACTGTTTGTTTGTTTGAACGCAAGGATCTCGGGAACTACTGGTCCGAATTGAAAGATTTTTGTTGGATAGTTTATTTATCGAGGAAGGCTTTAAGCTATTTAACATTACGCTTACTATCAACAGGAGCGGAGCATGAATGAAAAATGTAACAAAAACGGGGAAAATATTGCTATTTGAGAGCTTTCGTTGCGTGACAGCATGTGTCTATTTTATAAAGGTTGTGTCATTAAAACCTAAGGTAACCGAATTCGTTGAAAATTTGAATAGGTACGACCAATTTTTGATAGATGGCGCAGCAACGCGTGCACGGTTCAGCTAGTACTTAAATGTTTTCAAATAGGTACCTACATATACTTGTCATTATACACAGAAAACATCCAGGCACAGCACAAATATTTGCAAATTTACCTACTCGTATTTTGATAAGTTGCACAACAGATGTACATAAGCATACGTGAGTGTGTTATGAAATCCGAGAGGTATTAAACGTATCCACGGATATCGGGGGATATGCCTTAATTGCGAATCTAGTTCGAAACCTAGTGTCTCCGGTCTCCATTCAGACGTATCCTACTAACATTATAAATACGAAAATTTGGATGTTTTAAATATGTTTGTATTTTTGTAGCTCAATCAAGTCTGAACGGATTGAGTTGGATTTGAAACACAGTTACGAATAGATTACTGTCTGGAATAGCACATAAAGTAAGTAAGTACCTACTTTTGACGTGATAACGTCTTATAATACGTGCTTCACAGAACACAATATTAGAGATGGTTATGAACAATATTTAAACATACCGAACTATACCTTGGCCGCATCCTATTGTAGAAAAAATACATCAAAAGGTGGTGCATGTATTGTGGTTAGAAATGGTCATGAGTGGAGAGAACTACCAGATTACAAAAAGCTTGCGTTACCTAGTTCTTTTGAATGTTGTGCGATTGAATTGGTTAAACACGGGGTTGTAATTATTTGTATGTATAGAGTACCTAACTGTAAAAATGTTGAAATATTTTTAAACAGGTTCGAGAAAATGTTATGCATGACATATAAAAATCGGAATCAAGTAGTTATAGCAGGCGATTTTAATATTAATGTATTAAAGGGCTCTAAGGTGAAGTCAGAATTTGAAAGTATTTTAAATATTTTAAATAATTATGGCTACAGGCTTGCTCTAAAAGAAGTCACTAGATTTAGAAGTCAAACATGTATAGATAACATAGCTTATAATATTAATAAACCATGTAAAACGGAAGTGCACGAATTAAACTTATCTGATCACAGTGCTATAATCATGAAATTTCCTACCCATAGGAGATTTCTTCTTAAAGTTTGGCGTAAGAAAGAACGAGATTATTCGTGGGACAATATTGAGAAGTTTGGAATGTGTTTAGAAAAGGTACGGTTTGATGACTTACATACCTTTCATGATGCTAATGCTGCGTTTGACTATTTTTTTTCAAATTTTAAACTGTATTATGATTTGTGTTTTCCTTTTAAGTTAGCTATTAAGAAGGTAGTACAAAATAATAAATGGGTATCACGGGGAATTAGAATATGCAGTAAAAAGAAACGTAGACTTTTGTGGCAGTATCGATCGAATCCCACAATGACAAATAAAATAAAATTTCAAAATTATTCCAAATTATTTAAGAAGATTATAAACTTAACCAAACGTGCACAAAATGTGTATAAAATTAAAACTTCACAGAATACAACTAAAACTGCATGGGGAATTATTAAAAATACAAAAATGAACCTACCAAAAGAACCAATTACTAAAATAAGACATAATAATAAAGACATAACTGACCCCCTCAAGATTGCGAATGCATTTAATCACTATTTTATTGATAAAGTGAAGCCTATAAAAGGTTATGGCAAAAGTGTTACCTCCAGTATTAAAACCCGTTCAGAATCGATGTTCATGGCCCCGTGCGATGCACGGGATATTAGCAAAATCATCAAAAATCTTAAAAATAGCAATAGTGTAGGAATAGATGAAATATCAACAAAAATAATAAAAATTGTAAATGAACATATATGCACTCCTTTGAGCTACATTATAAATCTTTGCATAACAACGGGTACATTTCCAAAGATATTAAAAACAACCATTATCAAACCTCTGCACAAAAAAGACTCTAAAGAAAAAATGGAATGTTACAGACCCATCGCTTTGTTATCTGTATTCTCAAAAATTATAGAGAAGTACATTTATAAAAAAATAAATTGTTATTTCGAGAAAAACAACATATTTTGCACACAACAAAAAGGCTTTAGGAAAAACAAATCCATTAATCTGGCAATTTTTGATTTTCTGAGTACAGTCTTGAAATGTGTAGATAAAACCACACCGGTGTGTTCTATATTTTGTGACATGACACAGGCATTCGATTACGTCGATCATAAAATCTTACTGCAAAAATTAGAAGCGTACGGGATTCGAGGTAATGTCTTGGATTTCATAAAATCGTACCTGACTGGGAGAAAGCAAATAACCGAAATCAGTAAAATAAACTTTAATACAAAACGAGAAGAAATATTTAGGTCAGTCGAACGCAGCATTATTTATGGGGTACCACAGGGTAGCGTTTTGGGACCGCTTTTGTTTTTAATATATATAAATGACTTACCTAACGTGACTAATCAACCCATGACACTTTTTGCGGATGATAGTACTATAACAATAGAATGTAGAAATGCTAATACGTACGCAAATGACATTACTGAATCACTGATATCGTCCATATCGTGGTTGGATAACAATAATTTAAACATTAATTTGAACAAAACTAATATCATTCACTTCAAACAACGTGGACTAAACCAATCTAATGTTAAAGTAACGTATAATGATCAAATAATAAATGAAGTAGACTCAGCAAAATTTCTTGGTTTAATGATTGACAAACAATTGAATTGGAAAAAACAAATTGATAGTGTTTCGAATAGAGTCACTAGCTCGGCGTATGCATTACATAAACTATCTGCTGTGGTGAATACTGATGCGCTTCTTACTGCGTACTATGGGTTAGTTGAGTCTATTCTCAGATATGGAATCATATTTTGGGGTAACTCTACCGACAAAGAGGTTATTTTTAAAAGACAAAAGCGCTGTATCAGATCGATGTTTAAATTACAACAAATTGATAGCTGTGGACCTTATTTTACTAAATACAAAATTCTTACACTTCCGTCCTTGTATATTTTGGAAACAGCACTTTTTGTACGAGCAAACCCGGAATTATTCCCTTCAATATCATATTCAGTCCAAAGAAATCGTAGAGACCAGAATAGGCGTTGTAATCACTTGGCAAAGACTACTCTCATGGCTAAAAGTATAATATGTATGGGATCTCGGATTTACAATCATATTCCAAAAGATATTAGAGATCTGAGGACTTCCATGTTTAAGTCACAATTAAGGAAACTTCTAGTCAGAAAATGTTATTACAGAATTGAAAACTTTTTTAATGATAGATTTCATTAGGGATTATTTTAGATATTTGGTAATAAATATAGTTTATAATTTTGTTTCATTATTTTGATTTGATGACATGAATTTAATGAGTTTGTTTTAATGAGTGTAATTATTGTACACAATTAGTAATAAATTTATTTTTGTAATTTTGTGATTTAATTTGATTATTTTGATTTGATGAATTTGTAAAGTTTTCAATATTTTTTTTTTGTATTTGTATGGTTGAAGGGTGATTTGACTTGTAAGCTGTCATCAATTTTATATGAATTGAAAAAATATTTGTATGCCTAGCATATCAGGCAAAACATGACGACCAGCTACTTTAAAATATTTGTGACCTGTTTTATATATCATGCATTATGTGTGTTTGAACTTACTCATGTTTTGAACAAATAAATTATCTTTTATCTTTATCTTATCTTTATAATTCGGTGAAGCCGGCTGCTCGCCCGCAAAACATGACGTCATGTAACGTTACCGCCGTTACCTCACCTTATTACTTTTCGCACCATCTAGTGAGTGAAATGTGTATTACGTTCAAGGAGTCTGTCCATGTTTTAGAAAAGCGACGATATGAATTTAAGAACTTGTGCTAGTACAATGATGTACCCAGAGATGGCGCTTTGAACAGCTTTTCAAAAAGCTTCAGAATGTTTTACCTAGATGGCGCTTAACACAAATACTAGACGTTCACGTTAACTATCGTCAGTAAACCGACTTTACAGACAACCATTTTTTATGACACAGGAAAGTGGTAAGAACGAGAACTACGCGGGGAGAACCACGGGGCGTCGCTAGTTACATTATATTTACTTTGACTTATTTACCCCAAACTAAGCTTTGCTAGCTGATTATTATTATTATTATTATTATTACTTTTCCCTCAGACTAAACGGTAAACAAACAATATAATGAACTCCCACTGAATTAAGAGGCTGATGTTGAGGACAATGAAGCAAATTCTAACTCCGGAATACTGAAGGTGCCGGTGAAACATTCCTAATGTCGTTTTGCGAATTTAATTTACATTTTCTTTGTTACCTGAATATTCCCTAATATTTCACAGGTTTTTATTAAAGTAAGTTGAATATCTAGCATACTGGCGATGGCGGCCCTGCTACGATGAATGGCAATGCGTAAAAAACGTAAATGGCAAATGGTAACGTGGAACCATTGTAATAACCATCAAATACCCCAGTTGATGATAATACCACAAAATGCTGACGTTAGTTTTGCTGATCGTGTAAACATTGCCATTCAGCGTTGTAATGCTGCCAGCATGCTACTAGGAATGGGCACAATTATCTTGATTATGCCTACATTTTTATTCGTCTAGGGATAATTCAAAGATTTAGTGTAAGTAGTGTAAGTATGTAACAAAATAAAATGAAGTTATTGCCGATTTATGATTCTGTATAATCTATCTATATACATAAAAGCGAAAGGTCACTCATCAAGGAATCTCGGAAATTACAAATGCTAGGAATTTGAAATTTTGCATGGAGGTCTCTTTTAGTACGTAGGCGCTCGCTAAGACGGGGTTTTGGGAAATTCAACCCCTAAGAGGGTGAAACAAGGGATGAACGGTTGTATGAAAATTCGAGATTCTCAAAGTTATACAATTTTGTATCTAGACACTTGACACGAAGTAATTAAATGTTTGTTTATCAATTTTGTAATTTCGAACTGTACGGGGTTGATATCGGGGTTGAAATAGGGGGTGAATGTCAATATGGATGTTCCAAACCGTTGAAGATAAAACCATGAAACTCTGTATATAGACACTTGAGACGAAGAAAATGAATGTTGGTTCTGGCAATGTTGTAATTTCGAACTGTACGGGGGTCAAATTGGGGTTGAAATGGGGGATGAATGTCAACATGGAAGATCCCAACCGTTGAAGATAAAGCTATGAAACTCTGAATATAGACACTTGACACGAAGCAAACGAATGTTTGTTTGTTCTAGCAATTTTGTAATTTCGAACTGAACGGGGGTGAAATTGGGGTTGAAATAAAGGATGATTGGTAACATGGAATATCCAAACCATTGGGGATAAAACCATGAAACTCTGAATACTGACACGAAGCAAACGAATATTTGTTCTAGCAGTTTTGTAATATCGAACTGTGTGGTGAAATTGGGATTGAAATGGAGGATGAAAGTATAGTCACACCTAAACAACTGATTTTGATGAAATTGTTTTTAGTAACCATAAATGTATCTTGGTATAAAAATAGGTACTGCCTGAGTTACATTAGTATTTATTTCGCACGGACGAAGTTGCGGGTAACAGCTAGTACCGTAATAAAATATAGTACAAATAATTTCTACCACACCATATTGAAATATGGAACAAATAATTAATATTACAATATGGTACCATAATATTATGTATATTGGTATACCTAGGTACCTATTATTGCAATTAAGCGGGGTAATGCTGCCAGCATGTTGGGCTCCTTTGCGCCAGAAGCAGCTCAGGACGGGTTATATGATAACATGTGTTGAGACATCTACATTACGTTGTTATTTTTACCCCACTGATAGATAGGGTTATGTTTTTCGCGCGTATCTTGTATGTTTGTAAATTTCTTTATTCCCACGTATCTTCCATATGACTGGATGGATTTTGACAATTAATATATCGTTAGATTTGTATTATTCACCCAAGTGTCTTGAAATAGATATACTATTCATATAAACAGATGTAGATACTACATAATGCTTCTTTTGTTCTAATGACTTTTCGTAGTCGGCTTTTTAACTTTAAAGTTATTGGAATTCATAATTAATTTTAAGTTTTATTTATTTTATAATAACAACTACATCATAAAATAAAATACAAATAAGTTACTTTTGTAATCTTTTGTCGAATGCGAGTTTGTGATTTTTGGGATTACTCTCACATCACAAACGAAACCTCAGTATTTTGATATTCGTTCTCCATTGAATGTAATTTGTTGTTCTTTTCCAGATTACGCTCCATGCTTAGTTTCATTCAATTCAATTGGCAATGGGACTAACGAACTGGACCTCCACTCTCTTTCTATGAAAAACGTAATTTCGAAATAAACTCGCGACTTTCCTAATTCGGTGTTACTTCGATCTGTCATTTCGTTCGTTTAAATAATGTCCTAAGCCTATTCTTAGAACATTTAATCGTCAAACAATGTTCGATCGGACGAAACGTAGTAGAACCGGAGTAGGAAAGTCGCGAGTTTATTTCGAAACTACGGGTTTCGTAGAAAGAGAGTAGACGTCATGTTTTCGTGACGAAGTGCTTTCGGTGTAAAGGCGCCTTCACATTGGGCAAGCAGTACGACAGCCGCGCGGCAACCGCGCGACAGCAGCAGATGCCTTCTCATTACAAATACAGACGCGCGACTTTTTTTTTTGTTTGACAATAAAGAGTATATCTATCTATCTAATCGAAATTAGAATGTGGTACTGTTAGTTGTTTCTCAGATTCTTCAGATGCCTTCTCATTACAAATACAGCCGCGCGACTTGCTTAGAATTATGTGTCGCGCGGCTGTCGCGAACCTGCATGCAACCTAAAGCACAGATCAGAAAATAGTTACTTCGTTACCTAAAGTGAAGGCGCCCTCAAGCGTTTGTTCTAACCACAGAAATCTAAATAATAAGGTAATAGAAATGGCATAACTCTCAAATTACTTGCAAAACGCTTGTCGCCATATTTCCCCTACCCCCGCGATCACTACTACATGCGCGTAGTATTCAAATAGAGCTCCACTCACACACCAATAGCTGCACATTATCAACCTGGGTCTGTGATTGCACCACACACATCCATAAACGCTTATCAGTGAACCTACTAATACATTGAAAAATTAAAATTTTTTCACATATACGCTAGTGCTTGACAAAAAATAAAACATATCGATATTTCAAAGTACGGTCCAATTTTAACATTCGATAAAGGTTATTATGGATTTCATTAATTAGGTGTATTACACTACAACAAAGTCAATATGCCTACCTATAAAATAAGTGAGTCACATGGGGTATACTATTGTTTCGAAAACTGAACTATGTAATTCTGACACCACATGGGCTTAGGTATAGTTGAAGAACAAAGGTTGTTGTATATTTTGTACATCGAGCAACTCGATCTTCCGCGCAAGCACGGAAGGGAAGTAGCCTTTGCTAAAAAATATTGTTCAAATCTTTCTGTCATTTCTTGCGGGAGGGGAAAGTTGCACACTAGCGTAAAGCCGCACTATTACATACAAAACATACCTGTACCGATCCATTGCCGACCATACTCACACAGCCAAATCACTAACACATAAAAAAAAAAAAAGTAGCCAAGTGCGAGTTGGACTCACCCATGAAGGGTTCCGTTCCAGCAAGTAACATAATATACATAGTACACAAACATAGTTCTTGTAGTTCGTTGTAACTTTGATCGAAGTTTTAATAATAGTGTATTTATGACGTACTAAAAAAAACTACTCATCAGATCGAGTTCAAACTAATTTTCGTTGGTAGTTTTCATGGTAATGTACATCATATATTTTTTTTAGATTTTTCATTCTCTTACTTTAGAAGTTAGAGGGGGGGGACACACATTTTACCACTTTGGAAGCGTCTCTCGCGCAAGTTATTCAGTGTAGACAAAAATTATAGTAGAAACCTCAACATCATTTTTTAAGACCTATCGATAAACAACCCACACGTGTAGGTTTGATGAAAAAAAAATTTTTAAGCTTCAGTTCTCAGTATGGGGGGCACCCCTAATTTTTGTTTTTTTAAAAAACTTTTGTAAAAATCTTAATGCGGTTCACAGAATACATCTACTTACCAAGTTTCAACAGTGTAGTTCTCATAGTTTCGGCAAAAAGTGGCTGTGACATACGGACGGACAGACAGACAGACAGACATGACGAATCTATAAGGGTTCCGTTTTTACGTTTTACGGAACCCTAATAAAGCACCATTCACAAATCTAGCCCCGCCCTCAGTGTATTCCACGCCACAGTATATTATCAAACTCCATGGTCCACGCGGACTTGTACTTTGACAGAGGGGAAACGCTGTGTATGCCTACTCCCTTCCGTGTTGCTTGCTGATTTTGTATGAAAACTAATAAAGTCTTAAAAATAAAAGCTTACAATAGATAAATACTGCCTCAGTTATCTTAATATTTATTTTGCACGGACGAACAATCGCGCGTTATAGCCAGTATGTATATACTTTTGTTAATAATTAATGAATTATGAAGTAATGTTTACCGCGAATTAAAAGATTGTACGTACGGGTGTAATGTTAATTGCGTACAATTTTTTTTATCGATTTATTATGTTACTTTATCGATAAAACTATGTAAAATTTAAAATACAATTTTCATCGTTTATTTTTGGGAAAGTAAAATTGGACCGTCACAGCACTAACTCACAATCGCTACCTGCGGTTGTACCATGGAAGATTAGAGGTTATGACAATATCTTTAATTTTACATTACATTGCTGTTTATGCTTGTACCACTTTGGATGTTAATTAATGTATGCAGCAATGGTATGCAAAATGACGATCACACCAAAAATTTATAACTATCATAGTGAATCATTGGGCTCCGTTTATTTTATTAAAAAATACAATTAAAATAAAATAAAATACCTATCAGTGAAATGTAATCTCATTATTGGTATAATTGCAAGTTGTGGAAGAACTTCCACAGTTGTTTATGCTGCATAACACAAGTTTTTAAAGATGATTCACGCCTGCCGGTTCGAACAAGACTAAACTACAATTCGAGCACTGGTGGCCTACAAGTCACCTGTGCGGCGACAATGTCACGCGGTCATGCGACTTCTAGTACCTTATTATTTAGATTTCTGTGGTTCTAACTCTATACGTAGTACATGTAAACTCTTTGGTCGGAACTTACATGTAAATTTAAGTCGGTTTTTGTTTTTTCGGAGATAATTAATTATTTTAATAGATAATAGTTAGAGTTACTTTAGTTACTAATTAGAACTTGAATGTGTAACTTGAATACTAAAGTCAAAGTTCTTTATTGATAAGATGATAAGTGTACAATTTACACGTCAATTAATAAAAAATAATAACAAAATAAAGTAATCACTTCACTGTATATTATAATAATTGTACTGTTAATTATTTACTTACTCGTATCGTAATACTATAATTAGGGATCAAACAATATATTCTAGGGATTTCCCTTCAAATATCTAATATCGTGTCTTAACTAAAGGACAAATAAATACTACAACAATATATTTTTCTCTATAAGCGAGCAGTAAAGCAGCGTACACACCATACATCAAGCTGCCGCTACAAATCAGTTGGAAGCTGCAGCTATCTCGCGGCAGCGGAACACTCGAACTGAAGTGTACCGAAGACTTAGATAAGGTAGAGCATTTGTTAGCAGACGAAACGATACCACATCTGTATTTACTAGAAGTCACCAATTGGTCGAAGTTTTCTGCCTGACGGACTTTTTGAAGTGAAAACTTCTTTAGGCGCACTAGAGACAGAATTTTTGTAGGCTGTGAAATGGATTCAACAATCGTCACGCTTGGATATGATAAGAACGGACTGCTCGTAACTCAAAGAAGCGGCACCGTTTCATGGTTGATGTTCCAAAGACACGGGCTAAGAGGTTTGACTCTACTTTTGTGATAAGAACGTCTAGGCTGTGGAATGAGTTGCCAGAGTGGGTTTCCCCTGATTGTTATGACCGAGGTACCTATAAAAGGTAGGTACCAGGGCAACAGAAAGAGTAAAGAGTTTCGATTACCTACCTCCAACAGCCCAGCGTTTATCTCCAGATACCAGGACAACAGAAATATAAAAGAGTTGCGTTTGCCCCTAGGTACTAGTACCAGGGCAACAGAAACAGTAAAGAGTTGCAATGTTTTGTACAACTTCGTTCCATCAGAATGTCCCTTGACACCTCCCAAGTATTTTGAAGTGAAAACTTCTTTTGGCGCGCAGGCGCGCTTTTAGACAGATTTTTCATGGGGTGTGAATTGAATTCTAGCGTCACGCTCGGGTATGACAAGAAATCTTCGGGTAAACTCGGGGCCACGGCCATTGGCCATCTAGAAATGCGTCAGCCAATGGGAAATGCTGAAAGGGCGTGGCCTAACCATCACGGCATGACCATCTAGAAAAGCGTGAGTCAATGGGAAATGCTAACGCATTTCTAGATGGCTATGCCATGATGGTCAGGTCACGCCTTCCGGTACACCCGTGTAGTTTCCAAAGTAAGCTATCAAATTCTGAGTTGTAAGTTTTCACTTCTATCGGCAGTTACTATGACTGCCAATTTTTTTAAAATTTAATTAGAAATTTGACCCAGTCATCACTTGATAGTATTACCACACCCCGGACACTCGGCCAAAACTCCAAACAAACGGTGAAGTCGACATACCTACACTCACACAACTACGCATATGTCGTTCGAACACATTTACGCATGTGTGCGTGTCATCTAGGGTTACTAAATTATTTTATGGAATCGCTGTGACCCGTGAGTTCACCTGCCTGTGGCTTACAATCTTACCTAGTTAGTGTTCGATCTTTAATGTAGGTAAATGTAACTTTCATCAACAATCAGAAGGGAGAAGATTTAAAACAAAATACGAGATAATAAAGGTACCATGTACGAATTGATTTTTAGTTAAGTACACTTACCCAAAGAGAAAACTTTATTCTGATAATATATTAATTAATCACTCCACATATCGCGTATTTCATTAAAGGTAGGCTAGTCACAGAACTTATATAGAATAGCTTAACACAGTTTATAAAAATGATTCAATCTTTGTAGAAAAGTAGAAATTCTTATGAAATTAAAAATATCTTATTCTTGTTTCGTATAATAGACGAAAAATTTGTTACCATTTTGTTAAATAATACAGCATCATGGTCGTATTCTCATAGAAAATTATCGTCCGATACATTGACGTATTAAATGTCATTGGTCCGATATAATAACCCTTCGTTGAGTCCGCCTCGCGTCCGCGAGGGGGAGGAACCTTGAAATTGGCGGGGGGTGGGGAGTGTCCGTTCTATCTATATTATCTATTCTATGGTATTACGTTGGATCAGCATTTTAGTTACTAATCGAAGAGATCGCTTTCAGCGATAAGGCTGCCCACTATAGCACTACTTCAAAATGTATTGTTTTTTTTCTGTGTTTCATTTTATTTGGTGTATCAATAAAAAATATATCTATGCATCTAATCGCAATTAGAACGTGATACTGTTAGTTGTTTACTTGTTTCGTAATAAGTATAACTATGGATCAAACAATAGACCGTTTTTACCTTACAAATCTCACATCACGTCTAGAAAAAAGGACAAATTCCATAATATTCCTTCCTTATTATATCCTATACTTATAACGAAACAAGTAAACAACTAACAGTATCATATTCTAATTTCGATTAGATAGATAGATATACTTTTTATTGACAGAACAATGTACTGATGTTGTAATATGTATGACATACTACAACATCAATATATTTTTCTCTATAAGCGAGCAGTAAAGCAGCGTACACACCATACATCAAGCTGCCGCTACAAATCAGTTGGAAGCTGCAGCTATCTCGCGGCAGCGGAACACTCGAACTGAAGTGTACCGAAGACTTAGATAAGGTAGAGCATTTGTTGGCAGACGAAACGACCTGGCCTCGTGGCGTAGTGGGTAGTAACTCTGCCTGCGAAGGTGCGAAGTCAAGGGTCGTGGGTTCGATTCCCACCCAGTGCAAATATTTATTTGTGTGATGAATTCAAATGTTTGCATTGTGTCTGGGTGTTTCTATGTGTAATAAGAATGTATTTAAAACTATGTAAATATTATATCAGCTATCTGGCCGCCATCATACAAACTTTGCTTAGTTTGGGGTCAGATGGTGTTGTGTGTTGATAGTCCACCGATATTTATTTTTATTTTATTTATTATTAAAGTTACCTCTACCACGACCCTCGGCTTTGCAGGCAGAGCTACTACCAACTAAGCCACGAGGCCAGTCTTATACTTAGGTATAATTATTTAGTTTGTTATTTCGAGTATTAAATAATATTAGCAGTCCGCCCCGGCTTACCGGTATATAATATATAGCAATCAGGGATCACGTACTTATCTGTGAAATAATTTTTTAAATCGGTCTAGTAGTTCCAGAGATTAACGCATTCAAACAAAAAAACTTCTTAAGCTGTCCAATATAAGCATAGATCGTTATTGTTGAACATGTCACACACAGCATCATCTAGCCGCAAAAGTGACTGACAAAGTCTTTACTTTTCTCTTTGACACAAACGCTACTTACCCAGCTTACCACAAAGCACACACCCGGCGTGTACCGCAACACAGCTCACAGAAACCGCGTATAAAACGATCTCCCGACACGTACCTACATAATGAAGTAGCATTCAAGAATACTAATCTGAAATACTTGTACTAAGTGGGTATTGTGAGGGTCTGGGTTGGATACGTTTTGTGTTTTTGGGTACTAAGTAGGTATTATACTACAGTGGGTGAATTCCGAATAGGGTAAGTACAAGCTTTTTTTGTGAAAGTCATTAAAACTTTAGCGAAAGTATGGAAACATTTACTTAATATTTTTTTCCGAATCCAATGAAAAAAAACTCACTCTTTTTTTAACACGGACCTCTTACAAGCAAGAGAGCAATAGACCAGTAAAAAGGGTAGGCGAATGATGAAACCAGTAAAAAGAGAATTTAACTTTTCAATAAATTTCCGATCCAAATATATTTGTATGAGGTTTAGGATCACTTACTGAGCATACAATCTTAAAATACTGACATATTCAGGTGTAGCTTCAAGCGCCATCTTGAAAAATTATTTTGGGCCGATATTTCTTAAACTATGCACTTTAGGGTAAAAATTATAGAAATCGTTATTATAGAAAATAAAACGACGTGTGAACCCCGAAATCAAACAATATTACTTGAAGCATTTGAAAATAACACAAACACATACACACACACACAGGGATAGAATACTATAATGCAATTACCGTTAAGTTTCAAGGTCTTTTAATTCAATTCATTTATTCCAACCATACATTCATAAGAACACTTGGTAACGTCATTAACAAAAAGGCAAAGAATCCGTGTACATAATTAGATCTAGAATTCAATACAAAACCCACAAAAAGCGCCAAAAGAAGTTTTCACTTCAAAAACTTATAAAATATACTCATTGTATTTATACTGCTTGATTAAAACTATATATTAACCTCATTGATTAAAACTCTCGAAAAAAAAAATGTTTGATCGGCAATGTCAAATGTTTGATCGGTAATTTCAAATGTTTGACTGGAAATTGTTTATTTGAGAAAATGAATTTTTACTATCTTTTTCGCATGGCGGAAAAAAGAAAAATGAAAACTGAAAAAATAGGAAAACTGCATATTTGTAAAAAAATATTCAAATTTATTTGGAAGTAGCAGTTCAACGTACCGACATCAAAACTAACTTTACATACATAGTACCGGTCCGCATGCGATGGCTACAAAAAATTATAATAAACTCAAGGAAATTGAAGACGAGTGTAGGTTTGTCAGGACTTTGAGGGATCTGTGATCTGTTGTTGTCAAAAGCCTATTATAGTCTATCCGAGTTTTTTTACTGATGACCTAAGAACCTTCGAGGATGAAAACCATTTGACTGTGAAATAAAACGCTTTGCTCCATAATATCACTTTTTTTTTTTTTTTAATGGCTCTATAATATCACTTAATTTGCAATGCCCGGTTGGGGTACGTTGTGTTATGACTTAATTTTGTTCTAAATCTAACCATGCAATTATTTTTGTCTAAATCATAATGACGCAATAAATGATTGAGTATTTAAGATATATGAATAAAATTAGTAACTACTGAATCATATTTCAAAGTTTTTTACGACTAGAATTTCATTTTTCTACTGAACTCAAAACAAGTATAAATCAGTACGTTAGCTTGAGGTTTTAACTAGTAGTTTTAAGAAGAAAATAGAGCAGACTAAGATAGCCTCTACATTTCGCCAAGTGCCATTGTTTCATTGAGTAAAAAATTGTTTAAAACTAAAACTTTGGCGCTGCCTACAGTAGTGGCAGGCCCTTTGCAGAGTCCGTCTGGAGAAGTACCACACATAAAGACAAGGTATAGAGATAAATTATCTTATATTCTGACTTGTAATTTGCCATTATCTATAATATAAAAATGAATCGCAAAATGTGTTGGTAAGCGCATCACTCAACAACGCCTGGACTGATTTGGACAATTTTTTTGTTTAAATGTTCGTATAAGTCCAAGGATGGTTTTTACGGCGAGAATAAATCGAATAATTGCCGGGAAAACCCTAAAAACAGCCCTTTTCTTTTTCCCATACAAACGTTTTCTAACTAAAATGTTAAAGCAATTTGAGCTTTATTACTACGAAATAAAGTTCATATTAAATAAAGTGCTTTCTCATACAAACGTTTTCTAACTAAAATGTTAAGCCAATTTGAGCTTTATTGCTATAGAATAAAGCTCATATTAAATAACAAGCATTCACTTATGTCTAAGCAATATATGTGTGTTCCTAACGTCAAGGAGTCAATTTGCACTTTGGTCCCGCTGCACAAAGTTCAAATTCCATCATTTCTATCAAAACAGTGTGCGTGTTGCGTTGAAGGATAGGAGGATTGTCGCGTTCCGAAACTCACTCAGAAGAAACTCGACAAAAGTGATAATATCGCGAACTAGATCAAACTGAATAGTCACAAAACGTAAGACTCATAGATCATTATTACTGATTTTCAATTTGGTCGGTTTCACAATATTATTTATTTTGATTTAGTTTCGGCACGCGACGTAAAATGCGTCAGTTTTCACGTCATTATATCAAGTGTCAGTCAAAAATAAACCGCGTTACCAAAAGTGTTTTATTATTTTGAATTGTTAATTTAATATCCCTATCTGTGGAAAATTATTTAAATACACCACACGTTTGCCAACGGGCCAACGGGCTGTGGAGCGCAGTATTTTTGGAGTAAAACTAACGGGCAGAATACGAAACACCATACTGCGTTCCAAAACCGGAGTTTGTTACTCAAAAAGCAGCCAATTTGAAGTGGGATCTTGCTGGACATGTTTGCCGCATGTTGGATGATTATTGGGCCATAGCTACCACGCGGAGGAAGCCAGATTGCAAACGACGACGCGGCAGACCAAAGAAACGATGCCGATTGCAAGGCGACCTCCGCAAATATCGGAAAGACTAGATTGGACTGTATATTAGCCATAAATAGAGAAAATTAGAAGGAGGGTATGAAAGCCGTTGCCCAACATTGGGACAAGACAGCTACATAATAAATAAATACTAATATTATGTAAATGACATAGATGCAAATGAATTATTTCAAAATTCAAGAAAAATTACAGGCGGATGAGGACTTATAAATCAGTTGATTCGGTGGCTAATCAAAATGATGTCGTCAAAAACTATCCACCGGAACTTTTGAACTCGCTGGATTTGTCATAATTGCCACCTCACAATATTCAGTTAAAAGTTGAATCGATAGTTAAAATGTTGCGAAATATCAACGTACCGCATCTTTGCAACGGCACACGGTAAGCTATAAAAAATACTGAACAACGTGATAGAAGCAACTATACTAAAGGAAAAAGTATAAAGGAGAAGACGTTTAGATACCACGAATCCAAATCATTTCGGCTGATGTACCAATTGAGTTTAAACGACTACAGTTTCCAGTGCAGCTTGCTTTTGCTATGACCATAAATAAGTCCCAGGGGCAACCTTAACACGCTCAGCACCAAGCCCTACATGCAAATACCACAAAATTTTCACAACTTTTAATTTATGTCTTTTTAGTGTCATGAGTTGTTGGGTGCTAAAATAGTATAGAAAATAATCACACCCCCTCCCCCGTCATCCCTTTCTTTTTTACCGGTGTGTATATTTTTTGATACACGTCTGATACAGGCCTGGGAAATAGTTTATATAGATTAACTATTTCCCAGGCCATGTTTATCAATAAAGATACACATTCCGTAATATTATTTATCTTTGTTTCTCTCTTGAATACACATTTATTATTCAACCAAATATTATATCAAGAAACTTACTATCACTCAATTTAGGGAACAAATAATTGAAGTTTTACTAAAACTATCTGCTCAGTCAGCCGGAGATGAAGTGCCACCAGCCCCTATTATGACAAAAAGACCGTCTAATAGAAAACATTATCTCATAAAGAACAAAGCTGGAGAGAAAACTGTATGCTGAAGATGAGCAGAGGTGCTATAAAAAGTATGACAGGAAAGTTATTGTTGGCAAGACTTTCAGAGCAGATCAAACAACTAAAAACTATGTGACAGTTTTCCGTATCAAAACTATTTCAATAATATTCACTGATTTATTTTGAACTTAAAAACTAAAATATTTAGTTTCTAAGTAACTTTCTTTTTTTGAATAAAATTATTTAAAGGTGATTTTTATTTCTCTCTTAATATCTCCTTAACTCTCCTTAACTGATTGTTCTATTCCCAACCCAAAACCACTGGAAAAATGTATAGAAAGCGTGCGCATTTCGGATACACACTGCTTAACTGAAATGAGGAGTGTGTATCATAAACTATACACACTCCTTATGACAGTGTGTATCCTAGACGATACACATGGCGCCGAGAGTGTTATAGTGTTTGTGGTATTAGTCTAGAAACCCCATGTTTCTCACATGGTCCATTGGATGTTGCGGCCCTCCCGTGTTCGAAAACCATCAGATTCATTTGTCTATGTGCCAAGTAATCAAACAAAAACATCATATATCACAAAGCACTACAATGAAAATAAAACTGATTTTTAGTAGTAGCTTGATTAACAATAAAGGGATTACTTACTTTTAAATGCTTATATACTTACGTTGAAATAAATATGTTATTAATACTTAATCCGGTTCACATAATACATCTCTTACCAAGTTTCAACAGTATAGTTCTTATAGTTTCGAAAAATGTGGCTGTGACATACGGATGGACAGTGAGACATAAATGACGAACCCATAAAGGTTCAGTTAGTACGTTTTACGGAACCCTAAAAATGGATCTTCAAAATGTATGTACGTACACGCTCATAACTATTCAATGACCGCACCAATTACGATGATTCTTTGTTTAATGTCTATGTTATTGTCGGGACAAGATTTGTACAATAGAAAACTTAGAAAATGTAGACGAAAAAATATATGGTGGTACGAAGTTCACCGGGTCAGCTAGTCAATAAAAAAAAAATTGGCAGTCATAAGAACTGCCGATAGAAGTGAAAACTTTTAACTCAGCATTTGATAGCTTACCTTGGAAACTACACGGGTGTAACCGGAAGGCGTGGCCTCGCCATCACGGCATGGCCATCTAGAAATGCGTCCACATTTTCCATTGGCTCACGCATTTCAAGATAGCCATGCCATGATGGCGAGGCCACGCCCTTTCAGCATTTCTCATTGGCTGACGCATTTCTAGATGCCCAATCGCCAAGTTTCCGAGTTTACCCGAAGATTTCTTATCATACCCGAGCGTGATGATAGAATTCAATTTACACGAAAAATTTGTCTTGGCGCGCCTAAAGAAGTTTTCACTTCAAAAATGTATTTGTATTATATATATCTCAGTGTGAGCGCAATGCAGTGCTAATACTTTGAACTCTTCATTGTCCAATGTCCAATAGCCGCGTAACACTGTGCTGCGGGCTGGCATATTGTTTACCATCAAGCACAAAACCTGCTAGTCCCGTTGATCTATATCTATCCTATACATAATTCCTTCAGTAGCGTTTGCCTTGTAAGTAACAAACGCCCATAAATACAGATTAACTTGCGTATTTACAATATAAATAGGATAACAGTTGATCAATTTCGAACATAAAATATTTAGGTACAACTTAAGGTACTGTTACAAAAACGTACAACACTTAAGTGCTCTCTTCTCTCGAGAAATTAAAAATGCATTTGAAACGTTTTCGCCTTGTGTTTCGGTATACACGGGATTAAATTTCAGCGCGTTAAATTGAATTCGTTATTTTTGGGCGCAACTTGACACTACCGCAAAATGGTAGTCAATTATCGATATAGACAAGATAAAAAGTACTCTCTATCTCCAATAAATTTTCGTGTGTTTAAATACATAAAAAATAACGACCTATGTATAGTATAGGAACGCTTCGACACGTGAAGTTACGGCTGGTCTAGTCGGGAAAACGGCGACTGCTGATCCGGAGCCCCGGGGTTCAAATTCCACGCGCACCACTTTCTTTTCGAAGTCAGATGCGTAATACCGCTAACTTAAAACAGTGCAGGAAAACATCGTCAAGAAACCGACATGTAACTAGATTCTTTCGAGGCCACGTTTGTATCATCCACCAAGCCGGACTGGGCCAGCGCGGTGAAACTCGCTCCTTGCGGGAGAAGGCCCTGAGTTCTAGCAGTGGGAACATTTAGTGACCGCTGGGATCACTGTGTTACGAATAAGCGAATTGCTTCAACGACGTGGAAAAGTCTCGAGTTTCGTGTCGTGTGTTTCCAACACAGACGAGAAGAAAAACAGAGCGTAAAAATGAAGTTGTGCCATCAATTACGTCAACAGAGAAAACCATTTGATTACTCTGTGATTTATTTAGTAACTACCCACACGATCTGATTCATAAAAAAATCAGAAAACCGGGTAGCAGATTTATTAACTGCCTCCACTTGGGGTTGCAGTGACGTCACTAGGCGTGGTTGAAGTTTTTTTTATATAGTTAGAGTAATGAGACAAGCAGGATACGGTGCCTGATGGTGAGCAACATACCTGCCATAAAAGCACAGTGACACGCAGCTTATAGGACATGAAGAGCCCAATTTATTATCCAGCAGTGCACTGCGCTTGTCACCCAGAGATATAAGATATATTATCGCTATGTCTTTTAATTATTATTATCATTATTTATATACGGTTTTCTGGAAGAAATCGCTCTCAGCGATAAGGTGGCCAATTGCTACTTTATTCTGAGGTATTTTTTCTGTATTTTTCTTTGTAATTTAAGTGCAATCAAGAGTTTATCTATCTAATTTCTCTGGAAAATATGTCCTTCAAACCGGAACAGTTTTCACATTACTTCTTAGCGGTAGAATAACTGGCAAAGGTGTGCTACTTCTCCAGGCGTACTCTGCAAAGACCTCTGCAAAACCCTCGCTTACGGGCTTACGGCCTCGCACTTATAGAGGCACACCGGAATTAAAATCCCCGTTTCATTTGAAATTAAAATAAAACTCTATTCCTGAACCTGCAATGACAACAAAAAGTTATTTAGTTAATTATCGCAAAGTTAATGGGCACTTTTGGGCGGGATCTGATGATCGCGGGACAGATTAATAATAAGTAGTATGTTTTGTAATTTATATTCTGATCTTGTGGCTTTTAATTATATTTAATAAACCAATTTAGTTAATTATAATATAGTATTTTTTTTACTTTTGTAGGTTTACACTTGACCGCCATCTCGCCCGATGTTAAGCGATTCGCTCTCGATTTGAAGACACAAAGATTGGAACCATCGGGAAAACCCCACTCAGACAACGCATTCCAAAACCTATACGTTCTTATCACAAAAGTAGAGATAAACCTTTTCGTTCGTGTCTCTGGAAAATCAACCATGAGACGATATCGCTTATTCGAGCTGCGAGCAGTACGAAGAAAAAACAGAAAATACAAGGTGGTATTATTAGATCATGCAGATGCAGATCAGTTGCACACTCTCCGAAGTGTATCCGATAGTTGTGATGAGATTTCATAGTTTTACCTCCTAATCCTACTTTTCCATGTTTAGCAAGATATATTTATTAGATAGGTCTTGGGCATGAAAGAAAAGGGGTCTCACTGATACGACTCTGCCCAAGTCTTTAAAAGTTCATGTGACGCCATTGCGGGTACATGTCTTATTTCAGTTATTCAATTAATCTTGCAGGGTGAATCGTACCTACTCTGGAAGGTTTTTGGAATACTCATATCGTGCGTTGCACGTTCCAATCGGATTCGGGAGTCCACCGAAATACGTCCTAAGTCGTCAAACCACAGCTGGCTGGTGCAATTTAGTATTTAATAGAATTGGCTTACGCAAAAGACGATGTCGAGTCGATTACTATCGGAATCCCAAGCGGTAGTGATTGACTCAACAGAAGAAATCAGACTGACTATTTTAGGTAGGCATAACGATTTTAGGACTAATGAAAATTTACCATAACAACTAAACGCATAACTATCTTCGCATAATGTTAACTAGCATAACCATATATTATGACAAAACGATAACATAGCATAATGTTTCTAAATAACGCGCGCGTCATGGCGCCCGAGCCGGCCGGTTTCAACTGGCGAAATTCCGAGAAATTTGTTTTGAGTGAATGCTGTTATCGGTCTCATTTTGTAGCTCTATCCAATAGGTATTATATCAATAAAACAGTCATGGGAATATCAACCTTCGCCTATACGAAATACTTAAACGCATAGCCATATATAGCATACACATAACTTAGTATAATGTTTCGACGCATAACTATAAATAGCATAATGTTTAAAGGCACACATTGAGAAAAGCATAACAATACTTAAACATTTGCCTTTGATGCCATCATGCCTTTGATAATTGCAAAGGCATAAACTTTAAACGCCTATAACTAAAAAACAAGTGCAAAGAGCGGACTGTAGCAACATTATTTAAATAAAATACGTGGGTGTGTGAAATGCGGGTGGGTACTTTGACAACAATATTTATTATTCGTAATGTAGGTATCTATGTAGGTAGCAGTAATGTTTGCACATTGCTGATTGGCGGTAGAATAACTGTCAACGGTGTGGTACTTCCTCAGGCGGACTCTGACAAGAGTCCTACCACTACTTAATGGTGTTGTAATTTTTATTACCTACTTAAGTTTTAACTCTGCGTTGTCTACGTGAGTACTTAACCCATTAATTAAATAAAAATAAGAACGTGTGAATTCAGAAATAAGTTGTTCCAGTTAATTAAAACCACCTATAAAAAAAATAGCTGCGAACTTTGTATTTACATTGTACAAACTCTGGGATTTACTTCCTTAGCACGAGAGGAACGCTCAACGAATACTCCGTTAACTTGGCAAGATAATTAAGTACCTACAGTTTGTAGCATGTGCTGTTGTCGGCATACAAATTGAGCTTAGAGAGAATAACTTGCTTTCCTGAGCATTAAATAAATATCCTACCTATTGGTATACCACGTATACCAGATATCAGTGTTGGGATTGGGATGAAGACTACACCAAAATATACCATTCTAATTAACCCATCAGGTTGATTATGGAACAATATAGGATACGTTTTTTTTTTGTTTTATCAGTTTAAAAATGTACAAGAATCACTTAACTTCCGAAGTAGGTTGTGACATCACGTCCCGATAGTTAAAATCTTGGTGTCTATTTGAATAGAGAGTGGATCGGTTTCTTCTAGGTAATCACGCTCCGTTGTAGACCGCATCATCACATTTAAGCCATAAAACCACTGTCTCCTATACACAATTATTAATATAATAGCTGATCGACTACTTGAGAAATCGTAAAAAAATCTCAAGTGACAAAAATGTTAGCTTACATTTTAAGTACATTAGTTATAAACAAACGATACTGCTAGAAGCGTCTTGAAACGCTCTTGAGAATAATGGGATTAAACACGTACTACTAGTAACGCGGTAAATCCTATGCCGAAGCGTAAACAAACGCACTTAGGTAACCTAACATCCGTTTTCCCGCCAAAATTGTAAAATCGAGTCGCCAATAGTGAAACAAGCGGGTAGGTAACTATATATTTCAGCCACATGACCATTCGTATGAAGACACGTATCGTAGAATCGATTTCCCCAAGATACCTAAGGTATTTGGGTCGTCGAACTGCTCTCCTAGCGCTGAGGCCAATTTTCGTACGGGATTACCTCCGTCGGATCACTCGGGTACAGTCGGGGTCCACTGGTTTTCGATAGGCTTTACTATAGATTGCTTTTCCAATTGTCTTTAGATACCAGTTGCTAAGTAAAGGATAGAAAGATTAATGTCCTATTTTTTTTTTTTTTTTTTAACCTTTATAGGTTTACACTTGACCACCATCTCGCCTGATGTTAAGCGACGATGTGGTCTAAGATGGAGCGTGCTTACCTAGAAGAAACCGATTCACTCTCGATTTGAAGACACCAAGATTATAACCATCGGGAAAAACCCACTCAGGCAGCTCATTCCACAGTCGAGACGTTCTTATCACAAAAGTAGAGTCAAACCTCTTTGTTCGTGTCTTTGGAACATCAACCATGAAACGGTGCCGCTTCTTCGAGTTACGAGAAGTCCGATAGAAAAAAGGGCTAGGTGGTATTAGATCATGTAGATCGGATGCACACTCTCCGAAGTGTATCCGATAATAAACCGATAAGCTAGCAATTTATCGGCGATGTTTGAATAAACAAGATTTCGGGGCAAACGGGAAACTAGCAACGCCCCACATTTTTTTAAGTACCTATAGTTACCGTTCCTTTCTATTCCACGATAAAAGGCAGCTTATAATTCAGACTATAATCTGTTCCAAATATCAACCGGATTCGTTAAGTCGTTCCGAATTGATTGAGCAACAAACATCCAAATATTTGCATCTATAATATTAGGAGGATTGATTGAAATGAAAACTACTCTTTTTGACTGGCCTCGTGGCTTAGTGCTCCTCGTAGCTCGTGGGTTCGATTCCCACCCAGTGCAAATATTTGTATCATGAATTCAAATGTTTGCACTGTGTCTGGGTGTTTCTATGTATAGTAAGTATGTATTTAAAAAACTATATACCTAAGTATTATATCAGCTATCTGGCCGCCATCGTACAAACTTTGCTTAGTTTGGGGTCAGAGATGGTGTTGTGTGTGAATTATCCACCAAAATTTATTTATTATTTTGGTACGAAAAAAAATTTAAAACAGTTCAGGTGTCTTCAAGATATCGGCGACCATAATATGTTTATACATACATATGTTCGCCGATATTATAAAAATGGCTTTGACGTGGGTTGAAAAATTAAACTATCATTTATATTGTACTTAACAAACACTTTATTATAACAATAATAATTATCAAAATAACATAATTAGTTACCAACGATCGGTCGACGTGCAGTTTATTTCATCTACATACGAGTATTTCTATATTGCAAAAGTGTCAAAACTTTTAATTTTTCATTAAACACTTCTCCTATCTCTTTGTGTTGCATGCAAAATGGTTTAGGAAAATTAAAAATTGTATACTTGTCTGCAACTTTCTCGTTAGGTACAGCACTTTGATATTTTATCTAAGATACATACATTCAACTTAATTGCTCTCGTGCTGAACTACTTTTACTAAGTTTTTAAATACAATTAGGATCGAAAATCAAAAATCTTTAATCACATTGAAATTTGATAACAGTAACCAAAATAACTATTTTTTAACTTCTGGTCCACCAAATTGTAAATTATTTTTTACATTTTGAAAAGATTACTTGAAATGTAAATTATTTTGATGAACGTAATTAACAAGGTTAAGCGTAAAGGCCTGTTCACACCGAAGCGGTATTCGCAACCGCTGTGGATAGAGGTAAATTAGTTAAAAGTATTTTTTACGTACCGCCTGGGTAGGCGGTATTTTTTGGTGTGAACAGTAATATTACCGCTTACTCACTAGGTTTTCTCTACTGCAGAAGGCAGCGAATACCGCTCTGGTGTGAACAGGCCTTAAGACTTATAAAGTCGCGCGAGAATGAGTAAGCCGCAAAAGAGGGAGAGAAAACGATAAAGTTACGTGCAAGCTTAGATCCCTAAGAAGCCAACTTTATAATAAAAGCCGACGCTATTTAAATTACACAAATACTACGAGTAATACTCACATTTAAAATTTTAAATGTAGATTAAATTAAAAATTTTGACACGTTAATGGATCTAATATATAAGTAGACAATTATGGACAAACCTCATGGGTACACAGAACTGTAAATAGACCTAGATCTAGATATTTTTAGTAAAAATAATACATGAATTTAGCAAAACATACTTAGAGTGTATGACTTAGAGTGTACAAAACCGAAGAGGTTAGTTTAGTTAGTTGGTAACGGTGAAGTTATTATTGCCATAATAAGAACAACTATAAATTAACTAGAAATGCATATAGTTTAGCATTAAATATATTTAAAAAAAACAAGACCATTTTTAAACAACAACAAGACCGTCTTAGTTAAACATATTTAGTTTTAGAAAAAAAAAAATCTAACTGCAAAAAAGAATGTCTTGTTCGGTTTTATACACTTAAAATGTCACTACTGTTAAAAAAAAGTTTAAAAAACTAAAACTGTATGAAGATTGTTCTTTTGAAAAACCGTTCATTAGGCCCGTAGCTAGAGTTAGTTAGTATTATAATAAAGCAGTTAACAAAAAAGAAGAAAAAGCTTTACTACATAATTATCAATTAATTCACGGGTAAAACTCGTGTGATATGTTGATATGGTCGATCTAGTCCAACTTAAGTGTCAGCTCCATTTTGTGAACGATCAGCACACGTAAAATCTCCTTGAAAAAGGCCGCCAAATGCGGCTGAAACTTCCACAAAGTTTCTGAAGTCCGGTCGACTATATCACACACTAGTCACCCGTAAATAAATTAAAAATGTGTAATATGCCCATTAGACGTCATACTAAAAAACATTATTCCGTTATTACATTATTGTTTCAGTTATCACGTAATTAGGATAAAAAGTAAAAGAATACAGAAAATATTTGGCTTAATATTGTTTTCCATAAGTCGTTATTAATGGTCTGACTCATTAATCTATGTCAGCTGTTGTTACCAGAGCCAAAACATAAAATAATTAGTACAGAATAAGATGGAAGAAAAACGACAGTAGCTAAAGTTGGTCCAAAAACCACCAAAATGCTTTTTGCAACCATTACATCACACTATTCGAAAGATACAATTCTCAAGATGGGTATAAGTTATATGTGTATGTAGAGATACATATTAAAACACAAAATCATTACGACAATCAATCCAGACAAAGTTAGGATAATCCGTTTTACTGGATTATCCCACTATATATTACCTACTTAATAAATATCTAAATATTATTCCATTCATTTGTCAAAATTTTTACATGAAAATCAATCAAGCCCAGAGCGAAGGAAACATTTATCTACTACGAATAATTATTATTATGTAAATGTTCATCCTGTTTGTAGGTAAAGGAATCAAACCCCAGACTTGAGAATCTGTGGGCAATCGAGAAGTTAATGAAAGTTAATTTATCATCTAGAAAAAATAACTCTTAATGTATTTCCAATATTAGCGGTCAATAACTATTATTAAACGTCTTTAATAATTAATTGACCCCTAATGTTGCTTATGTGTGATGTATGACGCCTAAAACAGTCAGAATTAAATAAACTAAAACAGTTTTTTATTACGGCAGTTTTTGAGCCAAATTATTGTTTACTGTTGTCGAAAATAAAAATTATGTTTGTTTACTGTAGGTATTACACGTTATTGTATCATAGTATTTTAGAGAAACCTACATTTTGATAAAAAATACTTAATTCTTTCCATTTTATGACTGCGTATTTCCGTTACCGATTTTAACAAAACACATTTAAAAAGAATAACTTCCATTTTGTACATTAATTTCTCATTTATTAAAAATCTAATATGGCGTATGATACATGGAATACAACAATAGGAATCTAACACGAACGACAATTAGATTGAATATAATCTCATCGACACAATTTTTATAAAATAATAATAATACAAATCAGTTCTAAAATCAATAAGCATAATTACTTAAAGCCATTTTTCTAAACAAGGCATTGTAGAAATCATTAGACATCAAAATTTAGTACTTGCACAGTTAGAGCAGATGTAAATCTGACTTGGTTCATATTCTTATTTCAATGTTTTAAAATCAATAAAAATATGTATAATTGTAATATTGAGAGCAAAGAGTGTTACTAAAATCATTGTACATAATTCATGAACTTAAAAACTGAAAATCATCATTATAAATAAGTTTACAACATGCTTTTATTTTTAAAAAAGGTACCAAATAAATATAAATAAATCTAAAATTAAGAATGTTTTGTTCCAATTTTCAGTTTTCTGTTGTCATTTCGCTATTTTTGCCTTTACCTACGAAATTATATATTAATGAATGTTGAAGATTATAAAAAGTTTTATAAAAATCGTGTCATTGAAGAAGATTTTATACAATGATTGAACACCTAGATCCCTTCAAAACATGTAATCATTAACTTTTCTAACACCACTACAATCGCATGCGTTGACTCTTAACATTTTTCCTTTATTTTATTTTCTTATTTCATTAGGTTAGGTAGGTTAGGTAGGTTAGGTTGGTAATGTTTTAAATAAAATTATAATTCATTTTGAACTCAGTGATTGAAATATGTGGAATGAAGCAAATACACGAATATAAAATACTATAGTTATAGATAGGTAATATAGAAAATCTACTAAGTATATAGAGAACGTGGAAAGCTAAGGTAAGTCTATTTTTTAAATAAATTCGAAAAAAATGTTGGTCCAAATACAGGCAGAAATTGGTAACGTTTATAAATATTTTATAGGATAGTTATATTAATAGGACAGATTTTGTTTTTTAATTGTCTAATTTTCTAAGTACAATAAGAGTTAAAATCGTTTACTACAGAATTTTGGAAATGGACATACGATATTAAAGACTTATAAAGATTTAAGAAGTATATAAGTAATACGTTTAGAAATTGTAATAGATTGAAAAAAAAAATAGTTTATATTTCAAACGCGATTTAGTTTGGCTTACAACTTTTGTTATTCCATAGGTTTTAAGCTATGGAGTCATATTGACCCAAACGTATCTTAAAGTTCATTTTATAGATGCAATAAGCATCACAAATATTATGATTTCAAAGTACCTCTATATTCACTTCTGAGGATTGTATTCATGTTTTAATAAAGTTTTTTTAAACAAGCTTAGCATGTACCTCAAATTGGCTAACAAGACTACCGCCTTGGGGATATTGTTTCGACAGTCATAATCCCGATAGACGTGGCGGCAAACAGCTTTAGCAAAAATACCTCGACTAGCATTTTCAGGGGCTTATGCTGTTATGCTTTATGATTGGAGCACTGATCGGATGCAGAAGATAAATATCTCAGGTAACTTTAAATAACGCATATCGTTAGGAGGGTTTTTAAACAGCAACCATAACGACCGCAAGGTCTACCGCATAACTAAAATTGTTTAAGCTTTGATATCGCTCTCTCTTTTTTTTCGCTTGAAATTATAGAGACGGAGACAGCAAAGCCAAAGCCAATTTAGTTAAGCTGTAGAAGTGCAGGAGGGCGTACCGTGCCTTGCTGTTGGCAACGAACTAGGGACTAGGTTTTCTTAGAGTTGAATATCTAGAAACAATTTTGTAAAAACCTAATTTGAAGCATATAAAAATATGTGAGTTGTTCTCCAACAACTATTAGCATATTGTCAAAACGATTGAAGTAAAATAAAACGGGAGTTTAACGTTTGCTAAATTACTTTGTTTTTAACTTTTTTTTATGCGCCTATTAAGCCTTAATTAAGCTACACAATAAGTCTGCATATTTGTATATATTATTTACAAATACAACACTACAAACTATGATATACAGTAATTGTTTACGTCTATGTTGCTACTATTGCGACAGTATTTTAAATAATATTAAAAACATTGTGAATTATCTGACTTTTCAAACAAATATTGAAAAATGAAATGGTCAAAGTCTTGAAAATACTTTGTAGGTTTTATTATTTTGAGTCATATTTAGTAACATTTATATTTTTATTTATAACGACGACCTACGTGACTCTGCGTAACTGTGTATTAAATTAAATTGTAAATTACGTGGTACTATCGCATTATAAGCAGAGTATGTTACGAATAACTATAGTTTGAACACCGTGATTCCAAAAAATTACTACCTAATAATTATAAATTCTAGTTATCTAAATTCTAGCGATCACGCGCAAAAATAAATTATAAATTACGAAATATGTAAATCTCGTCCAATTAAATAAAAAATACCAATCTATAATAATTATGACATTGAAAACTAACACACATTTTACAATTATTAACGGGGTACTCACATTAGTTATGGCCGCTCCAGTCCGACTAAGCTTTAACCGCACACAGTAATCTTTTTCAAGGTCGCGTGCGATCGCAGACCATTTGGCACATTTATTTGGCCGTTTGAAAAAAATTGCCGCTTGCAATTGAAACTTCTGTGGAACTAGACCGATCATACCACATGTGCGCAACCTTAAAAACAATATTTATAACAATAAGTAAAACAGATATTGTTTTCCAACCAATATTACTAAATGGGTATGACCATACCATTAAATAACATTTAATGGTTAATAAAATAGGTATTTTTAGTCTTAATGTTAAGTGTTAGATACTGTGCTCATTTTGTTAAATTAAATTAAAAAATCGAATAAACGGGTAATAATTTAAAACATACATTTTGCTTCTTAGCTGATAATGTAAAATTACAATAACATAATTTATATTTGGTTGAATCAATGAGAATCAAATTAAGTTGTGTTACTTTAACGTTAAAAATAAGAAATGTGTTCAATAATAACAGTGTTAACAAACAATGTTTTAACATAATAATTATTTTTTGTTAAAATTAAAATGAGTAATATATAAATAACTATTAATTATAACTTTATTATAAATATGTATTCTTGATGCTTAATATTGTGAATGTTCGTTGTTTACGAAAAAATAGCTTTCTTCTACTTTGTTATAAACTAAGGACGTTAAAATTAGAATTTATAATCCCATTTTTATGCACGCGCTAATACATTTAATATCATATTTCTCATTTAACCTACGGTATAGAAGCATATAATTTCGTTAAAATTTATATAATTTTTCTATACTTACCACAGCCTTTAAGGCTTAATTTTAACATTTATTATCAGCGTTATTAGAAGAAGAAAAAACGAAATTATAAGTGTATCAGAGGAAGAATGAAAACACCGAAGGATGTCTAAAATCTGTACATTTGAGCACATTCTAATTTTATATAAATTTATATTTTTTTTACTTCAAACATTCATAAAATTGAACAAACATAATGTGAACACCAATTTTATTTCATAAGAAGATAATTTTGAAAATAAAAATAACACAATATTTATTAAAATTATGTCTTAACAGAAACACCATTATTCATTAAAGGAAGCTAGTTGTTCATAACTGAATGTGACATATTTTTTTAGGAATGTATAATATAATTTATATCCACAGATAAAAAAGCCTAGTAATATAAACCGGTTTTAATCTTTATCCATATTTAACTACAACAAATGAAACACATTTTTAACGAATAAAAAAAATGTATTTCTTTTTTAGACCACATTTTTACTGCTTCTCTTCTCTTTTAGACAAGTTTTTACTTTATGATGTCGTTTCCCTCTTCACATTATTCTGAATCGTCATTTTAAATGTTTTTTTTTCCATTTTGCAATATCAAGTGATTTATTTCTAAAGATTGTGAATACATAAAAAAAACATTTAACCAGGTTATTTATATGGATAACTAATATACCAGCAATAACCAGCGCAAAATATGGTTAGTTTAAATTTGTATAAACAGTTTTTGAAGTGAATAAAATTTTACAGATGAATATGTCAGTTTCAGTTTCAGAAGAGATTGCTCTACTTGCAGCACTTACGGAAAACGTTAAAGGTTTAGAATCCCTGAATGAACCCGTAAGCTTCGAAGGTGGACATGGTGAGGTAGATCAGCCAAAGCGAGAATAAGAACATGGATGTGACTATCTTGATGCCCTTAGGGCCGCCGAGCTCTCCGCCGATGCTCTTCCGCCTTCGGAAGACCAGGACCAGAACAGCTATGGCCGCTTCCGAGCAGAACATGGTCACGCTGAAGGCCAAACTAGGAAGAGGACAGAAATTATATTATTATTCACGTATTTAAATGTATTAAATGTAAATATTATTAAAAAAAATTGGCAGTCATAGGAACTGCCGATAGAAGTGAAAACTTACAACTCAGAATTTGATAGCTTACTTTGGAAACTACGCGGGTGAAACCGGAGGGCGTGGCCATGACTATGACATCGTCGAAACTAGAGTGCCTGGCAACGAGGCAGGGGCCAAGCTAACAGTGTAGACTGAGAATCCTCCTGACGATGCGTGCTGTGTCGAGGATGACCAAGGCAGTCATGATGTTACCATGATGTTATTATTATAGATAGTGAATACGTGTTGGCATTCCGGCTCTCACGGACCGGGTTGAAATTTGAAACACTATTTCAAATTTTAGATTATAGTTTGGAATAGCACACAGTTACATTTTATCTCGGCAAAATAACGGGATCTGCAACTAGGCAGGTAAAGGTCTGCGCCCATTTATACGACTACGCTCTCACCCGACAAATAAAATACACTCAAATATGGGCTTTAAGCTATGCCAGTTAAGATATAGATTGCATTGGCAACATAAATGAGCAGACTGTCAGCGTGCGGTCAGCTAACTTGAGTTGTCAATGTAATATATATCTTAACAGGCATGACTTACAGCCCATATTTGAGTGTATTTTATTTGTCGGGTGGAAGCCGAGTCGTATCAGTCGGCGCAGACCTTAATACCTCAAGACACTTTTATCACAGCCTATTAAACCATACAGCCGTTCGACGAAGCCGTCAAGACGGGGCAATCGTCCGGGGTGTGCGTGTGCGGGGTGAGACGCGGGAAGCGCGCTCCTGCATTGCCTACATAACAATGTTAATATTGCAGGAGCGCGGCTCAGGGCTGACGTCTTCCGTATGTTTTAATTTTATTTTGTTGTCACGTTTTTTAAATTGCGACAACCCCACCCCTGTCATTATCGGCGTTTCTCCCAAGATCAAAGTTGATGAACTACTGGTAGTATATCTTTATGCTGTGCTTCTACTAACAAAAAGTTTACAACATTAGTAAGATAAAGTCATGGACGTATAAAAAAGTCGGACGTAGTCTCGCTAAAACAAAAACTGTGTCACTAGAGTCGGCCACATTTGCACGTGTGCGTTGTCAGGTTGTCACTGATAGGCTGACACGCACACATAAACACAAGTACCGCGTGTAATGACCCACTGATGTGTGCGTGTCAGCCTGTATGTGACAGCGCACACGTGCATATTATGTGGCCGACTCGATGGACACAGTTTTTGTTTTAGCGAGTCTACGTCCGACTTTTTTTGTACGTCCATGGATAAAGTTAATATTATTATCAAAGATAAGAAAAATACATACTTCCCAGGGTCGACGAGGAACTTCTCCCCCTTACTCCAGTGCACCAGCGCGGCGACCGTCCACGCCACTCCGATCCCGAGGAACACGTTGACTGCGTTGGAACCGGTCACGTTCCCCACGGACGCGTCCGCGTGCTTGTCTTGTATCGCTGCCACTTTGCTAGCGAACGTATCTGTTGGAGAATTTTACATTATTTGTAGTTGGACGCATCATTTATGTTTTTAAGCCCTCGACATATTTATCAAAAATATGAGTGATGTGTCTTCTCTCTGTCTCTCTTTCTGTATCTGCGTCTCTTTCTGTCTGTATCTGTTTGTGTGTGCGTATCTCTCTTTGCGTGTGTGTCTATCTCGCTCTATGTTTGAGTGCGTATACATACTTATATGAGTGTGAGAGAGGCAGGCGCGGTCCCAGAGATTTTGGGGGGAGGTCACGAGTAGAAATACAATCAATCGAGTCAAAAAGACTACTAGGAGTGCCCCATTTTAATGTTACGTATACGATATGGGGGGGGTCATGTCCCTTGTCCATCTTCGGGTAAACTCAGGATCATAGCCATTGGCCGTTCAGAAATGCGTGAGCATTTCCCATTGCCATGCTCATGGCCACCCCCTCCGGTTTCACCCGCGTAGTTTCCAAAGTAAGCTATCAAATTCTGAGTTATAAGTTTTCACTTCTATCGGCAGTTCCTATGACTGCCATTTCTTTTTCTTGTTGAGAGTGTTTTTGACGTGACAACGTCTTATAATTCGATGAAGCCGGCTGCACGCACGAAAAAACATGACGTCATGAAGCGTTACCTCGCCGTTACCTCGCCGCATGACGTCATGCGGCGTTACCTCGCCGTTACCTCGCCGCATGACGTCATGCGGCGTTACCTCGCCGTTACCTCGCCGCATGACGTCATGCGGCGTTACCTCGCTTTGAAAAATGCTACCATTCCATCAGTATTTTCTTAAGACGTTGTCACGTTCAACTATCGTCAGTGAACCGACTTTACAGACAACCATTTTTAGCTATGATGAAAGTCGTCCAATGTTCTCAACTCCCTCAATATGGATGTCAAATGAAAGAGCGTTACAAGTAGTAGTAGTGGTAAATTTCAAATCCGAGACGATTGACAGTTGCTACAACTCAACATTTTTAATCTTATTCTAGTATTTTATTAATAACTGTCAACTAGGTTGGAGGAAATATATATTCTACGGGAAATAAAACAACTATATAAGCACAAGGCGCGATAAAAATATGCAATCATAATAAAATATCGTGAATACAGATTTATGGCACCATTTTACTGAGATCTCGCGTAAATTATTTTCGCATCAAGAAAGCATTAACTTGAAATATTGAAGACATAAAACTAGGTTTTATTTATTTATTGATAGGTTTATTAATTGTACCTACTTCTGTGTAATAAGTATTTCTAGTCGCTGATCTAAGTACGAAGACGTTGCGAAAAAAAGACGTTGAGTTGCGTGAATAACTGCAATTTTGGCGGGAAACGGGTGTCAGGTTACCTAAATGCTAAGTGTGTTGTTTACGCTTTGTCATAATAAATAGGTATGAAGTGCCGCCGTACTTGTACGTGTTTAAGCACATTATTCTCAAGGGCGTTTCAAGACGCTTCTAACGGTATCTTTTGTTTATAATTAGTGTACTTGAAATGTAAACTAACATTTTTGACACTTGACTCGATTTTTTTTCGAGTTCTCAATCTGAAGCTATAAGATTTCAAATTATAAGATAGACGTACTTGATTGATTTTTGTTTTAAATTTGTTATATAAATATAACAAACATAAAAAACAAAAAAACTGCATTCTATAGCATAAATTCGATTTTAAATATAAATAAAAATATTACAATACATCGGGACCATTTTCCCGCCAAAAATAAATCATTTTTATTTATTTTCATTTTACGAAGTTTCTATGTAAATGAACTTTAATTTTAATGTAGTTTATGTCAAAATAAAGACCGGTTCACGGAGATGTCATTAAACAAAAAAATATGGGTAAGTATAATACCTTCCCAAATAAAAATACGAAATTTTTTTTTGGCGCCAAAAACCCAACCGCAAAAGATAAGCTTGTTTGGTTTGCGTTAGGGTTTTGAGCGGATATGAGATCAAAAATGTGCATTCTACACTAGTTTTCTAAATTAGGTACGGAATATATCATGTTACATGGCGAAGAAAGTCGCCGTCGAAAAAATACCTACTTCGATAAAGTTATTGTACCTGGGTGACCGAGCTTTGCTCGGTTTAAACATTGAGTGTAAACTTAGATACCTACAGATAAAGGGCTCGCAGTAATAGATTTTCTCATAAAAACTTAAAAATAATATAAAAAAAAAGCATGAAAAAAGAACAAGCAGCCGTCTGGATTCGAACCCGGATCTACCGTTTTCTGACCACCCGACTTCTACCTGAGCTATTATGGTCAAGCTTCAAGTGACAAGAGTTTGTTTACGTTTGGTGTATTTAATCATTTCTAAAAGTGCCGTTTTCCAAAAGCAGAGCTATTTGACAGGTAACATTTAGGGATACCATAGCAATCAAATCTCCACCTATTATCGGCATATTTTTAAGCTGAGGCTTTATTTTTTAAGGTTTGATTATTTTCCGCGCCAATATCTATAATCCGTGAGTAAAAAATGTGAGTGCTTAAGACCGAACGTGAAAAACTAGTCATAAATGTTTTTTTCTAATTCCATACAAATCAAAATAGGAAACACAGTGACACAGTAGCAGTGAAGAGCAGCTGATTGTATCTTTCTCGCTGGGGTAAACTCGGCGGTCCCACATTCACCCGATCGAGCCTGTCACCAAACAGCGTCAGCTTCATTTACCACCTAAGGAAAAATCAACCTACATAATAATAATTGTTATTATAATACAGTGCAGTGATAATTTCAAGCTTTGAAAATGCATACAATTTGTATGCCCTTTCTTTTGTTTAATTTTTTTATTAATTGACGTGTAAATTGTCCATTTATCAATATAGAACTTTGACTTTGACTATGAATCTTTTGAGCCTTTTGTGCCCAAAGTGTTTCGATTTTAAGTACGAGTATAATCACTATTTTCCTAAAGATGTGTTTGTTTGAGTGTTTTCAAGATGCAAAAAGACATGTCAAAAACAGTTCCCAATTTCACCGTAGGTGGCGGCATACTTTTATTTTGTTAGAAAAATTTCACAAAAACAAACAGTGGTGCCATACTTGACAAAATTCATAACTATCTTTGACAAGTCAATTTGGAAATTTGTATGTCCATAAATTTTGCAGTACGTTTAATTTATTTCAGGTTTTGTGTCAATTTTCCCATCATTATGTCGAAATTTTCTTTGGAGGCTGCGTGCTCTCGCGTGAGCCCCCCCAAACAAAAGCCCAAACAAAGTTTAGTGTTCTGCGCATGGACGTATAAAAAAAGACGGACGGACACATACACACACACAAGTTTGTGCGTGATGTGTGTATGTGTGCGTGTATATGACACGTGCACATCATGTGCCTGACTCTATATGCACAGTTTTTGTTTTAACGAGACTACGTCCGACTTTTTTTATACGTCCATAGTTCTGTGATGCATTGTGTTGTTTACCAGGTATGCTAGTTCCCAGAGCGACGAACACGATCGCTGTGACGGAGTCCTTGATCCCGAGAGTGCACCCGAAGTGGGAAGCCACGTCGCCGATCACTGCGGTGACGAGCCCGATGCAGATTATTGACACCACGAAGCAGACGTACCCGCCGCCGATGTCTGTACAAAAAAAAGGAATTAAACAGTTACCTACGGACTATTTCAATTAAATACACGAGTAACTCACGACGACAAGCGATCACGCGCGCGCACTCTCCTTGAAAAAGGTCGCCGGACGCGACGGACTGACTATATCAAACGTGAGTTACCGTGTATTTATTAAAAAAGTGGCCAAGTGCGAGTTGGACTCGCCCATGAAGGGTTCCGTTGCAGCAAGTAACATAATATTTATACATAGTACACATAGTTCTCGTAGTTCGTTGTAACTTTGATCGCAGTTTTAATAATAGTGTATTTATGACGTACTAAAAAAAACTACTCATCAGATCGAGTTCAAACTAATTTTCGTAGGTAGTTTTCATGGTAATGTACATCATATATTTTTTTTAGTTTTTTAATTCTCTTACTTTAGAAGTTAGAGGGACACACACACACATTTTACCACTTTGGAAGCGTCTCTTGCGCAAGTTATTCAGTGTAGACAAAAATTATATTAGAAACCTCAACATTATTTTTTAAGACCTATCGATAGACAACCCACACGTGTATGTTTGATGAAAAAAAAATTTTTGAGCTTCAGTTCTCAGTATGGGGGGCACCCCTCATTTTTGTTTTTTTTAAAAACTTTTGTAAAAATCTTAATGCGGTTCACAGAATACATCTACTTACCAAGTTTCAACAGTGTAGTTCTCATAGTTTCGGCAAAAAGTGGCTGTGACATACGGACGGACAGACAGACAGACAGACATGACGAATCTATAAGGGTTCCGTTTTTACGTTTTACGGAACCCTAAAAAGGTGTAATAACCAGTTTTCATGCAACCGTCCTCAATTTAAACTGGAACTCAAGTTTATGCTTATAAAGTTTATGAAAACTAACAATTAATTACATTTGAAAGAATTTATGCCTTAGGCGGGAATCAAACCCACGACCTAACCGTTCCGCAGGCAAATTTACCTACCACCAAATAAGCAAGCACTAGACCAGTCCAATGCTTTTTATCTCAGCTCAACGTCTAGGTCAGTCCAAATGTATTTCTTTATAATATACACAGTTTTTAAACTTTCGCGATTTCAAATCATATATTATAAATTAATCGTGATAAAGTTATTTCTCAATTACCTCGACGTTTCGGCAGCAATACAACGGCTGAGGTATCGAGAAGACTAAAAAAATTGGTGGACAATTCAATTGCAAAATTGCAATGAAAGAATTAGACGACTCATAATTTTTTGAAGTGAAAACTTCTTTAATAGCGCCGCAGACAGATTTTTCGTGGCCTTTGAATTGAATTCTAGCGTCACGCTCGGGAATGATAAGAAATCTTCGGGTAAACTCGGCACCATGGCCATCTAGAAATGCGTCAGTATTTCTAGATGGCCATGCTCGGCCACGCTCTCCGGTTTCATCCGCGTAGTTTCCCAAGTAAGCTATCAAATTCTGAGCTATAAGTTTTCACTTCTATCGACAGTTCCTATGACTGCCGATTTTTTCAGTCTTCTCGTGACCGCGGCCGGTTGTAACGCTGGCGAAACGTCGAGGTAATTAAATAATAATGATAATTAATAATATTTATAACATATTTGCTCGTAAAGGGTCTCTTATTGGACCAATTTCTGTATCGTAATGTATCTTATTACGCACTAGTGCTGTAATGTGTAATGTAAAACGCACGGTTTCAAAATGCTCCGTCCACAGACTAGGTAGAGAGTAATGCTCCGTCTAAAACGAACGGTGCCTTTTTAAATCTTAGTAAAGAGTTTTTATGAGTTTTTAGAAAAGTGTCGTCAACATTTTATGAATAAAATTAACTTTGAGAGGTAAAATATAATAAAGAATTATTAAATTCGTTAATTTAATTAATTTAGACCATAAATTACTTTAATTTTTCTGTAACAAAACACAAAAATATTAATTTACTTTATTATTAATGGCATAACGGCTAGTTCTGTGCCGCTGCTTAAAAAAAAAAGGCGCCGATGCGCGCGCATTGCTAATCTGTGATCCATAGTGATTATTTACTCTGTGCTGTAATCTGTGATCAAGTAAATATTATTCCGCGCTTTTTTTTCGCTGTATTGTTTTTATTTGAAAATCTCGTCAGAGTTTAGTTTATTTCCTCGCAAATATGTTATAAAACGTCGTATGACATACGTGCGCTTTGATAATTACAGCCTCTGCTAATTATAGCTCTCGCCTTCGGCTCGAGCTAGCAATAAAGCCTCGGCTGTAATTATCAACTTACCGCACTTATATCATAATGTACTATTACCTGTAGGTGGCACAAAAGCGAAGATAATTTTCCAAAACAGAGTGACAACGTGAAGCACGTAGTCTGCGCACGATGGGGGCTCGTCCGGGTCATCCGAACCTGCGCAAATATCAGAAATCTGTTAAAAAAATGTCTTGGAATGAGTATTTACAAATAAATACAAATACAAATACAAAAATCTTTATTGCTGTTTGTAGGTAAGATAAGATAATACAAAACATTTTAAAAGTTGCCCCATACAAACTGGCCTCTGCGAGAGGCATGCAATATGTCTGGCAAGACAATTTGTTAGTCTTAATTTTTAAATAAAAACAAAAAAAAAAAAAAAAAATAATAATAGTCAGCTGATTAAAGTCTTCTTCTTCCTCATCTTCTATTAATTTCTGGTTTTTATTTATGTCATCTGATTCTTCATCTTCGATTCATTTCTGGCTTCTATTTGGTTGTGATATATATTTGTGTGAGAGAGTAAATGTTTGGTGAGCACAATTTCGCCAAAGTCTTGTGTTTCATCAGGATATTGTCTTGTGTTTTTTACAACATCCTATTATTTTTAAGTTACGGCTGGTCTAGCCGGGAGAACGGCGCCTGCCGATCCGGAGACCCCGGGATCAAATCCCACACGCACCACTGTCTTTTCGAAGTCATGTGCGTAATGCCGCTAACTTAAAACGGTGAAGGAAAACATCGTGAGGAAACCGACATGTACCTAGAATCTTTGGAAGTCATGTGTCATCCACCAACCCGCGCTGGGCCAGCGTAGTGGATTATGGCCTTAACTATCTCCTTGCGAAAGAGGGCCCCGAGTCCCAGCAGTGGGAACATTTAGTGGGCTGTTGATGATGAGTAGTTGGATGCAACAGAATTTAACAAGCATAACTCGATTTATCAATTTTCAACCAACATCCCCGGTCTTGGCTGGTTCTTGGCATTGGTCGGATAGTGCCTAAAGGAACCAACAATTTCTAAGGAAGAATTTGCCGTAAAAATCCCAGACACCACGTCGCCTCAGGTAGCGTGATATAATGTATTCCGCGGACGAATTACGCGATGGATGTGTAACACTGTCTGTTTTAAAACATGTTTTGGAGTATTGAAGTATAATTATTTGTTTAGAAATTAACCCAACAAAACACTTTTTTACTAAAAAAATAATAAATAAATGTAATATATATATGCACTTATTATAAAATGAAAAAACCCAGTGTTAAAATGCATATAAACGTATAGCATTGGCATAAATATGCAGCGTACTTAATGTTTGATGTATTTAAATGAACCTGCTAAAAACCTTACCATGTTTGGGGAACCTGCTAAAAAAGTTAGGTACCTACTTAAACTTCAGAGATCTCAAAATATAATAAAAGGTAAAATTACTTTTTAGGGTTCCGTAAAACGTAAAAACGGAACCCTTATAGATTCGTCATGTCTGTCTGTCTGTCCGTCCGTATGTCACAGCCACTTTTTGCCGAAACTATGAGAACTACACTGTTGAAACTTGGTATGTAGATGTATTCTGTGAACCACATTAAAATTTTTACAAAAACAATTAAAAAAAAGAAAAATTAGGGTTGCCCTCATACTAAGAACTGAAACTCAAACATTTTTTTTTCATCAAACCTACACGTGTGGGGTGTCTATCGACAGCTATTTAAAAATGATGTTAAGGTTTCTAATATAGTTTTTGTCTACACTGAATAATTTGCGCGAGAGACACTTCCAAAGTGGTAAAATGTGTGTCCCCCCCCTCTAACTTCTAAAGTAAGAGAATGAAAAATCTAAAAAAAATATATGATGTACATTACCATGTAAACTACCAACGAAAATTAGTTTGAACTCGATCTGATGAGTAGTTTTTTTTTGTACGTCATAAATACACTATTATTAAAACTTCGATCAAAGTTACAACGAACTACAAGAACTATGTGTACTATGTATATTATGTTACTTGCTGCAACGGAACCCTTCATGGGCGAGTCCAACTCGCACTTGGCCACTTTATTTATCTTAGCCGTCACACGCTAAGTATTGAAGTGTATAAAAAACTGAAGTAATTAATATAACTTAACTGTACAATAACAATACCCGTTTGATTGTAAGGAAAATTCTAACAAAAGAAAATATCATTCACGGGGCATTCTCTCACAAAGACAGAGTCAAAACCAAAAAATTGTATGCGATTCATATCCATTTCTTAATCGTTCAAGTAGCAAAAGTGAAATAGTCGGAACTGCAGTGGACATGTTTGGCAAGTTGCCACAAATTGTTCCTGTGAAAAGGCAATTTCCCGGATTTAATTTAATGTAAAAATTGCTTGATTTCTGACGCAGACGATATTTTAATGAGCTTAAAATTAGTTAGGTAATAGTATCGTTCCGCAGTTTTAGCTGCTTATTTCCCGTTTTTAGGGTTCCGTAAAACGTGAAAACGGAACCCTTATAGATTCGTCATGTCTGTCTGTCTGTCCGTCCGTATGTCACAGCCACTTTTTGCCGAAACTATGAAAACTACACTATTGAAACTTGGTAAGTAGATGTATTCTGTGAACCGCATTAAGATTTGAACAAAAAAAATAAAAAAAATATAAAATTAGGGCTGCCCCCCATACTAAGAACTGAAACGCAAAATATTTTTTTTCATCAAACCTACACGTGTGGGGTGTCTATCGACAGCTATTTAAAAATGATGTTAAGGTTTCTAATATAGTTTTTGTCTACACTGAATAATTTGCGCGAGAGACACTTCCAAAGTGGTAAAATGTGTGTCCCCCCCCTCTAACTTCTAAAGTAAGAGAATGAAAAATCTAAAAAAAATATATGATGTACATTACCATGTAAACTACCAACGAAAATTAGTTTGAACTCGATCTGATGAGTCGTTTTTTTTAGTACGTCATAAATACACTATTATTGAAACTTCGATCAAAGTTACAACGAACTACAAGAACTATGTGTACTATGTATATAATGTTACTTGCTGCAACGGAACCCTTCATGGGCGAGTCCAACTCGCACTTGGCCACTTTATTTATCTTAGCCGTCACACGCTAAGTATTGAAGTGTATAAAAAACTGAAGTAATTAATATAACTTAACTGTACAATAACAATACCCGTTTGATTGTAAGGAAAATTCTAACAAAAGAAAATATCATTCACGGGGCATTCTCTCACAAAGACAGAGTCAAAACCAAAAAATTGTATGCGATTCATATCCATTTCTTAATCGTTCAAGTAGCAAAAGTGAAATAGTCGGAACTGCAGTGGACATGTTTGGCAAGTTGCCACAAATTGTTCCTGTGAAAAGGCAATTTCCCGGATTTAATTTAATGTAAAAATTGCTTGATTTCTGACGCAGACGATATTTTAATGAGCTTAAAATTAGTTAGGTAATAGTATCGTTCCGCAGTTTTAGCTGCTTATTTCCCGTTTTTAGGGTTCCGTAAAACGTGAAAACGGAACCCTTATAGATTCGTCATGTCTGTCTGTCTGTCCGTCCGTATGTCACAGCCACTTTTTGCCGAAACTATGAAAACTACACTATTGAAACTTGGTAAGTAGATGTATTCTGTGAACCGCATTAAGATTTGAACAAAAAAAATAAAAAAAATATAAAATTAGGGCTGCCCCCCATACTAAGAACTGAAACGCAAAATATTTTTTTTCATCAAACCTACACGTGTGGGGTGTCTATCGACAGCTATTTAAAAATGATGTTAAGGTTTCTAATATAGTTTTTGTCTACACTGAATAATTTGCGCGAGATACACTTCCAAAGTGGTAAAATGTGTGTCCCCCCCCTCTAACTTCTAAAGTAAGAGAATGAAAAATCTAAAAAAAATATATGATGTACATTACCATGTAAACTACCAACGAAAATTAGTTTGAACTCGATCTGATGAGTCGTTTTTTTTAGTACGTCATAAATACACTATTATTGAAACTTCGATCAAAGTTACAACGAACTACAAGAACTATGTGTACTATGTATATAATGTTACTTGCTGCAACGGAACCCTTCATGGGCGAGTCCAACTCGCACTTGGCCACTTTATTTATCTTAGCCGTCACACGCTAAGTATTGAAGTGTATAAAAAACTGAAGTAATTAATATAACTTAACTGTACAATAACAATACCCGTTTGATTGTAAGGAAAATTCTAACAAAAGAAAATATCATTCACGGGGCATTCTCTCACAAAGACAGAGTCAAAACCAAAAAATTGTATGCGATTCATATCCATTTCTTAATCGTTCAAGTAGCAAAAGTGAAATAGTCGGAACTGCAGTGGACATGTTTGGCAAGTTGCCACAAATTGTTCCTGTGAAAAGGCAATTTCCCGGATTTAATTTAATGTAAAAATTGCTTGATTTCTGACGCAGACGATATTTTAATGAGCTTAAAATTAGTTAGGTAATAGTATCGTTCCGCAGTTTTAGCTGCTTATTTCCCGTTTTTAGGGTTCCGTAAAACGTGAAAACGGAACCCTTATAGATTCGTCATGTCTGTCTGTCTGTCCGTCCGTATGTCACAGCCACTTTTTGCCGAAACTATGAAAACTACACTATTGAAACTTGGTAAGTAGATGTATTCTGTGAACCGCATTAAGATTTGAACAAAAAAAATAAAAAAAATATAAAATTAGGGCTGCCCCCCATACTAAGAACTGAAACGCAAAATATTTTTTTTCATCAAACCTACACGTGTGGGGTGTCTATCGACAGCTATTTAAAAATGATGTTAAGGTTTCTAATATAGTTTTTGTCTACACTGAATAATTTGCGCGAGAGACACTTCCAAAGTGGTAAAATGTGTGTCCCCCCCCCCCTCTAACTTCTAAAGTAAGAGAATGAAAAATCTAAAAAAAATATATGATGTACATTACCATGTAAACTACCAACGAAAATTAGTTTGAACTCGATCTGATGAGTCGTTTTTTTTAGTACGTCATAAATACACTATTATTGAAACTTCGATCAAAGTTACAACGAACTACAAGAACTATGTGTACTATGTATATAATGTTACTTGCTGCAACGGAACCCTTCATGGGCGAGTCCAACTCGCACTTGGCCACTTTATTTATCTTAGCCGTCACACGCTAAGTATTGAAGTGTATAAAAAACTGAAGTAATTAATATAACTTAACTGTACAATAACAATACCCGTTTGATTGTAAGGAAAATTCTAACAAAAGAAAATATCATTCACGGGGCATTCTCTCACAAAGACAGAGTCAAAACCAAAAAATTGTATGCGATTCATATCCATTTCTTAATCGTTCAAGTAGCAAAAGTGAAATAGTCGGAACTGCAGTGGACATGTTTGGCAAGTTGCCACAAATTGTTCCTGTGAAAAGGCAATTTCCCGGATTTAATTTAATGTAAAAATTGCTTGATTTCTGACGCAGACGATATTTTAATGAGCTTAAAATTAGTTAGGTAATAGTATCGTTCCGCAGTTTTAGCTGCTTATTTCCCGTTTTTAGGGTTCCGTAAAACGTGAAAACGGAACCCTTATAGATTCGTCATGTCTGTCTGTCTGTCCGTCCGTATGTCACAGCCACTTTTTGCCGAAACTATGAAAACTACACTATTGAAACTTGGTAAGTAGATGTATTCTGTGAACCGCATTAAGATTTGAACAAAAAAAATAAAAAAAATATAAAATTAGGGCTGCCCCCCATACTAAGAACTGAAACGCAAAATATTTTTTTTCATCAAACCTACACGTGTGGGGTGTCTATCGACAGCTATTTAAAAATGATGTTAAGGTTTCTAATATAGTTTTTGTCTACACTGAATAATTTGCGCGAGAGACACTTCCAAAGTGGTAAAATGTGTGTCCCCCCCCCTCTAACTTCTAAAGTAAGAGAATGAAAAATCTAAAAAAAATATATGATGTACATTACCATGTAAACTACCAACGAAAATTAGTTTGAACTCGATCTGATGAGTCGTTTTTTTTAGTACGTCATAAATACACTATTATTGAAACTTCGATCAAAGTTACAACGAACTACAAGAACTATGTGTACTATGTATATAATGTTACTTGCTGCAACGGAACCCTTCATGGGCGAGTCCAACTCGCACTTGGCCACTTTATTTATCTTAGCCGTCACACGCTAAGTATTGAAGTGTATAAAAAACTAAAGTAATTAATACCGGAATAAAAAGTATTTCATGATAACAATAATTTTGATTAAAATAAGTACTCAAATAAAGTGCCACAAATTGTTTCTGTGAAAAGGCAATTTCCCGGATTTAATTTAATGTAAAAATTGCTTGATTTCTGACGAAGACGATATTGTAATGAACTTAAAATTAGTTAGGTAATAGTATCGTTCCGCAGTTTTAGCTGCATATTTCCGTTTTTGTTATGTTCCGCAATGGAAAGTAAGCTATCTGGACCAGACCAGTATTTGAAACGCCAGCTAATTGTGTTTTAAATTTATGAAGTGAAAACTACTTTAGGCGCACCTAGACAATTTTTTCGTGGGGTGTAAATTTAATTCTAGCGTCACGCTCGAGCTCGAGAAATGCGTCAGCCAATGGGAAATGCTGGAAGGGCGTGGCTTCGCAATCATGGCATGGCCATCTAGAAATGCGTGAGCCAATGGCAAATGCTGACGCATTTCTAGATGGCCATGCCATGAGTGCGAGGCCACGCCCTCCGGTTACACCCGTGTAGTTTCCAAGGAGGTAAGCTATCAAATTCTGAGTTATAAGTTTTCACTTCTATCGGCAGTTCCTATTACTGCCAATTTTTTTTTACTCTTCAGTCGTTCCGACGCGACGTGATTGAGAAACAAACATCCAAACACTTCAAAACACTTTATAATATTAGTAGGATAGTGACGTGACGAGCAAGACATGCGTCTGAGGTGAGTAACACCCATGCCCATAGCAGCACAGTGCCACGTATCTATTTGAACGTGAAGAGCACTGCATTGCATTTCATATTAGATTATTTATATTTTTGACTTTTTAATTGTCCCGAGATCTATACTAATATTATAAAGCTGAAGAGTTTGTTTGTTTGCGCGCTAAGATCTCTGGAACTACTGGTCCGAATCGAAAGATTATTTTTCTGTTGGATAGTCAATTTCTCGAGGAAGGCTATGTAACATTACGCTACTATCAATAGGTAAACTTGGGGTTAAGGTTAGGGTTAAAGATAAAGTTGCGTCATCTAAAAATGCAATATTAGGTCCTTAAATTACTCGTAGTAAGTATAGGTAACATTTCAAGAGACTATTCGACAACAACAAATACAAAATATTTCCCATCTGGCCCTTGTCGTAGGTATCTCCTCTAAATCGTTGGTTTCACATGTTTTCAAGTTTCAGTTTTAGAATCCTGAACGTAGCGAGGGATTCAAAGTACGTGGCGAACGAACGTGGCCCGAGCCAAAAACATTTTGCGCCCGACCGCCCGCGCCCGAGTGATACACTCTACTTGTCATCTACTATTAGAAAATAAAAGGCACTCCATCTATATTTATAAACATGAATGGCTGTTCGCGGGTCTGCTAAAACTACTGTAGTGGTAGGACTCTTACCAGAGTCCGCCTGGGGAAGTACCACACCTTTGTCAATTATTCTACCGCCAAGCAGTAATGTGCAAACATTACTGTGTTCCGGTCTGAAGGGCAATGTTTCCAGAGAAACTACAGGGCTTAGAGATATAATAACTTAGATCTCTGGGTGACGAGCGCAGTGCGGTGCTAGGTAATGATTTGGGCTCTTCATGTTCCAATAGCTGCGTGTCACCGTGCTGTTATGTGGCAGGCATGTTGCTTACCATCAGGCATATGTCCTGCTCGTCTCGTCACTCTTTATTTAAAAAAAAAAAACTCGACAACGGCTGGGCCGATTTGGCTGATTTTGGTTTTGAACTGTTTGTAGTAGTTAAGAGAAGGTTTAAACGGTGAGAAAAGATTGAAAAGTCGTGAAAATGATAGAAAAAACAACAATTTCATTTTCTCATGTAGGTACACTGTTCTACATCATCATCATCAGCCTATCTAATAGTCATCCACTGTTGGACGTAGGCCTCTCCTATGAATCGCCACACAGCACGGTCTTCTGCTGTTCGCATCCACTTGCTGCCAGCCGCCTTTCGTAAGTCGTCGCTCCACCTGGGTGCAGGACTGTTCTACATCATTTCCAGTCAAATATTTGACATTACCGATCAAACATTTGACGTCGCCGATCAAACACAATTTTTTTTGAGAGTTTTAATCAAAGAGTTTAATAAATAAACTCTTTGATAAAATATATTTTAACCAAAGAGTACCTATATACGTGTTTAAAGTGAAAATATCTTTTAGCGCGCCTAGACAGATTTTTTTGTGGGCTGTGAATTGAATTCTAGCATTAAGCTCGGGTATGATAAGAAATTTTCGGGTGAACTCGGGATGCTAGAGCGAGAAAGATAATACCTATAAGTGCGCCAAAGCGATAAAAAATATATTATAGTCAACTCTCAACTGCTCTTCGCTGTTGTGTCTCTCTGTTTAGCTGTTTAGTATATTTAATTATGTTTTTTTTGTCGCGATATAAGCTTCTAGGTACTTACCATATTAATTGAACCTGTCACGAAATATTGAATTTGCATTTTACATCCATTGCAAAAAAGTTTTGGTTGTAAATACCTATAATAAAAGGCTCCACAGGCGAACCCTTTTATCAGAGGAAGTTACGTAGAAAGGACGCAAAAGTGGGTTGGACCCATCGACATAATATAAGGGACGGCAGGTCTCCAACAAAACATTACAAATACAAAACCCCCAGTTCAACTTGCCAAAGCTGTCAAAGTCATTTGACTTTGACAACTGAATCGTAATTTCGCGTTAGTGATTGCAATCCGGCGTAATTTTAGTCCGGCCGAATCCGACTGAATTCCAAACTGATTTATCAAATCGGGATGATTTTCGTTTTTCGGTTCAAAATTAAATTAGTAGATCCAACCGTTTATTTTCTTCTTGACAGCACCAATAGAACGTTACTGCGTCATGTTACGCAAAAGTTCACTTTTAAATGCGTGGATTTCAAAAAGCAAATTTTTAAAAACGTTTGTTATTTTATGTAATTTAAAAAAAAAACTACTGCACTTATGGACTCAATTTGTCAAAGATGATTATTATACGGAATCAAGGAGCAAAGGGGTTTGGGTAAAGTTGGCGTCGTTTTTTTTTTAGCGGCCAGAGATCCGTTATCACTTTCTTGTAACAATAAAATACCCTGATGCTATCTGAGCAATCGGATTTGCTCTAAGTCATATCGGAGCTGAGTTATGGCCTGTCAAAGTTATTTATTTTTTGGATTTTTGTATGGACAAGTGGCGTCGTTTTTTCATTTTAGCGGCCATCGATCCGTTATAACTTTCTTGTAACAATAAAATACCCTGATGCTATCTGTGCAATCAGATTTGCTGTAAGTAATATCGGAGCTGAGTTATGGCCTTTCAAAGTTTTTTTTTTGGTATTTTTAAATATATTTGATTTATATATGGGCGCCATTTCCGTTAGCGGCCGAAGATCTGTTGTCACTTTTATTAAACACTAGCTTATGACAATTGTATTCGTTTAATCAGATTCGCTGTAAGTCATATCGGAGCCTAGTTATGGCCTTTTAAAGTTTTTTTTGGGTTTTTCTTAAATGGACTAGTGGCGCCATTTCCTATAGCGGCCAAACATCCGCGAGCACTTTTATAAAACATTATTTTTACCTTAAGGTACCTGTGTAATCAGATTTGCTGCAAACTATATCGGAGCTGAGTTATGGCCCCTCAAAGCTTTTTTTTTGGTTTTCTTTGTATGGACTAGTGGCGCCATTTCCTATAGCGGCCAAACATCCGTTAGATTTTTTATGAAACATTATTTTTATTTAAAGGTACCTGTGCAATCAGATTTGCTGCAAACTATATCGGAGCTGAGTTATGGCCCCTCAATGTTTTTTTTGGTTTTCTTTTTATGTACTAGTGGCGCCATTTCCTATAGCGGCCAAACATCCGCGAGCAATTTTATGAAACATTATTTTTACCTTAGGGTACCTGTGTAATCAGATTTGCTCCAAACTATATCGGAGCTGAGTTATGGCCCCTCAAAGTTTATTTTTTTGGTTTTCTTTGTATGTACTAGTGGCGCCATTTCCAATAGCTGCCAAACATCCGCGAGCACTTTTATGAAACATTATTTTTACCTTAGGGTACCTGTGTAATCAGATTTGCTCCAAACTATATCGGAACTGAGTTATGGCCCCTCAAAGTTTTTTTTTTGGTTTTCTTTGTATGTACTAGTGGCACCATGTCCTATTGCGGCCAAACATCCGCGAGCACTTTTATGAAACATTATTTTTACCTTAGGGTACCTGTGTAATCAGAGTTGCTCCAAACTATATCGGAGCTGAGTTATGGCCCCTTAAAGTTTTTTTTTTGGTTTTCTTTGTATGTACTAGTGGCGCCATTTCCTATAGCGGCCAAACATCCGCGAGCACTTTTATGAAACATTATTTTTACCTTAGGGTACCTGTGTAATCAGATTTGCTCCAAACTATATCGGAGCTGAGTTATGGCCCCTCAAAGTTTTTTTTTGGTTTTCTTTGTATGTACTAGTAGCGCCATGTCCTATTGCGGCCAAACATCCGCGAGCACTTTTATGAAACATTATTTTAACCTTAGGGTACCTGTGTAATCAGATTTGCTCCAAACTATATCGGAGCTGAGTTATGGCCCCTTAAAGTTTTTTTTTTGGTTTTCTTTGTATGTACTAGTGGCGCCATTTCCTATAGCGGCCAAACATCCGCGAGCACTTTTATGAAACATTATTTTTACTTAAAGGTACCTGTGCAATCAGATTTGGTGCAAACTATATCGGAACTGAGTTATGGCCCCTCAAAGTTTTTTTTTGGTTTTCTTTGTATGTACTAGTGGCGCCATTTCCTATTGCGGCCAAACATCCGCGAGCACTTTTGTGAAACATTATTTTTACCTTACCTGTACCTGTACCTGTGTACCGGTACCTGTGTAATCAGATTTGCTTCAAACTATATCGAAACTGAGTTATGGCCCCTCAATTTTTTTTTGGTTTTCTTTGTATGTACTAGTGGCGTCATTTCCTATAGCGGCCAAACATCCGTGAGCACTTTTATGAAACATTATTTTTACATTAAAGTACCTGTGTAATCAGATTTGCTGCAAACTATATCGGAGCTGAGTTATGGGTCCTAAAAGAAAACCAAAAAAAAAACTTTGAGGGGCCATAACTCAGCTCCGATATAGTTTGCAGCAAATCTGATTACACAGGTACCCTAAGGTAAAAATAATGTTTCATACAAGTGCTAGCGGATGTTTGGCTGCTATAGGAAATGGCGCCACTAGTACATACAAAGAAAACCAAAAAAAACTTTGAGGGGCCATAACTCAGCTCCGATATAGTTTGCAGCAAATCTGATTACACAGGTACCCTAAGGTAAAAATAATGTTTCATAAAAGTGCTCGCGGATGTTTGGCCGCAATAGGAAATGGCGCCACTAGTACATACAAAGAAAACCAAAAAAACACTTTGAGGGGCCATAACTCAGCTCTGATATAGTTTGGAGCAAATCTGATTACACAGGTACCCTAAGGTAAAAATAATATTTCATAAAAGTGCTCGCGGATGTTTGGCCGCCATAGGAAATGGTGCCACTAGTACATACAAAGAAAACCAAAAAAAAAACTTTGAGGGGCCATAACTCAGCACCGATATAGTTTGGAGCAAATCTGATTACACAGGTACCCTAAGGTAAAAATAATGTTTCATAAAATTGCTCGCGGATGTTTGGCCGCTATAGGAAATAGCGCCACTAGTACATACAAAGAAAACCAAAAAAAAACTTTGAGGGGCCCTAACTCAGCTCCGATATAGTTTGGAGCAAATCTGATTACACAGGTACCCTAAAGTAAAAATAATGTTTCATAAAAGTGCTAACGGATGTTTGGCCGCTATAGGAAATGGCGCCACTAGTACATAAAAAGAAAACCAAAAAAAAACTTTGAGGGACCATAACTCAGCTCCGATATAGTTTGCAGCAAATCTGATTACACAGGTACCTTAAGGTAAAAATAATGTTTCATAAAAGTGCTCGCGGATGTTTGCCCGCTATAGGAAATGGCGCCACTAGTCCATTTAAGAAAAACCCAAAAAAAACTTTAAAAGGCCATAACTCGGCTCCGATATGACTTACAGCGAATCTGATTAAACGAATACAATTGTCGTAAGCTAGTGTTTAAAAAAAGTGACAACAGATCTTCGGCCGCTAACGGAAATGGCGCCCATATATTAATCAAATTAATATATGTAAAAATACCAAAAAAAAACTTTGAAAAGCCATAACTCAGCTCCGATATTACTAACAGCAAATCTGATTGCACAGATAGCATCAGGGTATTTTATTGTTACAAGAAAGTTATAACGGATTGATGGCCGCTAAAATGAAAAAACGACGCCACTTGTCCATACAAAAAATCCAAAAAATAAATAACTTTGACGGGCCATAACTCAGCTCTGATATGGCTTAGAGCAAATCCGATTGCACAGATAGCATCAGGGTATTTTATTGTTACAAGAAAGTGATAACGGATCTCTGGCCGCTAAAAAAAAAAAATTGGCAGTCATAGGAACTGCCGATAGAAGTGAAAACTTGTGACTCAAATGTTTTCACTTTCAATTGAATTGTCTAATTTTTTTTTAATAGGGCAGAGCCTTTATTAACAAAACTAAAATACAATGAGAACTACACTACGCTACATACCTAACAACTACTTACACTAAGCACACCTGAATTATCCATAGACCAATGAAGGTCTACAGATAATCAAGATGTTCAAGCCCACTACCAATCGGAAGCGTACCCAGCATGCTGGCGGCATTACCACGCTGAATGGCAATGCTTATGCGTTGGGCCAAATAAACGCCAGCATTTTTCATTGTCTAATTTATTTATTTCCCTGTCTGAAGACAAATTATTTGTTAAACCATCGTAGGTTTAACAAGTAGTGGTTAACATCGTAGGTAGGAATGTACATAAGTACATTCGCATAATTTCAACACCGCCAGCTAAATCGATGGTTGCGCCATCTAGTTTTATATCAACGTAATTATACAGAATATTGCAACTCTACTGTTTCTGTTGCCCTGGTACTGGTACCTAGGGGCAAACGCAACTCTTTTATATTTCTGTTGTCCTGGTATCTGGAGATAAACGCTGGGCTGTTGGAGGTAGGTAATCGAAACTCTTTACTGTTTCTGTTACCCTGGTACCTACCTGGCCGTTTTTACCGAGTTTACCCGAAGATTTCATATCCGATCCGATCTGATCCGATCCATTATCATATCCAAGCGTGACGATTGATGAATCCATTTCACAGCCCACGAAAATTCTGTCTATAGCGCGCCTAAAGAAGTTTTCACTTCAAAAAAAAACGACGCCACGGGCCCATACAAAAGTACCCAAACCCCTTTAAGCAGTTGTCATATTTTTAAAACCTCGCATGGTCAAGTGTGAGTATCTTATATATAAAATTCTCGTGTCACAGTGTTTGTTTCCTTACTCCTCCGAAACGGCTTTACTGATTTTAACCAAATTTTATATACATATTCTGTAGGTCTGAGAATCGGCTACAAGCTATTTTTCATACCCATAAGTGCCAAGGGTTGTTCAAGTCAAACATTTTTTTTTTAATTTTCGAACAAAATTTTTTGTTTGTATTTTTTTATAATGTGGCGTTAAAAAATACATGCTACCCTAAATTTTTACCCTTTTATCACTAACCCATGTTTTAATAGTCATTTTAGTAATTTAATCATTTTTCATCCCGCTCGATAACTGATCAATGATAGTTTTTTTTAGGGTTCCGTAAAACGTAAAAACGGAACCCTTATAGATTCGTCATATCTGTCTGTTTGTCTGTCTGTCCGCCCGTATGTCACAGCCACTTTTTGCCGAAACTATGAGAACTACACTAATAAAACTTGGTAAGTAGATGTATTCTGTGAACCGCATTAAGATTTGTACAAAAATTTAAAAAAAAATAGGGGTGCCCCCTATACTTAGAACTGAAGCTCAAAATTTTTTTTTTATCAAACCTACACGTGTAGGATGTCTATCGATAGGTCTTCAAAAGTGATGTTGGGGTTTCTAAAATCATTTTTGTCTACACTGAATAATTTACGCGACAGACACTTCCAAATTGGTAAAATTTGTCCTCCCCCCCTCTAACTTCTAAAATAAGAGAATGATGAAACTAAAAATATATGATGTACATGCAAACTACCAACGAAAATTGGTTTGAACTCGATCTGATGAGTAGTTTTTTTTTAGTACGTCATAAATATCTGTGCAAAATTATTTGAATACACACGTTTGTGCTGTGGAGTACAGTATTTTTGGAGTAAAACTAACGGACAGAATACGAAACACCATACTGCGTTCCAAAACCGGAATAGCCGATGTGACTCAAAAAGCAGCCAATTTGAAAGTGGGATCGGGTTGGACATGTATTGTTTGCTGCGTGTCGGATGATTATTGGGTCAAAATTACCACGCGGAGGAAGCCAGATTGCAAACGACGACGCGGGAGACCAAAGAAACGATGGCAGAACAACCTCTACAAATATCGGAAAGACTGGACTGTATTAGCCATAGAAAGGGAAAAGTGGAAGGAGGGTATGGAAGCCGTTGCCCAACATTGGGACAAGACAGTCACATGATAAATAAATATTAATACCTATTAAATGAGATAGACGCAAATGAATTAAATTTCAAAATTCAAGAACAAATTACAGGCGAATTGAGGATTTATAAATCAGTTGATTCGATTCAAGATGATGTCGTCAACAACTACCTATCTACCGGAATTTTTGAACTTGCTGGATTCTCCAGGATTGCCACCTCATACCTAATCTTCAATTAAAAGTTGGATCGGTAGTTAAAATGTTGCCAAATATGAACGAACCGCATCTTTGCAACGGCACACGGTTAGCTATAAAAAATACTGAACAACGTGATAGAAGCAACTATAACTAGAACTGAAAGGAAAGTATAAAGGAGAAGACGTTTTGATACCACGCATCCCAATGAGTCCGACTGATGTACCATTTGAGTTTAAACGACTACAGTTTCCAGTGCGGCTTGCTTTTGCTATGATCATAAACAAGCCCCGGGGGCAACCTTAACACGCTCAGCGCCAAGCTCAATATGCAAATACTACCAAATTTTCACAACTTTTAATTTTTGTTTTATAAGAGTTGTGAGATGCTAAAATAGTATAGAAAATAATCACACCCCCTCCCCCGTCATCCCTTTTTTACCGGTGTGTATATTTTTTGATACACGTGGCCTGGGAAATACTTTGAGGTATATAGATAAACTATTCCCCAGGCCATGTGTATCAATAAAGAAACACATTTCGTAATATTATTTCTCTGTGTTTCTCTCTTGAATGCACATTTATTATTGAACCAAATATTATCTCAAGAAACTTACTATAACTCAATTTAGGGAACAAATAATTGTAGTTTTACTAAAACGATCTGCTCAGTTAGCCGGAGATGAAGTGACATCAGCTCCTATTATGACAAGAAGACCGTCTTATAGAAAACACTATCTCATAAGTAACAAAGTTGGAGAGAAAATTGTATGCTGAATATGTGCCGAGGTGCTATAAAAAGTATGGCAGGAAAGTTATTGGTGGCAAGACTTTCAGAGCAGCTCAAACAACTACAAAATGCTCTGTATGTGAAAGTTTTCTGTGTCAAAAATGTTTCAATAATATTCACTGATTTATTTTGAACTTATTCAATTGATTATTTAGTTTCTAAGCAATTTTCTTTTTTTGAATTAAATTATTTCAAGGAGATTTTTTTTTTCTCTTAATATATCCTTAACTGATAGTCCAATTCCCAACCCAAAACCACTGGGAAAATGTGTAGAAAGCGTGCGCATTTCGGATACATACTGCTTTAACTAAAATGGGGAGTGTTTATCATAAACTATACACACTCCTTTTGACATTGTGTATCCTAAACGATACACCAGGCGCTGAGCGTGTTATAGTGTTTGTGGTATTAATCTAGAAAACCCATGATTCTCACTTGGTCAATTGTATGTTGCATATTCTCTCCCGTGTTCGAAAACCATCAGATTTGTTTGTCCATGTGCCAGGTAATCAAACAAAAAACATCGTATATACAAAGCACTACAATGAAAATAAAACTGACTTTTGGTAATAACTTGATTAACAATAAAAGGATTCATCATCATTATCAGCCTATTTAATATTTGTCCACTGTTGGACGTAGCCCTCTCCTAATGAACGCCACAAGGTGCGGTCTTCTGTAACTATATATATAAAAGCGAAAGGTCACTCATCAAGGAATCTCAGAAACTACAAATGCTAGAAATCTGAAATTTTGCATGGAGGTTCCTTTTAGCACGTAGGCGCCCGCTAAGACGGGGTTTTGCAAAATTCAACCCCTAAGAGGGTGAAACAGGGGATGAACGGTTGTATGAAAATTCGTGATTTTCAAAGTTATCAAATTTTGTATTTAGACACTTGACACGAAGCAATTAAATGTTTGTTCAATCAATTATGTAATTTCGAACTGTTCGGGGATGAAATTGGGGTTGAAATGGGGGATGCATGTCAATATGAAAGTTCCCAACCGTTGAAGATAAAACCTTGAAACTCTGTGTATAGACACTTGACACGAAGCAAACGAATGTTTGTTCTATCAATTTCGAACTGTACGGGGGTGAAATTGGGGTTGAAATGGTGGATGAAATATTTGTTCTACCAATTTCGTAATTTCGAACTGTATGGGGATGAAATTGGAGTTGAAATGGGAGACGAATGTCTCTTACGCTTTCACACTTAAACAACTGAACCGATTTTGATGAAATTGTATGGAAGTGTTTTATTATAAGCTGTTTTAGTAACCGTAAATGTGTCTGGGTATAAAAATAGGTACTGCCTGAATTACATTAGTATTTATTACGTGCGGACGAAGTCGCGGGTAACAGCTAGTTCTGCATAAGATGATTACTTGCTTTTAAATGCTTACATACGTTGAAGTAAAATGTTATTAACTGTATCAAGTTTCAACAGTATAGTTCTTATAGTTTCGAAAAAAATGGTTGTGACATTCGGATGGACAGACAGACAGACATGACAAACCCATAAAGGTCCAGTTAGTACGTTTTACGGAACCGTAAAAATGGGTCTTCGAAATGTGTGTACGCTCATAACTTTTGAATGACTGCACCAAATAGGATGATTCATTGTTTGCTATTGTCGGGACAAGATTTGTACAGCAGAAAGTCTAGAAAATGTAGCCGGAAAAATTCATGGTGGTACGAAGTTCACCGGGTCAGCTAGTATACATATAATAAAGGTGGGTTACAATAATGAAAATTCACGTGTATACAAATTTTGAACTTGATGGTAGAAATAATATTTATTGTTGAAGTGATAGGTAACTTCATTGAATTTCAACAAATTGAATTCATTCGTCACGCTCGGGTATGATAAGAAAGCTTTGGGTAAACTCGGGACCATGGCTATTGGCCATCTAGAAATACGTCAGCCAATGGGAAATGCTAAAATGGCGTGGACAGGCCATCATGGCATGGCCATCTTGAAACGTATCAGCCAATGGGAAATGCTTACGCATTTCTAGATGGCCATGCTAAGATGGCGAAGCCACGCCCTCCGGTTACACCGATCGTATCGATTCTGAACCTAGTCGGATTGATCACGACTGATCGACACGAATGATCAGAATATTAAAACCTCCCTAGTTAGCAACTTGTTTGGTGACTTTTAAGTTAAATACGATCACTTGGATGTCACATAATGCTTACGGAGAGTGAGAGGAAGGGTGTTAAAATCTTTATAAATTGCGTTCCGTAATACTTGAACGTTCCCTATAATAAAAATAATAAGATACAATCTGAAAATAGTAATCACAGCGACACGAAATTTACTGATGCGGCCGAAGGACTAGTAGGTCCTATATCTCTAGCATTTGTATTTGTGGTGTGTTCCGAGTTAGTGTTGTGTGTTCATGTCTATGCATTGTTCCTGTTGTGTTTTTTTTAATTTACTTCTTGTATTGAACTAAATGTATCTGGCATTGTGTTTCGCTCGGTCCTGTGGCTTGAGGCGGGCTGCAACAGTCTTCAACACGGGCCATCCTAGTGAAGACTGGTGTTATGTACCTACCTAAGCAATTCTTATTACTTTGTTGTGTACATTTTTGTATTTATTGTTACCACGTTTGTTCGTAGAACCGTGTGCACGCTTAGAATTAGATTTTATGAATTATTTAAGCAGTGTAACAATGAATATAAATAAATAAATATAAATAAATAAATAGGTATCTACGGCAAAGAATAAATTAGTAAAAAGAAGGTGATAGCAGCCAGACAGCAGCAGTAACAGCTGATTGTTTCTTTCTTGCTCTGGCACATTTGGCGGTGCCAAGTTCACTCGAACAGTTCTTTCATTTACGGGCGTGACGATGAGCTTCATTCACAGCCCACGAAAGATCTGTGTGTGGTGTGAGCCAAAAGATGTGTTCACTTCAAAAGTAAAATCGATTCAACCGTTCGGGATAACTCCCGAACTTCCAACCAAAAAAATCAAACTATTCATCCGATCGGAAGCTACGATACTACAGACACATACAGAGATATACATTGACAATCATATACTACCCCTCTTCTTCGGTAGTACATAAAATAGAATCGGCTAACGCAAACAAGCTTTCAACACATGCCGCCTTTATAGATATAGAAGGTGCTTTTGATAAAACCATGCATAACAGCATAAACCACGCCCTCCGAAGACTCAAAGGGGAACCAGTGATTAGGAACTAGATTACTGAACTGTTCGGCTCCATCATACTTGACGGTGATACGCCAGAAGCGTGGAGCAGAAGTGTGGTGGTGCTCTTCTTCAAAAAAGGTGACAACACCTTGTTAAAGAATTACAGACCCGTCTCACTTCTGAGCCACGTTTATAAGTTGTTTTCAAGGGTAATCACGAATCGTCTCGCACGCAGGTTCGACGACTTCCAGCCACCCGAACAAGCCGGTTTCCGAAAAGACTTTAGTACCATAGACCACATCTATACGCTTCGGCAGATTATACAGAAAACCGAGGAGTATAATCGGCCACTATGTATAGCGTATGTGGACTATGAGAAAGCCTTCGATTCCATCGAGACCTGGGCAGTGCTTCAGTCTCTCCAGCGATGCCGCATAGACTATCGCTATTTCGAAGTGTTGAAGTGTATTTACAGCAAAGCCACAATGTCTGTTCGATTACAGGACCAGTGCACAAAACATATCCAGCTACAGAAAGGCGTGAGGCAGGGAGATGTTATATCTCCGAAACTGTTCACTGCCGCGCTGGAAGAGGTTTTCAAGTTACTGGACTGGAACGGACATGGCATCAATAACAACGGCGAATGTATCACTCACCTTCGGTTTGCCGACGACATAGTCATTGTGGCGGAGTCGCTGGAAGACCTCGGTGATATGCTCAGAGACCTCAGTAGAGTATCCCAACAGGTAGGTTTGAGGATGAATATGGACAAGACGAAGGTCATGTCAAATGTTCATGTCTCACCTGTACCGGTTATGGTTGGAAATACCACACTCGAAGTTGTTGACGAATACGTCTACCTGGGTCAAAAGATCCAATTAGGTAGATCCAACTTCGACAAAGAGGTCCAGCGAAGGATCCAACTCGGATGGGCAGCTTTCGGGAAACTACGGCACATCTTGGAGTCCAAAATACCCCAATGCTTGAAGGCGAAAGTCTTCAATCAGTGCGTGTTGCCAGTGATGACTTATGGAACTGAGACGTGGTCCTTAACTGTGGGCCTCATAACAAAGCTCAAAGTCACACAGCGAGCTATGGAGAGAGCGATGCTCGGAGTCTCTTTGCGCGACAGAATCCGGAATGAGGATATTCGCAATAGAACGAAAGTAGCCGACATAGCTCGAAGAGTAGCTAAGCTGAAGTGGCAATGGGCAGGCCACATCGCTCGCAGAACTGACAACCGATGAGGAAGAAAGGTTCTCGAGTGGCGACCACGAACAGGAAGACGCAGTGTTGGACGGCCTCCCACTAGATGGACAGACGACCTCACAAAGGTCGCTGGAAACCGCTGGTTGCAGGTTGCGCAGGACCGTTCGTTGTGGAAATCTAGGGGGGAGGCCTATGTCCAACATGATGAATGAATGAATGTATGATTTAAATCGTATTTCTACGACTTTTTGGCTATGGTACGATATACTATCGAGTAATCGAAATCGTACACAAAATATGGTTTTTGCGCGTATCTTATATGTTTGTAAATTTGTTTACCCCCACGTATCTTCCAAACGGCTGGATGACAATAATTAAAGGTATCGTTAGATTCAAGTATCCTTGGACAGTACATTGTTATTATATCATGTTTTTTAAGCTGATTTTTTTCAGTAGGGTTTTTAAAATTATAGTTATTTAGTTATCTTGAAATGAATAACCACTTTTTTGTCCATGTACAATAATTAATAACATGAAGAAGAACTGAATGAGTATAATTTTATTGTAAATACGTGTTGGTGTGTTTCGTTCCATGTGGGTTTCATTAGGAAGTATGGTAGGTAGGACGGTAGGAGGTATATTTTTGTATCTAGAAGACAGTGGTAAGACTTTTTGCAGAGTATGTCTGGGAAAGTACCTTCGCCGGTTATTCTACCGCTAAGCAGTAATGTGCAAACATAATTATGTTCCGGTTTGTAGGACAATGTTTCTAGTAAAATTACCGGGCATAGAGATAAAACATCTCATACCTCTGGGTGACGAGCGCAGTGCAGTGCTAGGTAATAATTTGGATTCTTCATGTAGGTTCACCAATAGCTGCGTACCACTGTGCTGTTATGTGGCAGTTATGTTGCTCACATGTATTTCTCTTATTGTCACTGTTTACTATAATAAAGGCGTGGGTAAAAATGGGTAGGTTTTATTTTTAATCGTTGAAATGATTTAAGCTTGGTCTATTTTATTATAGAAATTAAATGAAACCAGAGCGTAGCGATTCTAAACCCTCCGACACGGAATCTCGTTCTTTGTTTTATCTGTTTAGAATGACAAAGGCAATGATTATCCGCCGTTCGGGTATCGCCTAGAATCACTACCCAGTACTATTTTTATCTGCAATATAAATTCGATATCCATCACTATCAATGAATATCGATCATCCCTGATCCAGATGGTAGGTACTGAGTTCATCTTTATATTTCTTTCATTTACATTCATAGCCCATGAAAATGCCTTGTGTGCGTGAGTCGTCTGTAAGTTAATTAATTATGTTTTGAACCTTTTCTCAAAAGTAATTGCCATGGCAACACCTATGTTTTTTGTTCTAGAGATGTAAGTAGGGTATGTAATATCGGAAAATTATCAATTCCGGAACTGAGTCACGATTCTAAATACCCAATGTCGGAATTCCGGAACAGCTCCGAAACTGGAAAAATATTTGGATTGTACAGAAAAGTAAAATTGATTATTATCTATTTATATACAATTTTTTTATTTCTACTTTTTAAAGTACTACAACAGTGGGCGACAAATCATTGCACTGCCCTGCGTTCATCACTTTCAAGCCAAATTAATTACTCCATTGAATGATTTATTTGTTGAATATTTTTTAATAACTTATCGTATGTGTGTATCAATACAGTCATCATGGCTGCGTTTAAAAAGAAGTTAGTGGTCAAAATACCGACATTGGAGTAACGATATTAAAGTGTTTCAATTTCGAAATTGAAACATCGAAAAAGTTACAGCAAATCTAATTGCACAAGTACCCTTGGAAAAAAATAATGCTTCAAAAAAGTGACATCAAATCTTTGGCCGCAAAAGAAAATGGCGCCACTAGTCCATACAAAGAAAACCTAAAAAAAACTTTGAAAGACCATAACTCAGCTCCGATATAGTTTGCAGCAAATCTAATTGCACAGGTACCTTTATGTAAAAATAATCCTACTAATATTATAAATGTCAATGTATGGATGTTTGTTGCTCAATCACGTCCTGACGTATGAACGGATCGGGCTGAAGTTTGGAACACAAATAGATTATAGTCTGGAAGATCACATTGACTACTTTTTATCCCGAAAAAAATAAACGGGAACCGGAACTTCGCAGGTAACACCGCAGGGTGCTGCTAGTGTTTCATAAAAGTGATAACGGATGTTTGGCCGCTATAAGAAATGGAGCCACTAGTCCATTTAAGACAAAAAAAAATCTTTGAAAGGCCATAACTCAGCTCCGAAATGACTTACAGCTAATCTGATTGCACGAATACCATTGTGGTAAACTAGTGTTTCAAAAAAGTGACAACAAATCTTAGGCCGCTAACGGAAACGGCGCCACTAATTATTATAAAAATACCCAAAAAAACACTTTGAAAGGCCTTTGAAGGATAACTCAGCTCCGATATTACTTACAGCAAATCTGACTGCACAGATAGCATCATGGTATTTTATTGTTGCAAGAAAGTGATAACGAATCTTTGGCCGCTAAAAAAAAATAAAACTTTACTTCAACTCCTTTCAGATCGTTCTATAAAATAAAGTGGCCAAGTGCGAGTTGGACTCGCCCATGAAGGGTTTCGTTGCAGCAAATAACATAATATACATAGTTCTTGTAGTTCGTTGTAACTTTGATCGAAGTTTTAATAATAGTGTGTTTATAACGTACTAAAAAAAAACTACTCATCAGATCGAGTTCAAACTAATTTTCGTTAGTAGTTTCTATGCTAATGTACATCATATATATTTTTTTAGTTTTTTCATTCTCTTACTTTAGAAGTTAGAGGGGGGGGACACACATTTTACCACTTTGGAAGTGTCTCTCGCGCAAATTATTCAGTGTAGACGAAAATTATTTTAGTAACCTCAACATCATTTTTGAAGACCTATCGATAAACACCCAACACGTGTAGGTTTGATGAAAAAAAAAATTTTGAGTTTCAGTTCTCAGTATGGGGGGCAACCCTAATTTTTCTTTTTTTTCTTTTTTTTTGTTAAAATCTTAATGCGGTTCACAGAATACATATACCTACCAAGTTTCAACAGTGTAGTTCTCATAGTTTCGTCAAAAAGTGGCTGTGACATACGGACGGACAGACAGACAGACAGACATGACGAATCTATAAGGGTTCCGTTTTTACTTTTTACGGAACCCTAAAAATAGTAAATAAATTTTGGTCGACAATTCACACACGACACTATCTTCTCACCCCAAACTGCATAAAGCTTGTACTGTGGCAGCCAGATAGTCGATATAATTTACTTATATCAAATCAAATCAAATTTATATAGTTTTAAATAGGTACATATTTATTAGACATAGAACCACCCAGACACAGAACAAATTACAGGGCTTAGAGACATAATATCTTAGATCTCTGGGTGACGAGCGCAGTGCAGTGCTAGGTAATGATTTGGACTATCATGTTCCAATAGCTGCGTGTTTCTGTGCTGTTATGTGGCAGGCATGTTGCTTACCATCAGGCACATGACCTGCTCGTCACGTCGCTATGCTATAAAAAAAAAAAATTGAATTCATCACACAAATATTTGCACTGGGTGGGAATCGAACGCACGACCCTCCGCTTCGCAGGCAGAGTTATTACCCACTAGGCCACGAGACTGGTCATGCATACGTTACGACGTGATTATGCAACAATCATCCAATCATTGACATTTATAATATAGTAAAAGTAAAACACTGAAAGCTGATGTACCTACAAATATACATTTTAGAAGTTAAACGGTTATTTAATAAAAAATGCAACTGATTTTAGACGGAAATTCACAACTAACTTGGCAAATTTAAAAAAATCTTGTTGGCAACACTGACCATTTGGCGACAAGCTCAAAATCGAAGTAGCAGCACTGTAGCTCCACCGCTCGATCAATATTATGTTACTGTCTGTGCATTCTGTGCACAGAACAAATACTCACGGAGAAGAATGTCAACTCCATACTTCGTAGAAAAGTGGCTCCATCTATTTTCAGCCCCCTTCAAACTTCTGTCAGTGCGCAAGGCGGGAAATTTTAAAATCTACCATTTGCGTAGGCGGGAAAATTCAAAATGTTATAGGTAAAAAGGTAGATTATAAACCACATGGAACTACAGCCCAACTAACATAAACAAAACGTACTTGCTTACTACTTGCAAGTAAGTTTTGTTTATATTAGTTAGGCTATAGTTCCATGTGGTTTATAACCTACCTTTTCTTTTTCTTGTCTTATATAAATTCATGGCTTGATGTGGTGTAGAAAAAAACATGTGTGTTGAGATTCAATACATTTATTTCAATTAGGTATTTGGAAAATACAATCTTGAGACTTCAAAATGTAATCAGAACATGTACACCACTACCCATTAATAAATTAAATATTATAACAATATTTTTATAATACTCGTAGAAGCACATTCTTCTACACATTTTGTAATTTTTTTAAGTACTTGAGTGTTTGTTTCCCATCTTCAGTTCAGTTCATCCCAGCATCTGAAAGTTTTATTTTCTCCTTGATTATATTATTTCATCTTAAACATTCGAAACTAGTAAATTTATTTGTTAGTGTTGCAAATCAAGGGTTTGAAGAGCAACATTTCCGAAGAAATTACAGGGCATTGAGATAAAACATCTTAAATCTCTAAGTCACGAGAGCAGAGCACTAGGTAGTGATTTAGACTATTTATGTAGCTGTGTAGCTGTCTAACTAAGGCGTGTTGCTCACCATCAGACTCATGTCCTGCTCATCCTTCTAAACTACAAATAAAAGTCATGGGTAGAAGCTTGTTAGGTATAAGACACAGTAGTATTGAATTAGTAAATTGTAGATATTATGATGCCGACACCAAATTCTAACACAGATGTTATTTTTTCTGATTTCAGCTTTATTTTTAGATAACTTCGATATACCAACCTCATAATTTTCTCGTATAGTAGTCACTGGCTTTATGTAAGCCTTCATTGATGGACCTGCTTCATGTTCAGTAGTAGTGACCACTGCAGTATGTCAGTATTTAACATATTGATGTTTTCTAGTAGGGGCTCCTTTGTAGATGAACCTGCTACAGTTCAGTAATGTTCAGCATCTAAAATTAAATAATTTATGCTATTTTACCAAGCACAACATACACTAAATTATTATTTTTATCTTTTAGAAAACAATTAAAATATATTTACCTCATCATAGCTTTCATCGGGTGTAGCAGATGTTATAATTATTATTTTCCACCAGAAATTAAAGAAGATGGCTTGAAGTGATGGTTACACAGCATAAAATCCTTCTTGTACAGCTGTTCTTGAAATTGGTTTGAAGCTTTGAGGCCCATTCTTCATTAGGATAGCATATACTTAGCCCGCAACCCGGAACTGAAAGCATAATTTACAATTGTGTTTTAGTTTCCGCCGGGCGCCCAAATCTATGATAATTTCATAACAATATTCGCGATCTGGCGAACAACGTAAGTTGTATTTACCGTAAAAGATTCCTTTTTCCAGGTTTAGGAAAACAATGTAGCGTGATGGTAGAATCACCAGCAGGCGATCTGTCACACTTAGCACATTTTCGTAGGCTCTCTTTCATGACGAAATACAGCGGAAATATATGGATAAAGTGTAAATAAACTGGATTTTAGCAAAAAAACAAGAATAAAGCACGTAAACAAAACACGACTCCATTTTCTTGTGGTAGTTTTAGACTTTTAGAGATACCTACGTAATGACACCACGAAAATGTTTGACTCGATACTTATTTTTATTGTTATTTTACTTATCGAGTTATCAAGAGAAATTTTATAGGTAATTTGTATGTATATGTAATTTTATTATAATTACAATGAAATCACTCAATAGCCATGATGTTATCTTCTTCGCCATATAATGCGACAAGTACGGTAAGTCTTCAATTTGATCAAAGCTCTGGTAAAGTTATGGCCATAAGAGGCCGTTGAAGTTATACAGCAGCAGATTTATTGCAATTATTGACCCCCCTCTCTCTCCCCCTTGTCATTAATAAGCCGCCCGCTCTCGCATGCTTACGTAAAATTTGTACCCATTCCCCCGAAAATTCGTTCCGTTTTCGGGTCTAGATAATGTGTGGGTTGTCAACTGTGTTAAAAAAATTGGCAGTCATAGGAACTGCCGATAGAAGTGAAAACTTATAACTCAGAATTTGATAGCTTACCTTGGAAACTACACGGCTGTAACCATGAAATGCGTGAAAATGAAATGAAAAATGAATCATTGTCCCATTGGCTGATGCAGTTTCTAGATGCCCATGCCATGATGGCCTGTCCACGCCCTTTCAGCATTTCCCATAAGCTGACGTATTTCTAGAAGGCCAATAGCCATGGTCCCGAGTTTACCCGAAGCTTTCTTATCATACCCGAGCGTGACGAATGAATTAAATTCACAGCCCACAAAAAATTTGTCTAGGCGCACCTAAAGAAGTTTTCACTTCAAAAATAAATAACTATTGCTGACGTAATCTCCATATAGAACCGCCACCCCCCATTTCAACAAAAATAAGGAAAATTCAGATGTGCTACATCTGCCCCGCACGATTGCCCTGTCTATAGTCTAGACGGCTTCGTCGAACGACAAAATCGTTAGACAAATCGAATGAATAGACGAAAAAATCGTAATTTTTCACAGGTTACTTATCTCTAAAATGAAACGTTAGAAAGAGACGCGCGTATATATTGCCACTACTCGTTTGGAGCCCCCTCGTGTATGTACTTTTATCCCACCTGGCCCTAAGAGAGTCGACCACCCCTGATTCTGTGATCTGTGCTTCTGGTTTCTGTGCCTTCTGCCCTGTCTTGTGCTAAAGAGAATGTAATATTGTCTTGTGCCTCTAGCTCTGCTTAGTTTGTGAATGTAAATTACTACGTTTGGTGGTTTGGTACCCTGGTACCTATATCTCATTCGTCAATTTCGTCATTTCTCTACAAGACGATATTTACATGATAATGAATATGTAAACTCTTTGTTTACATGTGTTGTAAATACATTTGCGTTGTATAAAACAGGAGTTCTAGAAGAGAATATATTTGTCTAAATTCTACCTACTACATTTCGTAAGTAATTTGTAATCTAAATTTCGTCTCTCACTCTAATGTAGGGATTACTTGCTCAGTTTTCTCAGTGTCATTCTGTCACTCCACCTTGGACCGTTTAAAAATGTCTGGGTATTCTGTTAAACTATGGAATGACCAATTTGTAATTATATTATTAAACTTAGTTATAGGACACTTCCCTTGATAATTATAAGTTGTTAAAAATAACAAATCTGTGTATACCTACCTAAGAAATTAATTGTTTTAAGTAATATTTATTTTAAATCATAAGAAAAAAATTAGTCAAAGCACTGTTGTAGCTTATCTTAGAGGGGCGCATAACCGTTTGGTAGATGTGTTCTAGAGCGGAGAAAAGAATAAGCAAATGTAGTGTAGGACGACCTGAAACTCGATAGATGACGATATACGTGAGGAAGCAGGCAGTGGCTGGAGACGAAAAACCGAGGATATACTGAGTGAAGTATCATGGGAGAGGCGTATATCCAGCAGTGGACTAAAATAGGTGAACGATGAAGGTTGTACGGATGGTGAAGTGTAAAAAGTATCTGATTATTATATTAATATCACCCCTGAAACCCAGGAGCCTCAAAACACATTTTTGTAGCTACACCCTCTTTGTAGCTTATTTTTTTGTTTTATAACACTTTTGGTGTAATGAAAACTATACTATTATCAACATTGGTTTATATTTTAATTAGATCAAAAGTATTTCATACATAAACTTATATACGTCTAGTTTTATTTTGCAATATAGATATATAGTGTTTACAAAGGTAATGACTTTTATCTGTGATTTTAGAACAATAAATTATAGAACAAAAAAACAAAATAAGGCAAAGAGTACACAAAACCACCACTGAAATTTAAAAATTTGTGGTGGTGTCCATTTAAATTTCACATAAAATTTAGTAATACAATTTTGATTAAGGTGTAATGTTGAACTACATTGCTTATAATTTATTTTCTTTAAATACCTTTATTTTGCAGAAAATAAATAAAAATGCGACGTTACCTGGTGGCACAACCAGAAAATCTGAAAAGTCTATCAATAACAAAACTTGCAGAGTGGATCTCTTTAGAAGGTGAAAAACTAATGCCATGTTTTTATAAAGTACGTCAGCTAGACCCAAACCAAGCTGAAAATTTACTCTCTCTACGAATAGATACTATACGAAGGCATTTAGAACATGAACTGGTTGGAAGATTTCACAATAAGTTGGCGATCAAATTAACAGAAGAGTTGATAAAATTTGTACAAAGATTAATATGTATAAAAACAAACAAAACTTCACAAGCTTGCTTACGTATTAGTAAAACGAAAAGACATGTAATTATCAGGATGATAGAAACAATATTCACGAACAAACTGACTAGTCTGGTCTTCCAGGATAAAGTGTTTGATATGTTTCATGAGTCTGTAATTTCGAAATCTCACTTACTTTCTGGACTTACAAGTCTAGAATTTAGGATAACAAAATATACAAAAAGTGAAAATGAAATTATTTCCTTACTCAAAAATTTACCAAATTTAAGATATTTGACAATATGCAATGTTTGTACAAACAATATTTTGCATTGTATTGCAATGCACTGTAAATTTATTGAAGTATTACGAATACCACTACTTAGTATTTGTAGTCCATTTCCAGACATAGACGATTTCAGCATAAAAATTATCTGTCAAATGTCTACCTTGACGTATATTGATATAAGAAATAATTTAAAAGTAACCAAAAATGGAGTCAGTGATCTTTTGTTAACCTTACCAAAATTAGAACATATTAGTATGACTTATGATGAGTTTATATATGCAGCTATTGTACAAATAGCTTCAAACAGACTCCATGTTGGAAAACATTTTCGTCTGAAGTCATATGTAGATAGACGTATCAAATATTGGGGAGAAATAAATTTATTAGTTGGACTTTGTCCAAGGATTGAACAAATAGTTTTTAAGCGAAGTGGTTGTCATAGACTTCTACACCTAAGGCCTATTAGAGAATTACAATACTTGCAGAGCTTGGAATTGTGGGGCTACGATTTCTATTCTGATCGTGTAAAAGCATTAATAGAAGCAAGAGGAAGTAATTTAACTCATATATGCCTGAAATCATGTAAAGAGTTAGATCTAAATGCCTTAATATACATTTGTCAAAGTTGTCCAAATTTGGAAAGATTTTACATACATTTTTCCACTTTTATACCATATTCTACAGAAAACTATGAAATTAAAACAAAAACAACTGTTACACTCGCATGTTTGCAGAAATTAAGTATTGAAAGTGATTGTGAAAACAGTGCACCAAGCAATGAACATTTGTATTTCTTACTCTCAAATTGCCCAAGAGTTGCAGTTATTGATTTTTGTGGATTTGCATACGATCCAGTAATGATAGATGTTTTACACAAATGCCCAAGTAATCTAGCTCATTTAGAAGTACTAATTACTCACAAGAATATAGACAAGTTTTTAATAGATCGGATAGTTCGGAACTGTGTCAAACCTCCAAAGGTAGTAGAGTATACTCCTTAACTCCCATAAGTTAAATCAACTCGAAGTTACCACTGAAAAGACATGATATCAATTTCAGCAACACTATGAAGCTTTTTGATTTTCTCTGTGTCTACAAAATTAAACTTGTAACTTGAAATTTAATTTAATTACCTAGATATGATATGATTATCATTAATCATTGAAAATAATGAACAGGTTGATAATTTTTAGGGTTCCCTACCCAAAGGGTAAAATGGGACCTTATTACTGAGACTTCGCTGTCCGTCCGTCTATCTGTCACCAAGCTGTATATCAAGAACAGTTATAGCTAGACAGTTGAAATTTTCACAAATGATGTATTTCTATTCCCGCTATAACAACAGGGGGTCTCCCATACAACAAACTTCATTTTTTACCGTTTCTTGCTCGATTAATCCGTCCCAAGCAAACTAGATGGCGCCACTAGAAGACTAAAACGCGTTATCGAATTCGTCGTTAGAACCATAACATAAAATCAAAATTTTAGTAAAGCGTTTTGAATGAAAGCCTGTCCGCGGAAACTGCGGTAGTCTATGTATACAGAATTCGGAATAAAACCGGAGGTTTTCGCTGTTTATTTACTAATTGTACGGTAAACCCTTCGTGCGGGAGTCCCACTCGCACTTGGCTGGTTTTATTATTATTAATGCTATTACACAATTTGATATCATCATTAATTTGAGTTTTTAATTGTAACTATTCATATCATAGTATAAATAAATACTACCAGTAGTTCGTCGCCTTTGATCTTGGAAGAAATTCAAGTTTAAAAACGTGGCACTAAAATAAAATTAAAACATACGGAAGACGTCAGCCCTGAGCCACGCTCCTGCAATACTAACATTGTAATGTAGACAGTCCATGAGCGGGCTTCCCGTGTGTCACCCCGCACGTTTGCCCCGTCTAGACGGCTTCGTCGAACGATTGTATGATTTAATTACTGCTATTATAGGTGCCGGCAAACAAGTTGACCCAATGAAGTTCTCTTTGGTGGAAGTGTACATGCGCGAACTTTCCCATTCCACGTCAATTTTGGATCAACTTGTTTGCCGGCCACTAAATCATGTTTTAAACTTTAAACGATTACTAATTTTGCTTAGTAGGTACATGACAATTAATTTTACTTTGCACTCAATTCATGACATTTATGTATTTCTTTAGGTTACTTATATTTAATGTTAATTTTGTTTGATGATTACTAATTTGTTATAAAAAATAACAAATTAGTAGATTTATTAATATTTGATTGATAACAATTAATTATTATCATTAATATCAATAACAGATAAAAAATAAAAATAAAATAAATAAATATTGGTGGACAATTCACACACAACACAATCTGACCCTAAACTAAGCAAAGCTTGTATGATGGCGGCCAGATAGCTGATATAATACTTATATAGTTTTAAATACATACTTATTACACATAGAAACACCCAGACACAGTGCAAACATTTGAATTCATTACACAAATATTTGCACTGGGTGGGAATCGAACCCACGACCCCCGGCTTCGCAGGCAGAGCTACTACCAACTAAGCCACGAGGCCAGATAACTCTTTATGACATAAAAAGAGAAATATTACGGTAAAACACTTATGAACTACAGTCACATAAGTCACAAATGGCGGCCTTACAGCTGAGAACAGTTTCTTCCAGGCAACCAGCTCAAGTTAAAATCGTCTGCTTACAAGGTTAGGTGAAGCAAAATAATTCACTTTCACATTCACATTAAAATAAAAATAAACATAATATAAATATTATAACAACCATTAGTTCCGTCCCAACAAACTAGATGGCGCCAGTAGTAAAATTAAAACGCGCTAGTTTTTCGATGGAATCACTTAAAGCAAAAATCCAAATTTGTGTTTGTAAGTTTGTATCGCTTCGTTAGGACTTCCGAGCTCCACGGTAGTTGCTTCTACCTCGTTGGGACAATATACTCCAAGGCAAGGAAACACTGTTCTGCCAATAGGTGGCACTCCGGTAGATTCCTTAGTGGAACTATTTGGACGAAAGCCTGTCTGTAGAACCTGCGATAGTTTGTATATACGAAATCCGTAATTCGTAATAAAGTCAGTAGGTACTCGAAGTTCTCAGTTGTTCTCACTTTCGCATCCCACGCCGAAGAGTTTAAATATTTAATTAAGTCACCAGTAATTAATATGCAATGTGTGTTACAATCATGTTAGTTTTCATACTAAAATTATTTCTAACACATATTCAATGTAAGTTTAAAAAAAAATGGAATAATGAATGCCTATAATAATTGAGATTGTTATCATTTCAATATTATTAGATACTCAGACTACACTGCATATTGTATTGTCCGGCACCTCTACCGCCTAACGAAAAACGCTTTGATGCTTTGACGTTGCTGTCTCTTTTCTTCTCGCTTGAAATGAAAGAGAAGGCAATGCCAAAGCGTCAAAGGGTTTTACTTTTGGCGGTAGACCCCCCGGGGGGTCTACCGCCGTCATTGCCGTCTCATCCGTCTGCCGTCATTTCAAGCGAGAAGAAAAGAGACAGCAATGTCAAAGCGTTTTTCGTTAGGCGGTAGAAGCGCGGGTATTATGACACCATGTTTAATTTACAATTTATATCACATTAATTATGTAGGTACAACGTTTCAGATTTGCATAGTATCTTAAGATTTAATATTGAATCCTGTTTACTTTTATTATTATATTTCATTATTTTGTGTCCAGGACGTCTACTCTCTTTCTACGAAAACGTAATTTCGAAATAAACTCGCGACTTTCCAACTCCGATTCTACTTCGATCCGTCGTTATGCCCGTTTAAAAGTTCTAGTAACTCTAATTAGAGTATGCTTAGAACATTTAAACGTCAAACATATTTGTATCGGACGAAACGAAGTAGAACGAGAGTAGGAAAATAGCGAGTTTTTTTTCGAAATTTCGTTTTCGTTGAAATAGAGTAGACGTCCAGTTTTGCAAATTAAAGATTTTCGCATCTGGGAAGCGATTCTGAAACCATTCGGATGCATCCGACACGGAATCTCATCTCTCGGTCTTTGTCATGCTAAACAGATAAGACAAAGACCGAGAGATGAGATTCCGTGTCGGATGCAACCAAATGGTTTCAGAATCGCTACCCTGAATATAATTATTAAGTGTTCACAAAATGTGTGAAATTTAAGATAAGTATGTACCTACCTACTAGAGACTAAATACTAGATAACTTTAGATTTACATGTTTATGGATAATAAAAGTTTTTTGTGTCTGTGTAATCTCTTGGTATGATTTCATGGCCTTTATAAGAAATTTGATTGATTTATTAGATATCTATCATTTGCATTCTCAGTGCAAGCGTATAGGATTTGTATGGCGTAATGTGTTGATGTATTTGTATACATTTTTGATGCATTATAATACATAGAAAACATCAGTGCCTGGGCTGAACAAATATTTGTTTTCATCACACACAATTGCCAGTAGACATACTACCAACTCAGCCAGCCACTCGGCCAACCAGATGGTTTAGATCTAGGTATGTTTTGGAGAGACTATGTGCATGGCTCTGCAGAAAACCAACAGGCTGTAATTTTGATCTCCCTTACAGCCAAGCCACACTAGCTACTTTTAGCAGCGGCGACAGACGCTGCGTCACGCTTCAAAAAGTAGCTGCGCTTGACGTCTAGTCGCTGCATGCTGCATCCCGCTTCAAAAAGTAGCATGTGTGGCCAGGGCCTTAAAGAACTATGGCAGTAAAAGAAATACTAAGTACCTACTAAATATTATATGATTTAATAGACTGGAACCTGGAACTTCGGTGACGATTGTAAGACGCCTGACAGAAAATATAGTAAAAATCATAAATAGAGGGGCAGTAACACTACAGTGTTATACACATTGATGTAACTAGGTGTTTTAAGAGTTCAATGGTTAGTCAGGAGTTTGACACCTGGATGCCAGTTTTGATATGTTAATTGATATACCTACCTACTTACTGAAAACGGCGCGGCGTTACTAAAAACTCTAGGTGTCCTTTATTAGTACCAAAACCTGTATCGATGACACCAGATTTCAAAATCACAAAGACTACTAGCTAGTCATGGACGTATACGTACCTACATGCTACTACAGTAGAACCTCGATAAGTTAAAGTCCAAGGGAAACACAAAATATTTTAAGTTATAGAGGTTTTAAGTTATCAAGGGTCTATGTTAGGGATAGTTTAATATGTACATATATTATGTATGTATGTACCCTTGTTCCTATTTTTACTGGAATGCTTTTCAATCATTTTTTCACTGTTTCTATAGTTTTTAATTTATCAAGCGTAGGTATGTGAGTGATGTTAGTATTTTTTTTGAACCCATTTTAAGCCAGTTTTATCGCACTGTAGGTAAAGCGATGTTTAAAGGACAATAATCAAAAACTAATGATCTAAGTAAGTCGTTGTCTCAAGGCTAACCGCCGCAAAGCTTTAAATAATTTCGAAGAAGCAAACAATAGGTGACATACGTATTGTTTACGTTAACAATTTAACTAGTGAACACGTGCAAGCTATAAATACCGAAACCTTTTGTTTTGCACACTTTTTCAAAATGACGCACTGACAAACAATTTTATGTTATACAGATTGTGGAAAAATTTCTTTAAGTTACTGCGGACCAATACAGAGAATACTTAGGTATTTAAGTTATAGAGGTTGCGTATTTTAAGTTATAGAGGTTATTAAGTTACCGAGGTTTGAGTTATCGAGGTTCTACTGTATTTGTTTATGTTTATCATAATGCGAGCTGAATTGAACTTTGTTGTGTCCCAGCAAGAGTCGTTATTTATATAATTGTTTTTGGTAAGTGAAGCGTCTGTACTTTATTCTGTGACCATAAGTTGATTTATGTTTTACCCCCGTAGTTCCCGTTCCCATTATTATCTCGTTATAAAAAGTAGCCTATGAGCTAATTCAGACTACCTACTCATAATCTAAACGTGTTCCAAATTTCAATCTGATCCGTTCAGACGTTCTGACGTGATTGAGCAACAAACATCTAAACATAGGTAAGTACAAACTTTCGCATCATACTAATATTATAATATGTTTGGATGTTTGTTGCTCAATCACGTCTGGGCGGATCTGCTTGAAGGAACAAAGTTGGATTATAGTCTGGAAGAACACATAATAAATATGCTTCTTTTAATTCCGGGAAAATAACAGGAACTACGCGGGTAAAACCGCGAGGTGCTGTACCTAAGTTTACAATAGTAGTAGGGTTGAGCTTACGTTTGATATTTCTATCTTATCGATAATCTTTACTCGAATAATCGATTTTTTTTTAATTCGTTTTTCCAAACCATTCCCATGCTTTGATGACAGAAACGTCGAAATGGGCTTGGCTTAATTTTCAGTTTTACCGGCAGGACTACTGCCTCACCTGCTTTCTGCTATGCTTTAACTTGTAACGTCATCGGCCAATTTGGTAATGGTGATGATAGCAGAAAACTACCTACCTACATCCATAGATCGTAGAACCCAAGATGGGCCCTCCCAAACTACAGGGCGCACGCAATCATGTCAACGTTGGGAAGAGTGAGCTCATTCTTTCCGTTCTAGTCAGTTGCTGGAAACGGTGGACGCCGGACGTTTTTACCTATCATTATTCGTTATCACCAACCAAAATATGTAGAACCACAGCAAATCTCAACGCTAGCGATTATAGGGGTCAAGTAGATAAAGTAGATTGGTTGTTTGTAAACCAGTTACGATACACACAGAGACGCAGCTTATTACCAATTTCAAGGTGCCCGGGCACATCCATTGATTTACATCGATGCCTACATCTGCTTTCAGTTCCGCTGCACGGAAAGCAGATGTAGTGGTCTTGTTTCATCGGCGTTAGCAAATTGGCCGATAACGTTACAAATAAAAGCATAGCAGAAAGCATGAGAGTTAGGCGGTATGTAGACCTACGGATCTTGAGCACAGACCAGTGTTATCAGAAGACCAACACAATTTTCCCCCAAACTGTTCTCGAAATCCCCCCAAAAACCGGGTTTTCTAGAAAAAAAAACCATAGTAAATTAAGCATTAATTTGCCCCTAACACACAATTTTACGGTAACGACCATCACAATTTATCTACAGAATGTTCCCGGAACCCCCCCAAAAAACAGATTTTCAAGAAAAAAAACCCAAAAAAGAAAAAATCTCCCAACTCTGATAACACAATACTTATAGGTAGGTACCTAACGCTATTCAGAAATATTCATACATAAGATTGTATCAACAAGGTCACTGGGATAAGTGGCATATTCGCTAAAAACCACAAAATTATAAAATTCGGTAAAGAAAAATCCCCAATTTCTCGAGATGCTGGATCTACACGTGGTTATTTGTGGTTTCGTATTTGTGTTCTAGTTATTAGTTTCGGATGTTATAGGTGTCTATTTTTATTTAACACTTTTGAATGATTGATTGATTGATTATTCTTTATTGTTCACAACTTTAAAAAAATAACAAAAAAACACTTAGAACTTAGAACTGTTACCTAGTTATATCAATGAAAATAACCCATACCTACAATATAGGAAAACAGTAAAACTAGTGACACAGCTGGCGGCCTTATCGCTGAAAGAGATTTCACTTTCCGAAAATAATTACGACAACCAACATAAATAAAATATTTTCCACCTGACTTTTTGACCCTTGTCTATTTCTTTACCTACATGTCCACCAAAATTTAAAAACAAATGGATATAGATGGACATTGAAACAAAAATATTTATTTATTTTATTTTATAGATAGGTAGGTATATCGATCAGTAATTCCAAAAAATGTTTAACGAAAGATTATTACTAGATACAATATGTTACAAGTTACAATGCTATAAAATAGTACCTACAATAATATAACCGTGCCAATATCGATGCTGCGTAGAGCGGAATCACAGATAAGAAAATAGGTAGTTCAACGTTTTATAGGTCATTGAGGTAGTTACTATTTTGATACGTTACCGAAATAGAACATTATTCTATGAGTTGCGTGTTGAGTTCGTTAAAACTTACCTATCGTTTATAGGTATTAGTGTGGACACATATCGAAATAGGTATACTAGAAAATAACTTTATCTTTTAGAGTATATTTTATGATGTAAGTAGGTAACAACTTTTTTAGCTGACTTACGAGTATATACTCGTATTTCTTATTTTTAACTTCAATTTTATATGTATAAGTATATTAACTTTAAATAAGTACCTACCTATAATAATGTTCGTGTGTAAAACAGTCATTTTTATAAATTTCTATGTAAAACTTAAAATTGCACGCCCGAAATGGATGTTTACCCATTTCTGTTAAGTACCTTAATACGTACCTTAAGTAGGTACATATATCGTAATATGTTAAATACCGCCTTACTCGTATGTACACAGTTAAGCAATCAATGATTGTGGCCAATGACCTATAATACTTCGTTTATTATGGCATACTTTTTTTGCCTTGATAAATAATTAGATGGTACAAAATAGTACACAAAATACCTACCTGCACAAAATAGCAGGTTCACTTAATTTGAAAATATAAATTCGAATCACTACCTAGCGCTTGCTTGCTGCTGTTAAAAAATAAATTATTTGATAGTCAACAAAAATGATAACAATATACATGTGTATAGTCTGTGGAATTTAGTGTTGTTATCTATAGTTATATTCGTTCAAATAGTCTACGTAGTCTGTGACTCTATGATTCATATGATCATATATATTATTATTATGGCTATAATGATAGTATAATAGTATAACGATTCCCATCCCATTCGTCTACAAGACGCGATGTGTGACATTTGTGTTTTTAAATCATTGGAGTTCTTGAAGAGGGTATTATAATATTTAAGTTCTACTACATTTCGTAAGTTATTTCTAAGTCCAAATTTCTTATCTCACTTACCTAACTTTTGACCTTTTAAAAATGTTAATCTGATAAACTATGGACTTACCAATATGTAAGTAATTATTATTATAGTTTTAGGGCACTTCCCTTGATAAAAATAACAAATCTGTACCTGTCTATTAAGTATAATACTTACATGAATTGTTAATGTTTATTGTGAATGATAAGAAAAAAATAGTCTACGCAGTAGGTATTGTAGTGTGTCTTAGGTGGGCTTTTATATTTATGTTTCTGTTTATGTTAAGTTCACCTCTGAAACCCAAGGGCCCCAAACACGTCATTCCTGTAGTTAGTCTTTGTAGCGTATTTGTAAAATAAAACATATTTTAGCCAATGTAAATTACACTAGGTATTATTGACGTTGATTTGTTTTTATTAGATCAAAAGTATTTCATTTACAATACATACCTACTTAAACTTATTACTTATTCATATACTGTCAACAATGTTTGATTTTGGAATGTTGAATGTGTTTATTTATATACCTAGGTACCTACAAAAGTAGGTACGATTGAATTCCATAATAAAATTAATTAAAATAAAATCAATCAAAATAAGACAAAAAGTATAAACATAATGCTGTCAAAACCGTCGTATAAATTAAAGTTATTAAAAAGATGAAAGATGTGAGCCTGAGCGCTTTAACAGTAGGTAGGTACTTATCTCATACCTTTTGTAAATATAATAGCAACACACAACTCAACCTAACTGGTGCAGCTATAAATTTCGCACAAAATTTTGTAATAATTAGGTAAGGCGTAACGTTGAGCTACAAAATTTGTAGTTATATTTACTTTGATGAAACTAAGTGTTTTAAGACTTCAATGTATATTTAACAATAACTTTTGTATTGCAGAAAATAAACAAAAATGTCACGTTTTCTGGTGGCGCAACCAATGAATCTGAAAGGTCTATCAATGACAAAAATTGGAAAATGGGTCGCTTTACAAGCTGAAAAACTAATGCCATATTTATCAAAATTATGTAAGCTAGACCCAAACCAAGCTGAAAATGTACTCTCTGGACAAATAGAGACTATACGAAGGCATTTAGAACATGAATTGCTGGGGAAATTTCACAATGAGTTGGCGATCAACATAATACAGGAGTTGGTAAAACTTATACCAAAATCTGGTTTTATTAGAACAACAAAAACAATCAACGCTTCAATAACTTGTGTTCATATTAGTAAAATGAAAATACATATAATTACCAGGATGGTAGAAACAATATTTACTAACAAACTGACTAGTTTGTCATTTGTGGATAGATCTTTTGATTTGTTTCACCAATCTTTGACTTCGAAATGTCACCTCCTTTCTGGACTTAAATGCTTAAAACTTAACTTAAAATGTACGAAGAAAGAAACTGAGATTATTTCCTTACTCGAGAAATTGCCAAAGTTAACATTTTTGACAATATCTAATGTTTGTACAAATAATATTTTGCAATCTGTTGCAATGCACTGTACACTTATTGAAGTATTACGAATACCGGTAATTGAGTTAAACAATACTATTTCAGACGTAAACGACGCAAGTATAAAAATTATCAGTGAAATATCTACCTTAAAGTATATTGACCTAAATAATACAAAAGTAACAAAAATAGGAATCAGTGATCTTTTTTTAACTTTTCCAAAATTAGAACGTATTAATATATCTAATCACAATTTAATATCTGCAGGTATTAAACGATTAGTTGCATACAGACTTCATGTTGGAAAACAATTTCGTCTGAAGTCATATGTAAATAGTGGTGTCAAATATTGGGAGCAAATAAACTTATTAGTTGGTTTATGTCCGTGGATTGAAGAGATATATTTTAAGAAAAATGGTTTTGATAGACACCTAACACCTATTAGTGAATTACAATACTTGAGGAAATTGGTATTATTGGATTACGATTTTTATTCAGATCATGTAAAAGAATTAATAGAAGCAAGAGGAAGTAATCTAACTCATTTACATCTGAAATCGGTTAGAGAGCTAGATCTAAATGCTTTAATACACATTTGTCAAAACTGTCCAAATTTAGAAACGTTGAAATTAAATTTTTGCTATTTTAAATCCCAATCTACGGAAAACAATCAAATCAAACCAAATAGAACTGTTACACTTGCACATTTGAAGAAATTAATTATTGGACGTCACTATGAAAACGATGCACCAAACGATGAATATTTGTATTTCTTACTTTCGAATTGCCCAAGAATTGAATTTATTGATTTTTGTGGATTTGTATACGATCCAGTAATGATAGATATTTTAAACAAATGCCCAAGTAATTTAGTTAATTTAAAAGTTCTAATGACTTACAATAATTTAGGTATGTTTGTAATAGATCGGATAGTTCGGAACTGTATCAATCCTCCAAATGTAATAGGGCCTAGTCCTTTACATTAGTCAACTCAAAGCTACCACTGAAAAGACATGGTACCTACTGATTTTAGCAACACTGACATTTACAAAACTTTAAAATTGGCCTGGGCCATATCTATTTTATGGCTGGGCTTAAAAAGTCAAAAATGAAACTTTTATGCTATATCAATTAAGTAAATCTGACATCACTATTAATAATGTAATTCTAAATGTCTATTTTAATTTGTGTGATTTGATACAGTTTGATATTACTATTTTTTTATTAATTTAACATCTTGCTTGCAGTTGGAACTGTTAACTATTCTTATTTAAATGATTGTCTCGCGCTAAGTACACGACACTTATTTTTACTTTTCACTCTTTTTGATTACTTATTTATTTTTCCAATTCATAAAACACAATTTACTGATTTATTATTATAGTTAATAACAGTTCTCAAATTAATTCAATTTTCAAATATCAATGACTAAAAATGTATTCAAGTCAATTCACTTTATTTATTCGAACCATTATTTCAAAATAATATTTGGTAACGTAATTTACAATTTATAGGTAAAGAATCTGTGTACATATAAAATAATACCAAAAAATAATTTCATATAAAAACTAATCAGCTGTAACGGGGTCTTGTCAACTAGATGCAGCTGTAAAAAGACTTAGTCTTAGTGAAAATATAAATTATCCAAATAACGAATATAATGCTGTACTTATCAAAAATTACGTTAGTGTCCAAGTTAACTTTATCCAATTTCAACATAATATTCCTTTTTCAAACGTTAATACTGTCCTATACGAAATCATTAGTGTCAAATGCTTTGCTCATTGGGTAGCTTTTCATTTCAAATAAAAATTTCAATAGAACTAACGAATATATATGCTCATTTGAGATTATTATTATTTTATTATTAATAGATAAATAAAAAATGTAATGGGTTCATCAAAAGGCACCTTTATCAGATTTGCAGTGTATGTTCTAGTGACACCGTGTTTAGTACAAAATAAATAAAGTTTGTGTAAATGAGACTGATAGTATCTAAGTGTTGATTTTGTGTAGTACATTTTCTCGAATCTGCATACATTAAGATTATATTGAGTTATGTTTAATAATTTTATATTTACGTAAGATAATATATTATAATATTAATATAATAATATTATAATTTTAATTTAATTATAATATTATAATAATTTTATATTTGCAAATCACCATGTGTGGCGTTACAGCTGTAGGTATTTGAGTACATTTTTTATGCATGAATATTATAACCAAAACAATTACCAACACGCAAATCAATTTTAAGAGCATAAATTTGTTATATATATATATATTTTTTTTGTAAATAAACAAACAGCTTCTTTGTTGTGGCTTGACTTCCACATTAGTACACACACATTAGTAGACATTAGTATTTTATTATGTTGATAATGGACAAAACTATAGGACCTTTTCATTCGACATTGTACCATTTTACACTTAGTACACTGTTTATTCTTACAATATCTGGTTGCTAAACCCCTGTGCGCGCGTTTTTCAAAAATGGCGGGAAAACCGCTATCTGGTTAATTAATAGTGAGTTGTTTCGGCTTTTGAAGTATGACCGCACTTGAACATATGTATTTCAATCCATAACTCTCAAGGCATTAATAAAATAATTCTATTATATTCAACCCGAATACGCTACGCCAAGTGAAGTGCCAATAAAGAAGGTTAGGTACCTACCTGAGCTCGCTGTTAGTGCCTCAGTAAACTGCTCCTTCCAAGACGATGTTCCTATGATGATTGAAGCGTTGGCTCTCTGGACTAGTTTGTCTACTGTGTTCTGAAACAATAATTAAGTTCATTAGCTCACAACTCACAAAATCATTTTGACGCTGAGACCATTGTACACTAGTAAGTATTAGTGTGGTATTAGTGTCTTGGAGCTGAGCGATTTACCTATTTGCCTAAGATAACTTCTAAAATTTTTGGAGTTAAACCTACCACATTTTGCATGTTATGGAAAAATGATGATATCAATGCTTATTATACGCGCGCACACGAAAACAGACACTTTGAAATTAGACATCTTAGGCACTAAGTGGAATAAAGAAAAGAAATATGCTTACATAAGTACATACACACTTTTTTGTTAGGTATTGGTAGAAGCCATTAAGTATTGAGTGAGATACTATGCACTACATGGGTAGGTACTCTAACCTGACGAATTCACAAATTGTGAAAATTAAATGTGTTCATGTTCTAATGGGAATTAAAGGAATTTTGTATTTATACCTAATTTGTATTTGTGCCCATTTTTGACCATTTTCATACATTGGTGTTATTTTACTACAGATTTTACATTTTATTTATAATTATTACAATTAGTATTATTTTGCCGTGGTAAAACTCTTTGTAGTGTCCGCCTGTGGAAGTACCACACCTTTGCCAGTTATTCTTCTTTTTTATTATGAAGAGTGACAAGACGAGCAGGACATGTGCCTAGTGGTAAGAATCATGCTTGTCCATAAAGCACAGTAACACGCAGCTATGGAACATGAACGAGTCCAAATCATTACCTAGCACTGCGCTCGTCACCCAGAGATATAAGATCTATTCTACCGCCAAACACTAATCTGTTAACATCACTGTATTTCGGTCAGAAAAGTAATATTTCCAGTGAAATTACAGGGCATAGAGATAATACCCCGTTTACATGATTCCAGTCCAGCGACCGAATCCAGCGCTGGATTGCTTACTGGAATAATGTAAACCGGCACTGGAATGCATTGGCACTGGATTGATGCATTCCAGTGCCGGTTTCCATTATACCCCGTTTACATTATTCCAGTCCAGCGACCGAATCCAGCGCTGGATTGCTTACTGGAATAATGGAGACCGGCACTGGAATGCACTGGTATCCAGCGCTGGATTCGGTCGCTGGACTGGAATCATGTAAACGGGGTATTATTCCAGTAAGCAATCCAGCGCTGGATTCGGTCACTGGACTGGAATAATGTAAACGGGGTATTAATCATCTTATATCTCTGAGTGACACGAACGCAGTGCAGGGCTAGGTAATAATTTGGACTCTTCACGTTTCAACAGCTGCGTGGTACTGTTCGGTTATAGGCGTGTTGCTTTCCATCATGTCTTCCTAGTCGCATTTTTTGAAGTGAAAACTTCTTTAGGCGCGCCTAGACAGATTTTTCGTGGGCTGTGAATTTAATTCATTTGTCACGCTCGGGTATGATAAGAAAGCTTCGGGTAAACTCGGGACCATGGCTATTGGCCATCTAGAAATACGTCGGCCAATGGGAAATGCTGAGAGGGCGTGGACAGGCCATCATGGCATGGCCGTCTAGAAACGCATCAGCCAATGGGAAATGCTGACGCATTTCTAGATGGACATGCCAAGATGGCGAGGCCACGCCCTCCGGTTACACCCGTGTAGTTTCCAAGGTAAGCTATCAAATTCTGAGTTATATAAGTTTTCACTACTATCGGCAGTTCCTATGACGGTCAATTTTTTTCTTATGGTAAAGAGTGCTATAGGTACCATAAGAAAAAAATGAGAAAATCTGGATTTTTAAAGGTCTTTGGCCGATTAAGTCGGAGTAACTAAGTCAATCGGATTCAAACCATCTGCAGTTAAAGAAAAATAAATATAATTATTTAATTTACAACATATTTTTTATTCTTTGATTTTTCTGCTGTCTATACAGGAAAATACACTGTGACGAATTTACTATTCTCAAACGAGGATTTATCTACCTAAAAAATAGAATTGTGACGAATTTACACACACTTTTTTTTGTGACGAATTAACTTTGGGACGAATCGCCTATAACCCTTCAAATCTAGATAACAGCTGTACCTACTACCCCTAGCCTTGGTAGCTAGAACGTCAGATCGCGAGGTATTGTGTTTGAATCTCGGCTGCATCTATGCCTCAATGTTTTTCAATGTGCGAATTTTTCATCACTTGCTTTTAATATGATGAAAAACATGTGAGGAAACCGGCGTATTCCAAGAAAGACTTCTTTCGCTGACTGTGGCAACTTTCAAGCTTTACTCGGGTAGCCTGGTGGATAATAGCCTTAATCCTCTACTTGTGAGAAAGGGGTCCGAGTCCCAGCAGTGGGGACCTAAATTAGGCTGCTTTAAATGCTAAAGTCTTCTTGGTGTAGTGGCTAGAAAGTGCGGTTCACAATTCTAAGGTTGTAGCGTCAAATCCTGCTTACGCTTCGTGGGTATTTTTTAAAGTGCAGATGCACAAGTTTGTAATCACCACTGGGTTTATCGGTGAAAAAAAACATAGTGAGGAAACCAGCATGTTCGACAAAGCCATTTATCGAGGACAGGCATCACCCGCTAAGGGGTCACCCATTAATTACGTTACACGTCAATGGGGAGGGAGGGGGTCTATGAAGTGTGACATTGTTTGACAAGGGGCGAGGAGGGGTTTTAAAGTTTGTGACGTCACATTTTTTAAAATTGTCGTATTTCATATATAGATATTACAACACAAAATTTAATCAAAATTTGCAAAATATGTGCCGTCACACTGAGTAGGGTCTCAAAAATGTGACAAGGACAGGGGAGGGGCATAAAACACATGAAATAGGTTATAGGTAAATTCAAGAACATCCTTTTCTAAGTTCTAAATGGCTAAGGGGCAAACGCAAGAATTTTTTAAGTGAAAACTTATGGCGCAGCACACACAGATTTTCGTGGGCTGTGAATTGAGCTCAAATGTCACGCTCGTGAATGAAAGAAATGTTCAGGTAAACTCGGTGTCAGGGCCATCTAGAAAAGCTGACACATTTCTAGATGGCCATGGTTAGAAACATGGCTAGTCCTAGTCTAGATAGCCATGCCTAGACGACTTGTTTAGACGACATTGTTTGATGCTTTGAATATTTATTCCAGACTAGTAGCGCCCTCCGGTTTCACCCGCGTACTTTCCAAAGTGAGCTATCAAATTCTGAGTTATAAGTTTTCACTTCTATCGACAGTCCCTATGACTGCCATTCTATTAGACTACAGGCCCGTGAACAAAATTTACGGGTCAAATGAACCACCAGGAGACCTATGCAGGATGATAGAAGGGTGTAAAGTATTAAGATTCAGCACTATGCCGTCACTTGTAAGCTGTCCAACTGAGTGTGTTTGAAGAGGGGGGGTTGCAATCCTCGATCATTTCTCCTTGTCGCATTATTTTTGTACGGCGTTGCGGAATAATAGATTAAAAGAGGTATTGAAACTATAAAAATTATAAAACTTAACTTTTTAATTATTAGTTTACCGGAAAAAATTACAGAGTACGAGTAATTTACAGAGCAAATTTGGTCATTTAATTGCGGCATTGGTTCCATACAGTTTCAATACCTCTTCTAATCCATTATTTCGCAATGCCGTACAAAAATCATGCGACAAGGAGAAATGGTAGAGGGTCGCAACTCCCCCTCTTCAATCACACTCAGTTGGACAGCTTACAAGTGACGGCATAGTGCTGAATCTTAATACTTTACAACCTTGTATCATCCTACATAGGTCTCCTGGTGGTTCATTTGACCCGTAAATTTTGTTCACGGGCCTGTAGTCTATATCGTCAGTCCCCCACAGAACAGATATCAGTTCTGTGGTCAGTCCCTATGATAGCCAATCTATCGTGAGTCCCTATGGCTGCCAATTTTTTTCAAGATAGGATGATGGGACAAGCATCATTAATCTGATGATTAACAGTACTTCTGCCCATAACATATTCAACTTACCTTGAACTCTTTGCTCTCCTTTATCCTGAGCTGCGCCCTGGTAATGTCTCCCGCTTTGGGCAGTCCCATCATGGCTACAACGGCTTCCTCCTCAGGCAGTGTCGCCAGATGGTTCGCTTCATTACCGGCGGGGTGAGGGTGGTCATCGTCTGTTAGATACACACAATATTTAATACTTGTACATTAAAGACATTTTTTACACAACATTTATAGCTTTCCACATACAATGACATTTTTACTATAAAACACAATACAATACAATGCAACTCTATTTAGACGTCACAAAAACTGAACAACATTTAACAACTAATTGGGATTACTGTTTGAGATTGTTATTAAATGTGACAACTAAGGAGAGTCTGTGGGAGAACAGGGCTTGTGTCCGGAGAACAGAGGCTGTGTGCGGGAGACCAGGGACTCCTGCGGGAAAACAGAGACTGTCTTTGGGAGAAGAGGGGCTGTTTACGGGAGAACAGAGATTGTCTTTGGGAGAACAGGGGCTGTTTGCGGGAGAACAGGGATCCCTGCGGGAGAACAGAGGCTGTAAGCGGGAGAACAGGGGCTGTTTGCGGGAGAACAGGGATTGTCTGTGGGAGAACAGGGGATGTCTGAGGAAGAACGAAACTTTAAGGATCGTGGTAGTATACTATGAATCCACAAGAAGTATAAGATCAAAGAGTATCCTAAGGAAGATCCAAATCTAGTATGAAAAGTGTTAATTGTCACCGCACAATTGCAATCTTTTCGGGCACAAATCGGAGAATGTACAGCTGACTTGCAGTTTCTAATATCACTATGCCCTATTCCTACTCGTTCGAATAAGCGATATCATTTCATGGTTTACGTTCCAATGACATGGACCTGGACGAACCATCACGATTATTTCAGTCATAGCACTGTCATAAGCTAGTGTCGCTAGTTATTAAAAAAAACACATTTGTTTTTAACAAAGCATATAAATAATTTAACAAAAAATCTGTAGGTATATCTGACTGTCGGTTTTTTTCGGCTAACTTCTAAAACGGCTGGATTAATTTTAACGCGATGTTGACGGGCAAATTAAGAATATTATAGGGATAACTTATAGTTAGTTTACTTTTACTTTAGAGAATTGAAGGGACAGCGAAAATAAAATAAAAATGCGTTAACCGTCCAACATTGTTTATTTTTTTTAATTACATTAAAAAACATATGGTGGTACGAATTTTGCCGGGTCAGCTAGCAATATATACCAGGGTTGTTAAGGAGCTTCGACTCCGGTTCCGATAAGTCGGAATTCCGATTCTTATTACACCTTCGGTTCCGACTTCGGCTTCGATACTTTTAAAACGGAGGTTTTAATCGGAGGTCAGTTATATAAATATTTGAGATAATCCCTTATCATGGTGGAAAGTAAATAAAAAGACAAAATCCCCACCCCTTAAATCAATGAGTCGTCAATGTTTATCATGGCCACGTGTTTGGCAAAAAAATATTTACCTATCCCTAATAAAAATGTCTCTCCTGCCATCACTTCTGATCCTGCTTAGACCTGAACTCCGGTTCCGACTCCGATAAATCAAATTTAAAAACTCCGCCTTCAGTTCCGATAAAATGACCTCCGTTACATCCCTGATAGGTATATATGTACCTATTATGTATTATAAGGCACTGTAAAATTTTAACCACCGTCAGATTATAATCTAACGTGTGAGGTTATAATCCAACGGCAGGTTGGGTAGGGTTGGTTTACAATCTGACGTCGTGTCGTTAGATTATAATTTGACGGTTTTTACAATAGGGATGTTAACACTAATCACACATTAATGTTTAGTGTTAATTTTATCATAGTTTGTACCTATCTATTTCATAGAATATCGAAAATCACGTTTTCATTATTTAATATTGCTTAGTAAATGTATTATAAATGATTTTAAATGCTATACCTACCTATATTTAATATGTGATCACGTGACTGCAAACACCAATATGGCTTATTACGTCACTAACCGCAAAACAAGCTGTCGAAGACTGACTAGACTGTTTACTTCTGCATTTTTATTATAGCTTGCGATCTTAGCAACGACGATTTTGATTGTTTGTATTCAAGTAAGTACAACAAAACACATAAACTGTTAACATGCAGTTAGTGATGTCATGTCAGTCGTTAGTGTTTAAGCGGGAAAATTCAAAATTACATTACTAATGTACAATACAAATTTTTTGAATTAGTAGTAATATTTACTAAGCGAAAATACTATTATTTTTTAGCAACATTTTTTTTTTATGGTAAACATCCGTAAATCTTCAACATAAAAGCAAAAATTGTTAACATCCCTATTTTGTGGTGACATACCTATAATAATTATTATAAGTACTAGTTTAAAAAAACTATAAAACACGCTTTTGCATTTCAAATAGCCAATCCGCCACCTTGGAACGGCCGCTATGTTGGATTTAGGTTACATGATTATTTTTTTCGTATCCCATTCAGCAAACCCTTTCATTTGATACCCATATCATGCGGTGCATTTCAAATACCCTGTCCGCCATATTGGATTTAAGTCACGTGACTATTTTTTTCGTATTTCTGACAGCAAACGCTTTTATTTGAAACCCCCATGATAAGTCATGGGGGTGGATTTCAAACAGCCAGTCCGCCATCTTGGGGAGGCCGCTATGTTGGATCTGTAATGACGTTTCTTAGCTAGTCATGTATTGTCGTCATAACTCAGAGCGTATGCCAAATTTCATCCTAATCGAAGACCGGGAAGTGGATCAAATTAAGATTCCAAGATTTTCTTACATACATAGTTAGTTACAAGTGAAGCTAATATAAAAGCATGTTAAAACAGCATAATTTATTGTGGCCGAAACTAGCCTGAAATACGTCATTATCATCGGCGTTACAGTTACTAAGTTACGAGTTGTAAAAGTTCTGTAAGTACGGCCCATCGCAATAAACTGGCTCATCCAGTATTCATCAGATCCATTCACTTGATGCATCGGCAACTTGAGCGTGAAAAATTAAACCCCCACCTAAGACACAGTTTATTTAAAGCAGTAGATATTCTTCGTGCGAGTTTATAAGCAGTAGATAATAATATATTTCGTAACTTGCAGCGCCCCCCGGTTTCACCTGCATAGTTACCGTTCCCGTTATTCTCCCAGAATAAAAAAAAATTGGCAGTCAATCAATGCTTATAATTATTAATGTTTGCACAATTCACGTAACTGTTTGGCGGTAGAATAACTAGCAAAGCGTGGTACTTTTTTAGGCGTTCTAGAAAGAGTACTCCACTTCTGTGTCTATATTTTTCTTTTTCTTTTTTTAACTTCTATAGGTTAACGCCTGTACCGGTTATTGTTGGGAATACCACACTCGAAGTTGTTGACGAATACGTCTACCTGGGTCAAAAGATCCAATTGGGTAGATCCAACTTCGACAGAGAGGTCCAGCGAAGGATCCAACTCGGATGGGCAGCGTTCGGGAAACTACGGCACATCTTGGAGTCCAAAATACCCCAATGCTTGAAGACGAAAGTTTTCAATCAGTGCGTGTTGCCAGTGATGACTTATGGAACGGAGACGTGGTCCTTAACTGTAGGCCTCATAACAAAGCTCAAAGTCACACAGCGAGCTATGGAGCGAGCTATGCTCGGAGTCTCTTTGCGCGACAGAATCCGTAATGAGGATATTCGCAAAAGAACGAAAGTAGCCGACATAGCTCGAAGAGTAGCTAAGCTGAAGTGGCAATGGGCAGGCCACATCGCTCGCAGAACTGACAACCGATGGGGAAGAAAGGTTCTCGAGTGGCGACCACGAACCGGAAGACGCAGTGTTGGACGGCCTCCCACTAGATGGACAGATGACCTCACAAAGGTCGCTGGAAACCGCTGGTTGCAGGTTGCGCAGGACCGTTCGTTGTGGAAATCTAGGGGGGAGGCCTATGTTCAACAGTGGACGTCTTGCGGCTGATGATGATGATGATGAAAGAGTTATCTAACTATATTTCGTTCTCTGTGGCTTTCAGGTATCTACAGTGGATTTAATGGCCGCCCTTGGAGTCTGCGAGGCGATCCATTCAGACGTCGAGCAGCTCTTCAGAAAATATGCGGCATTTTAGAAAATACTGGAAACTTCGTGAAAGAGATGCAACTGAAGTGGGGTGTAGGCTTTTCTTTGCTATTTGAGTTTTGCGGACAAAATGATGACCTTATCCAGTTGTGAGCTTAAGCTAAATATAGATTTATTATGAACATGAACAATCTGATGTCACAAATATGGTATGTATGTAACTATTGTTATGTATTTTTGAAGTGAAAACTTCTTTTGGCGCGCCGCAGACAAATTTTTCGTGAATTGAATTCTGGTGTCACGCTCGGGAATGATAAGAAATCTTCGGGTAAACTCGGAACCATGGCCAATGGCCATCTAGAAAAACGCCGGCATTTCATCTAGAAATGTGTCAGCATATATAGATGGCCATGCTCATCGCCACGCCCTCCGGTTTCATCCGCGTAGTTTCCAAAGTAAGCTTTCAAATTCTGAGTTATAAGTTTTCACTTCTATCGTTCTATCGTTGGGTTTGGGTGACTATGATGTTTTATCTCTATGCCCTGTATAATTTCACTGGACTGCCCTTCAAACCTGAACACATGATATTTTCTTAGATTAAACAGAGTTCAATGCGACTAAAGAAGTCGTTCACTTCAAAAACTATAATTCCATTTATCTATACTAATATTATAAAGAGGAAAGATTTGTACCTATTTTTGTATGTTTGTATGTTTGTAATGAATAGGCTCCGAAACTAGGTACTGGACCGATTTCAAAAATTCTTTCACCTTTGGAAAGCTACATTATTCCCGAGTAACATAGGCTACGGCAGATGGCGCTGCAGTTGATATCTAGGTTATTATTCGAGCGAAGCCGGAGCGGGCCGCTAGTGTTCAATAAAATTATCTCTAATTTACACTATCATATTTTAGTCCAAAATTTGAATACGCTAAATGTCACTATCAATTTCAAACTCAAACGCCGAGTATCCGATTCGACCCGTATAATCCGATTTCTGGAAGCCAAAACCCGCTAACTCGGCAATAATTTAATTTGCTGAGCCTACACAGCTCGTTCTGTAGTTTTACGGGGATATAGTTAATTTTAGTTGCGTAATTGGTGCGTGAGTTGCATACTTGTATATTGTTTAACCTTTAAAAAGTTTTTTTTTAATTTATTCTTGGCCATGGGTAAGTACTAATCCTTCAGCCGTTATATAAGCGTATTGACTATGCGTTGCCAGTGAAAAAAAGAAAAGAAAAAAAAAGCGAGTGTGTATGTACTTAATTAATTAATTAATTATCATAAGCGCTGTGTATACGAGAATGGTACTACGCTACTAGTCTGGAATAAATATTCAAAGCATCAAGCAATGTCGTCTAAACAAGTCTTCTAGGCATGGCTATCTAGACTAGGACTAGCCATGTTTGTGTGTGAATTGTCCACCAATATTTATTTATTTTTTATTTATTCTAACCATGGTCATTGAAATGCTGACACATTTCTAGATGGCCCTGACCCCGAGTTCACCTGAAGATTTCTTTCGTTTACGAGCGTGACGCTTGAGCTCAATTCGCAGCCCCGGAAAAATCTGTGTGTTCCAAAAGAAGTTCTTACTCCAAAAACGAACTTAAAACTAGCATAGGTATCATGGAAAAAGCTTTTGAGCTGCACTAAATCACTTTCTCTAAACTTATCACAATTTCAAAAAGAGAGTGATTTCCTATCATTATCAGGCTTAAATAAATAACAAAAATTACAGCCATAGGAACTGCCGATAGAAGTGAAAACTTATAACTCAGAATTTGATAGCTTACTTTGGAAACTACATGTGTGTAACCGGAGGGTGTGGCCTGGGCATCATGGCATGGCCATCTAGAAATGCGTCAGCATTTCCTATTGGCTGATGCATTTCTAGATCTAGATGGCATGATGCCGAGGCCACGCCCTTTCAGCATTTGCCATTGGCTGACGCATTTCTAAATGGCCAATAGCCATGGTCCCGAGTTTACCCGAAGATTTCTTTTCATACCCGAGCGTGATGCTAAAATCAAATTCACAGCCCACGAAATATCTGTCTAGGCGCGCCTAAAGAAGTTTTCACTTCAAAAACCTGAATCGTAACGTACTTAATTAAAACATCAAACTGTATCGTAAGCTATTACGTAGTACGTTTAGTACGTAGTAGTACGTTTTATCTAGTAGGTACAACGTAGGTACTAAACTTAACGAAAGTCTAGTGCAAAAATAGTTTGGTAAAATAACCAGGCGTCAGGGAATCTGAAGTCAGACCTCCCTCATGATACGTCATCAGTTAGATCCTCGGCTTATCGCATCTAACCACTACGGATACTTTGCATAATTCCAAGTCTTAGAGGGTCTTATAGCACACTTAATGGTTTTAGGGACAGTTGAACGTGGTGATAGTAAGTTGAAGTGCATTCACCTATTTGAATAGAAATACCGAACTGTATACGAAAGCTACGCGAGATACCGGACTGAGACTGTTATAGCTTTTTAATCGCAAGTTTTTGTGTACTGGACAATAATAAGCAAAGCACAAATATAGTACATTTTCTTTCCATTGCTGGGACTCGGGGCCCTCCCTCACATAGATAGTTTCAGTCATAATTTACCACGCCAGCCAAAACCCGATTGTCCGATGACGAATGTCTTCGAAAGAAGACTCTCTTGGAACGTGCCGGTTTCATCACGATGTTTTCTCTCACCATTAAAAGCTTATACATGAAAACGCTTAGCGGCGCAGACGCGATTTGAACTAATGATCTCATGATTGTGAAGCTTTTAGCACTCCTAAGCTGTAGTGGTATAAATAACAAAATAATCATTTCTGTATACCTACCCTGTAAAATTTGAAATACCACATTATTCGATTCAATCGCTCATTTCTCAGACAATCTTGTAGAACGTGTGTCGTTCTTTCTGCCAAGGTATTCACAGAAAAGTTTAGTATGGATTACATTTAATAAAAATAAAGTGGCCAAGTGCGAGTTGGACTCGCCCATAAAGGGTTCCGTTGCAGCAAGTAACATAATATACATAGTACACATAGTTCTTGTAGTTCGTTGTAGCTTTGATCGAAGTTTCAATAATAGTGTATTTATTTATGACGTACTAAAAAAAACTACTCATCAGATCGAGTTCAAACCAATTTTCGTTGGTAGTTTACATAGTAATGTACATCATATATTTTTTTTAGTTTTTTCATTCTCTTACTTTAGAAGTTAGAGGGGGGGGGACACACATTTTACCACTTTGGAAGTGTCTCTCGCGCAAATTATTCAGTGTAGACGAAAATTATTTTAGAAACCTCAACATCATTTTTGAAGACCTATCGATAGACACCCCACACGTGTAGGTTTGATGAAAAAAAAATTTTGAGTTTCAGTTCTCAGTATGGGGGGCAACCCTAATGTATTTTTTTTTGTTCAAATCTTAATGCTGTTCACAGAATACATCTACTTACCAAGTTTCAACAGTGTAGTTCTCATAGTTTCGGCAAAAAGTGGCTGTGACATACGGACGGACAGACAGAGATGACGAATCTATAAGGGTTCCGTTTTTACGTTTTACGGAACCCTAAAAACCTCTCAAAGCTGGGCATTATGTCAACTACAACCATATGCAGCTGGGCTAAGTACGAATTAAACTCGTACAAAGAAGTAAATGCCATAACATAAAATAATAGCACTAGCAAAAATCATCAACAAAAAATTACAAATTACCATAGTTGCCGCCAAAAACCGAAAATACAGTTATGCACAATACACCCTCAATCTATCACTCTCCTGTAATTTGTAATCTTTGCGGATTCAGTAAGTTTGACAAAAACTATAATATATACAACTAGCGGCCCGTTCCGGCTTCGCTCGGACATAACCTAGACACTGTCTGCAGTGCCATCTGCTGGGCTTATTTGTGAATTTAAACCATCTTCGAATACACACACAAAAAAAAACATTCAAATCGGTCCCGTCGTTTAGGAGTTCACTGTCAAATGATTAAATTAGTAAAATGGCTATAAAAAAACAGGGGTTGGTGATAAAAGAGTAAAAATTTAGGGTTGTATGTATTTTTTAACGCCACATTATAAAAAAATAAAAACAAAAAAATTTGACCAAAAATTTAAAAAAAAATGTTTGGGATGAACAACCCCTAACACTTAGGGGTATGAAAACTAGCTAGTAGCCGATTCTCAAACCTACTGAATATGCATATAAAATTTGGTAAAAATCAGTAAAGCCGTTTCGGAGGAGTAAGGAAACAAACACTGTGACACGAGAATTTTATATATAAGAAGATAATATTATATACAAGTCAGAAGTCAAATATAATACTAAAACACAACATCACAGCACAAAACAAAGACAGACAAATATTAGCGGTTAATAACTTAAACAAATTAAAAACAAAAATGTTAAATACCTACCCCAATCAATGTACTGAAATGAACTAAAACGATCTTACTTGCCAAATATCAAGAAGAAACAATAATCCAGAAGGAAGCAGAAAAAAGAAAAAAAACAAATAAATCACAAAAGCAACTAGAAGATTAAACTGAAAAGCCGGATTTAATCGGTTCATTTAGCGTAAATGAGGATAAATATTCGACTATGATAATATAGTTAAACGAACAAAAATTAAATATTAGAATAGACGTAATGATCCAAATAAATCGGCTTACTTAATAATATTTTATTACGTCGATTCACAACAACAAAATAAACGTAGAGACTGGATCCCCTTGTAGGATGCATGGATCTCGATAAAACTAATAAGTAAAAATAAACTAATTACATAGCACATCGAATGAAATATTAAATATAGAATTCAAATTAAATACGTTTGATAGGTATGTACATACATAAGTTTACAAAAGGTGGCGAGGGATTAAGTTAAAAGATAAATATGTGGAAAATAGTAGTAATTGGTACCATAATCATATTAGAATATTTACGTATTATTTTAAGCTATCATTGATGTTAATTGCACAAGTATTATTAATTACGGTTAATTTAGTGTGATTATGTGGTAAAGCGAGACTCTACATTACAATAATAATTTAATCATTGCGATTTGGCGATTACCGTCTTTATTATTAAATAAATCAATAGCGTATTTCAATGTGTTGTATGTGAATTGTCCACCAATGTTCATTAATTTAGTTCCATGCACTGTGTTCACGGTTTACTCGTAAATATTGAGCATTAACCAACAAATACCTGAGGTTCGAGCATTGATTGTATCAAATACCAAGCTACTTGTCACAGATCCAGAAGCTTATAATTTTTTTGCTTGATAACAAAATAGATAAGGAACTTAGTAAAACATTTCAGAATAATTAAAAAAAAACACGAATAAAACTGAAAATACCGTAAAACTAATAAAAATTAATAGGTACTAAATTTGAGTCAATTTTAGCCTGGGGCAGGATTTGGCTGGTTCGCCAGGGTTGTGCCATTGCGATGAGGTTTTCCGATTATTGTAGGTACAGGATCCTATTTTCACCACAGGTAACCCTTCATTATTGTGCTGGTTGAGTATAGTAGTACAGCAGTCGATGCGCGAGAAATTTGAAATTAGAACTACTAACCAAAGAGGAGATATTTGAGATCATAGTGGCCAGTACGACATAGCACCAAACTCATATATTTATGTAAGGACGTAAAATTTAATATTGAAAGCCGTAAGGAATAGGTACGTGGTGACAAGCTTAGCAGCTGAATAAAAGTGTGCCTGCAAAGCTCAACGTAAGTATTTCTCGCAGAATCCTAGAAAGCGTAGTTATTTTTTAATATTCTACACTTTTATCGCTCAAGTTATGTTAGTGTTATACGGTGCAGTAATAAATTTGTGCATTAAACAAAGGATTATTTACTAAAATATGGCTCAATATGGCTTAGACTTGCCATGGTGCAAAGATTATAACTTGAATAATATAAGTCATATAATCTAATGATACCTACATCCAATAGTAGCTACAGTAATTTTAAAACTATTCTAAATTCTATACTAGTAGCCCCCTGTGGTTTTACTCGCGTAGTTACCGTTCCCGTCATATTCTTAGGATGAAAAGTAGCCTACGTGTTCTTCCAGACTTTAATCTGTGTTCCAAATTTCAGCTAGATCCGTTGAAACGATACTACGTGATTGAGCAACAAACATCCAAATATCCAAACATCCATACATTGCCATTTATATTAAGCACTAGCAGCGCCCCGCGGTGCTACCCGGGAAGTTCCCGTTCCCGTTGTTCCCGTTGTTTTCCGGGATAAAAAGTAGCCTATGTGTCCTTTCAGACTATAATCTATCTATGTTACAAATTTCAGCCTGATCCGTTCATACGTTAGGATGTGATTGAGCAACAAACATCCAAATATCCATACATTGACATTTATAATATTAGTAGGAGGTTGGATTAGTAGGATCAGGATATAGTATTTATCGAAATCAATAAAAGGTTTGCTAGTGCTGTTTTGATACTGTGGAACATTCTACCCGAGTCATTGTTTGCCGAAGCGCCGAAGGTACAACATGAGACTCTTAAGTTTAGAACCATTGGGTACCATCTAGAAGCGTGCATTCACCGTGCATCCAACAATGAACGCGCATTGAAAAGCAAACTATTTAGTTTAAAAGAACAAGAGAATTAATAAAAAAAGTAGACGTTAGCAAAAACAATTCGAAGTCAAACAAAAAGTCCATCAAAGACAAATAATTTACTAATTAATAATTACTTTGTTTAAAACTCTCATAAAGACCTCGTTTCACGTGAATTATTTACGAAAATGAAACGTTCTTTTAAATTATTCAAAAGGTAGGATTTTGTAGAGCAAATTCTTTGTGTACCTTTTATTTTTGTATGCAGCTTGAATGCAGAGCTTTGTCGCACAATGGTACACAAGTCTAATAACAAAAGAACAAAAAGAAAAGAAAAATAGATTTTTTCTTTGATGTTCAGATGTGATTTTTTGCATGCCTATACTAATTTAGCTATAATAGTACCACAGAGATAAAACATCGTGTTTGATATTTGTGTGTTTAATCAATCAATCGATCATTTATTTCAGAATATTAATTATCACCATTGAAGTCTTAAAACACTATTAGGTATCACACATTATTATTAACACACATATTATTATAAATACATTTGCGAGATAATCATAACATAAGTAATCATGTTTATTCAGAAACATACTATTTTGCTATACCTTACATATTATGTAGCTTAGATATGAAAATACAAAAATTTTAAAATTTAATTACAAAAAATTTAAAACAAAAACCTACTTGTCTTTACTTACTATTGAACCGTGCGCTTGTTGCTATGCCATCTATCGAAAAATGGTCGTACCAATTAAACATTTGAACAAATTTGGTTACCTAAGGTTCTAATGACGCAACCTATCCTTTAAAAGATATATGCTCTCATGCAACGAATGCTCTCAAAAAGCGATATTTTTCCCCGTTTTTGTTACATTTTCATTGATGCTCCGTTTCTGATCATGGAAGCGTAATGTTAAATAGCCTATAGTCTTCCTCGATAGATGAACTATCCAACAGAAAAAGAGTCTTTCAATTCGGACCAGTAGTTCCCCAGATCCTTGCGTTCAAACAAAAAACTTAACTTCAACTTCAACTTTTGCTTTTTGGCTTTTATTGTGGTTTAGCCTCACAATTTCGCCAATAAAAAAAAAAAAAAAACCTCTACTTTATCATAAGTATGAGTAATTATATAGATTGGGTCGTACCACTGTCAACTTCCCAGGGGGGCACAATAAGTGACGTCACGACTTGCGGAAATGAGATAGTCTAATTATCTATCACTTGTGAAAAAAAGAGAAAGAGATACTGATTTTCCGTCCTTATCATCGTGGCCGGCTTTTTCTCTGGCTAAATTACAAATCTGACATGGCGTTGCCATACAAAAGTCTGTTCAAAGCTCAGACTCGGATTTTTTATGTTTTATTAAATATTGTGTGTATTTAAAGAAGATTTAAAGCTTGTTTGTGAAAGACTGTTAAGAGATTGGTGATATTTATGCCAAACAATGTGCGTTGTGTAGTGTTATAAGCTGCAATAGCCTCTGTGAAAGAAAAATCAGTGGAATCTCATTTTACACGTAAGTAGACAATATTTGGTATGACGACTTGATAGAAATTCATATTAATGCCTTCTAGATATCTACGTGAATTAAATTTATACAATAACGGCAGTATCTAATCCAAAATTTGCAAAATATGTAAAATGTAAACATAACCTAAATAACAAAACAAACAAAAAAGTGTGACCAGTTATTTCTTACAAAATTACCCATGAAATATACAAGTCGGTACATAATTGACAGTTTATTTACTGACCGTTTACTAATAATACGTACTAGATTTTGCCTGCGGATTCGCATTTGTTAGTTTTTTAAGTGAAAACTTTCTTTGGCGAACTACATACAGATTTCTCGTGAGCCGCGAATTGAACTCAAACATCACGCTTGGGAATGAAATAAATCTTCGGGTGAACTCGGAGCTATGGCCACAAATGCGTAAACATTTTTAGATGGTCATGGCGTGTTACCATGGTTACCATTATACATATCTAGTCTAGATTGTCATGACGCTTCTGTTTCTACTCTACCACTGCCATTCCAACTCTTGTTTTCTGGAGTAGGAATTGCATCAAACTCCCATTAACTTACACTATCTCATCTCGCTAACAAGATAACATCATGCTTTTAGTATAAACCCTACTCACTACACCTACTTCATACCCACTCACACAAGAGACCTATCTATTGTGTGAGTAGATATTATGAAGCTCTAAGCTTTCAAAATAAAAGATTATTCATACACATTTTCACCTCTGATTTAACCCTTTCGTTTGAACTTTTACAGAAATAATTATGCAACTTAAATGTATCACTAGATTTCTGGTCATAATTTGGGTTGTTTTATTTATTCAAATTAATTATTACTTCGCAGTTGTGCCGTTCCGAAGAAGAGGATAAAATATTGTGTGAATAATAAAGCAATATTTTTCATGAAGTACAGATTATCAAATAAATCAATCATTCTGAATTACCACAACATCTAAATAATAGTAGCCTGTCTACTACAACAAGGTCTACTAACATTGAAATGTTTTATACCTAAGTTCCGAGTTGCCCCGTGCGAAGCCTGGGCGAGCTGCTACTATGATATAAATATGACAGGCAAACTATATTTTTATAACGTTGAATGTAAAGTACAATTTGAAATAAATGTTTTATTGCCCTGTTTTTGATTAGGTATTTATTTCAGTACCTCCTATTTTAGTTATATTATATTAAACCCCTTTTTAAAATGTAATTTTAGAATGCATAGAACACAGGCTGAATTCTTCGAACTATCGCAGCACTACCCTTACCTAGTGGAATATTTTCTTTATGGCAATACTTTTTGAGTATTGAATTGAAAATTGAATTGAAATTGAATTGTAATTGAGAGAACGAGAAGCACTATAGTAGTCAGGAACTTTGTAACTCTATATTGTATTCCATACTCTAAGCAACTTCCACTTCAACTTTTTCTTATGGCTTCCATTCGGTAATGTTACCGTAATTTCGCCAGTGTCTAGCGTTTCATCATTAGGATGGTCTTCTGAACCTTTATTCACTGAAGAGGTAAGGGTCTTGCTTCAGATGATGTACCACTGTTGAGACTATTTTAAATCAATTAATTTAATCGATACGTTTAAAAATTAATAATTTTAAATTATGGATGGGAGAGGTTTTAGCGATAATAAGATCACAATTTGTGCTAGCGATATGTCATTTTTATCCAACTTCAAAAAAGTAGGAGGTCCTCAATTCAGCAGTATGTTATTTTTGTATGTATGTTACGCGATAGCGCCGCCAATTGTGAATCGATTTTTTTTTTTTTTTTTTGGTATCATAGTTCAGGACGTCTACTCTCTCTCTACGAAAACGTAATTTCGAAATAAACTTGCGACTTTCCAACGCCGATTCTACTTCGATCCATCGTTTTGTCCGTTTAAATGTTCTGAGCTTACCCTAATTAGGGTATGCTTCGAACATTTAAACGTCAAACAATATTGAATCTAACGAAACGAAGCAGAACGAGAGCAGGAAAGACGCAAGTTTTTTTTCGAAATCACGTTTTCGTAGAAAGAGAGTAGACGTCCAGAGGTAGATAGATATAAATTTTGACAAAATCAGAGTGGCGGTTTTTGAAATATGAATAAATAATAAAATCTAAAATTTGCTTTAATGTATTTAGACGACATAGCGATAGATTCTTATGAAATTTGGTCGACTGTCTGAATTTAATTCTAAATTGAAGTCGGTTTTTTTTAGAGAAAATACATTATTTTCTATCAACTTGGGTTTTGGTGCCAATAAAATGTGTATTGTATTGTCTCTATTGTTTTTTAAGAGGTGCCATATAGTTTTTTTTTAATCAAGAGTGACGTGACGAGCAGGACATGTGGCTGATGGTAAGCAACATGTCTGCCACATAACAGCACAGTGACACGCAGCTATTGGAACATGAAGAGCCCAAATCATTACCTAGCACTGCACTGCGCTCCTCACCCAGAGATCTAAGATGTTATATCTCTGGGTGAGGAGCCCTGTAATTTCACTGGAAACATTGCCCTTCAAACCGGGACATAGTAACGTTCGCACATTAGTGCTTGGCGATAGAATAACTGGTAAAGGTGTGGTACTTCCCCAGGCGGACTCAGCTAAGAGTCCTACCACTACAAACTACATAATTATGTAGTTGTAAGATCGCATTTTGAATAAAGTGGTGTTATTTTTTAATTAAGTGCATGTAGGTATGTATGTATTTTGTTTTGTAGTGACCACAGAGTGTGTTATTGTATAAATTGACCTGTTCATTTTTTTTCACTTAAAAAAAAACTTATTTCGAAAATACCCGCTAACGTAGTTACTTTTACCTTTTAGTGATTCGATAAAAATAAAGTATTCGAACTAACTGCTAACTATACGGTCGATTCTAAACGTGGGTTCCGTATAGATTAGGGTTTAGACCGCAATTCCTACCGATTCCTAATTTATTGGCAATTGACCTTCCTTTTTGGGTCCATCGGGGAAGTTTCTACATTTTAACACTCAATGGAGCTTGACGCCTAATGTTTTCACTACATTCTAACGGTTGCTGCTATCGTAAACGAAATCCTAGGGCAATCTCTTGGATTGGATTTAAAATGTCTCGATATTTAAGTTATGGTAGTGTGTGCCCCGCGGTTGTACCCGCGTAGTTAGCAACAAACATCCAAATATCCATACATACAAATACAAATACAAAAATCTTTATTGCTGTTTGTAGGTAAGATAAGATAATACAAAACATTTTAAAAGTTGCCCCATACAAACTGGCCTCTGCGAGAGGCATGCAATATGTCTGGCAAGACAATTTGTTAGTCTTAATTTTTAAATAAAAACAAAAACAAAAAAAAAGAAATTTAATAATAGTCAGCTGATTAAAGTCTTCTTCTTCCTCATCTTCTATTAATTTCTGGTTTTTATTTATGTCATCTGATTCTTCATCTTCGATTCATTTCTGGCTTCTATTTGGTGATATATATTTGTGTGAGATAAATGTTTGGTGAGCACAATTTCGCCAACGTCTTGTGTTTCATCAGGATATTGTCTTGTGTTTTTGAGTTTGATCAATATGTCCATCCATACAATGGCATCCTACTATCCTATTTCCTACTAATATTATAAATGTGAATGTATGGATGTTTGGATGTTTGTTGATCAATTACGTCCTAACGTATGAATGGATCGGGCTGAAATTTGGAACACAGATAGATTATAGTCTGGAAGAACACATAGGCTACTTTTTATCCCGGAAAAACAACAGGAACAACGGGAACGGGAACTTCGCGGGTAACACCGCGGGGCGCTGCTAGTTTATAATATTAGTAGGAAGTAGGATTTGGATGCTAGCACTACTGGGGCCTCGGCCTTTTCTGACAAGAAGAGAGTCAGGGCTATAAACCACCACGTTGGTTAAGCGAGAGTTGGCGGGTAACCCTTGTCTTTGAGAAATATCTTTGTAGAATATGTCGGTTTCCTCACGATGTTTTCCTTCACCTAACGGTGAATTATTCTGTTGAAGTACATACAAAAAATACCGGCTGAATTGATACTCTTAACTTCGTCGCGTTAAACTCGGTTAAAAACCCTTGAGCGACATAGACGTGATCAACTAAGTACATTTTCATTGCTCTATGGTCTGCAGAGTTGAGTTGTTTCAAACACTAAAAAATAAGTTTGTAACCAGTTTTATAACCCTGCATTTGCTATAAATCTGAATAAATCCGTATAAAACCAGTTATTAAGGCTATAAAACCCTGAGACGTATTCAGCGTACGAAACTGAGCCGTAAACTAGATGAAAAGAGAGCTATTTACTAGGATTTTAGGGAAAACCAATATCCACAAGAGTCTCGGATATCCTGAATTATTTAAGTATATTTTACAAGAAAAAATTGTTTAAGTTCGACGGAGGGAAAAATGTGTTTGTACTTATATGTACCTACGCACGCAAGAAGTTATAGGTACCATTTTAGTTTTAAAGTAGTATATAATATTACTAGCAGCGCCCCGCGGTGTTACCCGCGAAGTTCCCGTTCCCGTTGTTTTCCGAGATAAAAAGTAGCCTATGTGTTCTTCCAGACTATAATCTATCTGTGTTCCAAATTTCAGCCCGATCGGTTCATACGTTAGGACGTGATTGAGCAACAAACATCCAAACATCCATACATTAAAATCTAAATTTAATATATAAAAGCGAAAGGAATCAAGGAATCTCAGAAACTACAAATGCTAGGAATCTGAAATTTTTCATGGAAGTCTCTTTTAGCACGTAGGCGCTCGCTAAGACGGGATTTTGCGAAATTCAACCCCTAAGGGGATGAAACAAGGGATGAACGGTTGTATGAAAATGCGGCATTTTCAAAGTTATCAAATTTTGTATCTAGACACTTGACACGAAACAATTAAATGTTTGTTCCATCAATTTTGTAATTTCAAACTCTACGGGGATGAAATGGGGATGAATGTCTATATGGAAGTTTCCAACCGTTGAAGATAAAACCATGAAACTCTGAATATAGACACTTGACACGAAGCAAACGAATGTTTGTTCTGGCAATTTTGTAATTTCGAACTGTATAGGGATGAAATGGGGATTGCAATGGGGGATGAAAGTATATACCTATGGAAACTCCCAATCGTTGAAGATAGAACCATGAAACTCTGTATATAGGCACTTGACACGAAGCAAATATATGTTTGTTCTAGCAATTTTATAATTTCGAACTGTATAGGGATGAAATTGGGGTTGAAATGTGGGATGAATATCAATATGGAAGTGCCCAATCGTTGAAGATAAAACCAATAAATGTTTGTTCTAGCAATTTTGTTATTTCAAACTGTACGGGGATGAAATCGGAGTTGAAATGGGGGACGAATGTCTCTTACGCTTTCACACCTAAACAACTGAACCGATTTTGATGAAATGAAATAAAATTGTTTTATCATAAGCTGTTTTTAATAACCGTAAATGTGTATGGGTATACAAATAGGTACTGCCTGAGTTACCTTAGTATTTATTTCGCGCAGACGAAGTCGCGGGTAATAGCTAGTTTATAATTTTAGTAGGATTAGCACTAGCGCGCAACTTACAACCTTTTTACACTAGTACTAGCCTAAACTTGGCTCGTATGAAGACAATACTGTCATAGGTTTCTTTAGAAAAAAAAAAATGGCAGTCATAGGAACTGCCGATAGAAGTGAAAACTAATACCCCGTTTACATTATTCCAGTCTAGCGACCGAATCCAGCGCTGGATTGCTTACTGGAATAATGTAAACCGGCACTGGAATGCACTGGCACTGGATTGATGCATTCCAGTGCCGGTTTCCATTATTCCAGTAAGCAATCCAGCGCTGGATTCGGTCGCTGGACTGGAATCATGTAAACGGGGTATTATAACTCAGAATTTGATAGCTTACTTTGGAAACTACGCGGGTGAAACCGGAGGGCGTGGCCATTAGCACGGCCTAGAAATGCAGCGGCAATGGTCATGGTCCCGAGTTTACCCGAATATTGCTTATCATTTCCGAGCGTGACGCTAGAACTCAAAACACTTCCCACGAAAAATCTGTATATGGCGCGCCAAAATAAGTTTTCACTTCAAAAACACGCAACTTACTTCAGTGCGCCGTAATCGAGAGGCTGTAAAAAGTCACTCTGAAGTGACAGTTGTCAGTCAACTTCATTATGTTGTTTTGTGGCTGTTGTTCTACGCGCGCGTCGCAAAATAAAAAAATACACCCATATTTTTTTCCAAGCTCGTTATAAGAAGAAGTTCTAGCAGAAGCTCGCTGTAAGAAATACGATTTCAAAAACAATCCATACGAGATCTTCTCTACATATATACCTCGACATTGGTAGACTGATATTATGATATTACGTATGTACCTAAGTATATACGAATGAAATTTGTATTTTGATTTATATCTCCATTATAATTTTAAAAGTGAAACAATGACATTTGACATTCAATTTTAAATCTCAGCTATTATTTTGATTGTTATTTTATAGTATGCATAGACAGGACGAGCAGGAGGTGTCTGCTGATAAGCAATAACAGCACAGTGTCACGCTGTTAATGGAACATGAAGAGTCCAAATCATTACCTAGCACTGCACTGCTCATACTCGTAACTACCAAATACTACAAAAAAAATCGTTAAATTGGTCAAGTCGTTTCACAGCTGTGCGAACTCAAACGTTGTAACAAGATTTTTGATATATTTTTCTGAGTATTATTATATAAATAACTTTTTCATCCCACCAGCTCGGAAAGAGTACTTTTGCTCCTCGATATCAGGGCGCAAAAGTCGTTTTTACCCTCTAGAGGTTAAAGTAAATTTGAATTTAGAACATCGTGTGTACTGAGGTTTTGGATTCAAAACATAATTTCACCTATTTATTTCTACCTCCTTGGTGCCGAATTCATCATACATTTATTTTTAATTTGTTAAAAACTCATACTCGGAACCTCCTTGGCGTACTTTTTTTTTTAATGCTTTGCGCGCAATTTTCTTGTCACGTTTTTTTTTTTTACGTATGGAGTATAGAGGTAAAGAATGTTATTTCAAATGGCAGAATATTTTAAAATGCTATGAATGAATCAATTGTAATCGAATTGAAGTATGCCGAGTTAAATAATTAAATATTATTGAGTACTAAACTCGGGACCATAGCCATTGGCCATCTAGAAATGCCTCAGCCTTTCCCATTGGCCATTTAAAAATGCGTCAGCATTTCTAGATGACCATGCTCATAGCCACGCCCTCCGGTTTCACACGCGTAGTTTGCAAAGTAAGCAATCAAATTCTGAGTTATAAGTTACCACTTCTATCGGCAGTGCCTATGACTGCCTATTATTTTTTTCTTGAATTCTGAATAGTACGTTTATTTATTTCCTTTAAAATGTACCCTGATGCAAATTTAGCGCTACTATAATTTAATGCATTTGCACGGACACTTTTTCATGTACACAAATGAAACTCCTTACCTCAATCGGTCAACTCACCATATTTTCACGTCATATTGTTATTGTTAGTGATTACTTACTCTGTGGTTATTGTTAAAACCATGGCTAAATAATAAACTTAGGTTAAAAACAGTAAAATTGAGTACAAGTGAAAAACCGAAATACCATAATAATAAGTGATTCTAGCGACCAAAAAGTTTATTTGACGCCAACAGAATTGACTGAAACTGAAAATGCGCAAAGCGTTTAGTAATTTCCTCGCTAAGGTGGGATGAAAAATTACGTGTTGCACACGAGTGCAAAGATTTTTCACCTTGTGCCCTTTTGATTCCCTTGCTACGCTCAGGATTCTAATTTTTGAATCCCTCGCTACGCTCGTGATTCAACTTTAGAATCCTTCGCTTGCTCGGTCATCAAAATTGAGCACGCGGTTAAAAAGCCACTTTGCACTCTTGTACAACAAATAACTATTAAAATGTCAAAATGTCAAGAAAATGGTGTTGTTTTCTAAACAACGATTACGTGGAATCTTGTTCCAGAAAGTCTCATAATATAGTTGTTTTTTTGTTTGCGCTAAATCGAAAACATACGAAAGAAATAAACAATGATACCTAATATTAATTAGTAATTAGATAGCAATGTTTATTTAGCTGTAACTTTCCCAGATAAAAGTAATTGATGGATCAGGTGAAAAAAACATTCAGAGATAACAAACATGTCCTAAGAAAAACCAATCATTAGAGTAGGGTAATTAATTATTTATTTCCAGAAGATTAATAGTACAAAATTGGACAAGTTGATATATCAGCACAAACAGCCCATTAAATGAGCCCACAGCTGTCACTCGGGGCGTTCTCTGACGAGGAGAGAGTAGCCTATTGTGGGTTGACGGAGACCTCGAAAAATCCTTGGATTCTTCAGACAAATTATTAACACTGATATGCTTTATGCTTGTCAAAAATCTTCTGCAAAATGAAATATTTTCGCCACTTTTGGCGCCGCCGCCGTCGAGAAATATCTAAAGGTTTTTCAATTGTCCTGCTCTTGGGGCGGAAAAAGTGAAAATTAGTAGACTTCTGTAAGAGTTATCTATGTTGAAAAGATATAAATATAAATACCGTGTTACATTAGTTGTGTTCGCATTGGTCTGAAACAATTCGACCAATTTTAACGATTTTTTCGTGTAGTAGGTACCTATGCTGTATTTTGTGTGGGAATAAATAATTCTTATTTTAGTTCGTTTTCGTTATTCGTTTTAAAAGTAGCGTCAATGTAAGTAGCGGTATCTATTTCATCCATCTGTGGATTTCACCACAACGGCAACCAAAGTGCCACACCAAGTAAATATCATTAGTGAATGAAGTGATTAAGTTACCCTTAAGGGGGCGCCTAAAGCCAGAAAACGAAAAAAGGACATTTTCGACGCCGCTCACTGAAGTTAAGAAACTAAAAACTATGACAAAAAAAAATATTGACGTGTGGGTACAATCAAGAAGAAGCACAATAACCGAATAGAATTTTAAAAATAGATCAGAGTTTTTTACAATAAAAAAATAAAAATGACACCGAAAAAACCCGTTTTAATTCGAGTACTCGAAATTATCAGCGATGACCCCACATTATTTTTTGGTAATAAAATTCCTATTTGTACGTTCTAGTAAAGTAACCGAACACTTTTTTAAATTTATGTTTAGTTATTGAGTAATTAAATAAAACTTGGTCAAAAATGGACTCCTGATTAAATATTGATTTTTCCTCAAAACTGTGTCATGCTATTCTCGACTTTATGTACATCACATTAAGAAACGCGTCGCGCGGGTGAAATCTGATTTTTTCCTGGCTTTAGGCGCACTCTTAATGAAGAACGGGGCCTTGAGTGTCGAGACGTCTAAGGGCACGGCCACACTGCCGAAACGATTAAACCGGCGTAGATAAACATCGCGAGGGTTTTATCAAACATAGGTTATGTAAACCAAATGTATTTATTTAGAACTTAAGAATAACGAGTCTATACAAAAACAGGAGTCCGCTGGCCCTAAGCTAGTTAGAACTGTGTTTTTGAAGCCAATAGCATCTTCCAACTTGTAAGTACAAAAATACTTGTAAAAAAGTTCCAAATTTTTGATATAGTAAATTAATAATATTTTGTTATTAAATAGAGAAAGTTAACAGAATATAATGTATCACAATTATAAGCATTGAAAAGATATACTTAACCATGATTATATCAATCGCACATTAAATATTTGCCGATCACTTTTGGTGTCATATAAAAGATGCAGGTGATTTTATTCGACAATCCTTACCTTTGATAAAACGATTTACATAGCTTATCTAAATGTTTGACCATTCTTAGCCCCAAGATTACCATGAAAGCCTTAAAATACTAATCGTAAGAGCCTTCATAAAAACGAATTCTACTTCTAATGAAGCATTAAGCCTTGGTCTAGATTCCTCAGTCCAGATATTCCCAAAGCGCGCCAAATGAATGCTATTCCGAGCCGTTGAATATCAGATGATAGATGAGACTCATTTTACTGGTTTTGTGGTTCTTTTTAATGTTCAATTGTTTTCTTTTGTACAACATTATGAATGGTTAAAACATTTTGCGACGGTATTTTGATTTAGTTAAATTTAGAAAAAGTAACAAAAGACAAAACGATTGTCGTGATAAAAACTTAACCTAATTTTAAAACTAATTTTGGATCCTATTCAGAAGAACATAGGGTAGATTGTACGTTAACGTATAATTGCAGATTTGTACTGAATTTCTAACCAAGGTTTTAACGCCCTAGATATTGACGACCCATGATACATAGGTTGCCAGTTTACCAGTGGTACCAGCGTAGCAGTGTCCACTTGTTTAGATGCGTACTTGTTGTGTCTGTGAGTTAGGTAGGTACTTAATAGTATACAATTTATCAAAAAAGTTATTTTTTTAAATCAATTTTTCATAGATTCCATTCTCAAAGGGTTTACTAGGTCCATAAGGGCAAGTTCTAAGTTATCAATATCTATAATGTCATATATAGTAGGGCATAAACTAAAAGCCATAAAGAGCAATGGTTTAAAATCTAAGGTCGCAAAAACCCCAGGGTCTTAAACATATGGTTCTGTTCTGAAAACCATAGGTTTAAAATATATACTCTAAATACCCCAAGTCTCAAATCTCAAACCTAGGGCTGTGTAGACCCTATGCGTCCAAAGTAAGGCGTATATACCCTAGGTCTCAAACCTAGGGCTCTGAAGACCCTAGATTTCAAACGTAAGGTCCTAAAGACCCAAGTTCGTAAAGACCTGGGGTCTTAAATACATTGTAGTCACTTACCTTGTGGGAACTGTACAGAGATGCTCGCCGACGCATCCGGTAGAAATGTTTCGAACACTTCTGTGTTAGGTATCATGCAAACAAAATTATACTCTATGTAACAAACTATACTAGTCTAAACTATTATCTATTCACGGCCAATGAAATAACTGGTTTTAGGTTCTATTTTCTCTGACAGGAAATCAATACACGACTGACATTATCGGAAGAATTGTAGTAAACGTTTGTTAGTACGCCGGAGGACCGATATACGAGTATATAATACAAATAAATCAAACGTGTACGGTGAAGTTTTGTTTTATAATATAGTGTCGGAACGAATAAAACATGTGTCTGATAGTAAGGAGCAGTTCTGCCCGGAACAGTATAGAAATTAGCTAATTGAACATGAAAGGTCCATATCATAGCTTAGCACTGCAATGGTTTGTCATCTGGAGATTTAAAATGACTTAACATTTTCTCAGTCATTTCTTTGGAAACAATAAAATACAGAAACGTGTGCACACTGATTTAGCGGCAGATTGACTGGCAAGTTTTGAACATTACAGATTCTACTATTAGGTACTTTTTAAAAGAGTGGTTAAAATGTTTAAATGTTCCAGCTTTTTAATTCATATGTAATACATACCTACAGAATATAATTAAAGGCAATTATATAAAAAAAACTATTAGGGAATACAGAAACGTGTGCACACTGATTTAGCGGCAGATTGACTGGCAAGTTTTGAACATTACAGATTCTACTATTAGGTACTTTTTAAAAGAGTGGTTAAAATGTTTAAATGTTCCAGCTTTTTAATTCATATGTAATACATACCTACAGAATATAATTAAAGGCAATTATACAAAAAAAAACTATTAGGGATGTTGTACACCAATAACTATAACGTTTGTAACCAAATATACCACTCAAAGTAAAAACGTATGTATGTGCAGAAAATTCATGTATATTTGTCCCCGTATTTCTGTGTATTTTTAAATGAATGATTGAAGAAAATTGATGTCTGTTTGTCCCGTATTTTTGTGTATTTTTAAGTGAATGTTTTAGTTTAATTACTGTTCCAAAAAAAACTTTATGTCCTCACTAGTTAGATTGCCTCTTTTATTAAAATTCATAATGGTTAAAACTAAAACCACTTATTTATTCGGCCGTGTAACTAAGTAATTAAAAACTATTTTTAAACTGTGGTAAAAAAAGGTAGTCTACAGCTACGTTCGAGCGAAAGAAAATTGTTATAAATCACTCAATTAATATGTGAATAGTTAAAATTGTGTTATGTTTTATCGAGATCAATGCAAAATATTGCAGTTGCATATTTAAGTTCCAAAAATAAATTTAAACATGCAATGTTTATGATGCCATCGAGTTTAAGAAGTAGTTGTATCATCTAAAATTTTTTTAACTAACATGTAGTACCATCCCGATAATATTTATAGTTTACGTATAAAGTAAGCATTACGTAAAATGTCATTTGTTCGTTTTAATTTTCTTTTCTGTCCCAAATAACGTGAACGGAGAATGATTTTTTGTCTATTAGTAAAATAAAGTAGCCACGTGCGAGTTGGACTCGCCCATGAAGGGTTCCGTTCCAGCAAGTAACATAATATACATAGTACACATAGTTCTTGTAGTTCGTTGTAACTTTGATCGAAGTTTTAATAATAGTGTATTTATGACGTACTAAAAAAAAACTACTCATCAGATCGAGTTCAAACTAATTTTCGTTGGTAGTTTTCATGGTAATGTACATCATATATTTTTTTTAGTTTTTTCATTCTCTTACTTTAGAAGTTAGAGGGGGGGGGACACACATTTTACCACTTTGGAAGCGTCTCTCGCGCAAGTTATTCAGTGTAGACAAAACATATTTTGGAAACCTCAACATCATTTTTTAAGACCTATCGATAGACATCCAACACATGTAGGTTTGATGAAAAAAAATTTTTTGAGCTTCAGTTCTCAGTATGGGGGATACCCCTAATTTTTGTTTTTTTTTAAAAACTTTTGTAAAAATCTTAATGCGGTTCACAGAATACATCTACTTACCAAGTTTCAACAGTGTAGTTCTCATAGTTTCGGCAAAAAGTGGCTGTGACATACGGACGGACAGACAGACAGACAGACAGACAGACAGACAGACAGACAGACAGACAGACAGACAGACAGACATGACGAATCTATAAGGGTTTCGTTTTTACGTTTTACGGAACCCTAAAAACAATGTTTTTTTAAATACTTCTAAATAATATTCATAATGTATTTCTATATAAATACACAAGCAATATTAGTGAAATTAGTTAGAACATTTGAGATTTAGATATACATACTTATAAATATCATATGTAATTTTTTAAAACTTAACAATGGGTTAATTAAACTGATATAATTAAAAAAAAAATCTAAATATATTTGTATAAAAGGGAACGTAAATATTTTTACCAAAATTTTTCTTTCGAACTTTATTTTTTTTCAATTGGTAGAAAATGTTCATGGCTTATCGAGATCGTACTACTACTGATGTCTGTCTACAAGTTTGTCATATTAGGGTAGACCGGAGGCAAAAGTAACAGGGGGCAATTTTAACACTGAACATAACTACGAAACCAATCGTTCTATTTGTGCATGTGTGCGTGTATTAAACACTCGTAATGTCTTCGGCTCATTGGCTGTAACGCGTGTGCCGCCGCGGTGAACCGTCGCTTGTTGTACGCCATTTTATTTTCCGGACACTCTAGGTAAAAATTTATGTAATTTTCAAAGTGAGATTTATGGTTTTCTGAGCTTCATTTCTTATATCCAAATTGAAAAGTAGGTTCCAAAGACATAAAAGTTAGCGCTGTCTATCTAATATCTGTGTGTATTAGCGTATTTTAGAAGATATAACATTGTTTTTCGTAAACCACCTACCGGTGTAATTGTAACACATTTTTGGGGGGCGGTTGTAACGTTACTATTGACCTCGTGTTACAATTGTCCCCGAATAAAATTACTTAACTATTTTAATCCTAATAATAGTTTGTAGAATAATATTCAAAAATATAAGTAAATAGTTCTGGAATAAAACGTTAAACGTAAAGTACTTAACAATATTTTTATAGGAAAAATTTGTCAGCATATACATTGTGAAAGTACCTAACAAATAACTCTTTTCTATTTAGATGCCCATAAACAGACCAAAATACCTGGCTACACGCAATCAAGGTGGGGCGTATAGCCAGATCGTTACTAGTAAATACCTACCTTAGTAAAAAAAATGTAATAGGATGACTTAAATTTACTAAGTTCATTAAAATAATTTTGTTTAAGTCCGTGGGCTGACGACGCTGACGTATTACTTTTTGCTATCTTAATCGGTGGCAATAGGGCAATAGTAACACGGAGGTAGTTGTAACAGACGCCATTCCATACAAAATGAAAACATGATTTTGAGTACAAAAACATGCATATTTTTTAAATGTTTAAATCATAGGTGTAATAATATTGGTTTAGTAAGAAACAGTTTAATTTTGGGCGTGAAATAAGCCTTGTATAATTTTTTTGCAGTAGTTGATGTTTTACATTTGTTATCACCTGTATTTTGTTTGCCGTGTATTTCACTATAGTATTATTTTTAATACTGTGATTTGAGTCTAAATATGTGTCATTTAGTGTAGAGGGCGCCGGTGGGATACCATTCACTTCTACCCGCCATCTCAAAAGAGTTTTAGAGGGGTTGGCGCTATAAGTAGATGGAGCTAAGCCGTTGAAGAGCATTCCTTTGTGAAATTTTATATGGGAAAGATCGAACAGTTGTCAATATAAATTCTTACATATATTTAATTGGTTTACTTTTACTCGATTGATAACACGTTGCTGTTTAATTTTATCTTTATTATTGTTATTATTCCTTATCTCAGCTAACTAAGACTGAAATGAGGAACCAATTTATAATTAAAGATTTCATATTTTCTTAATATTCCCTGAGTTTTATTGTTTTAAAATTGTGTTACTTTTGCCTCGGGGTAGGCGGCAATTGTAACACCTTCCCTTTTCTCGTGTAACCTGTTATAACTCGATGATAATAAGACGCATCAAAACCTGCGTACGGTTCTTTAATAGCTAGATATATTTCCAATTGCTGTGCACAAGCACATTTATAATATGGTATAACCATTGTCTGGAATATGGTCTTAAAAAATAATTGTTACATTTGCCTCCGGTCTACCCTAACGATGATTCAAATGTAATTTTTACAAGATGAAATATGAATTCACCTTCTATCCATCTACTAGTATCTACAAACTTTGTCTATAATAAAGTAACCTAGAATAATTACGATAATTAAGAATAATTACTATTTAAATTAGTTAAAGCACATGCGCGAGTTAGTATCGGTACCTATGGCTCTGGAGTGAAGGAAAAAAATGTATTCTTTTGTTTCATGTTTCCAAAACGAAAAAGACAAAATACTATCGAGATTACAAAGATCCTCGGTTACGTTATTCACACATTATTGAAGTGAAAACTTATATAGCCGTGTGAAGGACTTTTTAGTAGGGGGAAAGTCTTATGCGTTCCAGTCACTGACTAGGTATCTAATGTAGTGGCGGAGCGGCGATGGCGCAGCGGAGTGGTAAGTAATACTTTTATTGTAGGTGAAATTTTGTGATTTATCGTCACCAACATGCGTAAAAGCAGTATATCTGTAACTGTAGCTATACAGCTGACGTATTGTGCGACATAAGTACTGTTCAATCCTAAAATGCTGACTGAATGCTGTCTGAATACTGACACGTTTCTAGGTGGTCATGCCATGATGACCAGGCCACACCCTCCGGTTACACTCGTAGTAGTTTCCAAAGTGAGCTATCAAATTCTGATTTATAAGTTTTCACTTCTATCGGCAGTTCCTATGACTGCCAATTTTTTTTATAGTGTAGACTGGCGAGACCAGCACACACACACATGTGCAATACGGTAAGCAACATGCCTGCCACATAACAGCGCAGTGACATGTAGCTATTGGAACATGAAGAGCCCAAATCATTACCTAGCACTGCACTGCGCTCGTCACCCAGAGATATAAGATGTGTTATCTCTATGCGCTGTAATTTCACTTGAAATATTGTCCTTCAAACCGGAGCACAGTAATGTTTTCGCATTACTGCTTGGCGGTGGAATAACTGGCAAAGGTGTGGTACTTCCCCAGACGGACTCTGCAAAGAGTGCTATCACTACATCATATTATCCTGCATCATTGACAATAATGAATGATAATGAATTACGCTACGATGCCAATTTTCACACCCATTATACTTGACACTATGACTATAACATATACATACATATATATCGATATGTAGACTTTTAGTTCGAAAATCCCCTGCCAGTGAAATACGAAAGGGGATTTGTGGAATTTTTGTCCACAAATCCGCTTCCGAAATATCACAGGGAATTTATGGACAAAAATTCCACAAGTCGCCTGGCTGGGGAAAACCTAAGGGGATTTCGGGAATAAGCCAATGCTCACATCCCACTTCACTGCTACGTTGCCGCCGTGTTTAGCACGACGATAACGCGAACGCATAATATTTTCTCTTAATAAAAGTGTTCACGTCGGCTTAAGAATTATTCACTTCAAAAAACAAAACAAGTTACGTGAGCATTCCCGACCGAAACAGTTTAGGCGTAATAATAAATGTATGGTTATTTGCTACATCACCGCCCAAATTCATGATATTTATGTAAATTTTTATTATGAAAGCGTTAAGCAGAGCTGAAACGCGAATTTAATGAAAAATATTTGTTTATAAGTCACGACTCACTGTTTCGTTCTGCTTTTGTTTTATTGTGTAAACATTAAAATGTGTGAATAAGATAAACGATATATCGAGTGCACGTGCACTCAATAAGTGCATAGGCACATAAGTACTTTTGATGATGACTGGGTTAAAAATATTATATTATAATTAGCCCGTCAGGTAAATTAGAGAAAATAAAGGACACGTATTTTTAGTTATTTCAATTTATAAAATATCGACAAGGATACCTATTCCGGAGTGAGAGTGGTTGTGACATCACGTCTTCATAAAAATCGTATATAGACGTGACGTCACTCGAAATTTCTAAGCGCTATATCTTCGTCATTTTTAGTTTATGACACAAAAGAAAAATACGTGTACAATATTTTTTAACTATCTAACTGAAGGACAATAAAAAAAGTAGTGATGGTAAACTCACAATAAAATTGTAAAAAAAATGACATTGTTCATTACAATTGTAATAAATACATACAATATTATATTTTAATGGTTGACACTTATTTGTACGATACTCATTATCGTACAATAAAATGTTAAATTTAAACTTTAAAAATGTATACTCATTGTATGCTTTTTTTGTTTTTAAAATTGACGTGTAATTTTGTGACATTTGAAACGTGTGACATTTATGAATAAATTTTTTTTGACTTTGACTTTAACTTTGACTTTAACTTTAACTTTGACTTTGGACTAAATAGCTTTTATTTTCTTATTTAGTCACTATGCCGATTAGTTCACATGCACTCGATAACTGCTATACCTATTTATATAGTATCTATAGACAGTGTAAATATACCTTCATCGACCCAGTACTAAACTCGCGCACGTACTTAGGTAAACAGCTCAAATATACAAATATACATTGTTAAGAATATATTATAATTATAAAATTAAGAATATTATTATAATTATAAAATCTTACCCCCAAGCAGTTCTGGTTCACCCAAGTTGACGTAAAATAGCATATCTTTCTCGTAGCTGTCCTCTTCTATTATATGCAGCGGAATTAACTTTCTGGAACAATGAAAAAGGGGATCAGATTTGCATCTTAATAAGGTTTGTTTTTCTTGTTTACGAAATTTTAAAATGACTTGTATTTGCATTTTGTGTTAAAAGGTTTACGTCAGCGGGACAGTTTTCTTAAATTTAGTACCTATTGTAATAAGGTATCCACTTAGGAATCACATAATGTTATAAATGTGAAAAAACTCTGTATGGTTGCTTGTTACGTGAAATGAAGATAGCCTGAACCTGAGAAAGTACACAGGCTACTTTAATGTGACAAAAGGATTTTAATGCACACTCAAATATTGTAAAAAATATAAGTAATATTAGTAAGAGTAGATTGTATGATTGTTGCTCAACTTGTGGATAATAGGTTTTAATGTAAAGGATATAAAAAACTTGACGAGTCTTATTTTGTTCTCATTTGATTGCTTGGTAAGCCATCCAATAAGAATAGAAAATATAATAAAAAAGAAACGGAACACCATTGGGAAAACGCAATGGCCTAGCCATGTTCATTTTGGAAGAATTTGTAGAAAAACTTAGCAATTTCGCAATTAAAGCCATAAAAACCAAAAAAAAGTTCGTTCCATTTCATAGCAGTTTTCAGCTGACACAGGAAATTAGCAACTAATTTTTAATCTGCACTGCCGGTGAGGGAATTTTTGCATCAACCTGCAAATTACAAAATAACCCAGTTATACAGTCCGGGCCAGGTTGGCCACTAGTAGGCTCCCAATTAGCGCTTACAAGATTTAGAATGGTGTAACCAAAGATACACGAAGAAAAACAGACTCGCAAGTTTTTTTCTCGGGATCTTTTTGAAGTGAAACCTTCTTTGGCACACCGAACACACATTTTCCTAGGCTGTAATTGAGGCTCATCTGTCACGTTCTGAGATGAAAGGATCGATCAGGTAAACTCGGGACCGCTGATAGTAACCGTGCGAGAAAGATACAGTCTGCTTCTCTTCATTGCTGTGTCGCTGTGTTTACCTACTATTTGTATTTGTGTAGACTTAAAAAAAAAAAACCTCATTCAACGAAATGCGATCCATAATTTCATTATACTACATCATTTTATTTAAAGTACCTGGGTGACCGAGCTTTGCTCGGTTTAAATACTAAATATACTTAGATACCTACAGATAAAAGAATCCAAGAAATAGATTTTCTTAAAAAAACAAATTGAAAAAAAAAGAGAACCCGTCTGGATCCGAACCCGGAGCTACTAATTCGTGACCGCTATGAGCGCCCGACTCTGAGCTAATTATGCTGTCGCGTCACGCGGCGAAATTTACCTTCACATTCTAATGTCTAATGTGACAGTTTTTCATTGTCTAAAAACGCGCATAATATGCGTTTTTTTTTAATTAGACCTCGTTAGATCGATTTATCGTCCCCGAAATCCCCTGCATACACAATTTCATGAAAATCCGTCGAGCCGTCTCCGAGAGTCAAATTCTATATATATATACATATTTATATAGGTACAAGAATTGCTCGTTTAAAGGTATAAGATATATACATATTTATATAGGTACAAGAATTGCTCGTTTAAAGGTATAAGATAGAGATTGCTAAGTGCTCACTTCTGCCGTGCGGTCTTAAGCACACATATTTTTTTTTCTTCTTTTTCTTATTGTAGAGGAGAGTACCACAACATTTCCACTTATTCTTCTCCATCAAGAAATGTACAAGCGTTTGCAAATTACTGCTTGGCGTTAAAAATAACTGACAAAGGATCGCAAAGAGTACCAATACAAAAACATACTTCCACATTACTACATTATTAACGGTAGACAAACCATCAATGTCAAAGAGACATCGTAAAAGGCAAGTAAAAGGCATATCTATATCATTTATTTTATTTGCGGGTAAAAATGAAATTCATCTTAATAAAGTCATGGAAAGGAATGAAATATTATTTAGCACGAAAAGCGTGAAAAACCCCGTCCATCATGAAAAAACAACACAGAAACATCACGAAACGTAAAACACTAAATTGATCGATCGATTGGATTCCGAAGAAATGTCTGATTCTATTTTTGGATTTCCTGTGAAATAAAATCTTATAAAGATTCGTGAAAAAATACACAAATTATTATGCCTCAATCCTGCTATCATAGGTACCTACTAATATTGTCATACATGTCAGTTTAGGTGTTTGTTCGTCTATTACGTTATAAGAGCTGACTGGATCATACTGAAATTAAGAATGCAAAACAATAAAATTGTAGTCACAAAAACATGGGCTACTTATGATCCCGAAAAATAAATGCAAAATATATTGTAGGTATGTACTTATCACGAGCGAAATATGTAGTTACTAAATGTATTATGCATGTAGGACTTTGTAGAGTCCACCTGGGGAAGTACCACACCTTAATTAATTCGCCAGTTATTCTACCGCCAAGCTGTAACGTCCAAACATTACTGTGTTCTGTTTTGAAGGGCAATGTTTCCAGAGAAGTTACAGGGTATAAATAAATCGTCAAATATCTATGGGTGACGAGCGAAACGCGGTGCTAGGTAATGATTTGGACTCTTGACCTTTAAATAGTTGAAATTTAAAGTTATATAGTGACACTATGCTGTTAGGGGCAAATGTACCGCTTATTATCAAATGCAGAATATCTTGCTAGTCCTGGCACTACATTATTCAAATAAACCTTACCTTACTACGCCTTAAGGCCTGTTTTCATTTTGATTAGCACGAGTGCGAGTGCATAGTGCAGGACGTCTACTCTGTTTCTACGAAAACGAAATTTCGAAAAAAAACTCGCGACTTTCCTACTCTCGTACTACATTTCGTCCGATACAACATTGTTTGACGCTTAAATGTCCTAAGCATACTCTAATTAGAGTAGGCTTAGAACATTTAAACGGACAAAACGACGGTCGAAGTAGAATCGGAGTTGGAAAATCGCGAGTTTATTTCGAAATTACGTTTTCGTTGAATTAGAGTAGACGCGTCCAGGTGTTTGAGTGCTTAGTAGCAAACACGTGTGGACACCGATTGATTATTGCGAGTGCATAGTAATCAGACGCGATTACTCACTGGCACTCGCAATCGTACTCGCACTCACACTCGCACATATAATAAAAATGCAAACCAGCATTTAGACATTAATATATCTCCGTACTATGCATATTATTTAAATATTTTGCTTTACCAATTTTTTTTGGGAAAACTTGATTCAAATCCCGGAATCGATACCCATTCGTGATATTTTTAAATCGCGTAAACAGAATTACGTTAAACAAGCAACGCCTCAGTAATCTGACCCGCTCTGACACACACATGATTTATTATTTAATCTAAGCCCACACGGCAAGGGTTCCGAGGCTCGAAAAAACACCTTGTATGCGAAAAAGAGGGCACCTCTTTTCATTTTACATCCCATAAAGGTAAGCTCAAACTGAAACGTGAGGTACGGGTGGTCTAGTCGGTATACATAGTCTAGTCGAAAGGCGACTGCCGATCCGTTGCCCCTGGTTTAATCCCACTATTTTTTCGCATAAGTGTAATGTAGGTAAAGAGACGAACTTCTGAGCATTCCATGGATTCACCGTGCGGGTGCCGGGTCCATCGTGTGGCAGAGAGAGAAATCTCGAATAGACCCCAAGACTTGTGACTCGGGCGTAGGTTTAAAAGGGGCCCCTTATATTGACGTACGTCAACACTCACCTTCACTACTCGTATTTCTCTCCCTGCCCAGCCAAATCCGATATGATCCTACTAGTGCAGCTTTAGATACTCGTTTTAGTATAGAACTTACTGCACTTCTGGACAATCCAAGGTCTTTAAGCAGGTTATAGAGAGATTTTGCTGGTATACCTCTCGCTCCTACTTCTACAGCGTATAAATTAAATAATATAATTATATAATTAACGGCGAAGAAACATCGTAAAGAAACTGCATGTTCCAAGAATCTTTCGAAATCATGCGTCGTTACACAATCCGCACTGGGCCTGCGTGGTGGAGTATGACCTCGACTCTCTCCTTACGAGGGAAGGCCCCGAAACACAGCAGTTGGAACATTTAGTGGGCAGCTTATGTAAACTGAAACGAAAGAAATTTAGCGACTAGGAAAAAATAACTCGTGACAAGCCATAATTTGAAGAAAAAACAATAAGTGTTGCTAAACTACGTCACAGAATAGATAATAGTCAGAGGTACATAATATATTACTAATTATAATAGGTACTGGCCTCGTGGCTTAGTGGGTAGTAGCTCTGCCCGCGAAGCCGAGGGTCGTGGGTTCGATTCCCACCCAGTGCAAATATTTGTGTGATGAATTCAAATGTTTGCACTGTGTCTGGGTGTTTCTATGTATAATAAGTATGTATTTAAAACTATATAAGTATTATATCAGCTATCTGGCCGCCATATTACAAGCTCTGCTTAGTTTGGGGTCAGATCGTGTTGTGTAAATTGTCCACCAATATTTTATTATTTATTTACATAGCCTATAGTACTAAGGGATCACGTACATATACGACGGTGGAAGATTTTTTTTTAAATCGGTGCAGTAATTGCAGTAGTAGTAGACCTGGCTGGCTGGCTGGTAGTGGGGCAAAATTAATCCCTCAATTTAGAACACCTGGCAGTTAGGAAATCCCACCAAAATTATCTATGTTTTTGAGAAACCCTAATTTTAAGTCTAAAACAATACTACCCAATTTAAATTTCAAATTGTCTCACATTTTTTTTAAAACATTTTTATTATATTAAAAAGCAGCCTAAATCGTGTAGCAATGGATTCCCTGTGAAGTATTAAATCGTACCTACTCGAGAAACGACTGTACTTCCTAATTTCCCTAATTCCTTCTAAGTCAGGAAAAATCCCAATTAGTCACAAACGTGATATCCAGCAAAGCGATATAGCCCCTATCGCCCCTTATCGCGTACCTTCACCCCCATTCCACCCGCTATCGCCTTTTTAGAGCCTCTTTAACGATCCTTTCGATCTCTAATGATCGGAAAATTCGTGGTTTAATTCTTTTACCTTCATAAGCGTTCGGAAATGCGGAATCTGATAAGATTTTCCGAAATTTAGATTGCGGTACAATTATACTGAAGTGTGGGGAGCGAAAGGTTTTACGGTTTATTTTGAGCTGGTATATAAATGCTAGAAACATATTTGGGGCTATGTAGTAGTGGTAGGACTTTTAGCACAGTTCGCCTGGTGAAGTACCACACTTAGTCAGCTATTTTACCGCCAAGCAGTCATGTGAAAATATCACTGTGTTCCGATTTGAACGGAAATGTTTCCAGTGAAATTACAGGGTGTAGAGATAAAACATCGTATAGTATATCTATGTCCTCTGTGAGGAGCGCAGTGGAGCGCTAGGTAATGTTTTGGAGTCTTCATGTTCCAATAGTTGCGTGTCACTGTGTTGTTATGGTCACGCATGTTGCTTACAATCGGGCACAAGCCCTGCTCGTTTCGTTCTAAACTATGTAAAACATATGGTGCTGTGTGAGAAATTTCGACTAATATAATTATTTATTAAGCTAGTAAATTTGTTTAGTAGATTGACGGGACGAGCAAACCTTGCGTCTCATGGTAAGAAACGCCTGTTCAGCACAGCATAGTACAAAGCCACTGTTTGGACATCAAGAAGCTAAATCACCAGTACTGCAGTGCGCTCGATGATTTTTACCTTTTTGCTTTGATTTTTACCTTTATTGATATAACTAAGTAAAGTGTTTTATGAGTTCAATGTTTTGCCCTCTATTTTTTCCAGTAACATTGCTCTTCACACCGGTACACCGTAGCATTTTGCGTGGCAATAGAATAACTGGCAAATGTCTGTTACTTCCCCACACTGACTGTTCACTAAGTGTTCTACCGCTAGAAAAAAATAATTAAACAAATTACTAAATTACACGCCACACAGATCATTTATTTTTTATCCCTTGGGCGCAGTTATTTAGTAATTCTAGGTAATTATTTGGCACTGTGCTATTATGGCCAGGTGTTATGTATACAGTTAGGTACAAAATTGTCTGGCCACACTGCCGTGTGTCTAGATGTATTGCTAGTTCCGTCACTATAACAATGTAATGTGCCGTGTCAAGAAACTTGTTCAACGCTGCGGTGTGCGATGTGCGTCACGGGCCAATATGGAATTTTTCGAAGACAATTTAATAGAATTAGTTCGCAACTATCCTTCTTTATATAAAAACTAGCGGCCCGTTCCGGCTTCGCGCGGACATAACCTAGACACTGTCTGCAGCGCCATCTGCCGGGCTTATTTGTGAATTTAAACCATCTTCGAATACACACACAAAAAAACATTCAAATCGGTCCCGTCGTTTAGGAGTTCACTGTCAAATGATTAAATTACTAAAATGGCTATAAAAAAACAGGGGTTGGTGATAAAAGGGTAAAAAATTAGGGTTGTATGTATTTTTTAACGCCACATTATAAAAAAATAAAAACAAAAAATTTTTACCAAAAATTAAAAAAATAATGTTTGGGGTGAACAACCCCTAATACTCAGGGGTATGAAAAATAGCTAGTAGCCGATTCTCAGACCTACTGAATATGCATATAAAATTTGGTAAAAATCAGTAAAGCCGTTTCGGAGGAGTAAGGAAACAAACACTGTGACACGAGAATTTTATATATAAGATAAAGACAAAAAACATAAAAGTTTGATAGAAATTTACAAGTTTGATAAAAAAATACAGAAAAATTGTTCATGTTCACGTCTACCTTGGTAGCTGCGGCAAAATCAACTGACCACCTCTCCGCAGGGACGTTAAATGCTGCGTCGTGATGCTGCGTTGCGGCGCACACCGCAGCGTTGTGCGTCATGATCACCAGACCAAAGCTTTAGGTCAATTGTCCACGTAGCTGCACGACATCCGCACGATTTCGACAATTGTCGGATGCAAGACGAATGCTTGCATCTTGCGTACAAATAATGAAGTCTGTGTCCACGAAGCGACAACGACACGACAGCCGCACGTCTTGCGTTTGTTTGTAGGATGCATGCATTCGACAAAAGACGCGTGCGTGGACAGTAGGCCTTAGTTTGATTGACGTTACACCCGTCAGAAATTTATACAAGAATTGGAATTAGTTCACAGATTTAACAGGTTTTTTCCTAGCGTACCTATAGATAGTGCAATCCACGAAGACGCGACCCACCAATTTTTTTCTCCACCAATCGCGTTTGCTCCGAGCGTCAGTCCCGAATCATTCACCAGTCATTGTAGTGTGCGTGTGTATTCATAGGTAATTAGTGTGTACCGATAACACTCAAACATTGACGGAAGCTTGCACACATATACTATAAACGGTTAGGAGGAATAGTGGGGCGCGTCTTCGTGGATTGCACTATCTGTACCTATAAAAGGTAAACTAAAAACTAAGTACTTAACATAATGGACTTTCTATCTCCAGAGGTATTATGGATAAATAAACATTCCGCTTTTTTAGTCTCCTAAACACCACGAAATATTGGAAAATACGGTTTCTAGATCTATATACATAGCTAGAAACATTTTCTAGCGTTCCTGACGTAACCAGACACACCAGTATTCTTATTTCGTCTAACTGATATTACGATTGACCTCACTTTACCAATACAGGGCATTAGGACAAGGTGAAAGACGCGTGCCGAAAATATACCAAATCACTCTTCGTTTAAAGTCATTTTCTCATTGTCAAATTTAAAGAAAACAATGTTCCCTTTGAAAATAGTAAACATATAGACTATATTATTATTGTTGCAGCAGTAAAGTTGAAATTATCATCAAAATAATTATAAAAATTAATAAAAGATTTTTTTTGAAAATACTCAAAACGAACAAACGTTAAAACATTCATATTTTTATTGTTTTAGCAATAGAGTTCAAATTAACCTCATAAGTGATAATATTGAATGAATGCCCGAATTACACGAGGTTAGTTTTTCAAGATAGGATAGCAAGCTAGTACTTCTAGCTTCGTGTAGACAACGCTACGCAACGCTAGTATTGTCTACACAAAGCCGGAAGTACTAGCGTGCTAGCTTACTATAGTAGAACCAACCGTTTATTTTCTTTTTGACAGCACCAATAGAACGTAACTGCGTCATGTTACGCAAAAGTTTACTTTTACTGGCCTCGTGGCTTAGTGGGCAGTAGCTCTGCCTGCGAAGCCGAGGGTCGTGGGTTCGATTCCCACCAAATATCCCAGTGCAAACATTTGTGTGATGAATTCAAATGTTTGCACTGTGTCTGGGTGTTTCTATGTATAATAAGTATGTATTTAAAACTATATTAAGTATTATATCAGCTATCTGGCCGCCATCGTACAAGCTTTGCTTAGTTTGGGGTCAGATGGTGTTGTGTGTGAATTGTCCACCAATATTTATTATTTATTATTATTATTATTTAAAAAAACTACTGCACTTATGGATTCAATTTGTCAAAGATGATTATTATACGGGATCATGGAGCAAATTTAAGCAGTTGTCATATTTTTAAAACCTCGCATTTAAAAGTGAACTTTTGCGTAACATGACGCAGTTGCGTTCTATTGGTGCTGTCAAAAAGAAAATAAACGGTTGGATCTACTATAACGCTAGATTGCTATTCAAGCTTGAAAATCTAGCATCGTGCATCTCGGCTATAAAAGATTAACTTTGTCGTTTGACCACTAAAAGCTAGTCAACAAAAACATATGATTTTTATCATTGTTTCAGCATTACAGTTCAATTCATCTTCATAAATTATTATGAAACGATTCAAGTGATCGATGTCTAGAAGTCTTAGTAGGCGCAGCCAAGTTCAGAGTACCTACGGATCATTTATAAAAAAAAAGTGTAATTATAATTAATTGTATTAGGCGTTCATAAAACTGAAATAATATTTAGCATATTACATTAGTAAACTATCTTAATAAATGCACTTTTTTAAGCATCCATGATATTACATAACAAAATAAATAAAGTGGCCAAGTGCGAGTTGGACTCGCCCATGAAGGGTTCCGTTGCAGCAAGTAACATTATATACATAGAACACATAGTTCTTGTAGTTCGTTGTAACTTTGATCGAAGTTTCAATAATAGTGTATTATTGACGTACTAAAAAAAAACTACTCATCAGATCGAGTTCAAACTAATTTTCGTTGGTAGTTTACATGGTAATGTACAACATATATTTTTTTTAGATTTTTCACTTTCTTACTTTAGAAGTTAGAGGGGGGGGACACACATTTTACCACTTTGGAAGTGTCTCTCGCGCAAATTATTCAGTGTAGACGAAAATGATTTTTGCAACTTCAACATCATTTTTGAAGACCTATCGATACATACCCCACACGTGTAGGTTTGATGAAAAAAAAAATTTTGAGTTTCAGTTCTCAGTATGGGGGGCAACCCTAATTTTTCTTTTTTTTTTAATTTTTCTGTTGAAATCTTAATGCGGTTCACAGAATACATCTACTTACCAAGTTTCAACAGTGTAGCTCTCATAGTTTCGGCAAAAAGTGGCTGTGACATACGGACGGACAGACAGACAGACAGACAGACATGACGAATCTATAAGGGTTCCGTTTTTACGTTTTACGGAACCCTAAAAAGTACGCTTTGTCAGGATAAATTTGGGAAACTAGAATCTTCTCTTGTATATATAACCATAATTATAAAATATAAATATAATTTAAATAAAATTGAAGAATCATCTTTTCACTTAATTTGAAAATGATAGCTAATGTTAATATATGTGCTCACACGACCATATTGTTTCGGACAAATAAACATTTTTTTGATTTGAGTTTTTATTGAAGTGAAAACTTCTCTAGGCGCGCCTAGACAAATACTTCGTGGACTGTAAATTGGATTCTAGCGTCACGCTCGGGTATGATAAGAAATCTTCGGGTAAACTGGGGACCATGGCTATTGGCCATTTAGAAATGCGTCAGCCAATGGCAAATCCTGAAAGGGCGTGGCCTCGGCATCATGCCATGGCCATCTAGAAATGCATCAGCCAATAAGAAATGCTGATGCATTTCTAGATGGCCATGCCATGATGCCCAGGCCACGCCCTCCGGTTACACACGTGTAGTTTCCAAAGTAAGCTATCAAATTCTGAGTTATAAGTTTTCACTTCTATCGGCAGTTTCTATGACTGCCCATTTTTTATATTTTTTTATATTTGAAAGTAGGTATATAAAAAGGTAAATTAGGTAGGTACTTAGGTACTGTACTTACATAAAAAAATAATTCGTTTTTTTCTGCCTGTTTTTTCCAGCTAATCTTTTTAACAGCTGGACCGATTTCAACGGCTCTTACACTGGCAGATAGTCGGTGTTAAAAGGAGTAAGTTAGGCTACTTACATATACCTACCGGAGGGACACGGTGTGTTTGAAAACATACATCTTTAAAGTACACGTGTCATCTACCAACCCGCCCTTGACCAGCGCGTATTACCAGGTTAAACTTTCTCTCCTTATTGGAGAAATCCCCGAATCCCAGTAGTAACATAAAATTTACTGTATTCACTACGATGGCTTATGCTTTGTCTTGTAAAAGTAGCTAAGGGGCTGCAACGTATTAAAAATAAACCTTGTGGCCTACTCTGAAAACACTTAAGGCTGCATCGGTAATGTTCTATCGATTTTACCAACAAACGAAACGCCGTGCCTATTTTAGTTTACGTCCTTCGACTTATCATTAGTATGGAAGTAACGTGATGAAAGAAACCAGCGCTTTCTAAAGGTTCAAGGTTTACGTAATTGCGCCAAACATAAAAGGGGTTTTTGGGAAAATATTGTGTGTAATTTAAAACTTAAGGAAAAATATCTACTTTTAAATTGCTTTGTACTTTGGCTACATTGAAAGTGAGTGTTCCTGCTAAGCTGTAGGTCCAGAATTTGACGTTCACTAAAACAAGTAAAGACTTTTTTTTAACAGATTTTGAGTTGTACTATTGTGCAGCTCTGCTTTTTGCGTTAGTATAAATATTGTGGTGCAAATGGCAAAAGCACAGTTTACTTGACTATGATGTTTTACAACATGTGAACTTTATGTTTAAAATTAAATGTATATTTTAAATACCTATGTTTGTGTGACGTAAAATAGTTATATCTGCCCCAAGTTTCGGCAGCTTCAAAAACAAATTAAAGTGCTGGCTTATCGATCAAACTTTTTATAGTTACACCGAATTTTTAGAGAGTGATGGCAAAGTCCTATAAAAATGTATACAAAAATTTGACATGGGTCAGCACAATTGTTATAAAAACATATTATACTCATATAATGCTTGACAGTTTTCTGTACAATAATTATTATAATACAGTAAAGTAGTCATTTCAAACTTTGAAAATGTATACAATTTGTATGCTCTTTCTTTTGTTTTAATTTTTTATTTATTGACGTGTAAATTGTACATTTATGAATAAAGTACTTTGACTTTGACTTTGACGTCTGTTCTGTTCTGTGTATCTTTCTATGTGGAAGTTTCAAAAGTATATATTTATGTACGTAAATAAGTAAATTTTATAACATTATTTCAGACAACGTACTTTCAATAAGCTGGAACTCTCTTAATTGAGTGTTTTATTCTTATTTTGTTTAAGCACCTCTGAAACTTTTCAACGGTACTTAAAATATACTTTTGGTGAACTTTTTTTAGTAATATTTATATTTTTTAACGGACACGTGTTAAAAAATATGAATATCGGTAAAACAAGCTCACTAAAAGTATATTATTATTTTTATGGGAAAAGTATATGAAGCAATAAGTAGAAGCTTATTATCATTCTTTATACACCTTTCTACGCATCATTTTTGCAGCTACCTTAGTCTAAATGTACTTGTCTTGTACAAACTAACAGGCGGACTACTTGGCTCGCTTGATAGTAAGTATAATAAACTTTATGTCATCAAAAATACGGGATACAAAAAGGAAACATTTATTTGGCTAAGGCACGAGTCCTGGATTTCACACCAGAAGAGAACCTGTCTATGTTTAATCTCTTATGAATATCTGAAACATCACATTTATCAATACAGTTGTACCATTTTAAATTTTGTTTTAGGGCGTTTAATTACCTAAATAAAGTTTGGGTATTTCCCAATGAATACAATCCAGTAGTTCTCAAGTCGAGTGAAATTTCTTCTAGATAAGCGCGCTACATTAAAGAACGTATCATAACTTAACATCAGGCTATATTCAACATCAACATCAACAGCCCACTAAACGTTCCCACAGCTGGGACTCGGGGCCTTCTCTCGCAAGGAGAGAGTTAAGGCCATAATCCACCACGCTGGCCCAGTGCGGGTTGGCGGATGACACATGACTTCGAAAGATTCTAGGTACATGTCGGTTTCCTCACGATGTTTTCCTTCACCGTTTTAAGTTACCGGCATTACGCACATGACTTCGAAAAGACAGTGGTGCGTGTGGGGTTTGAACCCGGGGTCTCCGGATCGGCAGCCGCCGTTCTCCCGACTAGACCAGCCGTAACTTAGGCTATATTCAATCAAGTGCAAACTAAATTTAGAAAAAAAATAACGCGTAAAAAGTTAATCACTACAACAATGTGCCAAAACCTAGCTTAAAAAACAGAAAAAGTATTCATGTACAATGTACATATAATACTAGTAGCGCACCGTGATTTACCCGCGTAGTTCCCATACCCGTAACTTTTCGCGGTTGTGTTATTCCAACCTACAAGCTAGCTATAATTCAAATTGTAACCCAATCTGTTCAGCCGTCTCGACGTCATTGGGCATCAACATCCACTTTCGTAACTTTCGCACTTATAATAAATAGGCTTAACTCATTCCACCTTTTACCCAAACATCTTATATTCAAGCAAATTGTCATGTTTGCACAAAAACCAAAACTACCTTCTTTCCAGTAAATTATGAATGCTGTTGGAACGTCGCCAGACCTACCGTCTTCCTGTCGCTACGCTATACTCATTTGAATAACTTTATTTTGAGTCAGTGTTACATTGGGGACTACTTAGGAAATGTTATAACACTTGGATACATTACCTACAGGATATTATATAAGGATTTTGACTGGCCTCGTGGCTTAGTGGGTAGTAGCTCTGCCTGCGAAGCCGAGGGTCGTGGGTTCGATTCCCACCCAGTGCAAATATTTGTGTGATGAATTCAAATGTTTGCACTGTGTCTGGGTGTTTTTATGTATAATAAGTATGTATTTAAAACTATAATTAGTATTATATCAGCTATCTGGCCGCCATCGTACAAGCTTTGCTTAGTTTGGGGTCAGATGGTGTTGTGTGTGAATTGTCCACCAATATTTATTTATTTACTATATTAGTATGATCCCGCAGTTTCACTGGTATATTTAACAATGCCGTTATTTTACCGAGATAAAAAGTAACCTATGTTTTAGCTAGGCAACTGGTGGCGGTTGGAAACGAGACCGAGGATCAGGCTGCGAGGCTTATTTTGGGAGAGGCATAAATAACAAATATATCCAGCAGTGGACAAATACAGACTGACAATGATGATGATTATAACCAGCCCACTTTATGTTCCCATAACTGGGGCTCAGAGACTCCTCATACATAGTCCACCGTGTCCACCGTCCACTGGACGCTGGTCCAGTGTGCTTTGGCAAATGACGCATGAGATCATTTATTTTTGTTGTACACACGGGTTACCTACGTATGATATAGTCAGTCCATGTTCGGCCGTGTCCAGCGGCCATTTTCAAGGAGAAACGCGTGACTACTGCTCGTTTGGCACTCCAAACCAAAGATTGGTAGTGCCCAGCGGTCACGCGCGTACACTCTTTTTGAAAAAGTCCGCTGGACTCAGCCGAAACTTAAGCTGGACTCAGCCGAAACTTAAGCTGGACTCAGCCGAAACTTAAGCTGGACTAGAGTGACTAGACTGACTGAATCATACGTATACATATCTATGACTGAATTTATTTAAGATGATAAACTTTACACTTGGAAAAATATTTAAAGTGCAGATGGATTTCAAACCTACAATCTTATAATGTGAGTTCTAGTCACTAAGCAGCAACACAGGTTCACCAAAATGTATTGGAGATAAATTTATTATTAAAGACAAATGGTCCTACTCAATTTGTTTCAACTGTACTGCTATATTTATGTATATAAACTTGATTGAGATTGACGATTAGACTGACAAACTGCCGAAACTTGATGCGACTTCGTTCAAAAACGCAACACAACACCTTGTATTTGTCTCCGTCCTTCTTAATAGAGCTCGATCTATTCAGATTCTTGGCAGGATCCGAGAATACGATAAATCTTGCCCGACCGTAAATCATATGGTGGAAAAAAGGTAATTTAAAAAGATGCGCGACTCAGCCTCCTTGGGTGGCGGCCATTAATCAAATGTCAGAGTGACGGTGACCTTGCGTTGGCTGCTGTTTGAGTTTTGGGCTTAGAGTATGGAATACAATATAGAGTTACAAAGTTCCTGACTACTATAGTGCTTCTCGTTCTCTCAATTACAATTCAATTTCAATTCAATTTTCAATTCAATACTCAAAAAGTATTGCCATAAAGAAAATATTCCACTAGGTAAGGGTAGTGCTGCGATAGTTCGATGAATTCAGCCTGTGTTCTATGCATTCTAAAATTACATTTTAAAAAGGGGTTTAATATAATATAACTAAAATAGGAGGTACTTAAATAAATACCTAATCAAAAACAGGGCAATAAAACATTTATTTCAAATTGTACTTTACATTCAACGTTATAAAAATATAGTTTGCCTGTCATATTTATATCATAGTAGCAGCTCGCCCAGGCTTCGCACGGGGCAACTCGGAACTTAGGTATAAAACATTTCAATGTTAGTAGACCTTGTTGTAGTAGACAGGCTACTATTATTTAGATGTTGTGGTAATTCAGAATGATTGATTTATTTGATAATCTGTACTTCATGAAAAATATTGCTTTATTATTCACACAATATTTTATCCTCTTCTTCGGAACGGCACATCTGCGAAATAATAATTAATTTGAATAAATAAAACAACCCAAATTATTACCAGAAATCTAGTGATACATTTAAGTTGCATAATTATTTCTGTAAAAGTTCAAACAAAAGGGTTAAATCAGAGGTGAAAATGTGTATGAATAATCTTTTATTTTGAAAGCTTAGAGCTTCATATCTACTCACACAATAGATAGGTCTCTTGTGTGAGTGGGTATGAAGTAGGTAGGTGTAGTGAGTAGGGTTTATACTAAAAGCATGATGTTATCTTGTTAGCGAGATGAGATAGTGTAAGTTAATGGGAGTTTGATGCAATTCCTACTCCAGAAAACAAGAGTTGGAATGGCAGTGGTAGAGTAGAAACAGAAGCGTCATGGCCATCTAGACTAGATATGTATAATGGTAACCATGGTAACACGCCATGACCATCTAAAAATGTTTACGCATTTGTGGCCATAGCTCCGAGTTCACCCGAAGATTTATTTCATTCCCAAGCGTGATGTTTGAGTTCAATTCACGGCTCACGAGAAATCTGTATGTAGTGCGCCAAAGAAAGTTTTCACTTAAAAAACTAACAAATGCGAATCCGCAGGCAAAATCTAGTACGTATTATTAGTAAACGGTCAGTAAATAAACTGTCAATTATGTACCGATTTGTATATTTCATGGGTAATTTTGTAAGAAATAACTGGTCACACTTTTTTGTTTGTTTTGTTATTTAGGTTATGTTTACATTTTACATATTTTGCAAATTTTGGATTAGATACTGCCGTTATTGTATAAATTTAATTCACGTAGATATCTAGAAGGCATTAATATGAATTTCTATCAAGTCGTCATACCAAATATTGTCTACTTACGTGTAAAATGAGATTCCACTGATTTTTCTTTCACAGAGGCTATTGCAGCTTATAACACTACACAACGCACATTGTTTGGCATAAATATCACCAATCTCTTAACAGTCTTTCACAAACAAGCTTTAAATCTTCTTTAAATACACACAATATTTAATAAAACATAAAAAATCCGAGTCTGAGCTTTGAACAGACTTTTGTGTGGCAACGCCATGTCAGATTTGTAATTTAGCCAGAGAAAAAGCCGGCCACGGTGATAAGGACGGAAAATCAGTATCTCTTTCTCTTTTTTTCACAAGTGATAGATAATTAGACTATCTCATTTCCGCAAGTCGTGACGTCACTTATTGTGCCCCCCTGGTTTTGGGGAAGGATTTGACAAGGGTGCTCAGACGTGTCGATATTGAAAATATCTGCATGATCTAATACCAGCTTACCCTTTTTTTCTATCGAACTCAAACGAGGCCTCCAGGCCACGTGGTTCGACAGCGGCAGGGACAGAAATGCGGCCGTGGTAAAGGCTGTCTTAAAGAATAGTAAAGTTAAAAAGAGCACTATAATTAAGTTGAAAATGTTCCATAATACTCGTATCCCCCCTATTTTCTTCTTCTTCTCCTAATTCAAGACATAAAATACATGTAAAAACTCAAATAACAAAGATCACGGGCCCAGGAGGAACATTAAAAAAAACTCAAACTAAGAGGTTTGATTCCAATTTCGTAATAAAAACGGGGTATGCTTCCCTGTCACACCATTTTGTCACACCAGTGTGACACAGAAGAATTTTTTTCCTCTGTGTCATACCATCTGGTGTGACAGACAATAATCGATTACATCGTATGACTAACCATCACACCAAATATTCAGCAACACAAACAACCAAGTCTAAATTGAAAAACAATCAATATATTTGAAAAGAATGTACAAAAACTAACCGGAAACAAAAGAAAATATTAGTTATTACGAAACTGACAATAAGAAATAACATCACTTAAGCGTCGTTACTTCTTAACGTAAATTATTAAGAAAAGTCTCAATTGTTAGTAATTTACTAACAATTCTCAAGCTTGAAAAAAATAGGTTTTATAGGTAGGTAGAATATCAAAAAAGGTTGAGTATGATTGGTTTTTTCATTTACAAATTGTAAAAATTAGTTCTTTTCACAAACTCGTTTGCAAGCAACTCAACTTGCATTATATGTTTCTAAGTAACCTAATCGGACCGGTTAGGTTACTTAAGACCTAGATCCGAGTCGGGGCACCCCGACTCTACGTAGTCTTGTCGCTACTACCCCTAGAGTGTATATAAAAAATGCGGGAGCCAGAAGCTCAAGGGAGGTCTTGAGTGGAGCGAGCCATGCGAGGCCAAGCGTAGCGAAGGGAGGAGGTGGCGAGCGAAGCGAGCCGGCGACCTCCGTAGTGGAGCGCAGGCCGAGTATGGAGAAGCGACACTCAGGGCTGACCGCAGAGCTTCTGGCGGGAGCCCACCCGGAGTAAAATTTCAGTGATAGACCCTAATCGGGCCGGTTAGATTAAATTAATACATTTAATTGGTACTTTTAATAATCCTATTAATATTATAAATGTGAATGTATGGATGTTGGGATGTTTGGATGTTTGTTGCTCAATCACGTCCTAACGTATGAACGGAACGGGCTGAAGTTTGGAACAGAGATAGATTATAGTCTGGAAGAACACATAGGCTTACACTTTTTATCCCGGAAAAACAACGGGAACAACGGGAATGGGAACTTCGCGGGTAACACCGCGGAGCGCTGCTAGTAATATATTTTGGTGGACAATTCACACATAACCCTATATACACTACTAACACATACATACACACACAATAGTACATTACATTTTTGGAATTATTATTACAAGTATATTTGGACAAGATGGTAGTGTGACTGTGAAGAATTAAATTCTCGCGTGTCACACTAGTGTGACTATGAAGAAAAAAATTCTTCTGTGTCACACTGGTGTGACAAAATGGTGTGACAGGGAAGCATACCCCATAAAAACGTCTAGGCTGTGGAATGTGTTGCCTGAGTAGGGTATCCCTGATGGTTACGATTTTAATGTTTTATAATTGAGACTGAAGACTGAGTCAGTTTCTTCTAGGTGTCTTCCTATCACGACAAAAATGGTCATGTATAGCTATACAACAAAAACAAAAACAGTGTTTGCTAATAATTGTGTCTAAGATTCCGACCACAGCCAACAAAAGAGTTGATAACTTTGAAACGGCTGAACCAATTTTAGTGAAGTAAACATAGCGAAGCACACTATCAACAATGTACTTTTCAAAGAAATATAACAAATTAATAAATTATTATTAATTATCAAATCGGTTCATCCATTCGGGAGCTACAACGCCACAGACACACTCACATACACCCTCACACACAGGAGAGACACGTTAAACTTATAACACCCAGTTGTTTTTGCATAAAAAAAAACAGATAACATGGTAAATATAACTGTTTCACGTAAAGTGGCATTTAGGAGCCGCTGTGGAACTATCTGCCTCTTTCCGTTGTATTTTATTACATTCCCGACATATTAAACATACCAGGAGCAGTTACGAGCTATATCCTGACGTTTACTTGGACCGTTTAGTGTCGCGATAATGTGATATTAAAGTATATTTTTATCATAGCGACAGTGTTGAGGCTACATTCTTGTTTGGGGGAGATATATTGTTTTCTTTCAGTGAAAGCCCGAGTCGAGGTCGTGCCGACAGAAGCGCTCTCGCGCTATTCGTCGAAACACGGCAAGTACTCGTTGAGGGAGTACTTACGCTTCGATGCGATGGTACTAGTTGACAGAGTGCGTAACACTTGGTTTGTACTGCGTATGTACTTTTAGGTATTAGTCCGATGTTTACTTTTCATGTATAATTTTGTATACATTTAGCGTAATTATTATATGTTTAAGTTGGGCGAGGTTTTTCTTACCCAAAGTCCGGTAATAGTAGATATATTTATAACTATGATTATATACTCTTCATGGACCAATGGATGTGCTTCACTGTGCTGTTACGTGACAGCCATGTTGCTTACCATCTGACACTTGTCCTGCTCGTCTGACACCCTAAACCCTAGACTATAAAAAAGGTGTATGGCTTTGACCTTTGACACTATTTACGTAGCTCGGCTCCAAATTCAATGTCAATTAAAATAGAATTACAATTTTTTAATAAACCGAAAGTCTATTTTACAATGTTTCTGTTTGTTTACTGAAGTTTAACAAAACGATAAAAAATGTGAAAGTGTATGTGAAAAGATACTACACAGTAGATAGATACCTTGCCGATAAAAGGAATTTTGAAAGGAGTCGATCCACTCTACGATGACATGTTGACATTTTATCTTATCTTATACCTTTAAACGAGCAATTCTTGTATATATATTATATAGAATCTGAATCTCGGAAACAGCTCGAACGATTTTCATGAAATTATGTATGCAGGGGGTTTTGGGGACGATAAATCGATCTAACTAGGTTTCATTTAAAAAAAACGCATATTATGCGCATTTTTATACAATGAAAAACTGTCACATTAGTGACGTGACAGCATAATTGGCTCAAACGGGAAGTCGGGTGTTCGTGGCGGTCACGAATTCATAGCTGCGGGTTCGAATCCAGACGGCTTCTCTTTTTTTTTCAAGTATTCTTTTTTTAAAGAAAATCTAAGTATTTTTAGTATTTAAACCGAGCAAAGCTCGGTGACCCAGGTACTGTATGTATATACGAGTATATCCACATTCCACACCCAATCAAATGGAATTTAAACACCCATTATGGAAACATATTGAATGTCTAGAGAAGACCATGAAATGCATAATGTTATACCACAGACTATGTAATATAATATGTTAGACTATAATGTCAGCACTAAAATTATTGTGTATTGATTGAAAATTTAAAAGATTATAAAGTTAATTGCTGAAAAACGAAACAAACGTGGATTTAAAAAAACTCAACTCCCAATATTTACTTATTTTAATAGAATTAATAATAAACTAGCATTCGATCCTTAATGTATCGATATATTATGTATGGTATTATTTTCATATTACAAAAACAGCTCCACCAATTTCGATAAAATTTATACGGGGCCATTCGGAAAGTCGATTCTTTTAAACAAAACAATATCATCAACATTGGTCTAACTAGTCGAAAGTTCTAAGGTAACAAACATTAAAAGTACAGTCTAATCGACCTTTTTGAAGTCTGTGGAAAAACTATGAACAGTTCGAGTACATATAAATACCTATCTATACCTATATCCAAGAATATCAACATCCGTTATTAATAGACCACCAAACGCTCACGCCTCATTAACCGTAGAACATTCTCCGTAAACCGTCAACATTTTGTCTTCGGTGACCGAAATGGGCAGTAAGAGTAAGGGCACATCACGTAAAAACTGTATTGGCACAGTGGTTAATGATAGACAGGCTTACACAGAAACTGCTAAAGTACGAAAAAATAATGGCTAGATCGTGCGTCGAGATTGTGTCTACAAATCTAGCCTGCAACTCGGAGTATCTACTTTTGCATTTGTTTACATGTTTATAGTCCTTATACTCGTACATTATACATATATAAACTAGCATTTTAAAAGGTCTGCGTAGACCCGACAAATAAAATACAGTCAAATATGGGCTTTATGCCCGGGGTGTTAAGATACAGATTGCATTGGCAACACAAATTAGCAGACCGGTCGCTGACAGTCGTCTGCTAGTTTATGTTGCCAATGTAATCTATATCTTAATCGGCATGACATAAAACCCAAGTTTTAGTGCATTTTATATGTCGGAGCGTAGTTGAGTAGCGAGAGCATAGCGAGTCATATAAGTGGGCGCAAACCTTAAGTCTAATCTCTTAATTTCTATCAGCACTCAGCAGTCCCTGTTTATGATATCAGATGTGGTTGTTCTACAGTCAGTTAAAACTTAAATTGGTCTAGACTGACTATATCACAACTGAGTTACCGTGAATTTTGAATTAATTTAAAAAGGCAAACAACCAAACTACTAATTATTTTTGAATCGAAATCATCATTCTGCGGTTTTTTGTAGACTGTAAGTGATACTAACATGTCACACTCTGAGGTGAAAGGCTTGATCGGGTGAACCCGCCGAGTGTACCCGAGCGAGATATAAACATTCACCTGCCATTCACTGCTGTGTTACTGTGCCGTGTTTACTATTTTGATTTGTAAAGAATTAAAAAAAAATAGAAAACTTTAATTTATGTCATTTTTCTTATTTATCTTACTAATACGATCCATAATAATGTGTCCTACATACTTAATTCAGATAATAAAGTTTTCACTTCTGCCGTGCGGTCCTAAGTTAAGATACACACACATTTTTTTTGTTTCACGCATGCTTAAAAACTGGGCCATATTTTTTTTAAATTGTGCCCAGACCCCGTCAAGCTTGTGTTCTCAATCACTAAGATCTAAACGAGTTTCCACGTCCCGCCATTACAGCCTGATTGGAAGGATCGTCCGATGCTCTGTCTGGGCGCTTTATTGCAGCCATTCCGGCTTATTGGCACCACCATCTAGATCACAGATACGGCAATGAGTTTTCGGTGTAAATTGCACAAAATCAATATCATAGTGAACTGGGTGCGCGTCGCAGTTTCATACGTGTGGTTCCCGATCACGTTGTTTTCCCGGGATAAAAAGTTGCCCAGGAATAGGAAAACGTAGCGCCTTCAGCCACTTTCGTAACCGACTGATTCGTAACCAGCTACGAAAAAATATATTTTTTCAGTGTTTTGTAACCAGTTACCAATAAACACTTATTTTCCGTTTTTATTACCTATATTTGGTAACCAGTTATGAAAAAATACTTCTTGTTCTCTGTTATGTAACCAGTTATTAAAATCTTGTTTCTAAATTCTGGCTGTATCGTTAAAGGGCCGCTAGTACATTTATATATCAGTGTATTGGAAGGATTAATAGCGTAGGACGCCCTGAAACTCGAAGGAATGATGATTTATGTAAGGCAGCAGGCAGTGCCTGGAAAAGAAAAGCAGAGGATAGGGGTGAGGATAAGGCTGAGTGGTGTATCATGGGAGAAGCGAGAGGCCTATGTCCAGCAGTGGAATAGGGTAGGCTGATGATGATGAAAAAGTAACCTATGTTACTTTTAACATTTCCCAGAAAATGTGCACAATGTTTCTTGTTGATCGGTGAAGTAGTTTTCGCGTGAAAGCGTCATATGCAAACTTACTTTGGCGTATGTAATATTAGTGGAATGAAGGACTTTGAGGTTAGCTTTTGAATGTAGAAACTAGAATATTTTCTAACTTTAGTGTAGATCTTTAGTTAGCAGTTAGTTTATCGTTAGTTCAAGTTAGTCTTCCATTTTTTGGTAAGTCCGGTGGTACTTGTCCTGTCTCAGCACCTATTTAAGCAATGTTTGGGTGGGAGCTTGGACCAGCAATGACTGGTACTTAGGATGGGAAACTGGAAATTGGTAAATATTTGAAAAACGGGGTGCATTCGAGTTCTCCTCTTAAAAATGGCCACGGAACGCGGCTGAAACTGTTTTTGCATGTTTGGAAATGTATTAACGCATGTCGTATGTTGACTATGTAGGTATGTCGAGCTTGTCACCCGGAGTGTGGTGCCCCTACCGACTAAAACCCTCAGAGGTTTCTCCAGCCATGGCTTAGCGCTTGATGGTAGAGTTGCAAGACCGCTTCGCATTCAGCCGTGACTCTGTCAGTCCCACCACCCTCACATGCCCGCCTCAGTTTTTTTCCTTAAAATCAGTGGTTTGATAAACATGGAAAAATACTCGGAGATTTCATTTTCGCCAGATAAGCTGCGAGTAGGATGCACGACAAACACGTCATAAGTAGTCCACATAATGTTCCCACTGCTGGGACTCGGGGCCTTCTCTCGCTCGGACAGAGTCAAATCCATAATCCACCACGCTGGTAAATTTCAGGTTAGTGGATGACACATGAACTAGAAAGATTGTAGGTAAATGCCAGTTTTCTCGCGATCCTTTACCGTTTTTTTAAAGTAAACAAGCATGCAAGCATTATACACACGATCGGGACCAGCAGTTGCCGTTTTCCCAACTAGACCAGCCGTAGCTTTCTTTAACTTTCATAGCTCATACTGTCACCATAGTCGTAGTAAATACAAGATAGCTATAATGTCGAGCTCAGGTGCGAGATAATATACGGCGGCAAGGACAGAGTTATTATCATTTTCGCCAGATAAACTGCGAGTAGGATACGTGATAAACACGTCGCTGAAAGGGAAATTAATGTCCTGGGAGGGACGTTACGTTTGTTTTGTGATTGTTCTGTATTAGAAAAGTCGAGAAAATGGGATTCGATAGGCGTTTACATAAAAGCGAACGTGAATTATTGCCCCGGAAAAACTGGTTTTTCGGGGAAATCATGCGTTTCGTGCACGTATTTTGTTTGCGAATTCGAAAGGATCGAAAACAAAGCTGCGCAATTTTTTACCGAGTCAAATTGTTTCGTGCCTGATGGTATACTATGTCGTACACCTGCCTATAACAGCAGCAATTTGAACATGAAGCGTTCAAATCCAAAAAGCTGCATTGCGCTCGTCACCCGGAGACGTAAGATGATTTGTCTCTCTATGCCCTGTGATTTCTGTGGAAACAATGCCCTTTAAACTGAAAAACAGTGATGTTTGTACATTACAGCTTGGTGGTAGAATAACTAGCAAATGGTGTTACCTCAGGCAAATAGGCAAATTCTGCAATTTGCCTAAGGTAACCCCATTTGCTAGCTAGCTACTGCAGAATTCTACCACTACGAAAAACAAAACTGCGTAACTCTTTTATCCATCGGATCAAATTGATGTTTAAAATACACTTTAAACCGACCACTCGTAGATGGAACTCAAACAAATGTCGGCGCAAAAGATTTATTTCCTGCTTTCTGCGCTATAGCACTTTACTACATTATATTAGCTGAAATTTTCTGAAGCAGACCTTTTCAAATTCGAAAGACATTTCAAATCTAAAATTGCGTTCTTCAGATTATTTAAGTAACAAATTTCATTCAGGAAAACTAACAAATAGTGGTGGTGGTGGTGGTGGTGTATTGGTGGGCATTTTACACACAACACCATTTAGCCCCAAACTAAGCAAAGCGTGTACTATGGGTACTAGATAGCTGATACAAGCCTCATAATTTTTCAATAGGTACATACTTATTATGCTTAGAAAACTCCCAGGCACAGTACAAATATCGATACATATAATATAAACTTTCCCATTATATATTAGTGAGATAGGATAACGATCCCAAGGATATACGGATAAATTTATATTCGTTCCTGAAAACTAGTTACATAACAAACATTGCGGTTAGGGTGCGGTCGTGGTCATAGCGATAAGCGACGAATGTAAACCGAGTCAGATAAAAAAAAAACATCTGATCTGTATCAGTTACTATCGTTAGATTGGAGTGCGAGGCTCAGGAACCACCACATGGCGCATCTTGGGCTTGAGACAACAAATTTATCTCGATGGTATTCCATTGTTCAATATGGACTATCGTGGCTGGCCAGACGTAAGCTTCCAAGCGTGAACGATTCTCCCTCGAGTACACACATTGCTGTCTTTGGTGATGTTGCGACAAAACCGATAAGAAAACGTATGGAAAATATAGTTCCATTTACGACCGCTAGCCACATTGTACATTTTGTCACATAATTTTACTCTACGCAGAGTTTTATGAAAAACAAAGGCTTTTCGTCCCTCTTTCCCGTTTTCTTGGCTTAGAGAAATAATGCTCGAATCTTACCTAAAATCATCTAATACAGTTTACTATTTTTTTTATTTGATCGCTGAACCTCTCGTACAAGCTCCCGCAGCCTAGAATAGCATAGAATTTTTTCATTTGTTTTTGTTTTTCACTCCCACACGTTTCTGGACTACAGCCTGCTATAACTATTACCGCTATTGCCCGCTATCGCCGTTGATGCTGCTTCGCTTGTCGCTGTAACCGTAGCACACTCTTTTAAGTCAAACGGCAGAAGTGGTTGGATCTGAGTGCGAATGCCGCGGGCTAGCGTAAACAGACACAAAGCCGGGATTGAAACTCCTTAAGGAGAAGATATATTTATTTATCTTTTGTTATTGTCTAGCACATGTGATGTATTTTTTTTTCAACCAAAATATCACGCAAGGCAAAGTTCTCCTATTTCCATTTATCCTGGTACAGATCAACAGTTCTCCAATCTTTTATAAGTATCTGTTTGAGGTGTGAGTCCACCATCTTTTATCTGGGTCACCTGGTGATATATTTTATTTGTAACCAAAATGTCACACAAAGCAAAGCTCTCCTATTTCCATTTTTCGTGATGTAAATTAACAGTTCTCTAGTCTTCCTTAGTCTGTTTGAGTCCACCATCTCTATCTGGGTCACCTGGCATGTCTTGGCTTGGGATCCGATTAGTAGTTTATTTGTTGGCTCAAAATTATTGTGTCCTCATATCTATCTGGCTAGAAATCAACAGACGCCAGATCTTTCCCGCTAGACCCGTAGAGTACGTACCAAAGATGCCATATTGATCATCGATTTGTTATATTGATGGCTGACCAAACCGCCTTACTATACCGTACGAAGTGACCTTGTGCTACTCGTCGTACGAGATATAGTACCTATTCTTCAAGTACAGTTATTATATAGAAGTATGATAAATTTTATGTAATATTTTCAAGTAGGTATTCATCGAAGTGCTGTTTCATGCATGCTTATTGGTCAGATCTCCGTATGTGGGATAGCTCAAAGTATGGTAGGCAGTTAGTAGTAGAGGTAATCTCGCCAACTTATAGGACACTATGTATTTTTAACAAGGATAGGTTTCCACTTGACCATGATAATGTTTTTGTCCAGAATTTGTCCATCTCTATCCCACAGTTTTCTGGTTATCTAAAAAAACAATATCGCTAGATGCTATTCTAGGTGCAACATAAATAAATAAAAGTAAAACTTATAAGCCCTTCTTGCAATTTTAAAGGTTATACACTAATTTGAATAAATAATTTGAACAAAACACTGGACCAGACCTCCCAATGTATAAATATACCTACTTGTAATCTTATTAGCAACTAACGGGAAGTCGTTTTGCAGGTCCGTAGAAGCTTATAATGGCTATGAAGACAATCGGGAGTGAGGACGCTTGACTCGATGACTCTTCTGTTATAAGCCTTCGAGGGTCTTTAGCATTGTTATAATTTGCTTGAGTTGCTTGTTGCCGACCCGGAAGATCACAATTTGCTATTGTTGTCAATTAATTCGATAATTAAAGAGCATTTAAGGAACTACAAAATGAAATAAACAATAATGAATTTGTACTTTACATCTAAATGTAATATCAAGGTGGTTAGTTAATATTTCAGATTGTTTAGAGTTCCGTAGCCAAATGGCAAAATACGGGACCCCTTATAGATTCGTCATGTCTGTCTGTTTGTCTGGCCGTCCGTATGTCACAGCCACTTTTTTCCGAAACTATATGAACTATACTGTTGAAACTTGGTAAGTACCTAGATCTATTCTGTAAACCGCATTAATATATTCAAAATATAAAAAAAGCAATAAATTTTGGGGGTGCCCCATACTTAGAACTGTAACTCCTTCTTTTTCGGAGGTTGTTTAAAAATATGTATTCGCCTTAACAAAGCTCGTTTTTGCCGCTTTATTCCAAGTACTAGCTAGTCGAGGGTAGAGCCACTTGGATACCTTTATGTCTCTTCTATCTTCCTCCTCCATGTCAGTTTTATGTCTAAATGTATTCTGCCGCTTTTGTTTTCGACGTTTTCGTTCTACGACTTCAGCCATGAGAATGTATGGTATTTTTGTGGTGAAAGCTACTTTAGACGCACTTTTTGGTATGGATAAAATGTTATGAGTTCACTTCACCGACATAGCCCGTAAAGCGGCGCGGAACCTATATCGGGTCGGCGCCGGATATGACTCATCATGAGTTTCAAAATTCTGAGGTTAGTTTTGACAAAACAAATCATAAGTGAAGGTCCCTCGACAATATTTTTTCGCGGCAGCAGAAAAAACAAAAACTATAAACTAGTGAAATAAATGAATAGAATTTGTCTTTAAATTTGATTTTTATCACGGGCTAGTATAGCGTCGGAGCGGCTGTGGAGATTCTTGGATGGGAGAAATCTGGTGACTACGCGTAACCGCGATACCGACATGCGTAATAGCACTATATCTGTTTCTATGTAGGTGACGTATAATGCAACATTAGTGCTGTTTGTCACTAAAAATCTATGCCATAAGTTTTCACTTTAATCGACTGCCAATTTTTTGTTAAAACTATTTTAGTTAGATTATAATCTGACGACGTTTAAAATTTTACGGTGACATTTTTACGTTAGAAACAATTTTTTTTTTTATGGTCTGTCAATTTGCTTTTTTAATCATTGCCCTCATCCACTACGCTGGGTATCTCTCGTAAAAGTTTGTCTCTTTTTTACTTTGTCATTATTGATTTTACGTTATCTAAACAAATCTGTAACACACTCCTAAATACAAGCAATTATTTGCTAATTATATTTTTGACGTGATAACGTCTTATAATTCGGTGAAGCCGGCTGCACGCCCGCAAAACATGACGTCATGTAACGTTACCGCCATAGATTAGATAATAGTAACTAGTAACTTGTGCTAGTACAATGATGTACCCAGAGATGGCGCTTTGAACAGCTTTTCAAAAAGCTTCAGAATGTTTTACCTAGATGGCGCTTAACACAAATACTAGACGTTGTCACGTTAACTATCGTCAGTAAACCGACTTTACAGATAACCATTTTTTTTTTCGTAAGCACAAATTTCACAATGCCTAAATCTTTCTATTTTCGGTACTGAGAATCGAAAATACAGTAAGTAATTAAGTCCCGCGACACGACTCAATTTCAAAGACCTAATATTCCTTGTGATTTCTTAGAATTCGTTCTCCACTCGAGAACTTTCCATCAGTTTAAATGGATCTAGAGATTAAGTAATTCAGTGAAATACAAACTCAAGTAAATCAGAATAATTAACTTAGTAAATAAAATTGTCGTTTTGGACGTTCGTGGGGAATTAACTTTAATTATATTTAACAAGAAGGCAAAATAATAGCGACAGAAAGTAGGTATTATTTATTAACAACAGGGCTTTTTTAGTTTTATTCCGAGAACTGACAGCAAATTTTGGGTAGGTATTTGAGGCAAGCTGCAAAGTTGTCACATGTCATATAGCTCACCTAATGCCGCCTATACGTACTGGCCGAGTGGAGGCCAACGCCAGTGTGTGTAGGGTTTTGCCATAACTTGTGATCACTCGCCGTCGCTCGCCTAACTGGCCGAGTGACGGCAAGTGGCCAGTGTGTATGGCTCTTTTGCCTCGACTCGTCTCACTCGTGACCGGTGTCGATTTTTGTGCACAAAACAAAGGCGCTCGTAGCTCTTATTGGCCTGCGCTCGGCCAGTGTGTGGATGCTACCACTCCCCATGTCCCGTTTTGTCGACGCTCGCGTTGGCCTGCGCTCGGCCAGTGTGGGGATGCTACCACTCGTCTTGTGCCGTTTTGTCGACACTCGCGTTGGCCTCCACTGGGCCAGTGTGTATAGGCGGCTTAAGGAATATACCCCAAAACGGAGGTGCAGACCTAGCTGTGGAGTAGCGGGGCAAAATGAATCATCAATTTAGATCAACTAGCAGGTAAAAAGTCCCACCAAAAATATCTGCATTTTTGCAAATCCCTATTTTTTTGTCATAAATTTTCAATAGTAAACTGACAAATGGAAAGAATCGCAAACTTTACTCCTAAGTTTTCACTTTTAATAGCTGATTTAAACATGTATAAACGAGTAAGATGCGCGTAAGGACGTATTTGCAGTCCACTAAATGTTCCTATAGCTGTCCCAGCAAGGAGCCTTCTTTCGCTAGGAGATAGTCAAGCCCATAATTCACCACGCTGGCACAGTGCGGATTGGTGGATGACGCATGACCAGGAAACATTTTAGGAGCATGTTGGTTGGCTTACGATGTTTTCTTCGTCGTGTTTAAGTTAGCAGCATTGCGCACATGACTTCGAAAAGACAGTGGCGCACGTGGAATTTGAACCAAGGGCCCCGGATCGGCAGCTGCCGTTCTCCCGACTAAACCGGCCGTGACTACGTGACAACATAGAGAAGACTAAAATGGATTCCTCTCGGCTAAGTATGGCTTCATAATGTCGGCGTAACCCATTCAATTCAAATTGATAATATATTATCAAAATGTTGCTTAATTTTAACATGCAAATTATTTCCGTACATTTTAACAATTTTACGCTTTTTGGTCACAGTTTTCAAATGACACAACAATTTGTAGCATCGATTTGTCAATTAAATTACTAACTGCCTCTGAACCCGTGCAGACAAACTTGTCTGCCATGCGGATCAATAAGTGGAACTAACGATGGCAGTACGAAATTTCCTCGATAAAGCGATAGTACCGACACAGTCGTGCAGACCAGATAAGCTGGGCGCCCAGTAAGTAATTATATTCCGATAACTGGCGGAGTTAATCACTGCTCTCGATCAAATGGACACAGACATAAGTTTAACTAACTGAATATAGACAATGATGCATGGCCGAACCGCTACATAGTAAAAACAACCTACTTTATATATTCCTACGGATGAAAATCGAGTACTTGGAAGGCAAATCTCTGTGCTAGCGCTGCCAATAGTGAGTTGGCAAATACCACAAGTCTTCAAAGAAATTATTTCTATGCTCTTTTATCGGATACATTTCGGAGAGTATGCAGCTGATCTTCAAGATCTAATGACTATTTACTTTTTCGATCATGACAGTTGGTGCGCTTCCAACTGGTAATGATTTATGTAGTGATTGATCTAAATTATCTCGGGACCTAGAGCTCTATGGATAATTTAGATGTGGTTGCTATAACTAGTTAGATATGTACCTAGTATAGTGTAGTTAATTGCCTGCCTGCTCTGCCTTTCTTTGTTCAGTTTTCTCGTTGTGTTTTCAGTAACGGTAAAAACTAGTGTTAATGACAAACATAGACTAGAGGTAGAAGAGGAGGAAGAGGTTTGTTTGACTCCGCTTTTGTGATAAGAACGTCTAGGCTGGAATACGTTGCCTGAGTGAGATTTCCCCGATGGTTACAATCTTGGTGTCTTCAAGTCGAGAGTGAATCACTTTCTTCTAGGTAAGCACACTCCATCATAGACCGCATCGTCGCTTAAGTACCATCAGGCAAAATGGCGGTCAAGTGCCTTGATATTAATGATAAAACAAAACATAATACCGATGTAAGCAACGCGTCTCTTTCCGCTTAAAAACACACTTCATTATTTATTTAATTTCAAGGATTTATACACAAACTAAGTTTTATTAGTTTAGTGAAATTCAAATTTCACATATTTGCCTGTCCCACTATTTAACTTGCCGACCCTACAGCGAACCCAATGTCCATGAAATAAGTTTCGAATGGTACATACATAGTGTGTATATGCTGAGTACGCGGTATCGTTGTTGTTGGCCAAAATAACCGTAATACGAAAACATATAACTAGCAACGGCCGAGGGACTACTTGGGTAGCTCCCTTTCCCGTTATTTTCACCGGGATAAAAAGTACCTACTTTCGCATTTTTAACATTAGTAGGATAAGCGGGCAGCATTGGATTTAGCATGTCGGATGTCGGTGACGCAAACTGCTAAGATACGTACTCTCATACATAGAGCCTCGAGCCATACGATGACTGACCTCGTGGCTTAGTTGGTAGTAGCTCTGCCTCCGAAGCCGAGGGTCGTGGGTTCGATTCCCACCCAGTGCAAATATTTGTGTGATGGATTCAAATGTTTGCACTGTGTCTGGGTGTTTATGTATAATAAGTATGTATTTAAAACTATATAAGTATTATATCAGCTATCTGGCCGCCATCTTACAAGCTTTGCTTAGTTTGGGTCAGATGGGGCTGTGTGTGAATTGTCCACCAACATTTATTATATTATTTATTTATACCCTTCCAAAAAGTGGTAGAGAGTTCTCAAAGCAGGTAAAGACATTGTCACTTTAAAAAATCTACGAAAACTAAAAATATAGTTGAGCAACTTATTTCAGTGGTAGGACTCTTGGCAGAGTCAGCCTGTGGAAGTACCACACATTTGCCAAATATTCTACCGCCAAGCAGTAATGCTCAAACATTACTGTGTTCCGGTTTGAAGGGCAATGTTTCCAGAGAAATTACAGGGCTTAGAGATATAACATCTTTGATATCTGGGTGACGAGCGCAGTGCAGTGCTAGGTAATGATTTGGACTCGTGTGTTCCAATAGCTGCGTGTCACTGTGCTGTTATGTGGCAGGCATGTTGTTTACAGTTACATGGCCTGCTCGTCTCGTCACTCTGTAGTTTAAAAAAACTTATCTCAGTATACCGTAGCTTAGTAACTGCTGAGTAATCTGTGCAGTTACCCGGCGCCTCGTCCCTTGGTAATCTGGGTTAACATCGTTAACACCCTAACTATCAGATCATCGGTGGTGGATAGTAACCGGGTTCTACGGAAATTGACCTCATGTTTCAGTTTATCAACAGAACTACAGGTCGAGAGGGTGCTATTTCGAAGGAAAACGTACTCGAGACCAAGAGAGTAAGGGTGAATTTCTACTAGGGCAGATTCTAAGCGCGTCGAAGGGTTAATCTGAAACTTAACATACCAAATTCATCCGTATCTCCACAACATAATACACATATTTCTTCGAAGATAAAATAAGACGCGCGCATTTGACAGAATTCGCGCCTCGGTGCGCAATCGATGCTGATTGATGCATTTATGGAACTTGTGAAGAATTTGACGCTTCGATGCGTTTCGACTCTGGGCTATTATGAATTGATTCTAATTCTACATAAATCAATATACTAGCGGTACGATCCGGCGTGGTACATATAGGTACATACAGCCTGTAGGCTATACATGACATGTTCGTGATCCCAGAGTGTTATAACACTGGTGATAGATTTTGAAATCGGTCCAGTAGTTCCTGAGATTAACGCGTTCAAACAATGAAGCTCTTCCGCTTTATAATAATACTAGTACAAGTAGATTGAATCTAAAAAAAATAAAAGATCACTATAATTGGGTTGGAAATGTTCCATAGTTCCCTATTTTCCTTTCCTTCTTCTAATCTAAGATATTTGTAAAAAATAACCTAAATGACAAAGGTCAGTCACACGACTCAGTTGACTCCGTGGAGTGGGTGAAGTTGCTAAATTTTGAATAGGCAATATAGCACGGTCGGGACAGACATTGAAATAGAAAAAATTCCGGGGAGCGATTTTTTTTTATGAAACGTCGGGGAGGGTTGTTGGAAGTATAAATCTCGAATTTTCTTTAAAATTAAAATTTAATTTCTCACAAGTTTGCTTCATATAGGTTTTACGCTAGGATCAATATTTGCAGAGTTATACTATCAAGTTTATCAAAAAAATCGTAATGGGTGGAATTTTATTTTCTTCAACTTCGGTTCTCTTCAAATTTCCAACAACTTTGGTAACCATCATTTTTGCTCTAAAGTTGAAAATGAACGAGTTATTTCACAAAAACTTTAAAACAAGATGGCGGCGAACCCTCTACCGGGATAAGTTAGAAAATCGAGATTTATACTTCCAACAACCCTCCCCGACGTTTCATTAAAAAAAATCGCTCCCCGGATTTTTTTCTATTTCAGGCTAGTTTTATGTCTACCTCGACTGTACTAATATCAATAAAAAAACTTCGATTTTAAACGCTATGTAGACAACATTGCGGGTAAATAATTATGAATAATTGTGTACATTTGTGCGTAGGGATAATACGTTCGTGTCATAAAAAATCGTTATCTGGATTTGGCACTAAGCCCTGCGTAGGTCAACGATTTCGTAACTACCCTCAAAAATCACCTAAATTAGGGTAGAGGCCAGTTTTGGTTTCAATGCCCTCTAGCCCAATTAGCAGAGGACCAGTTTGAAAAAGTTTCGGGACGAATAACGACGGTTAGAATATTTTAGCGTGTTTTTGGGATATATTTCATAGTCAAGAGTCATCATTCCCGTTGAAGCTTTATTACGGCAACAGGGTTTAGGATAAAAAACCTTTTTTTCTCGATTCCCGATGATGAGAGTTTGTATGGAGAGGGTTAATGTTTTGTTATCAATTGAGTAAAAGTAAACTAATTAAATAAATGTGAGTATTTATATTGACAACTGTTCGATCTTTCCCATATAAAATTTCACAAAGGAATGCTCTACAACGGGTTAGCTCCATCTACTTATAGCGCCAACCCCTCTAAAACTCTTTTGAGATGGCGGGTAGAAGTGAATGCTATCCCACCGGCGCTCTCTACACTCAATTTTATCAGTCATACCCAGTTCTTTAAATAATCAGATACTTGTTCTTTTATATGACACATATTTAGACTCAAATCCCAGTATTAAATAAAATACTATAGTGAAATATACTACAAACAAATACAGGTGACAACAGTTTTTGTTATATTTTGAAACTCGCAGCATCTCATGGTTTCATTTACGTTGTTCCCAATTCTGCTGTATTTCCGGGATAAAAAGTACGCTGTATTGTATTGACTAACCTAATTTCAGGTTCATTAAATCTTTCAATAACAAGAAACACATACAAACATCCAAACTTTCGCATTTATTATATATTACTAGCGGTACCCTACTGCTTCACTCGCGTAATTCCCGTTAACGTAACTTTTTCGCTATGAAGAGTAACTTACGTATGTACCTGTCCTACTATTATATACCTTCTTTTATCTAACTGTGCTTCAAATTTCATTTTGATCTGTTCAGCCGTTCCGACATGATTGTATAAGAAATATACAAACTTTCACATTTATATTTACAATAGTACACAATAAGGCATAGCTATTTGTCTCAGAAGCGTCTCTAGCGGCTAAGAAAATCGCTTTCTATTTTGTTTCGCTTGAAATAACGGAGAAACAGATAGTTCTGACACAACCATTAACCAATTTTGTTAGGCTATCGTCCCAGGGTTTACCGCCTAAGGAAAACGGTCTTAACATCGATAATGCTCTCTCTTTTCTTTTCGCTTGAAATGATAGAGACAGCAATAGTAAAGCCACATCCGATTTAGTTATGCGGCAGAAGAGGTGGCTGGTTTACCCTACAACTACATCGCTATATTCACGCCGGCAAACTGTCGCTTCGCCAGTCGATAACCGCTACATAAAAACCAACCTGCTATCGTAACCGATTTACCAAGTTCGAAATGTATTACAGTTTGAGTACGGTGAGATTAGGAAGTATATGGAATGTTTTAAGATATTTTGTATGCATTGAGACATGCTCTAGGTATAGCCACTATTACCACGTTTTATATCTTCGTTGCCAAGTTGTATAGCTAACGTTGGATTGTTGGACAGCTACTGTTGCCACGTTGGATAGCTACCAATGCCACGTTGTAAAGCTACTGTTTCCACATTGGATAGCTATTGTTCCCACGTTGGATATCTACCGATGCCACGTTGGATATCTACCGATGCCACGTTGGATAGCTACTGCTTCCATGTTGGATAGCTACTGTTGCCATGCTGGATAGCTACCGATGCCACGTGGATAACTATTTCTGCCACGTTGGGTAGCTACTGTTGCCACGTTGGATAGTTATCAACACGTTGGAGAGTTACTGTCGCCACGTTGGATAGTTACCGATGCCGCATAGGATAGCTACTGTTTCCACGTTTGATAACTAGCTAACTTTACCAATATGGATAGTTAGCGTTGCCAAGTTGGATAGCTAACGTTGCCAAGAGGGATAGCCAACGTCACCAAGTTAGGGAGCTAACGTTGACATGTTTTAGAAACTCAGCTAATTCTACCATATTGAACAATTCAAATTTCCACGTTATATAATATATGATTTAACCTGTTCTTGTGCAGTAAATCCTGTGCCCCATTTAAACATAAACATTCGTTAAATTTATTTACACAATTTACAAACAGTAACTACATACAAGTTACTCAGCCTAAAACAATACTCGTCGTTAAACAACCTAACGTCCACACAATAATGGTATTCTGGAGTAAAATAAACCAAAGTTTATGATTGTTACAACTAATAATATTAATTTTACCCTCTAAATGAATCTATTAACGCTTCAAACAACCAAGACACGCAATACGACGTATTCTGAACTTCGAACTAGCCCAGAATATCTTTTAATGAGAAATTTACAGCGACAAACTTACCTCGCTTTGTGGTCAACTACAGATAGATACGCTAAACGAAACGATTGACACTTCACGATGATCAAATGCGATTGTAGCGACGCCTATGAGCGATTCAGATATGTTTGGTGGACTGTAAGTATTAAGTTGGTTACAAATAAATGTCACGCGGTAACCTACATTGCCAAGGGCGATGACGTCACTCACTATGGCACTCGTTGGTTTGTCCTTGTGTTAGCCTATACTTGTATCGATGGAAGGATTTGGCTGGTAGGTCTTCATTACTATGTTAACTGTGTCCTACGGTTTCATTCGTCGGTCATCTGTCGGTGTTTGAGTTTCTCAACATTTATAATTCACAATTATGTAAGTATTCTACAAAATATCCATCTATACTAATGTTATAAAGCTGAAGAGTTTGTTTGTTTGTTTGAACGCAAGGATCTTGGGAACTGGTCCGAATAGAAAGATTATTTATTTTCTCTGTTGGATAGTCCCTTTATCGAGAAAGGCAATAGGCTATTTAACATTACGCTACTATCAATAGAAGCGGAGCATAAATGAGAAATGTAACAAAAATGGGAAAAAAAGATTGCTTTTTGAGAGTTTTCGTTGCGTGACAGTATACATACCTATATATATTTTTTAAAGGTTGCGTCATTAGAACCTAAGGTAACCAAATTTGTTCAATTTTTTTATTGGTACGACCAATTTTCGATAGATTGTGTAGCAACTCACGCGCGGTTTAGTTAGTATTAATATACAGACCCAAGTTTTCTTGGTTTGATTTGTAATTAAGTGCAACAAAGATTTAATCTGTCTATTTCCTTAATTCAATTTTAATTTAGTTTTTTAAGGCCTATGGCAGTTGGCCTCAAGTGGCCTTTACGGCCTAATAAACTTTTTACTAGGATAGAAGGCGCAGGACCCTAGTCTTTATTGGTTTGAGACTAGTTAGTATTCCATGAGATATGTATATATTATAACCTATCTTTTTATAAGAGTGGAATAAAATATCGTTTCAAAGCTATAGCTTCGCACTTTTATAGTCATATATCTGCTTTACATTTCAATAAGTTGCACAATTTTGGGGAAAAACTACAACAATAACTTTAATTTTAAAAACCCGACTGCAAAATCCATTCAGTCGCTTGGAAGATACGTGGGAATAAAGAAATTTACAAACATACAAGATACGCGCGAAAAAACATAACCCTTCTTTCAGTCGGGTGAAAATAACCTTAAAACCGACAGGGCTATTAATTTTACTTTTTACAATTCTATATCCAACAATAAATAACGATAAATGTCCTCCAGATGATATAATTATTAACGATAAATGTCCTCCAGATGATATAATTATTAACGATAAATGTCCTCCAGATGATATAACTATTAACGATAAATGTCCTCCAGATGATATAATTATTAACGATAAATGTCCTCCAGATGATATAACTATTAACGATAAATGTCCTCCAGATGATATAATTATTAACGATAAATGTCCTCCAGATGAGATAACTATTAACGATAAATGTCCTCCAGATGATATAATTATTAACGATAAATGTCCTCCAGATGAGATAATTATTACCGATAAATGTCCTCCAGATGATATAATTATTAACGATAAATGTCCTCCAGATGAGATAACTATTAACGATAAATGTCCTCCAGATGATATAATTACTAACTATATACAAAAAACCAAAAACCTTCGAATACTCAATTTAAAATGAAACCCTCAACTAAACTTCATGAGAAATTATGACTGCGTCTTCCTTGTAAATAAATGTAAGAAAATTTTAATTTTTTGTTGGTATATAAAAAACCCGCTACACAGATTTCGACAAAATTTATATGTTTTATTTTTTAAAAATAAAGAGTGACTAGACGAGCAGGACATGTGCCTGATGGTAAGCAACATGCCTGCCACATAACAGCACAGTGACATGCAGCTATTGGAACATGAAGAGTCCAAATCATTACCTAGCACTGCACTGCGCTCGTCACCCAGAGATCTAAGTTGTTATATCTCTAAGCCCTGTAATTTCTCTGGACACATTGCCCTTCAAACCGTAACACAGTAATGTTAGCACTTTACTGCTTGGCGGTAGAATAACAGGCAAAGGTGTGGTACTTCCCCAGGCGGACTCTGCTAAGAGTCCTACCACTGCAACTTCAACCTCAAAAGTATTTTCTACCAAAAAAAAAAAACAAATCATCAAAATCGATAGCAGATATCATAAGATCATAACTAGCAGAGCTAACACGTAACAAACATAAAAAAACAATATAGGTACATCCCAGTTGAGAACGCCTTTTTTTTAAGCCGGTCAAAAATTCTCCTAATGCTATCATAATAACATACAAACTAACTTTTCTCGTTATGATATTACAGTTATTGCTAGAATAGGACCCGTAGCCATTTCCCCAACAACATTTAAACCACATTAAAAATCAAATGATCATGAAAAGTTGAAAATGCCACTTCGACCAGACCTCTTATTAAGTAGGTAACATAAAACGCGTTTAAACATTTTTATTGATATTAGTTAGGACTGTGAACCAAATTACACTTTTTTAAAGTTACTTTTACACTTTTTTATGTATAATAAACTGATGGGAAGAACAAGATATTCGCCTGATGGTAAGCAACATATAACATAAACAGCCCACTAAATGTTCCCACTGCTGGGACTCGGGGCCCCAACACGCTGGCCCAGTGCGGATGGGTGGATGACACAGGACTTCGAAAGATTCTAGGTACACGCTCACCCTTAAGGGCGTACCCCGAGCAAATGACCTTGAGTATTTTTTACCTTATCGCACATCGCAAGAAAGAGTAAGAGAGAAACAGTAGGATTTGTCGCTGTTTTACGCTCAAATTTTAGAATAAACTCTTTATAAAATCAGATTTTGGGACAGAAAAAAACATTTCTACCAAAATGTTCGTAATGGGACTGTCTATCCGTTGGTGTAAGTACAAAATCAAAATAATGGAGGTTTTTCGAGGAGATGCATGACAACAACAATTATTTAATTTTTTCATGGTTTCGTTGTGAGGCGATTATTTAAACAATAAGTTCAATAACTAAAAAATAAAACTACCATTTTGAAGCCAAGAAGTTGTAGAAATTTAATGTATTTTTTGCCAGTTGATATTTGTTTTGGCTAATGAGTAGATAGCTCTGAAAAGTGGACAAACAACTAATTTTTCTGGGGGACGCACCTTAGTAGCACAGTGACACAGCTATATAGCTGGGTACTCACTTAGCAGTGTAGCAGTATCAAGTGAGTACGTAGTCACGAGCCCGCTGCTCGCCGCTCGCGCGTGGAGCGCTGTAAGCTCGCAGTGACCCGCCGAGTGGCGGTATCACCAGTGCATCATCACTCGCTCAAGGTCGCGCGGTTTTAGCCTACAGCTAGACCGTTCCTCCCAGGGAACAAGTGCCAGTCGGTTGTCGGACGCACGGCTGAGCGCTCGCGCAACACGTTTCCCGCGCATATTGTTATTAGATATGTCGACAACTCTCCGCGCTATACAGGGACAGAGTTACGCGTTAGAAAGAGCGCAAATGTTTATTTGAAAATCGCGACAGGTATTGCGAGGTGAATTGAACTTTGTTGTGTCCCAGCAAGAGTCACTATTTATATAATTGTTTTCGCTAAGTGAGTGTTCTGTACTTGTACTAACATTTATTCTGTGGTATCACTACGAACTCAAAGTCGCGAGCACTGCGGACCCGGCAGCTCGTAGCTAGATACGCGGTGGACCGTGGACGAGCCGTATCCACTTGCAGGTTGATACAGTATCTGATACGTTACATGCAACACTGCTAAGTCAGTACCTAGTGGGGAGGAAAAATTAGAAAAAAGCCACATCGTTTCAAGGTGGTCAAGGTGGTTTCAAGGAGGTTTCATCGTCGCAAGGTGGTGTTGGGTTTTTGGTCCACAAAACTCTCCGTAACAACGTTTTAGAAATCGCAAGTGTGTCTCCAAGGGTTGCGTACCTGGTACTTAAGTTAACCAAGAGGTATACTCTCAAGGTGGTTATGGCGTACGCACCCTGGGAGGCATACCCAGATACAGAGGTTGAGGCTTTGTATGAGGATATATCAAAAGCACTGCACCATACCTCCAAAGCCCACTTCAACGTTGTTATGGGGGATTTTAACGCCAAAGTGGGAGTACAGACCTGCAGGGAATCGGTAGTAGGACCACACGGTTTAGGACGAAGGAATGACAGGGGACAAATGCTGGTCGACTTCCTTGAAAAAGAAAGGCTGTTTCTGATGAATTCGTTCTACAAGAAGCAGCCGCAGAGGAGGTGGACTTGGCGAAGCCCCGATGGACGGACGAAAAATGAGATTGATTTCATCATTGCGGACAAAAAGCGTATATTTAGGGATGTCTCAGTCATCTCTCGGTTTGCTACCGGCAGTGACCACAGGCTTGTTCGAGGCACCCTGAATATTGATTACAAGCTTGAACGCGTCCGCTTGATGAAGTCAACACTCCGTCCGAACCTTCTCCAAACCGTGGTTGGGTCTGAAACGTTCCAGTTAAAACTGGAGAACCGATTTGCTGCCTTGGAAACCACAGAAAGCATTGACCAAAGGCTCGACAGAGTGGTAGGCGTCCTGCGAGATGAAGGCACAAAATTTTGTGAAATGCGACACAAAGGCAGAAAGTCGAAGCTTTCGAAGGAAACTCTGCAACTCATGGAGGAACGACGAAATCCCTTGGTAACTTTGTCAGAACAAGGGGCTCTGAATAAGAAAATCACCAAACTTGTACGACGTGACCTCCGGTTAGCAAACGCGCTCCTGATTGAAAAATCAATCGAGCAAAATCGGGGGTCAAATGTTTTCGTCAAGCCATTGGGTAGAAGCCACCTAACAAAGTTAACCTCCACCACGGGTAGAGTTGTTGTGTCTAAAGCAGAGATTCTTTCGGAAGTGGAAAACTTTTATGGCCAGCTCTACGCTTCACATGCTCCTCATCTCACGCAGGAGGAAGACAGAAGAGCCACTCTGACTCGCCACTATACAGAAGACCTGCCTGAGATAAGTCTCGACGAAATCGTGATGGCTCTTGGGCAACTTAAAAATGGAAAAGCCGCGGGTGAGGACGGAATTACTACAGAACTCTTAAAGGCTGGTGGAGCCCCACTTATAAAAGAACTCCAAGTGCTGTTTAATGACGTCCTCTTCACCGGGAGAACTCCACAGGCATGGCACAGAAGCGTGGTCGTCCTCTTCTTCAAAAAGGGTGACAAAACCCTTTTGAAGAATTATCGCCCCATATCTCTTCTGAGCCATGTCTATAAGTTGTTTTCGAGAGTTATCACGAACCGTCTCGCCCGAAGACTCGACGAATTTCAGCCCCCGGAACAGGCCGGGTTTCGAAGTGGTTATAGCACCATAGACCACATCCACACGGTGCGGCAGATTGTACAGAAGACAAAGGAGTACAATCGGCCCCTTTGTTTAGCGTTTGTGGACTATGAAAAGGCATTTGACTCCGTCGAGACCTGGGCTGTTCTGGAGTCTTTGCAGCGATGCCAAGTTGACTGGCGATACATCGAGGTGATGAGGTGTATATATGACGCCGCTACGATGACAGTCCAAGTTCAAAACCAGCAGACGAAACATATCCCTCTCCATCGAGGCGTGAGACAAGGGGATGTAATTTCCCCGAAATTGTTCTCCAATGCACTAGAGGATATGTTTAAAACGCTGGATTGGGCTGGACGTGGTATCAACATTAATGGCGAATGCATCTCTCACCTAAGATTTGCAGACGATATCGTCATGATGGCTGAATCACTGGAAGACTTGCAACGGATGCTGGACAGCTTGGCCAACTCTTCTCAACGCATCGGTCTCCGGATGAACTTGGACAAAACCAAAGTCATGTGCAACGAGTTCGTTGCTCCGGGACCGATTGCCGTAAATGGAACCACTCTAGAGATTGTTCGAAGATATGTTTACCTAGGACAGACGCTCGAACTGGGTAAAAATAGCTTTGAGAGTGAAGCCATGAGGAGAATTCAGCTAGGTTGGGCAGCGTTCGGAAAACTTCGTCGAGTCTTCTCGTCACCCATCCCACAATGTCTGAAGACAAAAGTGTATAATCAGTGCGTCCTACCTGTTATGACCTACGGTGCTGAAACGTGGACACTAACAGTAAAAGCAGTCCGAAAATTCAAAGTCGCTCAGCGAGCTATGGAAAGAGCTATGCTTGGAGTTTCTCTGAGGGATTGTATTTGTAATGAAGTCATCCGTCAGAGAACCAAAGTCACCGACATAGCTCAGCGCATCAGCAAGCTGAAGTGGCAGTGGGCTGGTCATATCTGTCGCAGAACCGATAACCGTTGGGGTAGACGAGTTCTGGAGTGGAGACCGCGAATCGGCAAACGTAGTGTAGGACGCCCTGAAACTAGGTGGAGTGACGATTTACGGAAGGCAGCTGGTGGCAGTTGGAAACGTAAAGCCGAGGATCGGGCCGAGTGGCGTATCATTGGAGAGGCCTATGTCCAGCAGTGGACGAATGTTGGCTGATTATGATGATGATGATGACATCGTTTCATGGCTGATGTTCCAAAAACACGAACGAAGAGATTTGACTCCACGTCTGTGATAAGAACGTCTAGGTTGTGGAATGCGTTGCCTGAGTGGGTTTTTCCCGATAGTTACAATCTTGGTGTCTTCAAATCGAGAGTGAATCGGTTTCTTCTAGGTAAGCACGTTCCATCGTAGATCGCATCGTCGCTTAACATCAGGCGAGATGGTGGTCAAGTGCGAACCTAGTTTAAAAAAAACTATTCATGGCCACCTTCTCCGAAATGTATCCGACAGCTGAAAGGTGTAAAGTCGAGGCTCTGCAATTGGGTTTAAGATAATGTTTCTTCTATCATTCACCTACCAGTATCGTTTCACGTTAAATGTTCCAAAGACTCGAACGAACACGTTTGTCTCCACTTTCACATTAAGAACATCTGAATAATTGGAATGCGGTGCCTGAGTGGGTTATAAATCTAGGCGTCTTAAAGCTTGAGTGAATCGGTTTTTTCTACGTTACAGCGTTCCATAATGGACTGTATCGTCGCTTAACATCAAGAGAGATAGATAGCGGTTACTGCAAATATATTATTGATAAACAGAAATCGATATGAGAGACATAAAAATCCGACGAGAAAATATGAATTTCAACTCAATAAACAAGGAAAAGTCGTAAAGATACGTGCTTCGTTTTTATTTTCATAACAAACTCTAATACTTATTCCCCTGAAATTGTTCATTGAATATTTATGCCACACTTATTCGTGTAATAGCTAATCATTTTCGGTAGACAGTGGGAGAGGGATGGGACGATGCATATTAAAGGGAAAAAGAGGGAGAAGGATGGAATAAGATTAGGGTGTAAAATTATGACATCATCCAACGCTGGCTTGTTTGTTGAACAAGGAATTATTTGGTGTGGAAGAGCAAATATTTTTAAGTTACAAGTATAAGAAATATAAACTTCAAATAATTTATTTTACATGTTATAAAAGTTAGCTTTCGCCATTCAGAAATTATTTCGGGCTTAGAGATCTTTCGGTTTCTGGGTGACGAGCGCAGTGCAGTGCTAGGTAATGATTTGGACTCTTCATGTTCCAATAGCTGCGAGTCACTGTGTTGTTATGTGGCAGGCATGTTGCTTACCATCAGGCACATGTCTAGCTCGTATTGTCACTCGTTAATATAAAATAAAAATAAAACTGCTTAAAATGCTACCAGTGTTATGGGCACCTTTGCTTCAGGTGTCTACAGTTAAGAGAGGGTAATTTATTTGAGTCGTTAGACTGTGTGCTCTAAAATCTTGATCTATTATTTAATAAGTAAATTTGTTTTTGTTGTTCATAGGCAGCCTAGAGCATTTTTATAGTAGGTATAGTGACAATACAAGCAGGATATGTGCCTGATGGTAAGCAACATGCCTGCCCATAATGGCCCAATACAAAGATTGCCTCTTACTCCCCAACATAGGCTATTGGTTGCTATGTACAGACTCCCGAGACCCATCAATAATACCAAAAATAGATAGATAGGAAAATAACACCAAAAATCAAATGGCGATCATTAAAAGAACCATCAGGAAAACTATTTTTAAAGGATCTTTCTGATAACATGAGCTTAGTGGACATTTTATCGATATTGTTTTATCATAGTACCACATCATTACTTCGTTACACATATTACGTCACACGGATGTTCGGCTAATCACAAGCACAGTAATATATATTTCGCCCTGCGCCCCCGCTGGTGAATTGTGATATTAGGCTAAATTCGTGTCATCGACGATCAACAGGGTATTTAATCTATGGCTCTCGCAGAAATACCTAGAGGTGTATAAAAGACTCCAACCCATGACCTCACGACTGTGACTCGCGCGTTGTAGCCACTAAGCCACCACGTATCATGTATTTTAGTCTTCATGCAAATTTATGATTGTAGCTACCAACGGCTAAGGCCAATCGTTTTCAGGCACTCCAGCTCAATTAAGAACGAATAGTAAGGCAGTAAAATGAAAAAGGCCAACAAAGAAAATTCATAAAGGCAGTATTACACATAAAGTTTTACTAGTTATAAAATCACCCCAGTGGATAGTGTAGGGCGACGTCCGAGCACTAAAACTTGCCCTTACTTTTATTGCACTGCTTGATTTTACACGAAGATTTCAATTTAATGTCGTAAAAATGGGGTTTTAAGGAGCTGATAAAATGCAAGCGAATTGGTTGGACTGGTCTAGTTGGGTCGGGTTTATATATATTTAATAAATACACAAATGCCGTCTACTTTCGATACCTTCTACAAAATGACCCTGTAGACTGTTTTGTAGTGGTAGGACTCTTGGCAGAGTCCGCCTGGGGAAGGACCACACCTTTGCCAGTTATTCTGCCGCCAAGCAGTAATGGGCAAACATTACAGAGAAATTACAGGGCTTACTTAGAGATATAACAACTTAGATCTCTGGGTGAAGAGCGCAGTGCAGTGCTAAGTATTGATTTGGACTCTTCATGTTCCAATAGCTGCGTGTCACTGTGTTGTTATGTGGCAGGCATGTTGTTTACCATCAGGCACATGTCACGCTCGTCTCGACACACATTATTAAAAAAAAAAAAGACTAAAAAAGTGCTAAACCAAGAAATTTTGTAAGGAAAGAGTTATTTTTTATGGAAGAGGTATTTTTTTTTAATACTGTTGTATGTAGGTACAAACATAAAATGGTTTTAATTAATTCACAGATACATAGGTAACTGACGAGTGATATGGCCGGTCCAGCCCGATTTAAGTTTAGTATCAAACAAGCTGTAGGTACTCACGTTATAAAAGGCTACCAGAGGGTCTACCGCCTAGCTAGAACTGTCTTAACTCTGTTGTTGCTTTCTCTTTTCTTTCCGCTCGAAATGATAGAGACCGCAATAGCAATGCCAAAGCAGATTTAGTTAGGCGGTAAACCCTCAGATGCGAGCGAAACTTAAGTTAGACGGGACCGGTAAACTATTAAAAATATACGAAATATTTATTTTTATTTCTACTTATAGCGTAATAGAAATGATGCTGTGCCTTCTGCAGGTCTACTACGAAGTCCGATAAACGATATATCGCCTGAACTTATGGACGTTTCCTACCTCGATAGGCAATCGGTCGGTTGATCGAATCGGCCGTTTCGTTCGATCTGACCCTCATCCGACCTAAGTCTATAACTTCCGACCGAGATGTATCGATCCGAGTGTTTTTCGTGGTAGGCTACAGATCCGATTTAGCTGTCGGTCGGATCCGATCATTCGGAGTTTGTTTTCGTAGTAGACCTGATGAGCCCTAATTTAGTAGACAGCGTCACTAGACATGAGTAGCCAGTAGAAATCAGTCTGAGGGTTGCCAAGGAACTTTGTAAAAATATCTTAATTTTAAGGACGTCAACTATCTCAATCTCACATTTCTAAGATATCCTTCTAATCCCACTAATATTATAAAGTCAATATTTGGATGTTTGCTGCTCAATCACGTCGTAACATATGAACGGATCAGGTTAAAATTTTGAACATAGTTAGATTATAGTCTAGAAGAACACATAGGGTACTTTTTATCCAGGGAAAATAATGGAAACTAGTTTATTTTAAACTCCAAACATGGAGCAATATAATTGCTTACATCAACAGCCCACTAAACGTTCCCACTGCTGGGACTCGGGGCCTTCTCTCGCAAGGAGAGAGTTAAGGCCATAATCCACCACGCTGGCCCAGTGCGGGTTGGCGGATGACACATGATACTTCGAAAGATTCTAGGTACATGTCGGTTTCCTCACGATGTTTTCCTTCACCGTTTTAAGTTAGCGGCATTACGCACATGACTTCGAAAAGACAGTGGTGCGTGTGGGGTTTGAACCCGGGGTCTCCGGATCGGCAGCCGCCGTTCTCCCGACTAGACCACCGTAACTTATTTTAACTTATAATTGCTTAACTGTATGAAAATACCTGAAATTAACTACAGCGTAAATTGAGTAGTGCCATGCCCAGACACAGAGCGTAGACCTCAGAGAGCGCAGAAATGGCCAGACCAATATCTATTTTTGGGTCGTATGCATTAACAAATACTCGTAATAAAATCGCGTCGAGCACACAAAATGCTAGCATGTAACGTGCTTGAAGCTTCAAAAGCAACATCGTTTCATGGTTGATGTTCCTAACAAGGCGGTTTGGCTTCACTTTCGTGATATGAACATCTAATCGTAGATTGTGTGGGTATTCTATGCATATGATCTCGCTGTCTTAAAACCCAGAGTGAATCGGTTTCTTATAGGTTTGCGGACTCCGTTATAGCAACATAGCTGCAACGGGCAAGCGTGTTGCTCGTCCTATAGGACATATAGCTATAGCTCTTCACTTTAAAAAAAAATTGGCAGTCATAGGAACTGCCGATAGAAGTGAAAACTTATAACTCAGAATTTGATAGCTTACTACGGAAACTACACGGGTGTAACCGGAGGGTGTGGTCTGGTCATCATGGCATGACCATCTAGAAATGCGACAGCATTTCCCATTGGCTGACGCATTTCTAGATGGCCATGCCGTGATGGGCAGGCCACGCCCTTTTAGCATTTCCCATTGGCAGACGCACTTCGAGATGGCCAATGGCTATGGTCCCGAATTTACCCGAAAATTTCTTATCATACCCGAACGTGACGCCAGAATTCAATTCACAGCACACGAAAAATCTGTCTAGGTGCACCAAAAGTTTTCACTTCAAAAATGTAAACTCCTGCTAAAAAGTTTAATGGTATAGCAGCCGTAATATTTAAAACAAAATAATTTGAAACAGAGTCCATATAAAGCAGAAAACAAAGTTAGTTCCACAAAGTTTCGTCCTACATCGCCGTGGAAAAGTTCTGGTGTTATCAACAATATATTTTGATAAACATAAAACTCGCTGTTCCTCTTCATTTTCTCTTTATGGCCTCCATATTTCGAGGCTAAAGTCGTTTGCACACAAAGTCATACTCGACAAATTGAAAATTATATTATTTTTTTAATAAACTTGTACAGTTCAGTATTTTCCATCTCTTCTCTTTACAGTTTTCCTTTTCCATCCTGGGGTTGGCTACGAGTACTTTATTTTATAAGTTTTTGTATTTATATTTATTTTTTAATTAAGTGCAAAGAGTTAATCCATCTATCTATCTCTTTACCCTTCTTTCGTCAGTCATATTTTATAATGTAGTGAACAGCATTGAGCCGCGAACAAAAAATCTCTAAGTTTTTACCAAAAGCATCATCGATTTAAAATTTGGTACCATATCGTATTTTGAAAAGAAGTTTTCACTTCAAAAAGTACAGAGAGTATTAGACGTAGTCAAATCAAATATCCTACTAATATTATAAATGTCAATGTTTGGATGTGTGTTGCTCAATCACGTCCTAACGAACGGATCGGGCTGTAAATAATATGGAACACACCTAGATTATAGTCTGGAAGAACACACACGCTACGTTTTATTCCGATAAAACAACGGGAACAACGGGAACGGGAACTACGCGTGTAAAACCGCGGAGCACTGTTAGTTATACATATTTATGCAAGTTTTGCAATACGGTATCTAGTAGCCTTGTATACAAACTGCTTTGGTTTCAGGGTTCTGTTTTCATGAGACATTTTGATAACGTTAAAGATCTTGAGAAGCCTTGTTTAGTATCTACGTAAAGGCCTGTTTTCATTTTTATTAGTGCGAGTGCGAGTGAGTAGTGCAGGTGTTGAGTGATTAGTATCAAACACGTGTGGACACCGATTGATTATTGCGAGTGCATATTAGTAATCAGTCGCGATTACTCACTCACACTCGCAATCGCACTTGCATTCGCACTCGCACTAATCAAAATGCAAACCGGCCTTTATGTTTGTAAAAACGATGAGGAAGTCCGAGGCGTATAACTTTAAGATATGGCTTTTAAAGTTTATTAGCATAAACATAGGTAAGCAGCCCACCAAACGTTCCCACTGCTGGGACTCTGGGCCTTCTCTCGCAACAAGAGAGTCTGTGCCAATATCCAACGTCCATATCTAGCCCAGTGGGTTGGTGGATGACACATGACCTCAAAATATTCTAGGTGCATGTCGGTTCCCTCACGATGATGATGATGGACTTAAAAAAAGAGGTGAAAAAAGCACTTTACTTTTTTAAAGTGTATTAACAAAACAAAATTATAATGTGCTCAACACAATATTGCGTACAGATTAGTCATACACATGTCCTTTCTTGGGAAAGCTAAAATAGTCTAAATTAGTTCGACATGCGTGATTTTACACACCGAACGAAGTTTCAAGTTATTTCTGTTTTCATTTTCAAAATGGCGTTTATGCCAATTTTCGTTATGATACTCAGGAGGTCAAAATACGATATTCTACAAACGCTGTATGTGACAGCGCACACGTGCATATAATATGGCCGAGTCGATGGACACAGTTTTTGTTTTAGCGAGATTACGTCCGACTTTTTTTATACGTCCTTGTACAGTACAAGGAAATCCTAGAATAGGATATACTTCTTTTTATTACGCGATAGTAAAGGAAACGTAAACTAAAACGCGGGTAAAACAGTGCGGCGCTGCTAGCTAAAATGCAATAAATTGAAACTTATACAATAAATTAAGTTGCGTTAAGTTTACTAGCTGAAATATATTCCTTTTCTCACCTCGCCGCAAAATTTAAATTAAGCCATATCACAGCTCAAGTCTCGCATTACGCTATAATCCTAGCTTAGTGGATGACGTCGGTATAATAAGTAGGGCTAAGTTTCATTTAATTTCCCTCAGCACTCCAGAGCCGCAAGGTCGCTGCCCTGGGGGTTCCGTACACTGTTACTCACTCTGGCTAACTCAATTAGACAACCTTGTACCAGCTTATTACGAGCTGACAACACAGTTGCAAATGACAAACTAGTTAAATAACTTAGCTTTGACTACATTAAAAATATGTTAGATAGGACTTATGTAATCAATTTTTTTACAACTAAAATTAGAGCGATTTTAAAACCAAACTGTGACTTTTTCATTACTATTATTCACAAGTGAGTTATAGAATTTTTTTTATTTGTTTTATTTAAAAAAAAGTTTCGATACAAAAAAGATCGTGTTCAATAGAACAAATGAATTAATGTACCAATTACTTGCTCATTTTACGCAACTTCAGTAAAACTATACTCATAACAAAATAAATCGCTGAAAGATCAGCTAATGCTGCTCATCTAATAAATAATTAGGCTATCACTAAAGTAACTAATTGTATCACTAAGTAAATAATTGTCAAATTTCAGAACTATCCTACCAATATTATAAGTGTGCAAGTTTGGCTGTTTCGATGTTTGTTGCTCAATCACGGCAAAACGGCTGAACGGATCGAATTCAAATTTGAAATGTAATTTAAATTTAATCTGAACTAGGACATAATACAAAATAACGGATTCGGAAAAAAGGCAGATAAACCCTAGCGGTGCCTGCAATTAGTTCCGTTCCGCTTATATTCCCGGGCTAAATTATTATTCATGCATTCTTTCAGGCTATGTTCTAACTGTGATCGAAATTTCAAGCCAATCCATTCAGACGTTCTGACGTAATTGAGCAACAAACATCCAAACTCTCGCATCTATACTAATATTATGTAGCTGAAGAGTTTATTTGTTTAATCTCAGGAACTACTGAACTTATTACATAAGTTATTACACCTTTGTGTTTGTACGTGTTCTTTGAATGTATAAGGGAATAATTAAATAATAATAATAATAATTATGTTTTATATGTAAGTATGTACCATGGGCGAAACCGGGATGGACCGCTAGTTCATAACATTAGTATGATTCAAAAATAACAACACTTTCCAGACTTTTTAAACCGATCCCTTAAATGGAAATCGATATTTATTTCATTACCCAACCCAACTTTCCGAAACAGAAAACACGAACTTCGGAAAACCAATAACCACTTTAAAACATTGACATAAAAGTTCCCTTTTACCATTACGCCGCTTTGCCTTTTGGGCAGCGGGCTAACTTCGATTTGATTCCTATCTATTTAAATGGTTATTTGTTTAACATAAAATAATGTAGATATTCTGCACAAGATTATAAAACGCGAATTTGTGTGTAGAATTATAACCCACAAATACAAATTATATTTGTTATTCAATCTAATTTTCATGTAACTTATAAACTATAAGCGGCATGTTTAACATTAATTTGTTAATTAACATTTTTTTTTTTTAAGTAAAGAGTGATGAGACGAGCAGGACATGTGCCTGATGGTAAGCAACATGCCTGCCACATAACAGCACAGTGACACGCAGCTATAGGAACATGAAGAGCCAAAATCATTACCTAGCACCGCACTGCGCTCGTCACCCAGAGATCTAAGTTGTTATATCTCTAAGCCCTGTCATTTCTCTGGAAACATTGCCCTTCAAACCGGAACACAGTAATGTTTGCACATTACTGCTTGGCGGTAGAATAATTGACAAAGGTGTGGTACTTCCCCAGGCGGACTCTGCTAAGAGTCCTGCCACTACAATGTATGTAGTTTGGAGCGTGGTGTTTTTTGTATGAATCCGTTGAAAATATTGATATTAGAACGTACTACATTTTTTAAAATTTATGGAACGTTGATCCTTTTTATTCGTAAATGGTCGACAGCGATGGATGTGAAACGAGCTGTATTTGTGACCATTTAAAACTATTTGTTTGGGAAAGCAATCAAGCGAGTCCGACAAGCGTGTCCATTCAAATGGAACAAAACGAAAATTCGCATGCAAATTGCGAAATAGTGGTAGGTTTAAACGATTTTTTTTTTCTAATTTCAGTTATTCCAGCTAGCTTTTTGAAGTGAAAACACGGGTTGAATAATTTTGGTGGGGGAAAACTAATTTTTTTGAAGAGAAAAATTTTTTGGCCATGTTGAATATTTTAAAGGTAAGTACGGAAAGTAATTATTGTTTCGCGTCACCGAACGTACAAATGTTGGAGCGGCGGTAGAACAGCGGAGCGAGACATGCGCATTACCCCTGTTTTGTATTAGGAATGTTAGGAATGTGATATTTCAGATCAGGTATGGAAATAGGGCTAAAATTATAACGGTTTCGGATATATAATTATTTAGGATTATCCGTTAGTTTCGGATAGTTTCGGTTACGGATATAAAATTCAAGTACAATATAAACACGAGCGAGTGGTTAACCTCACCGACCGACCGACCGAGTGGTTTGTCTCATCACATGTTATATTATAAAAAAACTAAATACCAACATTTCCATTGCTTGCATTTATTGTTAAAACTCTCGATCACGCTTATTTGGTTACAAAAATTACTTTGCCAAAGCAGAATACATAAAAATCGCCTCAAAAGAGATTGAACCGGAGTTACGTAAATATCTCATCGGAAACAACCCTTCGTTCTTTGAGGATTCAATTTTCTTATCAACTCAAGCAAATAATCAGGAAGGGTGAACCGTGTGTTGTATAGAATGTAAACATGTCAGCAGAGCTGGTCTGTTATATCTTTCTTCTACCCAATGTAATGAATTTCGCTAAATCGTCAAATTTCAACACGTCAAGAATACTATAAAAAATTGGCAGTCATAGGAACTGGCGATAGAAGTGAAAGCTTATAACTAAGCTTGGCATTAATATAATTGAAGATTTAGTGCAACTATTCTATGGCAATAGAATATAATTTGATTTTGGAAACTACGCGGGTGAAACCGGAGGGCGTGTCCATGATCATGGTCATGGTCCCGAGTTTACCCGAAGATTTCATATCATTCCCGAGCGTGACGCTAGGGTACGATCCTCAAAAAAACTAATTAGTCCGTCATTTAGATTGCAAAAAAATATTGTACACGTATTTTTTCTTTTGTTTCACAAACAAAAAATTACGAAGATACAGCGCTTAGAAGTTTCGCGTGACGTCACTCGTGCCTACGATTTTTACTCACGAGTGACGTCGCAACCCCCCATTCTCGAAGTTTGATGTTCTATATCTTTGTCGATTTTTAATATTTTGAAAAAACAAAAAATACGTGTCCCATATTTTTCCATGATCTAGCTGACGGACTAATTAGAATAGTGTATTTTTGACCCAGTCTGGTTACAGTCACCCTATTGTGATTCACGAAAAACTGTCTGTGGCGCGCCAATAGAAGTTTTCACTTCAATAATGTCGAGTAGAAATACAAAAATCAAGTAAAAAAGACTTTACTAGTAGCGCCCGCCGATTTTACCCGCGTAGCTGCCGTTCCAGTAGTTTACCCGCGTTAAAAAATAGTCTATGTACTATTAGATATTTTGTTTTTTTTTATTTAATGTATGCGATTTGGGGGAGGGTCATGTCACCTGTGACCATCTAGAAATGCGTCAGGCAATGGGAAATGCTAAAAGGGGGTGGCCTGCCCATCATGGCATGGCCATCTAGAAGTGTGTCAGCCAATGGGAAATGCTGGTGCATTTCTAAATGGTCATGCCATGATGACCAGGCCACACCCTCCGGTTACACCCATGTAGTTTCCAAAGTAAGCTATCAAATTCTGAGTTATAAGTTTTCACTTCTATCGGCAGTTCCTATGACTGCCAACTTTTTTATAATAAGTGAACATTTGTACCACGTATTTATAAATATTCATTGTGGTGTGCTTTTGTGAGTAGTTGTGGGATTTGTAGAGTTAAAAGTTCCGCGCCGACGAGCGATTGTCATTTAAAAATTAAGTTTGGTTATAGCAACGAAGTATTACAAATAGAAGCGTTATAGTCTAACAATCATGCAATAAATCACAGCGAAACTTGCACACATACTCATGTACCTACACACATACACACTTCCATATCTATACTAATATTATAAAGCTGAAGAGTTTGTTTGTTTGAACGCAAGGATCTCTGGAACTACTGGTCCGAATTGAAAGATTATTTATTTGTAGGATAGTCCATTTATCGAGGAAGGCTATAGGCTATTTAACATTACGCTACTATCAACAGGAGCCGAGCATAAATGAAAAATGTAACAAAAACGGGAAAAAATATTGCTTTTTGAGAGCTTCTGTTGCGTGACAGCATAATGTCATATTTTAAAGGTTGCGTCATTAGAACCTAAAGTAACCGAATTTGTTCAAATTTTGAAATGGTACTGCTTATTTTCGATAGATGGCGTAGCAACGCGCGCGCGCTCAGCTAGTGTATTAATAAATATCATGCGGAAGAAAGAGACAATATCCAGCTTATCGGTTGTTGGAAAGGAAAAGATAGGTTTATCGGGTACCTACAGACTAATATAAACAATAGAGTAAGGTAAGGTAAAAGTGAATATCTACCGATTGCTAATTTCAGGAATTGGTTTTTAATGTGTGAATTTGAAATGTTGATATTTTATCTTGTTGGTAAAAATAGGATTTTGACAAATTTTGGGTATGTATTGAAATAAAATTGCTATTTTGATATCGAACTATAGTTATATTCAAAATAATACAGAATACACAAAAAGGCTATTTCAGTACACAATCTGAATAGGTGCCGTTCATACCTTTTTAAATTGTAATAAATGTATGGATGTTTGTTGCTCGATCAAGTCGTAATGTATGAACAGATCGGACTAAAATTTGTAACATAGATAGTTTAGTCTGGAAGAACACAGGCTACTTTTTATCCCGGGGAATAACGGGAACGGAAACTACGCGGGTAAACGCGCGGGGCGGTGCTAGTCAGAAATATTGTACATAACTAATACATTTATAAGTGCTATCAATTTCTTTAGTTTTACTTTCAATCTTTTGATCTCTAAAAATATTAAAATAACTTTTTGTAGACACAAAAGAAGAAAGGGTTCTATCACGCACAGTAAGTTATAGGTATTTTATGAAAAAAGTACCTTATTTAGAAAAAAATATTTTTTGAAATGTTCATAAATTTAAACAATGTGAAATATATATAGTTATTTGTTGTACAAGAGTGCAAAGTGGCTTTTTAACCGCGTGCTCAATTTTGATGACCGAGCAAGCGAAGGATTCTAAAGTTGAATCACGAGCGTAGCGAGGGATTCAAAAATTAGAATCCTGAGCGTAGCAAGGGAATCAAAAGGGCACAAGGTGAAAAATCTTTGCACTCGAGTGAAACACGTAATTTTTCATCCCCCCCTAGCGAGGAAATTACTAAACGCTATGCGCATTTTCAGTTTTAGTCGATTCTGTTAGCGTCAAATAAACTTCTTGGTCGCTAGAATCACTTATTATTATGGTATTTCGGTTTTGCACTTGTATTCAATTTTATAAGTTTTAAACTTTAAGTTTATTTAGCCATGGTTTTAACAATATGACGTGAAAATATGGAGAGTTGACCAATTGAGGTAAGGAGTTTCAAATGTGTACATGAAAAAGTGTCCGCCCAAATGCATTAAATTATAGTAGCGCTAAATTTGAATCAGGGTACATTTTAAAGGAAATTAATAAACGTACTATTCAGAATTCATGAAAGAAAAATATTGGCAGTCATAGGCACTGCTGACAGAAGTGGTAACTTATAACTCAGAATTTGATTGTTTACTTTGGAAACTACGCGTATAAAACAGGAGGGCGTGGCTATGAGCATGGCCATCTAGAAATGCTGACACATTTTTAAAAGACCAATGGGAAAGGCTGAGGCATTTCTAGATGACCAATGGCTATGGTCCGAGTTTACCCGAAGATTTCTTATCATTCCCGAGCGTGACGCTAGAATTAAATTGACAGCCCACAAAAAAACTGTCTTTGGCGCGCCAAAAGAAGTGTTGACTTCAAAATATATTGTACCTACATGTTTTCTCAAAATAGTAATTATTTATTTGATGTTATATTTACTACATTATTTTGTACTGCACAAGTAGTTGAAATGATGTTTTAGTTACTATTTTAGTAGTCCATAATATTTAATTATTTAACTCGGCATACTTCAATTCGATTACAATTGATTCATTCATAGCATTTTAAAATGTTTTGCCATTTGAAATAACATTCTTTACCTCTATCCTCCATACGTGAAAAGAAAATTGCGCGCAAAGCATTAAAAAAAAAGTACACCAAGGAGGTTCCGAGTATGAGTTTTTAACAAATTAAAAATAAATGTATGCTGAATTCGGCACCAAGGAGGTAGAAATAAATAGGTTAAATTATGTTTTGAATTCAAAACCTCAGTACACACGATGTTCTAAATTCAAATTTACTTTACCCTCTAGAGGGTAAAAACGACTTTTGCGCCCTGATATCGAGGAGCAAAAGTACTCTTTCCGAGCTGGTGGGATGAAAAAAATATTTGTGTTCTACTATGCCCAACTTCCTCTAGCAAACAGCATCATACCACAACACAAGATCTCCGCCATGACATTAATCGGATCTCTCTTACACTCTCGTTCTAATCTGACTATATCTATCTCGCTCTATCCGTTCCGTTCGTAGAAATAAACAACCAAACTTAATAACAAATAATTTAGAAAAATAATTGTGTTACTAACGCATGAAATGAAACATTTTTCTCTTTAACAGTTGCAGTATAGTTTTTACAGTATATCTAAAAACACAGGATGGCATTTTTTCTTCTGTTTACAGAACAATATTAACCAAAAATACCTAAAAGCGATACGACTGCTCTCGACACTTGAGAGTACATGACTGAGCGGGCATTAAGGCACTTACCTCGTTTTCGTCTTGCCAAAGTTTAGCTCGGGTAACACGTCTAAATATTTGTAGGTCATTGGGTTATAGATTGCAAATTAAGTTTTATTTTTAGTACAGTGAAGGTAGAATTTTTAATGTATAAAAAATACGGTTGTTCTACAATCGCTAGGAGCATTATTCTAATTTCAACCGTCATCGAATCACTTGTCAAAATATACCAATGAAGTTTCAGCTTTGTGATAATGGCATAAAAGTCAAATTTCAGTGATCGACACTAGCAGTACCTACACATTCTAAGCGGCCCATTTAGAGCTACAACTTATCCACGAGTAGGTATTCTGCGTCTCGGGCAGTTAAGCCAAATCTCAAATCCCATAAGGGGAAATCCACTGGCTTTGTTAGCAAAATACTTTGACATCTCTCCTTTCTATTTGTCCAGAAGATTTTACCGTGAATAGGGATGTAATGAAGCGACTGTTAATATCGATTTAAGTAGATACTTTTGACTTTTGATGGCTCAACGGCATTCCCTAGTTTCATTTAAGAAAATCTTTCATTTTCCAAGATATATCATTAAAAAGTTCAACTTATTAAAAAACTCACAATAAAAAAAAAAGGAGTTACTGTTTAAGGTTCGGCTATTCTTACTTCACAGAGAGATAATCATGTTTAATTAAACAAACCAAAATGAAAATCTTCAAGACTGGGACTGCGACAGATTGTAGGCCTTGTTGCTAATATCCACTTTTGGGAAGGATCGGCTAAGTATCAGCTTAAGGTTATGGAATCGATCGAGAGACGTGCCAAAAGGCTCATAGGGAAAGACACTCTAGTGCGAAAAAGACTGAAGGTGCAAAATTGCTAGCTTATCGGTTTTTTATCGGATACACTTCGGAGAGTGGGCAACTGATCTGCATGATCTAATAACACCTTGCCCTTTTTCTATGGGACTTCTCGTAACTCGAAGAGGCGGCACCATTTCATGGTTGATGTTCCAAATACACGGACGAAAAGGTTTGACTCTACTTTTTTGATAAGAACGTCTAGGCTGTGGAATGAGTTGCCTGAGTGGGTTTTCCCTGATAGCTATAATCTTGGTGTCTTCAAATCGGGAGTGATTCGATTTCTTCTTGGTAAACACGCTCCATCGTAGACCGCATCGTCGCTTAACATCAGGTGAGATGACGGTCAAGTGTAAACCTATAAAAGTAAAAAAAAAAAGAACTCTAGTCTTCCATGCAACCATAGAATGGACGAATTATCCAAGTCGATATCATCAAAATAATTAAATTTATCATTAAAATTACAACATAGCTTGAATCTAAGGGAAAAAGTGAAGTACGGATATTAATTATAATAATTACTGTCACTGATTAGACCAAAAATGACAACATGAAAAGTACGTTTCTAACGAAAATACTTTGTACAAAGTGTTTTTAATTTACTTTGGCATTTACATTTCGCTGTTTTAGAACGATATCTATAGATCACTACAAATAAACAATAAAAACACGTTTTTTAATCATAAAACATAATATAAAAGAAAAAATATCGATATACGATAAAAAAAAAAATTATGTACCCACTCGAAGTCGATAAATAAGTACTCGCAGCCGTTGTCACGAAAAGGAAAGCAAATACGCCCAAAAAGGATGTGTATTTTTGCCATCAGTTATTTCATGTCGAAGAGAGACACTTCGGTTGCTAATAAAACGAAAATATTATTTTTACTCACGGAATTAGTCTGCCAGAATTGATATTATTTTTATAGTTATATTTACGAGGTATAGCTACGAGTACTAGACGCCATTTTGAATCGGGCTGAGTGGCGTATTATGAGAGAGGCCTATGTACATGAGTTGACGAACACAGGCTGATGATGATGATATTGACTCCCACTGCTGGAAATCGGGGCCTTCTCACACAGTACACAGTTTTAACAGTAAGTCAAAGACATAATTTACCATGTTGATCAAGTGCATGTTGACGGATTACGCATATCGTCAACAGAGGTATTTTTTAGAACGTGTCAGAAAATATACTGTACTTCACTATTTCGAATTGAACTTTATGGCTATTACGCTACTACGTTATCAATGCTAAAATAGATAAAGCCATAACTCTATGAAGCCAATTAACAGATTTGGGCTTTCAATTAGCCGATTCTCCAGATAAAATTGTATTACAATCGGCAATTTCTGATTGGTTTTGTCCATTTATAATTAGGTAAACTTCTGATCGACATTGGGTAACATTAAGGTTATGTTTGGACATTTCAGATGTGGTATCATACCCTTATCAGTTCAACCCTTGTCATATTTCAAACAGAGTTAACATTGAAATAATCACTATATTTGAGTATGATTCGAGTTTTCAGTTGATGTCGCGGTGGTTTAAATTAGTTTCAATACTGACCTACTTAGAGGTAGAATTGGTGCTATTTTAGGTTCATATTATAAAGCTTCTTGACAACGGCAAAACCAATAGTTACGTAACTCTCATTTAGTTTATAAACTCGTTTGTTTTTTAAAGTAAAAACTTCTTTTAGCGCGCCATGATTTTTCGTGGCCTGTGAATTGAATTCTAGCGTCACACTCGGGAATGATATAAAATCTTCGGGTATACTCGGGACCATGGCCATTAGTTATCTAGAAATGGGTCAGCATTTCCCATTGGCAATGGTCAAGTCCTCCGGTTTAACCCGCGGAGTTTCCAAAGTGAGCTATCAAATTCTGAGTTATAAGATTTCACTTCTATCGGCAGTTCCTATGACTGCCAGTTTATTAAAGTTATACCTACCAAATTTTTTGGCATGTCGGTGTCAGGGAAAAAATATGGGACTACATTTTTAAGATACGCGCATACACCGTCACGAAGAACCGACACACCTGGAGTTAGCTAATCGACATTTTAGTAAACATTATTACGAACTTGAGGTTAATTACCTACTTCTTGTGTTAAATATATATAGATATATATAGACTTCTTAACACGAGGAAAAAAGAGAAGTATTAACTTATTTATTATTTTTCTCAAATATTGTGATCAAGTTGGCTATTTCACTTTCCCGATCCATAAATCAAAAAGCCTTTGGGTTTTTTCCTTGAAGAAACTTCGTTGGAACGTCGAGTTCGGACGTTCATTAACAACTTTTATCTGGACACCTCTCGCTCGAGTTGTTCCGCTAATTACAATATTATGCAAAGCCGAGGGTTTTCCCAACAACACAGGTCGTCGTGCATTGGACTTGTTCGACACCGATATCATTTCTACTCACCGCCATCGGGGAAAACCCACTCTGGCAACGTATTCCACAGCCTAGACGTTCTTACCACAAAAGTAAAGTCAAATCTCTTCGTTCGTGTCTTTGGAACATCAACCATGAAACGATGTCGCTTTTTAGAGCTACGAGCATTCCGATAGAAAAAAGGACAAGGACATATATAACGTTTTAGCTCCTGTCATTTCGGCTAGGCAAATTTGAGGTTAGGAAGTAAATTGGCTATCAAATGACATGTCTAGAATTGGGCTGTCATTCTTTGACATTTATTGAGTGATTAATTGTAAAATGTTAACCATGGTTTTAATAGTAGATATTTTTTATAGTCTTAAATAAAGAAAATATTATAAATGTCAATGTATGGATGTTTGTTGCTCAATCGTGTCGTAACGTATACGCGAATTTTGCTGAAATTTGGAACACAGGTAAAGTATTGTCTGTGAGATTATCAAGGCTACTTTTTATCCCGGCAAAATAACAGGAACTACGCAGGTAGCACCGCGGGCTGCTGCTACTGACTATGTTTTGTACATCCTTCTAATATTATAAATGTCAATAAATGGATGTGTTTATCTGGATGTTTGTTGCTCAATCACGTTGTAACTTAGGAACTAGGACCGGCCAAAATTTTTAATACAAGTAGATTATGGTCTGGAAGAACTCAGGCGTTTTAAATCGTTTTATATTTAAGGCAAAATAACGGCAACGCGGTGCTACGCGGATGGTACCGCGGGGCGCTGCTAGTAACTAATAAAACACACACAAAAAGCACACGAAAAAAGGAAATTGTATAGGGAAAAATATTACTAACTATACAACAAAGTTAAAACTGTCAGAATTAGAGGTGCGTCTATGCAATGGGCGATGTCCTTAATACGCTTTCGTTTCTAAAAGTTCCCTTGAAGATTAAAATTCGATTTTTACTTTCTTTTGATGGAAAGTTGCGCTCTTGATATCGGATTATTCTCTCTTAATTCATTATTTTTCGTTAACCCTTCATAAACTCATTATTTAAAGGAAATTTTGGACAAAAGCAAAAATCGCTGGAAGCAATGAACCTGGTTTGACTTCACTTTTTGTTTGAAAATCAAAAAATTTTTTCGTAAAAAATATTCCTCATTATCCAGGGTTATTTTGCTGGTGAAAAAGATAAACAGTAGCTTAGAAGCGGCCAATTACATGTTTTTTATTCTTTAAAGTAGAACCCTCAATGATATTTAATCCCTAAAGCAAAAATAATCGTTCTGTGGTATTTATCCTGAGTGTATTTGAAGTGGTTAGGACTCTTTGGAGAATCCATCAAGGCAAGTTCCACCTTTTCCAGTTATTCAATCGCCAACCTCTGACGTGCAGGTATCACTGTGTTCCGATTTGAAGGGCAATGTTTTCAGTGATCTTACTGGGCTTAGTACACGGCTGCCTATAATAGCACAGTGTCACGCAGCTATTGGAACACGAAGGGTCCATATCATTACCTAGCATTATACTGCGCTCGTCACCCAGATATATAAGAAACAGATGATTTATCTTGCTACCCTATAATTTCTCCAGAAATGTTCACACTCACTCAGAAAGTTTTGAGAAACTAAAAAACTAACTTGTATGAAAAAAATATTTTTACTAAATCTCCACCAGCGTCTGAACCAATTTTCAAAACATTTTTTCCAGTCCTCCGCAGACACCTCTTCCACGGCCTTCTCAAACGCTGTTAGCGCGTTTTCCGGCGATTAAAACTGTATCCCTGTTGAGCTGATTTTTAATTTAAGGGAATAAAAAGAAGTCACACGGAGTCAAATCAGGATGCCCTTCAAATCGGAATACAGTAATATGCCGTTGTTGCAGTCATCCTGCTTCAACCTACTTGGCTCCAAGACCGACAGGACACCGACACTGACATAGCCTCGACGGATAATCCCTTTAATGTTGGGGTGTCCGGACGCATAGCACATGCGCTGGTATCGTTAGTACATCACAAACCCAAGCCAAGGGAATCTGCGCTTTCTCTACAATATTTTTTTTACTGAAGTTCAAACGTCTTTTGGCGCTCCACAGACAGATTTTTCGTGGGCTGTGAATTGAATTCTAGCGTCACGCTCGTGAATGATAAGAAATCTTCGGGTAAGATCTGAACCATGGCAATTGGCCGTCTAGAAATGCGTCAGCATTTCCCATTTCCATTTCTATATGGCCATGCTCATAGGCACGCCGGTATCACTCACGTACTTTCCAAAGTTAACTATCAAATTCTGAGTTATAAGTTTTCACTTCTACCGGCATTTCCTATGACTGCTATTTTTTTTTACTAGCTTTTAGTAAGTCACCTCACCCCTTTTTTTTCGTTTGATCAGTCCTGATATTTGTCAACAAATCTTGCAGCTTAAATTTGGTCCATTTTTTTTTAAAATAAAGAGTGACGAGACGAGCAAGACATGTCCCTGATGGTAAGCAACATGCCTGCCACATGACAGCACAGTGACACGCAGCTATTGGAACATGAAGAGTCCAAATCATTACCCAGCACTGCACTGCGCTCGTCACCCAGAGATCTAAGTTGTTATATCTCTAAGCCCTGTAATTTCTCTGGAAACATTGCCCTTCAAACCGGAACACAGTAATGTTTGCACGTTACTGCTTGGCGGTAGAATATTTGGCAAAGGTGTGGTACTTCCCCAGGCGGACTCTGCCAAGAGCCCTACCACTAATGAATTACCAGCAGACGTAGTTCCACTCACGTAGCTCCCATCCCTTTTATTTCCCCGTGATATTAAGTAGTTTTGTCAACACGAAGATCGATACTAGCTAGTTAGACTACTAACACTAGCTTGAAAAACTAGCCTCGTGTAGCTCGGGCATTAGAAACTGACGTAGCTTTTTTGGAAGTCTGCCTGCCTTCGTAGGTTTGATTCACACCTAGGACACATAATTATTTATTTTGTGTGATGGTGTTATTTTATTTTTTTTAATAACGCGTGACGAGACGAGCAAGACATGTGCCTGATGGTAAGCAACATGCCTGCCACATAACAGCACAGTGACACGCAGCTATTGGAACATGATAGTCCAAATCATTACCTAGCACTGCACTGCGCTCGTCACCCAGAGATCTAAGTTGTTATATTTCTAAGCCCTGTAATTTCTCTGGAAACATTGCCCTTCAAACCGGAACACAGTAATGTTTCCACATTTGAATGGGTAATTCCACTTCACTTCTTGTCTTCACTTCGATTCACTTCATTAAATTTCTCTTTGCTACCCTTCATTTGACTTCGCTCCGCTTCACTTCACTTCATTTAGCTTCACTTTACTTCATCTCGCTTCACACCATTGCGCTTCGATTCCCTTACTTAGCTTTTTTCACAAAATATATTATTAATAATTATGATGTCCCATTAAATATTATGAAGACGGCATCAAAGGCAACGACAACCATATCTTAATTAGCTGTCTAATAAAAATGGAAGGCAATTAATTTACCTGCCAATTATATTATCGCTTTATTTTTAACCATAATATTTTATACTTATAGATAGATAAACTCTTTAGTGCGCTTAAATAAGACACAAAAGTACAGAAAACCCTTAAAATAGAGTAGCACTTGACAATCTTATCGCTAAAAGCTATTTCTTGCAGGCAACCGTGGAACACGCGAGTCAGGCGATTTACACGTGTATGCAAAATTTCATCTCAATCCGTTTCCAAGAAATGGAAGTAGTGGTAGGACTCTTAGCAGAGTCCGCCTGGGGAAGTACACACCTTTGCCAGTTATTCTACCGCCAAGCAGTAATGTGCAAACATTACTGTGTTCCGGTTTGAAGGGCAATGTTTCCAGAGAAATTACAGGGCTTAGAGATATAACAACTTAGATCTCTGGGTGACGAGCGCAGTGCAGTGCTAGGTAATAATTTGGACTCTTCATGTTCCAATAGCTGCGTGTCACTGTTCTGTTATGTGGCAGGCATGTTGCTTACCATCAGGCACATGTCTTGCTCGTCTCGTCACTCTTTATTAAAAAAAAAAAACACCATCACACAAAATAAATAATTATGTGTCCTAGGTGTGAATCAAACCTACGAAGGCAGGCTCTACAGGCAGACTTCCGAGAAGACTACGTCAGTCTCTAATAGTTTTTCAAGTTTTTTTTTTTTTTATAGCATAGAGTGACGAGACGAGCAGGTCTTGTGCCTGATGGTAAGCAACATGCCTGCCACATAACAGCACAGTGACACGCAGTTATTGGAACATGATAGTCCAAATCATTACCTAGCACTGCACTGCGCTCGTCACCCAGAGATCTAAGATATTACGTCTCTAAGCCCTGTAATTTCTCTGGAATCATTGCCCTTCAAACCGGAACACAGTAATGTTTGCACATTACTGCTTGGCGGTAGAATATTTGGCAAAGGTGTGGTACTTCCCCAGGCGGACTCTGCTAAGAGTCCTACCACTAGCTAGGATAGCAAGCTAGTGTTAGTAACCTAACAAGCTAGTATCGACCTTCGTGTTGACACAGCTAGCTTACTAACACTAGCTTGCTATCCTAGCTTGAAAAACTAGCCTGTGTAGCTCAGGCATAAACGACACCGGTAATACTACGACATTATCTATGTACTAGCTGTGCCCCGCGGTTTCACCCGCGTCTATTTGAGGAAAATCCATACTAAAATATCCATTGCTGGCCACTTTATTACGTTTTACGGAACCCTAAAAATACGTAAATAAGCAACAATGCATTGTTGTAGAACAAATTTGATTACTTCAAATGACACAAACTTCAAATGTAGACACGCGCCGTCACAGACTTCAGCGACCAAAGAGAATTTAAATTCACGGAACTAAAGCTCTCGAAGAGAAATATTTTTCCCCGTTTTCTTTACATTCTTCACTCATTATCCGTACCTATTGATAGTAGCGTAATGTTATATACCCTATAGCCTTTCTCGATAAATGGAGTATCCAACAAAAAAAGAATCTTTTCTATCGGTCCAGTAGTTTCCGAGATCCTAGCGTTCAAACAAACAAACAAACTCTTCAGCTTTATAATATTAGTATAGATTAGTATGTAATCCCTATTAGTATGTATTTATTAATTATTATAAATATTTATAGGTATGTATAAATATATATACTACTGTATGTCACTACATTTATTCGTTTTAATTCTATTTAGCACACCCCGCTTTTTATTACTTCTAAAAACATTTCCATCCTAAGGTTGCTTGGAAGAGATCGCTTTTAGCGATAAGGCCGCCGATTGTAACACTAGTTTTTAATGCTCTGTTTCTTTTATTGTATTGTTTTGGTGTGTACAATAAAGAGTATCTATCTATCTATCTATCATCTATCTATCTATCTATCTATCTATCTATCTATCTATCTATCTATCTATCTATCTATCTATCTATCTATCTATCTATCTATCTATCTATCTGTTAAAAAAAACTCTGACAGTGAACAACACCGACGATCAATTTCATGGAATGTTCTCGTTAAAATGAACAGGATATTAAATCTGGATAATGTTGCCTGTTAAATTTAATGCCGTTAATTAATGTTATGATGGACAATAAACCTTTCTATTTAGGGCAATTTGTATTGCTTTCTAAACATTTAACGCAATTAAAAAAAAAAAGCTGTCAAAGATATGTTTTTATCGTTATTATTGATTTATCGTTTGGATTTGACCGCCTTCTCGCCTGATGTTAAACGACGATGTGGTATATGACGGAGCGTGCTTGCGAATTTACTGATTTACTATACAGGGTTACTGGTAATCAGCCTGCATCCTTTTAAGGGGATGTTAGGTACATTCAATAAGTCAACTTTTGTTCTACAGTTTTAAACAAAATGTGTTTTTTTTTTCTATTCCAAAAAAAAAAAAATTTGCACGGTCTAAAAGCATCGAACTCTTCGTAACAATTCGTAACAAGATCGCGTACGCTCTTTAACGCGCAAAAAATTATGTGGCGAAGTGAATAAACACTAAAAAGTCGCTAAACAGTACAAAAAACGGCAACAAACACTAATTTTTTTTGGGTTATCTATTGAGTTTTAACGAAAATTGTAGAACAATAGTTGTTTGTTTACAGAACATGCCCTTAAACGGATGCAGGCTGATTACCAATAACCCTGTAGAGGTAGACTTGCAGACGGGTTAAGGCAACGAAATCTACAGTCAGATGTTGTTATTACGGAAACGGCTCAAAGTCAAAGCTCTTCGTCCAAGTCTTTAGACTGTCAACCATGAAACAATGTCGCTTTTTTGGGATACGAGCAGTTCGAAAGGAAAAGGAAAAGCTGATATTAGAGCAAGCGAAAATAAGGGCACATACTCTGTGAAATGTATTCGATATCAACTGATTGAAGTTTTCAGAGTTGTTCAATACTTTGAAGCTCTTTTGCGAACTAGGGAGTTAATATATTGTCTTGGTTGCCGATGCCGATGGTTGCCTGGAAGAGATTGCTCTTAGCAATAAGGCCGCCATTTGTGGTACTAGTTCATAAGTATTTCACTGTAATTTTATTAATTTGTCTGTATCACAATAAAGAGTTTCTATCTATCTATCTATATTTGAGCGTGATGGAAAGTATTCCGTCGCTTATGGCCGAGCTATACGAGGCTAGTTTTTCAAGATAGTAAAGCAAGCTAGTTCTTCTAGCTTCGTGGAGACAAAACTAGCGTTGCGTTGTCTACACGAAGCTAGAAGTCACTAGCTTGTTAGCTTACTAACACTACCTTGCTATCCTAGCGGATTATTATATAGAGCTTTCTGTAGTGGTAGGACTCTTAGCAGAGTCCGCCTGGGGAAGTACCACACCTTTGTTAATTATTCTACCGCCAAGCAGTAATGTGCAAACATTACTGTGTTCCGGTTTGAAGGGCAATGTTTCCAGAGAAATTGCAGGGCTTAGAGATATAACAACTTAGATCTCTGGGTGACGAGCGCAGTGCGGTGCTAGGTAATGATTTTGGCTCTTCATGTTCCAATAGCTGCGTGTCACTGTGCTGTTATGTGGCAGGCATGTTGCTTACCATCAGGCACATGTCCTGCTCGTCTCGTCACTCTTTATTTAAAAAAAAAAAGCTTGGAAAACTATCCTCGTGTAGCTGGGACATTATGAATATCTGCAACATCAAAGATACTAACAAAGATCGTCATATCTTAAATTTACATTAAAAGGTAAATCGTCATTTAAAAACAAAGCTATATATATGTACAATGAAGCAAACACATTTAATTTGCAATTTCATACATCGCGGCTTCTTTGTATTTAATTAATATTAAAACTTAATTTACGAACGAGTAATTACTCTGTTGAAAATATCAAATATCTATATAATACTCTTTCAATTTCGTTAAATTGGCTTCATTTTATTAAGGTATCTCTTTATTAAGGGGCCTACTTCTATTAATTAGGTGCAAAACATGTTATCTGCCGACTCGAACAAAGTCAAAGTACTTTATTCATAAATGTACAATTTACACGTCGATAAATAAAAAATAAAAACAAAAGAAAGAGCATAGAAATTGTATACATTTTCAAAGTCTGAAATGACCACTTTACTGTATTGTAAAGTACTTACTGTACTGAAGCAGTCAGTAAAATGTTACGGTTGGGTTTTCCTAGAAATAAAGTTGTCTAGCTTAATGGCTCAATTTACGCACTCTGCGTTCCTGAGGAACCTTTTTGTGACGCACTTTTGGTATAAGTTAATATATTCCCTGTGTCCCTTACGGATTCTGGTCGTATGAGTAGCCCACTAAATGTTACTAAAGCTGGGATTCGGGGCCTTCTCTCGCAAGGAGAGAGTCAAGGCCATAATCCACATCGCTGGCAGTACAGCGCTTCTACCGCCTAACTGAGTCGGCTATCGCTTTGCTAATGCTATCTCTATCATTTCAAGCGAAAAGAAAAGAGAGAGAAACATCAAAGCTATGACATTTTTCGTTCGGCGGTATGACGCATTACCGCGAACGATTCTATGTTCGGAAACAGAAAAGACTTGGTAGCTTTAATTATCTGATATTTATATCCGTCCAAGAGTCCTGAGATACGTTTACTATTAATGTAAAAAAAAGATCAGTTAAATATTTTTGAGAAATGGCTAAATACTCAAAGTTCAATGTCAGGACCACTATATGACACACAGGTATAACTGTGAGGTGCACTTAGTAGTAATAAAATCAGGATTTGTCTCCATTACCCAAATTAAGACCTGCTGAAATCAAACTTCATAAATCTGAATCAAAACTTATCTCGCTCACGGCACGTCTCAAACTTCAAAGCAGAGGCGGGCTCAGGGGTCAAGGCTTTGCGATGGGACATCGCCAGGGGCCTCTGTCTTGCAGTGGCCCCAAATAGCCCAATTACTTAAATTTTTGGCAACTACGTACTTATGTTTTTATTAAAAAATATCATCATCTTCTCATCTTTTTGTAAGAATTACACCTATGGTTAAAATAAATCTATTCATACATACATCAATAGAATGAAATTGAAACTTCTGCTTGTAATTCTAAATTAACAGTTTCTTGCTGCATATCTTACTAAAATATAATAAACGCGAAAGTTTGGATGGTTTTTGCTCAATGACGCCGAAACGACTGAACGAATCAAAGCTTGGTAGAACTTCGAAAAACATTTTTTTCAAAAACTACTCAACTAATATCAATAAAATTGGTGTAATAAAATCTATGAAGTATGATATACCAAAGAAAAAATAATAATCACTATTATACAATATCGATATATTATATATTATATTTAGTTGTATTTATAATTGAAACTTCTTAATCCTATGTTACTTTAATATTATTTTGTAAATTCTTCTTGTCCTGAATAAAGTATTTTTATACCTAATAAATAATATTGATGCTATTATCTCGGTGTCGGTTATAAAAAAAAATACAATATCGATAAATCAATATCTTATTTTATCTTATCGATTTACAATTCCGGAGCTATCGGGTACTTAATATAAAAAAAAATACAGCCGATTTCAGAACATCCTCCATTTTGAAATAGTTTCAAAAGTAGGCTACGATAAAACAAAGGATCAATATTCTAGATAGTTTAAGGGGCCACATTGCTTTCACATTCACATTTTTTAGCTTCGTAACTGCCAAGCCCGTCCCTGCATAAAAGTTAATTTTAATAACCAAGTTTGGAATTATGTTGATACTCGCTGCGTGCCGGATCGGTATTCGGAGTTGTGTGAAACTTCTTTAATTAGATCTAACAATTACAACTGGATTACGAAATCTTGATGTAATTTTGTTCCAAAAAGTTGTAAGACGTGTTATTCTGTAGAGATAGGAATTTTTGTGCAATCCGTCTGCGAAGTAAGTAATTTATTTTCTACGAAAGAACATAAATCGACTTCAATTTAAAATTAAATTCTGACACTATCACTAAGTCGTCCTGATAAATAAAAGTTAAAGCTAATTTTAGTTTTATGTTCACATTTCCAAAACCGCCACACCTATTTCAATGCAGTTTATATGGGACATCTGAACTATGATCTACCAAACAAAAAAAGTATTATCAAAATCGATTCACAATTGGCGGAGCTATCGCGTAATATCATCTTCATCATCAACATCCCACTAAATGTTCCCACTGCTGGGACTCGGAACCTTCTCTCGCAAGGAGAAAGTTAAGGCCATAATCCACCACGCTGCCCCAGTGCGGGTTGGTGGATGACGAACGTCTAGTACCTACATCATTATTGTGTTAGTGTGCACTGGACCCACACTCTGATTGAATTCTCCTAATTGTATGCATGTAAAAAAAGACTAAAGAGACAGTTAAAATAATAGTTTAAAAAACTAAAAAACACGCTGTTAGCACGCACTAAAAATTAAAAAATAACCGCCATCTTGGATGTCCGCTATGTTGGATTAAAGTCACGTGACTTTTTTTTTTCGTATTCCTGACTGCAAACCCTTTCATTTGATATCCATATCATGGGGATGGATTTCAAACAGCCAGTCCGCCATCTTGGGGAGGCCGCCATATTGAATTTGTAATGACGTTTCTTAGCTAGCCAGGTATTGTCATCAGCATTCAGAGCGCGTGCAAAATTTCATCCTAATCGAAGACCGGGAAGTGGATCAAATTAAGATTCCAAGATTTTCTTACATAAATACGTAGTTAGTTACAGGTGAAGCTAATAAAAAAGCGTTTTAATTAAAAATACTAAAACTATCATACTTCTTAGTGGTAAGACTATTTGAAGAACATTAGCCTGGGGAAGACGGATTACATCTCAATGGGCAGTTAGTGTTACCTATTCAGTCTGCGAGCAATGCCATGGTATTTTTAAAAATTTTAATGTGGCCCATATACGTGCAAAAAGAACCGTTCTCACTGTCATTCATTTGTAATCCACCGCTATCGATGGTAATACCCATTTTTAGTAGAACAAGGGCAATTTAGCACGTTTAGCGGTAACGAACCGCTCCCAGCGATTATTTATAGTATAATTGGTAAAATTGGTATCATCAGCTTTAGGTGCGGACAAGTCTTTATTGACAGCCGTCTTCAAGGTCCGGGTATTTTCGTTTTGCCTACTTTCAGTTCTTTGAATAATTAATCATCTTGTGATTTGTTTGTTTGGGAATAGTTTGCCACATGCCGAGACACCACTGGTATTAATGTATGATAATAGCAGAACTAACACTAAACTAAATACATTAAAACTACATCTATTAATTAATAATTACATTAACTAAATTGGGTTATTCGGAGATAAGTTTAAATATTATTAATTTATATTATAAATATTTTAATTTTCAAAATGTTCTCTTATTTTGTCTATTCTTATACCTTTAAACGAGCAATTCTTGTACATCTATATATAAATCTCCTGTCACGATGTTTGTCCGCGATGGACTCCTAAACTACTAAACCGATTTTGATCAAATGCACTCCGTGTGCAGTTTGATCCAACTTGAAAGATAGGATAGCTTTTATTTCTGTTAATAGTCTTTATATGACAATAGCCGAGCGAAGCCGGAACGGGCCACTAGTATTTATATACAATCTGAATCTCGAAAACGGCTGGTACGATTTTCGTGAAATTATGTATGCAGGGGGTTTCGGGGACGATAAATCGATCTAGCTACGTTTTATTTTGTAAAAATGTCATTTATTGCGTGTTTTTAGACAATGAAAAACTGTCACATTAGACATTAGAATGCAAAGGTAAATGTCGCCGCGTGACGCGACAGTACAATAGCTCAGACAGGAAGTCGGGGGAGGGGGGGGGTCATGGCGGTCACGAATTAGTAGATCCGGGTTCGAATCCAGACGGCTTCTCAAATACAAATACAAATACAAAAATCTTTATTGCTGTTTGTAGGTAAGATAAGATAATACAAAACATTTTAAAAGTTGCCCCATACAAACTGGCCTCTGCGAGAGGCATGCAATATGTCTGGCAAGACAATTTGTTAGTCTTAATTTTTAAATAAAAACAAAAAAATTTTTTTTTAAATAATAGTCAGCTGATTAAAGTCTTCTTCTTCCTCATCTTCTATTAATTTCTGGTTTTTATTTTTGTCATCTGATTCTTCATCTTCGATTCATTTCTGGCTTCTATTTGGTGATATATATTTGTGTGAGATAAATGTTTGGTGAGCACAATTTCGCCAACGTCTTGTGTTTCATCAGGATATTGTCTTGTGTTTTTGAGTTTGATCAATATGTCCATCCAGGACCATTCAGGGTCTCTTTTTTAAATTTTCTTTTTTTGTGAAATTCTATTACTTGGAGCCATTTATCTGTAGGTATTTAAACCGAGCAAAGGTCGGTCTCCCAGGTACTTCAATTTAAATGATTTCTATCATCTAATTGATTTGGTGTGCATATTGTCAAATGGCAACTATAAACATTATCTTGGTTATTTGGTTTTTACCTACTTGTCGTGATTAAGCCTCGTACAATATAAATATTATGTGTTCAAATAGCGAAAGTTTAAAAACGATATATAGTCAGCTTTTATTGTGAAGGTTTTTTTTTTTTTTTATTTATTTATTTAATAGCAGAACTGATCCTTCCTAAGTACTGTATCTGCATAAGAATAATTGGCAGTCATAGGAGCCGATAGAAATTAAACTTATAAATTCGAATTTTAGTACTAAGCCCGACTAAAAAGAGCTGAACGCGGCTAGAGATATTTTCAGTTCATACATGCATTTGGTAGTGCCCACAGAAGATACTCATACAGCTATAAGATAAGTGCCCATAAATGTCGTTGCATCACCGCACGCGCTCTTTCAGGATGTTACCAATCCTACATACCTACTCGACGTTAGGGCTAGCTGTGTCTTTTGATCTAGTAAATTTGGATACAAGTGGTAATCCTACTAATATTATAAATGTCAAAGTATGGATGTTTGGGTGTTTGTTGCTCCATCACGCCGTAACGTAGGAACCGATCAGGCTGAAATTCGGAATACAGTTAGATTTTAGTCTGGAAGAACACATAGACATACTTTTAATCCCAAAAAAACAACGGGAACGGGAACTACGCGGGTAACACCGCGGGGCGCTGCTAGTTTATCATAAACAGGACGTCTACTCTAATTCAACGAAAACGTAATTTTGAAATAAACGCGATTTTCCAACTCCGATTTTACTTCGATCCGTAGTTCTGTCCGTTTAAATGTTCTAAGCCTACTCTAATTAGAGTATGCTTAAAACATTTAAACGTAAAATAATGTTGTATCGGACGAAACGAAGTAGAACGAGAGTAGGAAAATCGCGAGTATTTTTTCGAAATTTCGTTTTCGTAGAAACAGAGTAGACGTCCAGCGTCGGGGCCTTCTCTCGCAAAGAGGCCATAATCCACCACGCTCGCCCAGTGGGGGTTGGTAGATGACGCGTGACTTCGAAAGAATCTTGGAACATGCTAGTTTTTGAAGTGAAAACTTCTTTTGCCGCACTACATACCGATTATTCGTGGGCTGTGAATTGAATTCTAGCGTCACGCTCGGGAATGATGCCCATTGGCCATCTAGAAATGTGTCAGCATTTCCCATTGGCTAGATCTAGACGCGCATACCTAGATGCCCATGGTCATGACCACACCCTCCGGTTTCACCCGCGTAGTTTCCAAAGTGACCTATCAAATTCTGCGTTATAAGTTTTCACTTCTTTCGGCAGTTCCTATGACTGACAATTCTTTTATTTACTAGGAGCGCCCCGCGGTTATACCAGCATGGTTCCCGTTCCCGTTATTTTCCCACAGTGCTGACCATTTAAACCTAGAAATGCGTCAGCATTTCTAAATTTAAATGGTCATGGTCCCGAGTTTACCCGAAGATTACTTATCATTATCGAGCGTAACGCTAGAATTCAATACACAGCCCACGAAAAGTCCGTCTGTGGCGCCCCAAAAGAAGTTTTCACTTCAATGGAATGAAATTAAATATTTTAAAAAGAAGTAAGTAAATAAATAGAAGATGAAGAATCAGATGACATACCTCTAAATAACACAACTGAATAAAAGCTAGCAATTAAAGGAAGACGAAGAAGAAGAAGAAGACTTTAATCAGCTGACTATTACTTATTGTTTTGACTGTATCTATATATATAAAAATCAATGCCACTTTTCGTTGTTAATGAACTCCTCCTAAACGGCTGGGCCGATTTGAATGATTTTTTTTGTACACATTTAGGTAGGGCCCTGGATGGTTTAAATTCACAAATCAGCCCGGCAGATGGCGCTTTAGTTGGTATCTAGGTTATTATCCGAGCGAAGCCGGCACGGGCCGCTAGTTCACTTATTATTTTGTCCTTGTATAAATTACTAGCAGCGCCCCGCGGTGTTACCCGCGAAGTTCCCGTTCCCGTTGTTCCCGTTGTTTTCCGGGATAAAAAGTAGCCTATGTTTTCCGGGATAAAAATTGGCATAAATATGTATAACTAGCAGTGCTTCGCGGTTTTACACGCGTAGTTCCCGTTGTTTTATCGGAATAATAAGTAGCCTATGTGTTCTTCCAGACTATAATCTATCTTTGTTCCACATTTCAGTCCGATCCGTTCATAGCACTTCATACGTTAGGACGTGATTGAGCAACAAACATCCATACATTGACATTTATAATACTAGCAGCGCCCCGCGGTGTTACCCGCGAAGTTCCCGTTCCCGTTGTTCCCTTTGTTTTCCGGGATAAAAAGTAGCCTATGTGTTCTTCCAGACTATAATATATCTGTGTTCCGAATTTCAGTCCGATCCGTTCATACGTTAGGACGTGATTGAGCAACAAACATCCATACATTGACATTTATAATATTAAGTAAGAAGACTGAAACAAATTGTTTTCCACAACATATTGCATGCTTCAAGAAGAAGAGCCTGGTTTGTATGGGTCTACTTTTAAATGTTTTGTATCAATCAATCAATCAATCATTTATTGCATAATAATACAAAGCTGACAAAATAAGCTGAGCATTGACCCTGTTAGGGCATAACAATATTAAAATTGTACAGTTACAATCTTAGCATAAGGAGATGTAATATTACTTATAATATTATACCTACTTGTAATATTACGTAATATGTATATAAGGATTCTAAACTATGTACATTATTTTTAATACTAATGCCGTGAGAGTGGGATATATTTATAGTCATCTAGGTATTCGTTAATGCTATAGTAACTTTTTTGTATAAGCAGCGTTTTTAACTTTTTATAAAATCTATTTTGGTCGGGTTCATTTTTAATCTCATTAGGCAAGGTGTTATATATTTTTGTTATCATGTATTCAGGGCCTTTTTTAACAATTTCTAGCTTTGGCTCTGGTATCACAAGTTGAGTTTGGCGTCGGGTACTTTTATTGAAAGAAAACAAGTTGGGGTGTTTCTTTACAAACATAGCGGCTTCTAGAATGTATATGCTGGGTAATGTTAGTGTTTCTAGTTTGGTAAAGTACGGCTTGCAACTATTGGGTATGCGGAGGTTTCCTAGAATACGGATACATTTTTTTTGTAATACAAAGAGATCGTGAGCCTCTGACCGATTTCCCCAAATGATTATGCTGTATTTGAGCCAAGCATATGCGTAGGCATAGTAAGCACTGAAAGCTGTTTTCAGGTTTGTGTTGATTTTTAAAACTGCTAAAGCGAATACGAATTGTGATAATTTTGTTTTTAGTTTTTGAATGTGAGCTTTAAAGTTGAACTGTGAGTCTATTTCAATACCAAGAAGCGTAATATTGTTGGTTTCTTCGATGTCTAATAGTTTTGAAATGGATGAAAGGTTTAGAGGTGTTTTTTGGTAGGGGTGAAATTGAATAATTTTAGATTTTTTAGTGTTCAGTCCGAGGTTGTGTAGCTCCATCCAATATTTAATTTTTAAGAAGGAGTCAATTTATCATCTTTATAATATCATATAATTTATAATATCATCTTATCTCAAACAGCAATAAAGGTTTTTGTATCTATACTAATATTATAAAGCTGAAGAGTTTGTTTGTTTGTTTGAACGCTAGGATCTCGGAAACTACTAGACCGATAGGAAAGATTCTTTTTTTGTTGGATACTCCATTTATCGAGGAAGGCTATAGGGTATATAACATTACGCTACTATCAATAGGTACGGAGTATGATTGAAGAATGTAAAGAAAACGGGGAAAAATATTTCTCTACGAGAGCTTTAGTTCCGTGAATTTAAATTCTCTTTGGTCGTTGAAGTCTGTGACGGCGCGTGTCTACATTTGAAGTTTGTTTCATTTGAAGTAATCAAATTATACAACAATGACAACAATGCATTGTTGCTTATTTACGTATTTTTAGGGTTCCGTAAAACGTAATAAAGTGGCCAGCAATGGATATTTTAGTATGGATTTTCCTCAAAATAGACGCGGGTGAAACCGCGGGGCACAGCTAGTTTGTAATAAATATCAGTAAATACGCCAGCCCTGATATTTTAATGTAGGGAAGTTCATCCAGACAATGAGTCACCGATCCCACTCCAAAGGATGGCATTCGCGGTAAGGAGGAACTGAACTATTGGATGCATTCCGATCTCCCTCGGTCACTGGGGCAAGCCGAGACTAACCGGGACACAGTTTAATCGACTGCCTTTGATCTTTGCCCGTTCGTTGGGGTATGCGAGTGTATTTGATGCGTAAATAATTTTCGAATTTCACGGAAAATGCTGGTAACATTTGTTTTGATTACATATGTCGTGAATCTATACTAATATTATAAAGCTGAAGAGTTTGTTTGTTTGTTTGTTTGAACGCAAGGATCTCGGGAACTACTGGTCCGAATTGAAAGGTTCTTTCTCTGTTGGATAGTCCATTTATCGAGGAAGTCTATAGGTTATTTAACATTACGCTACTATCAACAGGAACGAAGCATGAATGAAAAATGTAACAACAACGGGAAATAATTTTGCTTTTTGAGAGGTTTCGTTGCGTGACAGCATGTGTCATTCGTCAAAGGTTCGTGAAAGGTTGCGTCATTAGAACCTAAGGTAACCGAATTTGTTCAAAATTTGAATTGGTACGATGAATTTTAGATTGATGGCGTAGCAACGCGCGCGCGGTTCAGCTAGTTCTAAATATAAGCACGACAATTATTTCTATCATGTATATGGACCATGAATTTAAGAGTAGAAGAAGTCCGATTAACTAGAAACTGTATAGGCATCTGGGTGGTTTCTATGTATAATAAGTACCTACAAGTATTTGTAGTGGTAGGACTCTTGGCAGAGTCCGCCTGGGGAAGTACCACACCTTTGCCAGTTATTCTACCGCCAAGCAGTAATGTGTAAGCGTTACTGTGTTCCGGTTTGAAGGGCAATGTTTCCAGATAAATTACTGGGCTTAGAGATATAACACCTTAGATCTCTGGGTGACGAGCGCAGTGCAGTGCTAGGTAATGATTTGGACTCTTCATGTTCCAATAGCTGTGTGTTACTGTGCTGTTATGTGGGAGACATATTGCTTAGGCACATGGCCTGCTCGTCTCGTCACACTTTAATATAAAAAAGTACCTATGTATTTAAAACTATATAAGTATTATATCAGCTATCTGGCTGCTATAATAAGCTTTGCTTAGTTTGAGGCTAGACGGTGTTGTGTGTGAAATGTCCATCAATATTTATTTATTACTAGCATTACCGCACGGTTTTACCCGTGTAGTTCCCGTTCCCGTTCCGTTGCTAAATAATAATAACAAATAAACAAATATTGGTGGACAACTCACACACAACACCATCTGACCCCAAACTAAGCAAAGCTTGTACTATGGCGGCCAGATAGCTGATATAATACTTATGGTATAATTCTAAACACATACTTATTATACATAGAACACACCCAGAGGCAGTACAAATATTTGAATTCGTCACACAAATATTTACCTACACCGGGTGGGTATCGAACCCACGTCCCTCGGTTTCGCAGGCAGAGTTACTACCAACTAAGCCACGAGGCCAGTCATTTATATATTAGCAAAGAACTATATAATTATAATTAATAATAAAACGCTGCAATAAAAGTTTTTAAAAAATTCGGAAAGCGTTAAGTGACGATGACGCGAATTTCATTATTTAGGTACACCCAAATAGACTGATATATATTTGTTCACCACGCCTAAAGAAGTTTGCACTTCAAATATGCTCAGCCGAATAGAAAACCTCCTCATTTTCTGAAGTCAGTTAAAAAATAGCGACGTCGAATCACGTGTAGGTCAGATAATATGTGAATTAGAAAAAAGCCAGTCTATTCGTTAAAGCGTTCGCTAAAAGTTAAAGTAATCTTTTGAAACAAATTACCTTTTCATAAAAATCCCTTGGGCTATTACTTCTTTCTTTTTGATCTCAATAAATTTATTTTCAAAAACAACAATTCAACTTTTCGAACAAAGGTAAACAAATTTGTTTTCATTGTTTTTCTACTGGCTTCTCGTTATTATGTCTTAACAAAACAACATTTACAGTAAAAACATATTTAAAAATCAGCTTTTTCGTATTTTTCTGAGAAAATCTTTTCCTTTTATACCCGTATTATAAACGTGTACAAAAATTAGTACAGTACGCTTTTCTCGGCGTCCGCCATATTGGATTTAGAATAATGTCAAGTAGTCAACCATTTGTCATATGAACTATCCGTGTACACAACACTTAATCTCAATCAGTTGAGGGTTATCCGAAACCTTTTTCACTAACGTTTTGGCTTAGCTCGGATATTTTTATAAAGACCATTACCTAAACGAAAAAAACTGTCCTATCCTTCAAGTTGAACTAAATTACACATAAATGCTATACTGTGTGCCAAATAACACGAGAATAAGGTTCATTCCCTAACCTTCACCACGATATCACAAAATTCATTAATTGTGATGACGTCTCGCACCACGAAATTCTAGCGATATCATTAGGCATAGTTGTGAGAAAACAATTAGCGATACAAGTAATATTTTGCGAAATTATAGAGTAGGTCAGGGAATGAACCTTATTCTCATGCTATTTGGGACTTAGTATAACCACAGACTTAGTAGGGAGTATGCTAGCTGTCGTGAATATCGATTGACTTGGTAAAAAGTTTATTGGGAACAAATATTATGACACTGGATTTTTATAAATTAAGATTTGCATTACGCGGAGCTTTGACTCCACTTTGAAGAACGATTAGGCTGTGGAAAGCGTTGCCTGAATGGGTTTGTCCCGAATGTTTACAATGTTGGCGTCTGCATGTCGAAAATGAATCCGCTTCTTCTAAGGTAGTTCCATCGTGGACTGCATCGTCGCTTACCATCAGGTGAGATGGCGGTCAAGTGCAAACATTTAATTATTTAAATAAACTGGTAGTCATGGGCCTCGCACTGTTGCACAAAACGTCATCTTTATAACTACAGATGTATGTACTACTATTACAAATATCGGTGATATGAACTCAAAAAATTTCACCAATCCAAAAAGCATCCCACGCTTACCGTTCCGCTGCTCCTCTCCCGCTCTGACGCTACGCCACCACCTACAACATTAGTATATGTATAGGTGACGCGAAATCATAAGAACTACCCGTAACAAAACGTGCCCAACACGCCTAAAGAATTCAGGTTTTAAATCAATTTCAACCCATCACACGAACAAAAAATCTCTAATGAAACTACGGATCTGGGGGTCTGCCGCCGAACGAAAAATGTCCGAAAAGAAAAGAGAGAGAAACATCAATTGTCATCGCTTTGATGTTTCTCTCTCTTTTCTTTTCGCTTGAAATGATAGAGACAGCATTAGCAAAGCGATAGCCGATTCAGTTAGGCGGTAGAAGCGCTGTTCCATAAAGACATTTCCACCTCTTTGTTTTCCCATAAATCTTCCAACTTTCACCTGGCTCTACGTAAGGATAAAAGTTAACGGTCGACTGACGTAAACTTGTTCTGACAACAAAGGAAACTTCGAGAAGGCTACTTTTGTGATTTCTTTCCATTTGTGAGTTTCCCCAGTTTTGTGAGTTCACCGAGTCTATTGGATCGTTAGGCTGATATCGCAGTTTAAAAGTACAAGTAAGTTTTATTTGCAGTGGTTGTTATAGTAATATAAAACTAACGCAAAACTATAAGTATTAGTGACATTAACTGTGTGTACTTTGTTATATAAATATTTAGTAATTATTAATTAACTAGCAGAGTGTCCGGCTTTGCTTGTTGACAATTTGACAACAACACACTTGTAGCACTCAGAGATCATGTTTGTAAACTAATAGTGTAAGATTTTTTTTAAATCGGTCCAGTAATTCCTGATATTATAGCGTTCAAACAAATAAACTCTTCAGTATTAGTATGGATACATGAAATAATAATAAATAATAAAAGTTTATTCAGTGACCAATAAACATGTAACATGATTATAATGCAATTATGAATTAATTGATTATGATATAATGCAATTATGAATTAATTGATTATGATATAATGAAATTATGAATTAATTGATTATGATATAATGAAATTATGAATTCATTTGAAAATAGAAAAGTGATGTTGTGCAAATTACTGTGTTCCGGTTACAATGCCTATGTTTCCAGAGAAGTGATACGGCAAAGTGATTTTTTATAGAGTAAGGAGCCTAACAGGGCTTGTGCCTGACGGGTCTGAGCATAACAGCCAACCTGGTATATTATAAAAAGATGTGGTGTCATTGGACACCATATAGGAACGAAGTTCCTTCGGATAATGTAGAAACAACACAATTTGCAGAAACATATATTGCTTTATTTTATTATTTATGGTACGATCTTCTGAATGTTACGGCTGGTCTAGTCGGGAGAACGGCGACTAACTATCCGGAGACCCCGGCTTCAAAACCACACGCACCACTGTCTTTTAGAAGTCATGCGCGTAATTCCGGTAACTTAATACTGTGAAGGAAAACATCGTGAGGAAACAGACATGTACCCAGAATCTTTCGAAATCATGTGTCATCCACCAACCCGTACTAGGCCAGCGTGGTGGATTATGGCCTAGACTCTCTCCTTTGGAAGAGCGAGTCCCGGCAGTGGGAAGGTTTACAGCCAAACCACACTAGCTACTTTTAGCAGCGGCGACAGGCGACAGACGCTGCGTCACGCTTCAAAAAGTAGCGGCGCTTGACGTCTAGTCGCTGCATCCCGTTTCAAAAAGTAGCTAGTGTGGTCAGGGCCTTAGTGGGCTGTTTATGCATCTGAAAAATAAAGTTGCCAAATCTTTTCACGGACAGTTTTTACTCGTTACTTCCGTTATCTTGTGATTTTACTCTCCCATTTTTTCAGTTCGGTCGCACAGCAAAATCCCTATCTTCTCAAAGCGTCCCGTAAGAAAATTCGTTCCAAAAATGGACATTATTAATTTGTTTACTGTTATACATCTTCTTATATATAAAATTCTCGTGTCACAGTGTTTGTTTCCTTACTCCTCCGAAACGGCTTTACTGATTTTAAACAAATTTTATATGCATATTATGTAGGTCTGAGAATCGGCTACTAGCTATTTTTCATACATCCGAGCGAAGCCGGAACGGGCCGCTAGTAGACGTATAAAAAAGTCGGACATAGTCTCGCTAAAACAAAAACTGTGTCAATAGAGTCGGCCACATAATATGCCCGTGTGCGTGTCACATACAGGCTGACACACACACATCAGTGGGTCATTACACGTACAAACGTGTGTATATGTGTGCGTGTCAGCCTATCAGTGACAACAACCTGTCAACACACACGCGCGAATGTGGCCGACTCTAGTGACACAGTTTTTGTTTTAGCGAGACTACGTCCGACTTTTTTACACGACCATGACTTCTATACTATACAGTTCTAGGAAAAGCTGTATTTTTTTAAAATGGAAGTATCTTTTTCTCATTCCGTGAGAGATGGTAGTTAGATCGAGAATGCTACCGAGTTTAATGCATTACTTACCGCGATAGGGCGCACGCGAATTTCAGTCGTTTTTTAATGAAATACGGACCACTGCGATAGGGTTAAAGATCTATACGACTTAATGAAACCACTTATTTTTATTCGAAGAGTCAGGTTTTTGGGTTTTTACGGTTCACAGAACTTGTTTGTGGATTTAATTGGATGGCTTGTTTCGGGAATGTAAATTTGATTGGCCTTTGTTAAATTGGTTAGGGGTTAAAACATTAATATAAGTATACAAATTCTGTGTCATGATATAATTATGTTCACAATGACTCTTTACCAAGACAACCGATATTTACAGAAGTTGTCATTTATGTGTAAGTAGTTTGTTTCAACTTCAGAGATAGCACTGGGAGAACCCATTAGGTACCGAGATACAGCACTACGTACCTACTAGTTCGGGTTCAATAATTTTATGTGTTCATGTTCTTATGACAAATAAATTATTTGTAATTTGTGGCATAGTTAATAACTCAATTTACAGTCGTATTTTTTTTTATTGCAAATAATTAGCTTATAATATTATTACACTAGCAGCACCCCGCGGTGTTATCCGCGAAGTTCCCGTTCCCGTTGTTCCCGTTGCTTTTCCGGGATAAAAATAGCCTATGTATTCTTCCAGACTATAATCTATCTGTGTTCCAAATTTCAGCCCGATCCGTTAGGACGTGATTGAGCAACAAACATCCATGCATTGACATTTATAATATTAGTAGGATAGTAGGATGAGATTACCAAAACAAAGCTGGAACGGGCCTCTAGTACCTAGTAGTATGTATGTTGTTAAACAAAATTAGCCTGCAATTGCTGTTAACATGACAATGTGTGGTGGTAATCGATATGGCGATTGAAGACGAAGCACGTGGATAAATAGTCGGAGATGGAAACGGGATTTGAACCTACATATCTCGATAGGCGAAATAAAGTGCGAGGATTCTCGTCGAGTAAACCCGCACTTGGATATCGTGGTGAATTGTCGCCTTGTCTTTATATTTCTTTACTTTAATGGTTGCCTGGAAGAAATCGCTATAAGCGATAAGGCCGCCATTTATGGCACTAGTTATAAGTTATTTTATTTGCTATTGTTTTTTCACTGTATTAATATGTTAGTGTGCATAATAAAGTATTTCTGTCTGTCTGTCTTCCCAATATATTGGCAGTTTTTCCTCATGAAACCAAAGAAATACAAATTCATCCTATGTCAGATAAAATAAGCTATCCGTTCAGCCTTAACCTTGTTTCTATATTGAATATTGGTATATGTTACCTACGCCTGACTGATCGGTATGAACTAATGCCACCTTGTCTTTTTTTCTATCGGATCGTTCGTAGGCAGCGAGCAACACGGAAGGGAGTAGGCATACACAGCGTTTCCCCTCTGTCAAAGTACAAGTCCGCGTGGACCATGGAGTTTGATAATATACTGTGGCGTGAGGGCGGGGCTAGATTTGTGAATGGTGCTTTATTTTTTATGTGTTAGTTATTTGATTGTGTGAGTATGATCGGCAACGGATCGGTACAGGTATGTTTTGTATGTAATAGTGCGGCTTTGCGCTAGTGTGCAACTTCCCCTCCTGCAAGAAATGACAGAAAGATTTGAACAATATTTTTTAGCTAAGGCTACTCCCTTCCGTGTTGCTCGCTGTTCGTAGGTAACTCGAAAAACTGACATTATTCCAAAGACTAGCAACGAAGTTAGACTCCTTTTTGTGATAAGAACGTGTTGATTGGAGTTTTCCCGATGGTTCCATTCTTGGTGTTTTTTTTTTAAATAAAGAATGACGAGACGACCGGACATGTGCCTGATGGAAAGCAACATTGTTTTCATGTTGAAAATGAATCGGTTTCGTCTCGGTAAGCACGCTCCATCGTAGACCGTGCCATTGTTTAACTTTTTTCTAGGTAAAACCTCTCCATCGTAGACCGTGTGGTGGCATTATGTAAGATGGCGGTCTAATGCCAACCTATAACAGCTAGAAAAAAAAAACAACAGAACATAGTATCGATTATTATGGGTCTCGCCCTGTCCACTATTTTCCCACATAGTCCCTGTCTCGCCATGATGTATCCCTGCCCAAATCAATTTAGTGATATAGGGTTGTCAGCCATAGCATAGCCTTAGCCGGAAATTTAAGAGTTAATTCCAAAACTTATTACAGAATAGAATGCTATAAGGGATAAGATCAAATTTTATGTATAAAATTTACTCGTATATTTTTTGTGGTGTGATGAATTTGTTTAGTGTTCCACTCTTTCTGCATAGGTACATTTCGGTGAGTGTTCTACTGATAAGAAGTTTGATGCCACTTTTACTAAGCGAATTTTATTATGGGTTTATGTCCTATGGATTTCATCTTGTTGTCTTCAAGCTGATAGCAAATCGATTTCTTCTAGGTAAGTACATCGTAGACCACATTGTTACAACATTAAGCGAGATGGCCTCATGGATCTCCTTTCAGTGAAGTCAGAAATTTTAATGGTGAATGATAACATACTGAGCAAATCGGTACGCTGCGTCGTCCACTTATCCACACTCGGCCAGCGCAGCGTGGTGGATTAGACTCTCTTCTTGAAAGACAAGGCCCCAAGACCCAGCCATGGGAAAGCTATAAGTTTATAAACTTTTATTGTCAATGTAACTGTCGCCTACATAAATGAACTCAGCGATAGATAAGGCCGCACTGTACAATGTGTTGTTAATTTCTACTTTGTGTTCTTTTTCTGGTGTATCAATAAAGAGTATCTGTAATAAACTGTTGTAAAATAAAAGAAACACGAAATTTTATTAGCAAAAACGTGATACGAAAACTTCTTGACACACGGGTCCTATCACCTTGATCTACGCTTCTGTGAAGTAGGTGTCGGCAACCCTAATCCGGCACGGTGCCCGGGGTTTTTTATCCCTCCCCCTGGGGAAATACCCGAATCCTTTCACTGTTGATCGTAAACAATAATATTGTAATTCCGGGAAAATTGCTACGCGACAATGGGACGATAACCGAACAAGGTCGCGAGGGGACTTGTGGTCTCACGTTCTGAGACAATCAGAGAACAGAAATTCTCAAGCGTTTTACAAAAAGTCCAATATTGGTTATTTTACCGTATAGAGTGCGTAGCCAGCTTAAGCAGCCCAATAAATATTCTCACTGTTGGGACTTGGGGGCCTGCTCTCGCACAGAGAGAGGCAAGGCCATAAGCCACCACGCTGGGCTGGCCCAGTGCGGGTGGGTACGACGCATGACCGTGTCAATTTCCTCACGATGTTTTCCTTCACCGTTTTCAAGTCCGTCCGTTGAAAACCAGACAAACAAGACCGTCTTTTGAAATCATGTGCGTAATGTGGTCACATTGCGCACATGATTTCAAAAGACGGTGGTACGCGAACAAATCGAATCAGGGACTCCGGATCGGAAGCCGCCGTTCTCCGTACTTAGATCAGCCATAACTTTAAGAAATAAAAATTAAATTAATTTGATCCAGATAATTGATTCATATCATAACAGATCAAAGTTGAAAGAAATTATTTACATTACATTAAAATTAGATGTTATATGATAAAGAAACGAATGTAACTTATACAAATTTCCTCCTTCAAAAAAAAAAATACTGAAGATATCTCGATGAAATTGAAGACATCACTGAAATCTCGTTTAGATTACAGTCTATAATAACACAAACATAGGGTTTATTTTCTCTCGAGATAACAGCAGATTCGGGCACTACGCGAGTAGTAGACCGCAGGATACTAGTTCGAAAATAAATTTAAAAAGTTTAGATAGGTATTATATGAGATAGATTGATAGAAAACTCTTTATTGTGGCACAACAAATTAAAAAAAATATAGTGAAACACTTATGAACCAGCACTATAAGTGGCGGCCTTATTGCTGAGAGCAATCTATCGTTTATTAGGAAAATTGAAAAAGAAACAATCAAATGTAAGTAACGTTTCGTAAAACAACTGAGACTAAAATAGATGTTTGAAATACCAAATAGGTAAATACAAAGTAGAGTTTATTGTGTAGGAAAAACAAATTAAGTAATTCCCACGAGACACCGAGAAATATAATTATTTTCCACGCGTGTCTCTATCTTTCTAATTTAATTTGTACCCGAGAAAATTTGTCCTTTCTCATAAAAATAATTCCGTGAGACGCCTCGGGCCTGTCTTATAAAATAAAGGAAAAATATAAACTTTTGGCTCCAAAAATAAAACCCATATTTCAGACTAAATCCAGCTATCGTCTGTGTCAAACGGGAAAGAATCCAGCCATAAATTAAAAAAATACTCGCCGTAAAAAATAACGTTCAAACGTACGAAGGCTCGTCCCAGCTGTGTTTAACCACACTAAATCCTGGAACAGAATCTTTGAGGAACGTGTTTTGTGTGTCTTATTTTGAAACTGACGGCTTGGGTAGACGAAAGCCTGTGACTTGGGCAGATGTAGTCAAATGACAATCTTGATTATATTTTAATTTTTTGAAGTGAATAGGTTGTTTAACTCTTTGAGCACTTTTTAGAATGGGAATATTTTATAGGTTGACGTCACCAACATGAAAATAAAGAGGCGGCTCAGAGTGGCGATGGTGCAACGGAGCGTAGCAAATGTAGATACCTTGACTCTAGAACATATCTGCATTTTTGATATTGTATTATTCAAGAATATATAATCTTTTTGAGCTCCAAATTTCATCTCGATTTTGAAGCTTACAAATTGATTGAGCGAGATACATCCAAGCTCTCACATTTACAATATTAATGGATCATTTAAATAAATAAATCTCACGCTCTAGGTACTAGGCTCCCACGGCATTTAACGCCTACATCAAATATTTTTACACGCACAGTTAAATGAGGTACCAAAAACTGTTCCCAGACCTCAATTAAGAGGCCCCTCAAACACAAAGGGGCCCAAAACACCGTAGACCCCTCTTAAGTATGCTAATATGTCCCTGATGCGTTCTAAGGCCCACCGTCGGGTTTCCTCATTTCCTCTTGAATTTTCACTACGTAATTGGAAGCAGAAAATGAGACATTTCACAAACTGACTTTCCATTGCAGTATCATTCAATTTTATACTTTGTAAGCTCTAGCATTCGGTTGAAAATAACGTTAAAGTGAAACTAATTATGGTAATCATTGAAGTTACACCCAAAGCGTTAATTTAAGGATGCCACAAGGCTTCGCTCTGGGTCCATTATCTTATATTAGATACTATTCGGGGCTTCTTCGATCGTGGAAGTAAATTAGATTCCGTATTGGATTGCTTTGTTGGCTCTGTCGTAGCAATCTTGTTGATTAAAAAGGTATAGTTTGAATAAACATAACACTCGTACCGGTAGTAAAATATCATGGAAGAAAAATTGATATACATTCACGCAATTTTGTTCCAGAAAACTACTTACTAAGTATTAGAGATAATGACTTTAAAACTAGGAGTTTTTAATATATTCGTATGATTTTTGTGAATGTTAAGCGATAGCTATAATGCTGAATCGATTAACTAGAGTAACGTAACCTAGAGGAAATCGATTCACTCTAGGCTTAAAGATACTAAGATTGTAACCGTTGGGAAAACCCACTCCGGCACGGCATTCTACAACCTGTTCTTATTGCGACAGTGGAGTCAAATCTACTCGTTAGGGTATTAAGAACGTCACCCCATGAATTCAATTGTTTGTTTCTTATTTTTGTGTCTATTGACAATAGCGTGTAAGTAAGTGGAGAGTCTACCGGCTAACGAAAACTGTCTTAGCATTGATATTGGTCTCTCTTTTCTTTTCGCTTAATATAACAGAGACAGCAATAGGCAAGCCAAAGCAGATTTAGTTAGGCGGTAGACCCGCGGGTAAGATGACCATCAAAAAATTCAACACAAATGGCAAATATTATTTATATTCCAAACGTTTTTTTTTTCACATTTCCCGTGTATTTTCCAAACTCCCGTCGACAACCGGACAGATTCGGAACAGTTGTTGATAACAAGGCTTGAGTGTAAAGTGCTCTTTGGCTCGGATACAGCGAGGTAGTTTGTAAATTTGGAACTCGAGAATGTTTCTAGTGGGTACCAATCGGAAGAAATTTACAAAATGTACTCGCGCTCCTACCCACAACGTCATTAAAATTGAGATTACAGAAAAATTGCGCCTTTAGATCGGTCTGCCTTTTTGGAAAAGGTTTTAAAATAGTTGTCTGGCGAACATAAATAATATGAAAATTGAGTATGAGAATTTAAGTGAAGCAAAGTCATTATTTTGGGAGACTTCAAGCGTCTGTTAAGCAAAACGGCCGACGGAAAGTGTCTGAGAGTATAGGGGCCTTATTTTTAGGGATATTGCCTATATCATACACGAAAATCAATCATTAGAAAATACATGAGGTAAGCAATATTTTGATGTACCTTCCTTACCCCATATCTCAAAATTGGCCGTCTAAACAAGTTAGTGGGTAAGCATGTGGTCTTAGTACCTACTAACTCTACTCAATCATCCACATTTCGTTCAAAACACGTGAAGTTTGGCGGCTCTGGGATCTTGAACAATTAAAGATGCGCCTCCAAATTTTTTAATAATACGCACAAGTGCAGACGGGATGCAATTAAAACCTACCTTCAAAAAAAACCTACGACATAACATTTGAATCGCACGTTCTAGCCATCTTACTAATATTTTAAACGTAAATGTTTGGATGTTTGAATATTTGCTGCTCAAGCGCGTCGTAGGTAACGTATAAACTTGTCAAGCTGAAATTTGGAACACAGTTAGATTATAATCGGAAATAACACCTACGCTACTTTTTATCCCGGGAAAACAACGGGAACGGAATGTACTTGGGTAAAACTGTAGGGCGTTGCTTTTTCACGCACAAACTACTGAACGGATTTGGTACATAGATAACAGTCTCGAATAACACATATAACTTTTATCCCAGGAAAATAATGGGGTCGGAAATCACGCGGCTAAAACCGATGCATAGTGCTAATATGTATTATAAAATAGAGTTTTTTTTTAATGGATTTAAGGATGTTTATTACTGTTTCAAGCAAAAACTACGGAAACAATCTTGATCAAATTTAATGCAAACATAGACTGCTATTTGGAATAACACATAGACTTATTTTTATCTCGGGAAAAATACGGAGACGGGAGCTACGCGGGCGAAACCGCAGGGCGCTATTAAATTGAATAAAGTTTCCAAATCCGTAAAAAAATGTGTTTGTTAACCCTAGAACACTAAGCTTCGTCAAATCGACGACGCGAATATGAAATAAATTGTATGTAAATTTAAAGTGCGCGGTCGCACCCATTGCTTTTTCCGTTTGATATTAGTTGGGCCGTTGCTCTCACAACACATGGCAGTATTTCTTTTGTGAGAGGCTTGTGAGTGTCAGACCAGCGACCATGACTCGTCGATTCGACGAAGTTTAGTATTAACGACACTTTTTTACTATTGTGTTTCTAATATTTTAAGTTTGTTCTATATTTTTTATCGTATAAAAATACTACAAAATATAATTTATTTATATAAAATTCTTCAGCTATTATAAGGAGACAAAAGTTGAGAGAAAAAATAGCCCGAAAGTGAGAAAATCGATGTGGTCACATCTTACATCGGGTATAATTCAGCTTGTGGATCAATTAGTGAGGAATAGGTTTATCACCTCCAAATCAAGAAGTTCATGTGAATAATCATTCACCTCTATCATTTGAAGCTCAAATACCAGGTACTTCGGGAGGAGCTTCTTGAATTGAACAAAAAAGAGTTTCTAAAAGCACAAAAAATAACACAAACTTGATATGAGTCACAAATGTCTATGTTTTATGTTTTTTATTTGAATATTAACTTATTTTGTTCATTATATGTCTTAATTTTAATTGCATGAGTTTTTTTAAAGATAATTTTGTTTTAATTTCTAATAGGTAAGCACTTAAAAACAAACATCTTCATTTGGAGCCAAAAATATAGCCTCAGTAAAAAAACTAATTATGTAGGTAATAAACGTATGGTTTATTTAAATAATAATGTTATATGTTTGTTAATAAATGATTAAAGCAAATAACGAATGTAAAAAAATAGGTTTTCTTTTCAATACAACCTCATAAATCTATTTTATGACAGCGTAGTCGAAACGACGAAGCTTAGTAGTAAGCGTTGAAAAATAAGCTTAGTGTTCTAGGGTTAAGTATTTAACTCAGTTTGGTAGCAGGGCAGTCCTCCATGTAGACTTCAGTCTTCTGGGATACAAAACATACCAAATTTTATTCGGCCTGATTTATTCGAGTTGGCCAACTATGCGAAACGTTACGTTTGAGGGTATAATTCATGGTAATTTATTGTGTTTACGAGAGGCACAGTATTTTTTAAACAGTATGTTTGAATGAAGCGCAAAGTTGCTAGCTGTCTATCTCACATGGCTAAATTTAGTCGACTGAATTTAGTCGCTACTAAATTCAGTGTAAGCTAGCTTATTAAGTTCAGAAGCGTGGATTGCTTGCTTCTTAATTCAGACACTAAATTTAGCGAAGAGTAATAAGGGCTTTATCAACTTTTTATTTTCGAATCTGATCTGTATGATATAAGACCATGTTGGCTTTTTTTCTACTGGACTACTCGTTACTCAAGAAAGCGTCGTATTGTCATGGTTTGACGTTTCAATGACTCGATCAAGGAGGTTTCACTCACTTTCGTAACAAATACATCTAGACTGTGGAATGCGTTTTTCTCGATGGTTACAATCTTGAAAATCTTGAAGTCTTTAGTCGAGATATTCCTTCTAGGTAAGCAAGCTTTATCTTAAGCCCGCATAATTGCTTTACATCAGGTGAGACGGCGCGGCGTTCAAGTGCAAATCTATCATTGTGAAATTATTTATTAATTACATTATTATCGATAAAAATGGAACAATTAACTTTTTTATTTTTGTTTTTTTTTCGGACAATATTTAAGCATTGGGTGGGTGAAATATTCTGAGAGCATGTCACCAACATGCGAAATAATATATTTAAAAAAAACAGGATTACTGTAGCTATCTAGGTAGGTGATGTACTGTACCTCGTACCTATCGTCAGAGTAGTAGGTGCTCTGCATAGACTGCTACCGAATCTCGGGGGACCAAGGGAAGAGGTTCGTCTCCTGTATGCGGGAGTAATTCGCTCGATGGCACTCTATGGAGCACCTGTGTGGTTTGAGAGGCTGTCGGGCATAAAGCGCAATAAATCAAAGTTCAATAGTCTTCAAAGAACATTGGCTATACGTATTGCGAGGGGCTATCGTACCATATCGTTTGAGGCGGCAACCTTGATTGCACGATTTCCTCCGCTGGACATTCTGGCTGAAATGGATGCACGGATCTACCGTCGCTTGCATCGTGATACACCATTGTATGATCCAGGGCTGAGGAAACAGGAACACTACTTTGCGTTAGAAAAGTGGCACCAGCGACTCCTCGAACCGCAAAACATCCGTCAACGTGCAGTCGAAGGAATTTTACCCAGTTTTAAAGATTGGGTTCAAAGAAAGGATCGTATTACCTTTCGAATGACACAGGTTTTGACAGGGCACGGCTGTTTTGCTACTCACCTTAATAGAATAGGTCGGGAACCGACGGCGCAGTGTCACCATTGTGGGATGCCCGAAGACTCTGCACAACATACGCTCGAGGAGTGTGCGGCGTGGATCTCGGAACGTCAAGCCTTAACAGCTAAAATAGGTCAGGACCTGCGTCTGCCAAAAGTAATATCAGCCATGCTGGCGGATCCAACTGCGTGGAAGGCAGTAGTTGACTTTTGCGAACTGGTAATTTCGCAGAAGGAAGCTGCCGAGCGAGAGCGCGAAAAGGTTGATCCTACACGGAGACGTCAGCGGCGTAGAGGCGGTAGAGGCGGTGGGCCTTAACTCCCTTGACTCTGGAGCCGGGGTCGTTACAAGAATTCGGCTTCGGTATACCCTGCCTATCGTAAGAGGCGATTAAAAGGGTACCCATGGGCTCGTAGACGTATAGGCTAGGGGGCCTAACGTCCTATAAACAACGAACCCATCAATGGAAAGACCACGGCATGGTGCGGCCCATGTCGTTTAGTCCATCACCTAAGGAAGGTGCCGAAGGCAAAATGTCAAAAGGATGCCGGTGCGTTCCAACGGAGATCCCGGCGTCCTCTTCCTAGGCACAAATGTAGGCCACCGAGGGGTTTTTAGTGAGTAAGCTCTCACATAACCTGGCTGTACCCCAATACAGCTGGGTATCTGCAAAGGATTTCCCCACCGTAAAAAAAAAAAGGTAGGTGATGTACTGTGCGACAATAGTGCTATTTAATACATAAATTGTTATTTTAAAGTATTCAATTCTATCGGTGGTTTCTACGCCTGGCAACTTTTTATCACAAAAAATATACAACAGTTGTGTTACTGGGGCAGTAACACAACTTTTTTTTTGTGTGTAGTGTACAGCATAGTGCTGTTGCGTACTACAATTTCAAGTTATAAGTTTTCACTCACTTTTATCGGTATTCCAGATGATTGCCAATTTTTTATCATAAAAAAAATTAAAGTTGTATTACTGCTCCTATTCATACAGCGTTGATGGTGCACAGTAATGGTTGATTAAATTCCACGGGCTCGGCATATTTTACCATAGATTTGGTCGTGGCGGTAAATACGGCTGGAAAGCTCGCCAGGGAAGTAGCTAACTAAATTCTTATTTATGTTAATCAAATGTACGGGGCTAGGTAAATTTGATTGCTAGAAGAATGACGAAGCAAAATGGGTACTAACGTTTATGTACTGGCTGTTTGGCTAATATATCCTCTTATCCTACTTCTACTAATTTTATAAATGCGATAGTTTGTATGTGTGTTGCCAAGACTACAGTAAATGTATCTTACCTACAAACAGCAATGTTGATGTTTGTAGGCACGGACGTATAAAAAAGTCGCACGTAGTCTCGCTAACACAAAAACTGTGTCACTAAAGTCGGCCACATTTGCACGTGTGCATTGTCAGGTTGTCACTGATAGGCTGACACGCACACATATACACAAGTTTGCGCGTGTAATGACCCACTGATGTGGGATTGTGTGCGTGTCAGCCTGTATGTGACAGCGTACACGTGCATATTATGTGGCCGACTCTATGGACACAGTTTTTGCTTTAGCGAGACTACGTCCGACTTTTTTATACGTCCATGGTTTGTAGGTAAGATAACAATCTTAGGCTTGACGTAAAGCACATACGTTAAGCGTAAGTTTAACTTATTTTATCATGGCAATAGTTATGTCTAATAATTATTTTTGTCACTCACATTAATTGAAATATCAGTATTGGCAGGCAACCAATGTCAAGTATTGACCAATCACAGAACACTATGCTGTGCACTATATTGTTGTCACGTGATCAAGTTACCCTTCTTGGCATGACCATCTCTATGTAGCTACTACAGTGTGATGCGCGGGAACGATTAACAAACTTACGACAGTAAAATTCATAAATAAAAAATATATGGTGTCTCGTCCGAGCCTGTCGCAAGGAACTTCCTTCTAATAAAACAATATTGAGTTATAATTTTTGGCGTTTGGTTTAATTTTCATGGACCGGAACCCCTAACAAACATATTAAACACTGACCTTCATGTACGTCATCTCCTGAGTCACTCACTACTGTCCCACCCTTGCCCCTTGTCACTAATCTCGACCACAATGTGCCAAGCACTTTCAGTGTTACCAGGTTGATTTTCCTACCGGCCATTTGTCTTTCAGATGTTTTTCAAGTATGTAGGTATTACGAGTATATTGCCTTTTGTGCCTGTGCATTAAGTGTCAGTGAGGGCCTTCTAAGATAGACCAAAGTTTATAATCCATAAAATTTACCTAGAGTGCTAAGTCTTCTTGTCAAGTAAGGTTAACCACCTACCCTCATCAACAGATCTAACGCAGCTACATACAATGTACTATAAGAGAGTCTACTTGTATTAAGGCACAGCGCCATCATTCCAGTCCGCTAACGATTAGTGCCATTACCGTTTTCTTCAACGCTAAACGACAGCCATTGTATGACGATAACGTGGTTCAACATTTTCGCCACGAGATGTTATTAACGTTGCAGACTGCAAATGTAGGTACACCGAACAACATGCGCAAAATAAAGATGTTAGATTAGGAAAATGCATCTCATCAACTCTAGTAGAATGCGCCATTTTGTGGTATTCTTTGAAATGTAAACTGCAAGAGAAATCTTTTGTCAGTCATAAAAGACGCCATTTTGCAGGATAATGTGACAACGTATGATATTTGTATTTACATTGTAAAAATATCGTTTTCAATGTATTTAAATACTTACTTAATAAACCCTTTACTTTCTTCGTCTTTAGGAGCCTCGTGACCATGGCTGTTAAAATGCAACCGAAGTGTCGAGAGGTAATTCAAAATATGTTTTATTATACGATTAAGGTCTATGTAATGCTTTCAACATGCGATAACTATGAGAAATTATACCTAAGTAAGTTACGGCTGATGTCGGCGACGATACGGCGGCGACTGCAGATCCTGAGCCCCGGGTTTAAATTTAACGTTTTAATGCCCTTTCGAAATCATGTGCTTAATATCGCTTACTTAAAACGGTGAAGGAAAATATCGTGAGGAAACCGTTTTATTCCTAGAATGTAGGTCATGCTTCGTCCACCAGCCCTCGCTGAGCCAGCCAGCGTGATGGATTATGGATTATGGTGGACTATGGATATAAATTAGGAGAGGGTCAGTCTCCTAACGAGAGACGGCTTCGAGTCTCAGCAGTGGGAACATTTAGTGAACTGTTATATCAATAACGCAACCAAAACGTCAGGAGATAGTTAAACAATATTTAGGCCGCAATTAAGCCCTGTTTTATGTTTTTAATACGGGATAGATATTGTCAGTTGAGAAAGTACCACACCTTTACCAGTTGTTTAACCGCCATCCAGTAATTAATCAGATACAGCGTTTTTCGGTTTGAAGGCCGTGTTTCCAAAGAAATTAGGTACAGCGAAATGAAATAGATCATCTAATATTTCTGAACGCTTGACTCTCCCCGCCATCTGTATCAAAAACGATTTGACGTATAAAAAAAGATTTCAAATGAAATTTAGGTAATATGATAGAAAATTCTCTACACCTTTCGTTATAAATGCAAATACGATAGGAGGCAGAGACAACGCGGTTTAATATCATATTATTTTTGCGACCTCTAACTTAGAATACCTAAGGACGATCACACGATCGCATAATATGTAAGTTTTGAAACAAAATTGGATTTAAGGTACCAAACTTAAATGTTTGTATATCTACTAGCGGCCCGTCCTGGCTTCGCTTGGATATTGTCATACTTATAAACACCGTTACTCGAAATAAAAACTATCCTATCTTTCAATCAAACTACACACAGTGTTCAAATCTGATCAAAATTGGTTAAATAGGGACAAACCAGATAATCATTGTTGTACACGCCAAAATAAAACAATACAGTAAAAGAAAAAATAAAGTGGCCAAGTGCGAGACTCGCCCATGAAGGGTTCCGTTGCAGCAAGGAACATAATATACATAGTACACATAGTTCTTGTAATTCCTTGTAACTTTGATCGAAGTTTCAATAATAGTGTATTTATGACGTACTAAAAAAACTACTCATCAGATCGAGTTCAAACCAATTTTAGTTGGTAGTTTACATAGTAATGTACATCATATATTTTTTTTAGATTTTTCATTCTCTTACTTTAGAAGTTAGAGGGGGGGGGGGGGACACACATTTTACCACTTTGGAAGTGTCTCTCGCGCAAATTATTCAGTGTAGACGAAAATGATTTTAGAAACCTTAATATCCTTTTTGAAGACCTATCGATAGAAACCGTAGTGTGTAAGTATGACGAAAAAAAATATTTTTAGTTTCAGTTCTCAGTATGGGGGGCAACCCTAATTTTTATTTTTTTTTATTTTTTTTGTTAAATCTTAATGCGGTTCACAGAATACATCTACTTACCAAGTTTCAACACTGTAGTTCTCATAGTTTCGGCAAAAAGTGGCTGTGACATACGGACGGACAGACAGACAGACAGACAGACATGACGAATCTATAAGGGTTCCGTCTTTACGTTTTACGGAAACCTAACAATAATAAAGTAGCCAAGTGCGAGTTGGACTCGCCCATGAAGGGTTCCGTTCCAGCAAGTAACATAATATACATAGTACACATAGTTCTTGTAGTTCGTTGTAACTTTGATCGAAGTTTTAATAATAGTGTATTTATGACGTACTAAAAAAAAACTACTCATCAGATCGAGTTCAAACTAATTTTCGTTGGTAGTTTTCATAGTAATGTACATCATATATTTTTTTTAGTTTTTTCATTCTCTTACTTTAGAAGTTAGAGGGGGGGGGGGGACACACATTTTACCACTTTGGAAGCGTCTCTCGCGCAAGTTATTCAGTGCAGACAAAAATTATATTAGAAACCTCAACATAATTTTTTAAGACCTATCGATAGACACCCCACACGTGTAGGTTTGATGAAAAAAATGTTTGAGCTTCAGTTCTCAGTATGGGGGGCACCCCTAATTTTTGTTTTTTTAAAAAACTTTTGTAAAAATCTTAATGCGGTTTACAGAATACATCTACTTACCAAGTTTCAACAGTGTAGTTTTCATAGTTTCGGCAAAAAGTGGCTGTGACATACGGACGGACAGACAGACATGACGAATCTATAAGGGTTCCGTTTTTACGTTTTACGGAACCCTAAAAACTAGTGTTCCAATCGGTGGCTTTATCGTTAAAAGTAATCTCCACCAGGCAAGCTTAGGATGAAAATGAATTTAGATAGTGGCACAACATTTCAGCGTAGGTATTCGTTTGATAGATTTCGAACGTAAATGAGTACTCATTCAATTAGCCAAATGATCTACTAATGGTTTTGATGGTTAATGAAAATGTCATGAAAAAATCTACATATATGGTCCCAGGAAGATATTTTACGAACTCTCCTTGTGAGAGAAGGTACTCTGCCCAAGCAGACGAAACTTAGGCGCTGCGCAAACGTAGACAGTAGACACATCTAGTGTCCTGATACCGACACCGAATATTTTTGACGTGACAACGTCTATTAAATCGCCGTCTATGAACGCCGGCTGCATGCACAAAACAGTGTCCCGTTATGTCCCGTTACGCTCATTGTACGCTTGCGCCGCATCTATCAATATTTTGTTATGACGTTAAACTACCGTCCGTAAACCAACCGACACTACAGACAATCAATTTTTTTTATCGTCTTTTGTCTAGTTACGGACACAACCATTTACATAACACCCCGTTTACATGATTTCAGTCCAGCGACCGAATCCAGCGCTGGATTGCTTACTGGAATAATGTAAACCGGCACTGGAATGCATTGGCACTGGATTGATGCATTCCAGTGCCGGTTTCCATTATTCCAGTAAGCAATCCAGTGCTGGATTCGGTCACTGGACTGGAATATTGTAAACAATGTATGCCGGCAGTGGACGACTTCAAACTGGTTATATAAAAAACAAATATTCATCGGAAGCATGTATCTAACACAGGACACAAAAGGTGTACACGTTTGCACTGTGCCTAAGTGCACTGGTTATGCTTATACCTTGTAAAACAGACATTATGACAGGAAAATTTAGCGTTGAAATTATCTTCAAAATTGGTCCTATTGTTATTGCAAATCCCTGACCTACTTCGTAGATTGTCCAAATCCAAGCGTCTATACATAAAATAGGGAAGTAAAGTCAAGCTTGAGTCCGTGTTTGCCGATCGTTAAAGAATACCTCCGAGATATAAAGGAGTTAGCACACTGGAGCCCCGTTCCGCGAAATCCTTGCTATCGGCGCTCAATTTTAGCCGACAGTACTTATACTTACAGTGACTGAGGTTGTTCAAGGTTTGAATTATGAAAAAAAAAAAATTGGCAGTCATAAGAACTGCCGATAGAAGTGAAAACTTATAACTCAGAATTTGATAGCTTACCTTGGAAACTACATGGGTGTAACCGGAGGGCGTGGCCTCGCCATCTTGGCATGGCCATCTAGAAATGCGTCAGTTTTCCCATTGGCTGATGCGTTTCTAGATGGCCATGCCATGATGGCCTGTCCACGCTCTTTCAGCATTTCCCATTGGCTGACGTATTTCTCGATGGCCAATAGCCATGGTCCCGAGTTTACCCGAAACTTTCTTATCATACCCGAGCGTGACGATTGAAAACAAATCACAGCCCACGAAAAATCTGTCTAGGCGCGCCTAAAGAAGTTTTCACTTCAAAAATGGACACCAATTTTTCACCAAAACCCTACTGATATTCCACTTTCATCCCAGGAACCCACGTGACCCCGGGGGATACTGCCTGTGTATTTATTAACGCAAAGTTCGAAAACGGTTAGATTAATTTTAGTTCAAAATATTTCTTGAATATTGCAGGATGTTTTAAAGAGAGAAAAATTGGGGGAATATTGCAAAAAAACGTAAAAAATTAGGATTGGCTTTTTCGTACATAAATCGAAATAATTTCAAAATATAATCGTCTAAATCGAATCAGAAACCTATTCAGTGTAGCTTAGCTGATTGGAACCATACTTGCGGATCCAGAGGATGTGGGTTCGAATCCTACTTTGGACACATATTTGTGTGATGAATATTTGATCTGTGTCTTGGTGTTTCATAGATATTCCATGGAATTGTAAACTATGCATTTGACCATACGATGATCTTAAGGCAAAGTTGTTGCGCATGAACCAAAAAAGGTTTCTAAGTTGGTACGACTAATTTTTGACAGACGGTGCCACGAGAATCCTTAAAACGCAGGTGAAACCACGGGCACAGCTAGTTTTCTGTAAAAAGTATGTACTTATTCGTAGATTACGTATACCTATATCGTTTGCGTCTCAGTCAATGTACTGCGTATGTAGTATATGTTGCTAAGCTGACACAAACTTGCAGTTTACGCCGAGAGCATGTCTTGAATAAAATATCAACGCTTTTACAGCCTGTATTTAACTTACGTTAGTTCCTGTTACGAACGACGGAACTGTACAGTGAGTGTATGGTATAAATGGCTCACTGGAACTCTTCGCTCCGGTGACACGACCTTATATTCCGAGACTTGGTAGAAAATTTTGGGTAGGGATTTAAGGCAACTTGAAAACTTGTATTTTCTATTATAACCCAACACGGAGGTGAAGACCTGACTCATAAGGCAGGTCTGTCTTTAGCGGAGTAAAATGAATCCCTCAATTTAGATGACCTGGCAGATAAAAAGTCCCGCCAAAATTATCTGTCATTTTTAGAATCCCTATTTTTTAGTTATAATATTTTCATTGTAGTGTTAGGACTCTTCGAGGTCGCCTGGGGCAGTACCACACCTTTGCCAGTTATTCTTCCGCCAAGCAGTAATGTGCAAACATTATTGTGTTCCGGTTTGAAGGGTAATGTTTCCAGAGAAATTACAGGGCTTAGAGATATAACAACTTAGATCTCTGGGTGACGGGCGCAGTGCAGGGCTAGGTAATGATTTGGACTCTTCATTCGGTTCCAATAGCTGCGTGTCACTGTGCTGTTTTATGTGGCAGGCATGTTGCTTACCATCAGGCACATGTCCTGCACGTCTCGTCACTCTTTATTTAAAAAAATATATATATTTAAATAATACCCAATTAAAATTTTGAATTGCCATAAATACATTTTTTTATAGTTGTAGGAGAGCTATGGGCCAAGTTTTCACCTTGCCTCAAATACCTACCCAAAATTTGCTACCAGCTCTCTGACTATTAGAGCATTTAGCTATTTTGTCTGAGTACACGACAGATGTGGTGACAGAGTGCTCGTAAACTTGGAATTTCAGCTCTATATTTTAAAGTACAAAAGCCAAAGTTCTTATTTTATGAAGTATAAAAATATTATTGCAAAGCAAGACATTCGTCTGACGGCAAGCAACATGTCTGCCCATAACAAACAGCATTTTTGAACAGGAACTGTCCAAAGCATTGCCTAGCTCAGGGTAGCGATTCTAAATCCATCCGGTTGCATCCGACACGGAATCTCATCTCTCGGTCTTTGTATTATATGTTTAGCATGACAGCGACAGGGATTGTCGTTCCGATTTTGAACCATTCGGATTCAGATTGAATTTGAAAGAAACAACAAAATACACAAAACCTAAACAAAATAAAGTAGCAGTTAGCGACCTTATCATTCAGAGCAATCTCTTCCAGGCAACCGTCGGATGAAATAATATATCTGTAAAAAGGAAGTTAGGGACGTAAAATAATGAGTAAATTTAAGATAATCTGTTAATTTGTCCCGTAACGATTTGAAGAACATTTCCACATTACTGCTTTTTAGTAGAATAACTCGGACAAATAATGTATGGTACTTCGCCAGGCGTACTCTGCTAAGAGTGTTACCACTACAATAATACTAACACTATTTTAACTTAATATAAAGTCATTTTCACCACACAGAATAAATCAAGAAAATACTAAGCAAAATGAAAGCAGCTAAGTTGAAACAGCACCACAGACTAGACTAAACAAGTTAGTACTGAGTTGGTCTGATTACTTAGCAGAGTGTAGAACAAGTGGCAGCGGTAACTTAGATCTAGTCGGGAAATTCTTGTCTTAAATTTTTCCACTTTTATCGAGAACATTTTATTGCAGCCAATTTGGAAACAATAGTGGAACAAACAGTGGTAAGTGAAACAATCACAACGAAATTGTACAAGTAAAATCAAATATGATTTATTTATTTATTTTCTGCAAAAAAACAAAAACGGATTTCAGTTTAAAATTTAGTTCACACTCGATCAAATTTCGTAAGAATCTATCACTATATCGTCTAAAAACATGCAATACATATTTTTTCAATTTATTTCTTCGAACCATTATTTTACAAAGAAAACTTGGTAACGTCAAATACAAAATAATAATAATAAAACAGTTTAAATACGAGTACAAAAACAACAGTGACAATACTTATCATTAAGCGGCTGTAAAGAGGCCTTGTCCAATGAATTCAGCTATCAAAAGGCTTTGTCAAATCTATATCGTCTAAAAACATGCAATACATATGTTTTCAATTTATTTCTTCGAACCATAATTTTACAAAGAAAACTTGGTAACGTCAATTACAAAAAAATCATAATAAAACAGTTTAAATACATAAACGTCATGCCCAATGAATTCAGCTATAAAAAGGCTTTGTCAAGTCTATATCGTCTAAAAACATGCGTTACATTATTCTTTTTATTTCTTTGTGAATGTTTCAAAAGCTGCTACTACCGATTTCGATAAAATGTATATGGGACCACGTCTGAACTACGATCTACCAAACAAAAAACATACCATCAAAATCGATTAACAATTGGCGACACACAAAAAAAACACCGAATTGAGAATCTCTCCCTTTTTTGAAGTCGATTAAAAATAGAAAAAAGTTAATTCGACTATGTTATACAAAAAAAAAGCAATTAACAATCAAAACAGTAGTCAGTCGCCAGTCGCTGCAGTCGCGCGGCCATACTTATATATACCTCATTCCAATTCTCTGTGAATAAAAGGTAAACAAACCAATGTCACTCTCAATATGACAGACCAGCATTTCTCAACCTTTGTTTTACAAGATAGTTTGTAGTACCTTTCATTGCTTGCCCTTTTAAATTTTCGTCGCAAAACAAGGCTAAATATATATGTATGGATATCATAAACACCCAAATATATGTTCCCACTGCTGGGACTTGGAACAATCAACACATTGTCGCTGTAAAAATCGTCAGACACAAGAATCTGCAATTGCTGAACATCTGATTGATGCTAAAACTGGTCATTGGATCGAGATCCACGATCCGAAGGTTCTATCTACCGAATGTCATTACTACGCAAGAATGGTTCGGGAAGCATTGGAAAATAAAAAACATAGGTATATATTTCAACTACGACGCGATGACCACGATGCCAATAACCGAAAACTACCCGGTTTACGGTTATCGGCGTCGCGGAATCATCTAATAAATAAATGTGTGCATAGCGCACTGAGTTTGGAGAAACCTGATATGGTTAGTGTTGGTCACCCTGCGATTTTTGAAGCCCAAATGAGGGTAGATGGAGATCTCCTTTCATTTCATAATGAGAGTATGGCGGGCATACGTACATTTATTTCCCCCCACGTAAAAAAAGGAAAGGCAAAGCATTTGAGTTCGGAGAAGAATGTAACACTAGAACCAGTGACTTAGAAAAGTAATTTAGATGTTTCCTTATATGAAAACGTTCATTTTATTTTAACAATAATTAAATCTCGTTCAAATTGTCCTCGTATTACCCAAAACTGATCATAACATAACATTTGATTAAAGGAGCATGAGAGAGACAGTCGGCGTCATAAGTCCCAGTTGTCCCACGCACCATCACTGACAAACACTGCACATCACATCCTCAGCAACAGAGTGGTTTACAACTGGAACAGGTTGCCTGAGGATGTTATTTCTGCAAAGTCATTAAACTCTTTCAAGATCAGATTGGAAAAATGGATAGTTAAAGACAAAATAATTTTAACCTATAATTTGTTACTTCAACACTGAGATATAGGCATATCAGCTAATGCTGCTCGCCTATTATTCAATAAATAAAAATAAATAAATAAATAACACTATGATGTAATATTCTGGAAACACATACAAAAGTTTCGATCAAAATAACACAAAATTTATGGCATTTTAGAGTGAAAATTATACAAGCTTTTGATAGTAAACAGCGTAATTTGGAACACGTATTTAGAGGTTTGCGATTTTCTCTCAACTCGTTACCACACAAGAAACCTTTTTCTCGGAGTTCTTTAGTCATACTCTTACTCTTTTATTGATAACGAGTAGTTACATGTCATAATATTCAAGATATTCAAATATTACCAATACAAGTTAATAATTTAAAAAAAAAAAACAGACGTCAATTTAAGATCCCATTATAATAAAAATCAAATAATACATTACATTAAAATCAAATTACATTACAATTAAAAATTCCAAATTAATGACAAAAATAAATAGAGTAAAATTAATCCATACTTGAATATAATGGAAATGGACATTTTTACAATATGGGCAGGAGAGGGGTATGTTAGAAAAATAGGCGCGTCCTTAATAAGAATAATTTGATGAAAAGAAGTATAAATGTCTTGAATGCAACATTGAGAGTTTGAGAAACACAGATCAAATTGCTAGTACTTAAAATCATATTTCTATCATCCTACCATTACTTTCTATAACTTTTAAAATAAGATAGTATAGAATTATTTGATCAATACAAATCTAAGTATATGGTATTTAAAATCGCAATAAAGTCGAATCCTATATGTGAAAAATATTTTAAGGCAATTTCATAAAAATACTAAGATTAAACGATGTTTATGTTATGGTATCACCTTTTTTTTGGTTTGTTTTGGTTTTCTACACAGCTTACTGGAATGCACTATAGTTGTAAATACATAACTAGGCACAGATTTCAATTTTTTTTGCTACTATGACGTCTTTGTACTTAGGTATTATATGGCCACCATCACACAAGCTCTGCTTAGTTTGGGGTCAGATGGTGTTGTGTGTGAATTGTCCACCAATATTTACTTTATTTATTTACTAGCTGACCGCGCGCGCGTTGCTACGCCATCTATCGAAAATCGGTCGTACCAATTCAAATTTTGAACGAACTCGGTTACTTTATGTTCTAATGACGCAACCTTTAAAATATGACATATACCTATGCTGTCACGAAAGCTCTCAAAAAGCAATATTTTTCCCCGTTTTTGTTACAATTTCACTTATGCTCGGCTCCTGTTGGTAGTAGCGTAATGTTAAATAGCCTATAGCCTTCCTCAACAAATGGACTATCCTACAAAGAAAGAATCTTTCAATTCGGACCAGTAGTTCCAGAGATCCTTGCGTTCAAAGAAACAAACATACAAACAAACAAACTCTTTAGCTTTATAATATTAGTACAGAAGTATTGATTTATAGAAACACCCAGACACAGTTCAAATATTTGAATTCATCACAAAAATATTTGCATTGGATGGGAATTGCACCCACCTCGACCTCCCGACCCTCGGCTTCGCAGGCACCCACTAAGCCACGAGGCCAGTCAACAGACAGAAATTGCGTATGTGCCGCGAGCACACTCGCCTAAAGGATTGTTGTCGAAGGTGGTGGTGGGGAATTTCACTCTCTTCTGACAAATATATTGGAGGTGAACGATGGTAGTCATGTATCATACTCGTGAACGAGTGCTGCTTGTTATTGAAAGTTGGACTGTTCAAAGCATGGACGCTACTTAGAAATCTGAGCTTGAATCTAAGGTATCCTTTAAAATTATTAATGTCAACCAAACAAAAATGTAAATTGTCACCCGTTCAAGATGACGATGCACATGTATTAATTTACCAAATAATTTTAATGTATTATAAACCAGAGAGCGACCAGCCACACACCGCCGTCAAAAATAAGCTTCTAAGCGGGTATGGGTACTCGAAACACTCGCAAACACTATCTATTTATACAAAAAATTGCTGAATGAAGAATATTGAAAAACACTACATCTTTTCTTTTCTCAAAATATTCAAATATTCGTGCTTGATAATCATTTTCATTGAGCATTCCCTTTAACCACGTACCAAAAGAAATTCGATACCACAATCTCCTTTTACTTAGAACTCGCAAAGTTTACTTTTCCTACAATTTTATCAAGAAAAAACTCTGCCAAAAATAAGCAGAAAGAAAGACAATATTGACTTTGCGAGTCTGTTCATAACGTGAGGAGGCCGACAGATAGTACTCGTGTATTTTACTATTAAACCTAACTTGATCCTTGATACTTGGTTAATAATGTAGGAAAAACTTCCTCAATATACATAAAAGGACCTAGGATAAACGTAGAATATACAATCAAGTTACTTTTTTTTTTTTTTAATAAAGAGTGACGAGACGAGCAGCACCTTTGCCTGATGGTAAGCAACATGCCTGCCACATAACAGCACAGTGACACGCAGCTATTGGAACATGAAAGAGTCCAAATCATTACCTAGCACTGCACTGCTCTCATCACCTAGAGATGTATGATGTTATATTTCTAAGCCCTGTAATTTCACTGGAAACATTGCCTTTCAAACCGGAACACAGTAATGTTTGCACATTACTGCTTGGCGGTAGAATAACTGGGAAAGGTGTGGTATTTCCCCAGGCGGACTCTGCCGAGTCCTACCACTACATAATACTTTTATAAAGTACCAGCACCATACCCCGGTTTTACCCGCTGAGTTCCCGTTCCCGTTATTTTTACGCGATAAAAAGTAACTATTTATTCGATTTCGACTACTTAAGTGATCGCAGACAGCAAGTTCGAGTAGGTGAATATAGGAGTGGGGGTGCTGTTAGCAATTATGGAGTTCCTCAAGGAAGCACACTAGGACCCAGTCTGTTTTTGGTGTATATTAACGAGCTTTGTAAACAAAAACTTTGTAATGCTGACATTCTCATGTTTGCAGACGACACTGTCATCCTATTTCACGGACCTACTTGGACTAGCATCCGAGAAATAGTTGAAAAAGGAATGGCTCGAGTTGTTGCATGGCTGGAAGACAACCTTCTAAATCTGAACATTGATAAAACAAAGTATATGTGTTTCAGAAAGACTAATCGAGACAAAATTTCATCAGACTTTATTATACATGCTCATTGTTTTCCCTGTAATCGTAAAGAATTTGAACACGTAGATTGCAGTTGTGGCGTCCTTACTCGTGTGGAGACTACGAAATATCTAGGAGTCACTATAGATGACAAAATGACTTGGGGACCACATATAAATTTGGTCTCTAAACGAGTGAGGAAACTCATCCATGTGTTTAAGTTGCTGCGACAAGTAGCCGATAAAAGGTTACTTTTACAAACATACAGGGCACTGGCAGAGTGTATAATAGGCTACTGTATTTGCTCATGGGGTAGTGCTGCAAAAACATACTTGATAGAGGTGGAACGAGCACAAAGAGCTTTACTTAAAGTAATTATGTGCTTGCCGTTTAAGTACCCAACATCTAACCTCTACAAAGAATGTGACGTGTTTTCTGTTCGGAAAATCTTTGTAAAACAAACTATTAAAAGATACCATAAAGAAATTGTCCCAAATTTACCCACTAATAAAGAAAGACGTAGCAAGTGTCCAGTACCTGCCTACAAATCTGCCATTGGCTGGAGACATTACGTGCATATGGCTCCAATTTTATATAATCATCTAAGTAGCTATTTTTATAACATTAAGTCCTCGGATATGTATAAGTTAAAATCTACCATAAAGGATTGGCTTGAGCAATATAATTATGATGCTTTGGAGAAATTGTTTCTGAGAGTGGAATAGAAAGATAGAAAATATGTTAAAAAACGTTTTAAAGGTGTGGTTTCTTCTTTTTTTTCTTTTTATTTTTGTAATATTCTAACTTTAGAATTACTTAATATTATTTTATATGTACTACTATTAAATAATGATTTGTATACCTGAATTAATTACACATTTTTGGGAAGACACTGTTTGCTGCAACACAGCTAACGCTAAAGCAGCAGACAGGGTTACTTATTTTGTTATGAACACATTTTTTCTGGAAATAAATTATTTTGTATTTGTATTTGTATTTTGATTTCTTGGGGTCTATTCGAGATTTCTCTTTCTGCCACACGATGGACCCGGCACCCGCACGGTGAATCCATGGAATGCTAAGAAGTACGTCTCTCCCGTTATTAAACTGGCTCTGGACTAGCCTCGTGGTTTAGTGGTTCGATTCCCACCCAGTGCAAATATTTGCATCATGAATTCAAATATTTGAACTGTTTCTGGGTGTTTATATGTATAATAAGTATGTATTTATAACTATTGAAGTATTATATCAGCTATCTGGCCGCCTTAGTACAAGCTTTGCTTAGTTTGGAGTCAGATGGTGTTGTGTGTGAATTGTCCACCAATGTTTACTTTATTTATGTGTTCTTCCAGACTTTAATATGTGTTCCAAATTTCAAACCGATCCGTTTTTTTTAACTTTTATAGGTTTACACTTGACCGCCATCTCGCCTGATGTTAAGCGACGATGCGGCCTACGATGGAGCGTGTTTACCTAGAAAAAAACCGATTCACTCTCTATTTGAAGACACAAAGATTGTAACCATCGGGGAAAACCCACTCGGGCAACGTGTTCCACAGCCTAGACGTTCTTATTACAAAAGTAGAGTCAAATCTCTTCATTCATGTCTTTGGCACATCAACCATGAAACGATGTCGCTTTTTCGAGCTACGAGCATTCCGATAGAAAAAAAAACCATTCATACATTACGACGTGATTGAGCAACAAATACCCAAACATTGACATTTATACTATTATATAGATAGAAACTCTTTATTGTGACACAAACAAATTAAAATATTACATATTATGTAAAAATACTTATTAACTAGTGCCACAAGTGGTGGCCAATTTTAGTCGGATTGAGTGATAGTATAGGACGGGCAGGACATAATGTATGCTAAATGGTAAGCAACACGTCTACCCAAGTGCCCATAACAGCACAGTGTCACGCAGTTATTGGAACATGAAGAGTTGAAATCATTACCTACCACTACACTGCACTCGTCAACTAGATAATTATGATGATTTATCTCTATGCCCCGTAATTTTCCAGAGACACACAGACAGTCAACATTAAACTTATAACACTCCTTTTTTTGGTCCGTTAAAAAAACAGTACCTGATTGACCGAGCTTTGCTCGGTTTAGACACTGAGTATACTCAGATACCTACAGATAAAGGGCTCCCAGTAAAATACATTTTCTCATAAAAACTTAAATATGATATAAAAAATATAGATAATACAAAGTATTTAAAAAAATTAACCTGAAAAATAATCAAGCAGCCGTCTGGATTAGAACCCGGATCTACCGTATCGTGACCACGTGACTTCCCACCTGAGCTATTATACTGACGCGCGTGGCGGCGAAATTTACCGTCGCATTCTAATATCTATTGTAACAGTTTTTCATTGTCTAAAAACGCGCAAAAAATACGTTTCTTAAAAATGAAACTTAGCTTAGGTTTTTGTAGTGGTAGGACTCTTAGTAGAGTCCGCCTGGGCAAGTACCACACCTTTGCCAATTACTCTACCGCCAAGCAGTAATGTGCAAACATTACTGTGTTCCGGTTTGAAGGGCAATGTTTCCAGAGATATTACAGGGCTTAGAGATATAACAACTTAGACCTCTGGGTGACGAGCGCAGTGCAGTGCTAGGTAATGATTTGGACTCTTCATGTTCAAATAGCTGCGTGTCACTGTGCTGTTATGTGGCAGGCATGTTGCTTACCATCAGGCACATGTCCTGCTCGTCTCGTCACTCTTTATTTAAGAAAAAAAAATCGACTTATCGTCCCTGAAACCCCCTGTACACATAATTTCATGAAAATCGTTCGAGCCGTTTCCGAGATTTATTAGATCCGATATATTTTATATATTTACATATATACAAGAATAGCTCGTTTAAAGGTATAAGATAAATAAGATACAAACGAATTGAAAACCTCCTAATTTTTTGAAGTAGATATAAATAAGTTAATAGTCATTTATAAATCACAGAAGTAGAAACATAAAATGAGCTTTTACTATATTATCATTATTCCAGACCGCACCCCAGGCTAAAATATATCAGACGAATTTTCAGGCAAAATGAAAATGATTCCTTGCATATGAAATGCATGACCCCATATTCTGGGACGGTCTCGTCTTCAGGAATTGAGTTCATTTATTATGTTTCTAAATTCAGATCCTACTGCGGCTGCGAGACGGTTTTCGGGACTTTTTCGTGATTCGAATGAATATGCGAAAAACTTGGGCTGGTAAAAGTTTGCGAATATTTTTCCCATGGCGATATATAGTAATCTATTGTATTTTCATAGAATACTAGTAGTATCCAGCGTTATTTTCCCAGGGCAAAAAGTATCTACATTAGTACCAAATTTGTTTATATCCCTTAGTTTAGGTAGTTTTTGCTTCAAACAATAACAAATACGCCCTCGTATTTGTCAAACTGAAAGTTCTTAGAACTGGCCACTTATAAACAATATAATAAAAAAATAATTCTATAATTTGAAAATAGAACTCTTTGCCAATATTACTGAGTATATACTTCATTCATTTGTCATTTGTTTTACGATTTGGCGGCAAATTGAAAATTGTCTGTGTCACGTCAACATGAATTTAACACGAGAAAATTTTCGTGCAATGATTTTTTATGACTTTCGATGTCATTTAAGTCAACAAGAAAGTTATGATAGACTACGATTGGCCTTTCACGATGAAGCCCCATCTCGTGCGACTGTTCACAACTGGTTTAATGAGTTTAAACGTGGTCGCACTAATCTCACTGATGATTTACGTGACGGATTACGGGAGGGTACTTTGCGCCCGGTGGATACCTCATAATTTGACTGAGGCTCAAAAACTCCATCGTGTGGATTGGTGCCGTAAAATGATTGAAAGATTTAACGGAGGTGACTCAAATGCTGTGTTCGACATACTAACAGGTGACGAAAGCTGGATTTACTGTTATGATCCTGAAACCAAAAGACAATCTGCTCAGTGGGTGTTTCCTTTCGAGGAGTTGCCAACTAAAGTGAAGAGAGATCGAAGTGCGGGGAAAAAAATGGTGGCCTCGTTCTTTGGAAGGATAGGTCATTTCGCAACAATTGTGTTAGAGGATCAAAAAACAGTTTCTGCAGAATGGTACACTACCAATTGTTTGCCACTTGTCTTGGAAAAAGTTCGAGAGAAACGACCTCGCAGTAGGATCCTCCTTCACCACGACAACGCCTCATCGCACACCGCCAAGCGAACGATCGACTATTTGGCGACATCAAACGTTGAATTACTGGGTCACCCGCCGTATAGCCCCGACCTTGCGCCTTGTGATTTTTATTTATTTTCAAAAATTAAAGGAAAGCGGTTTATGAATGCTGAAGAAGCGGTGGCTGCGTATCGCGATGCCATTGAAGAGACCCCTAAGGACGAGTAGGCAAAGTGCTTTTCCCAGTGGTTCCATCGCATGCAGCGGTGTATTGACGTGAATGGACAATATTTTGAAAAGATATAATAAAACTAATAACTGGCTAATGTAATCAGTTTTTGATTTTCTAAGAACTTTCAGTTTGACCCTCGTATCCATTTGCATACCTACAAACTTTCTCATTTATGATATTAGAAGGATTATCATTTTGGTGTCTCCTTCCGCGTGGAATGTAGAAAAAGGGGTTTTCCCTAAGGTGCCAATTTACCCTATTTTTTTCTGGGATGTAAAGTATGCTTATGTGTTATTTCAGACTACTATTTGACATCCCAATATCAGCTTGATTTTTTCAATTGTTACGATGTGATTGAGCAATAAACATCATACAAACTTTAACTTTTTATTATTAGTAGGATAAGATAAGATGTAATATAATAACGGGACAATGGCCACGACTGTCCATAACAGCCCAGTGCTACGGAACTGTTTGAACATGAAGAGTACTTAGCACGAGCGCAATGCTCGCCACGAGATGTAAGGCGATTTATCTCTTTACCCTGAATTTTATCAGCAAACATTGCCCTTCAAACTGGAACAGTTCTGCAATGTTATTCGTTATAACGCAATGTTTTGAATTTCTACATAAAGCCATGCAAGCCATCAAGCAATAATGTGCAAACATTGTTGAGTAATTGAAGGGCAAAGTTTCCAAAAAAAATGTGGCATGAGATAAATCATCCTGTAAGTCCAGGTGATGAGCACAATTCAGTGCTAATCGGTGAATTAAACTCTGTACTTATGTGCAAATAGCGTGGCACTTTGCTTTATGGACAGGCTAACCATTAGGTGCACGTCTTGCTCGTTTCATCACCCTAACTAATAAGAAATGAAAGATATGGACTCAAATAAGCCATTTACGGGTCCTAACATCGTTTGGCCATGAACACACAGCCGGCGAAATTACCTGGTTTGTACACGTAAGCCGTAAATGGAGTCGTCGAGGCTATTACATTATACACTTGTTAATTTTCAGGCGTTTCGGCGGGTTACCTGATTTTGCTCCAAGCCTCTATCTACATACATATTAGAGTGAAAGCCTCTCTTCAGGTCTTACGATGATAGTTTTAAACTATAGTACGCTTCCGTGATTGCTGAATTGCAATATAAGTAGGCCATCATTCAGAATTTGTGACGAAAAACTTGAGTTACGCTTCTGTGAGTGCTGGATTGCAGTGCGAGTAAATGCTAGCATTCAGGATTTGTGGTGAAACACTTGAAATACGGCTACATGACTGCTAGATTGCAAATGAAAGTAGGCTCCACCATTCAGAATTAGTGGCGAAAACCTTCAATCATGTTTTAGTCCAGTCCAAATAGACATTCCAGTTGGTATTAATTCCCAACAAGCTGGATTTTTGTGTAGGCCTAGAACACGTCATTACAAATAATATGTCAAAAGTCCCCATCAATCCTACTTGTGCGTTTTTTTATTCGAGGTCAAAGGTCACAAATTTGCGCTTTTGCGTATATTTCTGAAACAACGAAAGCTATTGAAAAATGGTTCAAACAAAGTTTGAAGATCGTAAAATTGTCTACAAAAAAGTTTTGTACACTTTTCTTCTACAAAGCATCGCTTTCAAGATATCGTGAATTTAGACCGCAGGAAAGTCGTATTTTCGACACACATGCATGCACACATTTCCACACCACCTCTAAATTTGAATATTGTATTTTTGCCTCTTTTGTAAATTGCTGATGTCGTATCGCAGCCAGTTATCGCATGAAGAAATAATATACATATGAGGCTGACATTTTGGATATGCAGTTCAAGTTTGTGAAGAATATATTTTCATGATTGATTATTGCTAGATAGTAAACAGAATGAGCACCCCCCATTCAATATTTGTGGTAAAAACCTTGATTCCATGATCGCTAGATTACAATGGGATTCATCGCCACCATTCAGGTCTTGTGGCGAAAACTTTAATTTATGCTTCCATGATTGCTAGATCGCAATAATACTAGAAGCCGCCATTCAGAATTAGTGACGGAACTAATGAATTATGCTTTCATGATTGCTAGATTGCAATGGGAGTAGGCGTCGCCATTCATGATTCATGGGAAAAACCTTTAATTACGTTTCCATGATAGGGTATTTCTATGTATAATAAACATGTATTTACAATTAGATAAGGATTAGGTATATCACCTATCTAGTTCTCATATCACAACCAAGCGTTCTTAGTTTGTGACTAGGTGTGTTGTGTGAAAAATGGCCCACTAATATCTATTTTTCTAACTGCAGATTGCAGTATTCAGAATTCGTAGCGAAATGTATGAATTGCGCTTCCATGTTAATTGTATTTCTACCATGGTTGTATTAATTTGGGTTCAAATGGTGTTGTGTGTGAATTGTCCACCAATATTTATTTATTTATATTAAGAGTCACCATCGTTCGGCGCTTCTACCGCCTAACGAAAAACGCTTTGACGCTTTGATGCTTTGACATTGCTGTCTCTTTTCTTCTCGCTTGAAATGAAAGAGACGGCAATGCCAAAGCGTCAAAGCATCAAAGCGTTTTTCGTTAGGCGGTAGACCCCCAGGTCTAGTGGCGAGAGAGTGACGAGAGTAGCAGTGCTAGACAATCACCTAGACAGACTCTTCATGCTCCAATATCAGAGTGGCACTGCGCTGTAATGAACAGTAATGCTTACCATCAGGCACATATCTTGCTCGAGCCGTCACTCTATGTTATAACGTATGTATAAACAGCTTTTTGATAACATCAAAAATCTAAAAGTTCGATACCTCTACGTTAAAGAAATTGTTTTTTACAAAGCATGTTTAGTGTACTTACCCACAATGTTTGGTTTCGCAAATTTTATTAAAATAAGTAGTTTTTAAAGTAGTAAGTAGAGTTTTAAATTGAAATTGTTTGTCTGTATACTTTTTTTACCGAACTGCAAGAAGGGTTATGTTTTTCATATGAATGTAGATAAATATCGCAATAAGTACTGCAGAAAAAATAAAGTAGCCAAGTGCGACTTGGACTCGCCCATGAAGGGTTCCGTTGCAGCATGTAACATAATATACATAGTACACATAGTTCTTGTAGTTCGTTGTAACTTTGATCGAAGTTTCAATAATAGTATATTTATGACGTACTAAAAAAAACTACTCATCAGATCGAGTTCAAACTAATTTTCGTTGATAGTTTACATGGTAATGTACATCATATATTTTTTTTAGATTTTTCATTCTCTTACTTTAGAAGTTAGAGGGGGGGGGACACATTTTACCACTTTGGAAGTGTCTCTCGCGCAAATTATTCAGTGTAGACGAAAATTATATTAGAAACCTCAACATCATTTTTGAAGACCTATCGATAGACACCCCACACGTGTAGGTTTAATGAAAAAAATTTTTTTGAGTTTCCGTTCTCAGTATGGGGGGCAACCCTAATTTATCTTTTTTTTTTTTAATTTTTTTGTTCAAATCTTAATGCGGTTCACATAATACATCTACTTACCAAGTTTCAACAGTGTAGTTCTCATAGTTTCGGCAAAAAGTGGCTGTGACATACGGACGGACAGACAGACAGACAGACAGACAGACAGACATGACGAATCTATAAGGGTTCCGTTTTTACGTTTTACGGAACCCTAAAAAAAAACAATTTGCGAATGAAAAGTGATTCCTAGTTTGACGCAACTATAAATTAAACAAAGAAAAATAAGAAAGCCTCCGTTCTGATTTCCGTCAAACGAGATGAGCTGCTGCTGCTTTATAAGCCCCATTCGTTTGAAGATAAGCTGAGCTACTGCGAAAAATGTCGACAGGGGTTCACTTTAACACCGATTTAAGTCCAAAAGAGAAATAAAGTTTTCAGTCGCTTTCGTTGGCTGCCTACAGTTGGCCTGGATTTTTTATTAAGATAATATAATTTCACTGCCATTAATAAATCTAGTCCCACACATTACTCTGATTTTTTTCTACAAATATTATAATAATTATTAATACGGGTATTGGACTTACTATGCATTAAAAAATAATTCAACTCTAAATTTTGTAGTGGTAGGACTATTTGCAAAATCCGTAATGGGGATGTACCACATTTGCCAGTTATTCTACCACCAAGCTGTAATATACAAATATCACTATGTTCCGATTTGAAGGGCAATGTTTACAGATAAATTATTGTGCTTAGAGATTCAGTGTAGTGGTAGGACTCTTAGCAGAGTCCGCCTGGGGAAGTACCACACCTTTGCCAATTACTCTACCGCCAAGCAGTAATGTGCAAACATTACTGAGTTCCGGTTTGAAAGGCAATGTTTCCAGAGAAATTACAGGGCTCAGAGATATAACAACTTTGATCTCTGGGTGTCGAGCGCAGTGCAGTGCTAGGTAATGATTTGGACTCATGTTCCAATAGCTGCGTGTCACTGTGCTGTTATGTGGCAGGCATGTTGCTTACCACCAGGCACATGTTCTGCTAGTCTCGTCAATCTTTATTTTTAAAAAAAATCATCTTATATCTCTGGATGACGAGCTCAGTTCAGTGATAGGTTATGATTTGGACTCTTTTTGTGTTCCAATAGATGCGTGACACTGTGCTTTTGTGGGCTAGCGTGTTGCTAACCATCAAGCTCATGTCCTGCTCGTCTCGTCACTCTATACTATATATTATTTAAACCTCACGCTAAATGGGAAGATGAAATTGTATAGGTTGGTAGTGGTAAATGGATGCTGAAATCGAAATCTAGACAAGACTGGATATGCTTGGAGGACACCTTTACCTTCAAAGAGCTTCACGCAGAACGGTCTTCAATAAAACCATACTAAGTAGTATGATTAAATATGAATTTGTCTCGTCACTCTTACTACACTACAAAAAAATCATTTCAAAGATAAAAACGACTTTATAGTAAACAAACATGTTTACATTTCTGGCGGTCAAGTGGAAATTTATCTTTGATAAAAAACATATTTATAATACAAGCGTTCTCTTATGCAAATCCTGAGCAACCCAAGCTAACAGTGTTTTGTTACCGCTTATGAGTTAATTTCGTCGGGCGCGACATTTTCGTTGTAAGAACAAATATAAACCCACGCAAATTGGTGAGCTCGTGTGACCGAGGGTAAATATTTTGACTAAAACTCACGGCATACTGTGATTAAGTTAACACTGTGACATTATTTTACGGCGTAGCGTTGTGGATTTCATGTTTTCCTGGTACGTAAATATCATGAGTGAAGGTCAAGTTTTTTTATTTTTAAGCTCCGATCTATGGGAAGGCTCCAAGTCCCAATAGTGTCATGATTTTTAGTTTTGATTCGTAGTTTAGTCGTATTTTATTATTTTACATTATTATACCTGGTAACTCTTGTGTTGAATTCCGGTAGTGCCAATCTACTAACTAATTGTCTCTTTTAATTATCATCCTACAAGCAGTTATTTTACAGTGTACCAACCTGCGAAATTTGATAACATTAAAATAAAAAGTCTGGTGGTTGGCATACTAGAGTCAATTCTCATTTTGTCATCAGAGCCGAAAGATGGTCGGCAGTAATAATTTATAGCATTGTTAAAACATAATTATTGTATCTATGTACCTAAGTACCTACATGGAAATAAACGTTAATAGATGTAGAACGAATAACGAAGTTTCTTTTCAATAGTGGGAACAGAAAGTGGGCATACAGGTTAGCTTGCCCACTTTTGCACTTTGTTAGGTACCACTAGTGGTACTACTGGAAAACTCATTCAACAAGAATCCTACTATTTTTATTACAAATGTGAATGTTTAGATGTTTGTTGCTCAAACACGTCAGAACATCTAAACAGACCAGAATGTTAAAATAAAAACAATATATGTATAAATATAAAATACATTAATTCAATTTAAAAAACTTTACACACGTTACCATGTACTTAACACACACGCATATAGCATATACCTACTTTTTGTTTGTTTAAGTCTGTAATAAAATTAAGAATAGATTATACTAGCAGCGCCCCGCGGTTTCACCTGCGTGTTCATCCTGTGTTCTTCCAGACTAACTGTAGGTATTTTAACTTTCAGCCCGATCCGTTCATACGTTACGACGTGATTGAGCAACAAATGTCCAAACGACCAAACATTGACATTTTCAATATTATAGTAGGATCGCTGTACGGTTGAATATCGACCACTTGGCGACCAACAGTATCTAATAATTAACGTGCCAAAAAATGTGTGTATTTATAAAAACCTGATGGTAACCAAAATGCCTGCTATTAACAGCACAGTGACACGCAGCTATTGGAACATGAAGAGTACAAGTCATAACCTAGCACTGCACTGCGCTCGTCACCCAGAGTTATAAAATGTTTTTTCTCTATACCCTGTAATTTCACTGGAAACATTGTCTGTCAAACCGAAACACAGTAATGTTTGCACATTACTGCTTGGCGGTAGAATAACTGGCAAAGGTGTGGTCCTTCCCCAGGCGGACTCTGCCAAGTATTCTATCACTACAAAATGTATTTCATTATAATTTTATTGCCTGTTTGATTTTCGTTCGAAGTTGCATTCTAGAGTATTTCTCGAATGTCGAAATGGACCTTTTATTCTTTGAGAACTAGTCCATAGTCCCAAATTAAATCCACCACGCAAGTCGTTCAGCTATAATGTCATTGCTGAGTCAACTTCCTCTGTTCAATGGACTAATGCGGTCACTTAGACAGCGCAGACGAGCAACTTAAAACAATCTTACTGTCAACTTTTTGTGGCCGAACAAAAAGTTGACCAAAAATGTGCTGTCGAATGCTATGGTGTGTGTTGCTCAATCACGTTCATCATCATCATCATCAATCTACTAAACGTTCCCAGTGCTGGGACTCGGGGCCTTATCTCGCAAGGAGAGAGTTAAGGCCATTTAATCCACCACGCTGGCCCAGTGCGGGTTAGTGGATGATACATGACTTCGAAAGATTCTAGGTACATGTCGGTTTCCTCACGATGTTTTCCTTCACCGTTTTAAGTTAGCGGCATTACGCACATGACTTCGAAAAGACAGTGGTGCGTGTGGGGTTTGAGCCCGGGGTCTCCGGATCGGCAGGCGCCGTTCTCCCGACTAGACCAGCCGTAACTTAATCACTTCAATCACGTTAGAACGTCTCAAAGGACAGTGTTGAAATCAATAACTTAGATAGATTTCAGTCCGGAATAGCACATAGGCTACTTTTCATGGTGGTAAATTGACGGGAGTGGGAACTACGCGGTTAAAGCGGTGGAGGTCAAGTGTAAATCATAAATCATAAATCGTTTATTAGCCATAAGTAACTATACATTACAGGCAAGTCATCATAATTATGTTAACATTAACAAAAAATAATAAAATAAAATAATTAATTCGTCATTATAAATTTAACAATATTTTTCCGTTTGTCCTTTACAAAAATGAAGATTCAGATAAATTCATTGACATAAATTCCCTAAGCTTGTAAAATGGATTGCTCACAAAGAAGTGCTTTATCTTATTTCTAAATTCGTTAGTATCCAGTTTTGTTATGCTATATGGTAATTTATTGAACATCTGGATTTTTATAAGACGACCTTGTCTTTCAACTTTAGTTAGTCTAGTTCTCGGATTCCACAGCTTTTCATTGTTTCGTAAGTTCAATTTATGCATGTCTTTATTTTTTGGCAAACTAGCTTCGTGTATTTCCAATAAACTATTATACAAAAAAAAAACTATTATATATATATAGATATGACTGTCATTATTTTATTAAGTTTGAAATATTTTTTTGCAGAAATACGCTTCTTCAAACCGTTTATAATACGAATGGCTCGTTTTTGACATTTTAATACTTTAATGACACTTACAGCATTCCCCCAAACCGAAACAACATATATCTTTTAATTGAATGCACGTAAGCATAATACATTGACAAGAGAGTTTTTTTATCTACAAGTGATTTAAGTTTTAACAGAGCGTAATTTCCACTTGAAATTTTTCTACAAATATTATTAATGTGGATATTATGAGAAATTGTGTTGTCTATTGTGTACCCCAAAAATACATTACTTTTGCTAGATGAATTCCCATAAACACCCAATCTTGACTGGTATTCCATGATAATACTTTTATCGGAATTCAAAATGATTCCGTTGCAGCTAAACCATTCCTGAAGCAATTTCATAGCAACACTCATCTTATCCTTTAACTTTTTGGTAGTATTTATCTCTAATCCCTACATGGGTATCGTCTGCAAATAGACTTATGTCCATCCACTCTGGCATAGAGCTAGCTAGGTCGTTGACATAAATCAAGAACAAAAGAGGGCCCAAAATTGATCCCTTAGGGACTCCCATTAAGATTTCACCAGGCTGAGAATTAATTTTGTCTATACATACTGATTGCGTTCGGTTACTAAGATAAGATTTCATCATTTTCAATTCAGTCCCACAAAACCCGTAAAAGTGCAATTTGAACAATAAGAGATCATGCCTCAAACAATCAAACGCTTTTGATAAATCACAAAAAGACTAGAACATCTATTAGATTTATCCAAAGACTGGAGAATAAAATAAACCACTTTTCTTATTGCCATTTCAGTCGACCGACCTTTTCTAAATCCAAATTGATGTACGGTAAACAAATTATTTATTTAAAAAAAATCAACTATTCTGGATTTAATTACAGTTTCTAATAGTTTCGACATTGCAGGTAGTACACAAATCGGTCTGTAATTATTTAGATCCACGGAATCACCTTTCTTAAAAGTCGGTATTATTCTGCCCTGTTTAAGAACATCAGGAAATAATTAGTATTAATTGAAAGATATTATCGTTATGCAGAATAATGTTTCTTAACGTACGTGTACTCATATCATAAATATCTAACGTTGATGTTTGTTTCATCTGTTTTACAATAGTATTGAGTTCTTTACAAGTTATTGAGTGGAATCTAATAGATGACAAAGGCCTATCCGTATTATTTAAAAATCTCAAGCAATCCTGCGTTTGCACAATTGTATTTTTCGTCAACTTATAAGCAATATTTTTGAAGAAATCATTAAAAGTCTTTGCTATATCTTTTGCGTCAGTGATTATTTCCTCATGATAATTTTTTACAGCGTGAACTTTTGATCTCCGTTTTTTTCTTTGACCTACTTGTTCGTTTATTATCTTCCACGATTCTCTAATTTTATATTTTGACTTATTTATCCTATGCGTGTATTGCAACTTTTTGGCTAAAATCATTGTTTTTTTAAGATATTTTCTAAATTTTTTTATCGCTTGCTTTCATTGTTCGTTAGGATCATAATCTTATAGTATTTCTAAAGCATTTAAATTTTTCGTATAAATTTCTATGCCTGGTGTAGTCCATTTTTTTGATTTTATTTGTCTTTGTTTCTTAGTCCTGGGAAAAGCTATATTATAAAAATGATTCAATGCGTCTTGAAAAATCTTCATTTTTGCATTTGGATCAGGTGTAGACTGTATCTCAATTTTAATTTGATCAAAATCTTTGTTAAATAGATAGTTAAAGTAATCCAGATTATTACTTGAGAAAGTTCTCGATAAAATACTAGAGTTCTCATTAATACTTGCCTTAGCTAGGTTTGGCAGTTCTAATTTAATAACATTATGATCAGAAAGCTTAAAGTCCAGAACAGAGCCAATATGCTCATCATCAAAATTAACAACAAAATTATCAATGCAAGTACAGCTCGTTTTTTTTATTTTTGTTAGTTTGAGTTCTTGTCGGTTCACATAGTAACCACCTGAAATTATATCTGTTGAGTATTTCCTCAAACTTTTTTACAACTTTATCCATTCCTAACACATTTATATTAAAATCACCTGCAATTATGAGCTTTTTATTTTCATTACAAAGTTATAATAAGAGTTTTTTTTAAATACTAAAGAATAGATCAATATCATAGTCAGGTCTATACAAAGCAACGATTACCAATTTAGATGGCTTCAGTTCTATAGCGGATATTTCCCAATTAATTTCAAACCTATAAAAGTAAAAATAAAACTGGCCAAGTGCGAGTTGGAGTCGCTCATAAAGGGTTCCATAGCAGCAAGTAGCAAAATATAAAAATTCTTGTAGTTCGTTTTCGTTCGATTACAAAAATAAAGTAGCCAAGTGCGAGTTGGACTCGCCCATGAAGGGTTCCGTTCCAGCAAGTAACATAATATACATAGTACACATAGTTCTTGTAGTTCGTTGTAACTTTGATCGAAGTTTTAATAATAGTGTATTTATGACGTACTAAAAAAAAACTACTCATCAGATCGAGTTCAAACTAATTTTCGTTGGTAGTTTTCATGGTAATGTACATCATATATTTTTTTTAGTTTTTTCATTCTCTTACTTTAGAAGTTAGAGGGGGGGGGGACACACATTTTACCACTTTGGAAGCGTCTCTCGCGCAAGTTATTCAGTGTAGACAAAAATTATATTGGAAACCTCAATATCATTTTTTAAGACCTATCGATAGACACCACACACGTGTAGGTTTGATGAAAAAAAAATTTTTGAGCTTCAGTTCTCAGTATGGGGGGCACCCCTAATTTTTGTTTTTTTAAAAAACTTTTGTAAAAATCTTAATGCGGTTCACAGAATACATCTACTTACCAAGTTTCAACAGTGTAGTTCTCATAGTTTCGGCAAAAAGTGGCTGTGACATACGGACGGACAGACAGACAGACAGACATGACGAATCTATAAGGGTTCCGTGTTTACGTTTTACGGAACCCTAAAAACTACTAACTAGATCTTGTTCAAACCAATTTTACATCATAATTTTTTTTTTAGTTATGTCATTCTCTTATTTTAGTAGTTACAGGGGGGACACATTTTACCACTTTAGAAGAGTCTCTCGCGCAAACTATTCAGTTTAGAAAAAATGTATTACAAACCTACAAATTGGTGGACAAACCTACAAATCAATGTAATATTTAAATACCTATCCATAGATACCCCGCACGTAACGTTTAGCAAAAAAAATGTTTTTGAGTTTCAGTTCTAAGTATGGGGCACCCCCAAAATTCATTGCATGTTTTTCTATTTTTGTGTGATAATCTTAATGCGGTTCACAGAATACATCTACTTACCAAGTTTCAACAGTTATAGTTCTTACAGTTTCGGAGAAAAGTGGCTGTGACATACGGACGGACAGACAGACAGACATGACGAATCTATAAGGGTCCCGTGTTTTGCCATTTGGACACGGAACCCTAAAAACGGTACTTAAGTCAATTTTCTAATGTTTTTGTCGGTTAGTTTCGGCTAACCGACAAAAAAAACGCGTACCTATACGCGATAAAAAAACCTCGTGAAATGGCTGGAAGTATGATCCAAAATAAGCGGAAACTCCAAAACAAACAAGATGATCCAAGCTTGCTGTTGCTTTCATAACTTTATTTAAAACTAGCTCGTCTGCCGCCCACCGAACAAGTATGTGACCAAAGTTTAGCGTTTCTGAATACAATAAAAGGCAGTCGAGCAGAAGGATTCACATAAAAGGGTGAACAACTGAACGCGAGTTTGAAAAGGGTTCGCCGCAGTTTGGCTTTCCGATACGAGGATTAGACTTCACTTAGTAAAATGAGTTTGTTTGGTTTTGACAATGGCTCGAATTTAATTATCTGGCTGAAATAACAATACATAATAATATGAAATAACAGCGCCTCATGACTTTACCCAGTTAGTTCCTATTCTCGTTACTTTCCCGGTTTAAACAGAAATATGTTGTATTTCAGACAATAATCCAACTGCGTACTTTTACATTGGGCGCAGAGCCGTTATTAACAAAACTAAAATACAATGAGAACTACACTACGCTACATACCTACCTAACTACTTAAACATAAGCACATCTGAATTATCATTCATCATTTTTTGTAGTGGTAGGACTCTTGGCAGAGTCGCCCTGGGGAAGTAACACACGTTTGCCAGTTGACTACCACCAAGCCGTAATGTGGAAACATTACCGTATTCCGGTTTGAAGGGCAATGTTTCCACATAAATTACAGGGGTTCGAGATACATCATCTTAGATCTCTGGGTGACGAGCGCGGTGTAGTGCTAGGTAATGATTTGGATGTTCTTCTGTTGATCTCACAGAAATCTAAATAATAAATTATTTAGATTTCTGTGGTTGATCTGGATGTCTCTTCATGTTATGTGGCAGGCATGTTGCTTACCATCAGGGACATGTCCTGTTCGTCTTGTCACTCTTTATTAAAAAAAAAACTACAGACTAACTAAGATCTACAGATAATCAAAATGTACAAGCCCGTTCAGACATAATTGGACAAACACCCATCATGACGAACATTCAAACTTTAACATTTTTAAAATTAGAAGGATGATGTTTCAACATATTCGTAATGTCGACTCGACGATATTGATTCGACGAGCATAGCCACGGTAGATGAACATCCTTACATCGAAAAGCCTCAACCAACATCTTGAAAGGTTTTCGCTAAACGGTGGGTAAAGGGTCAAATACACGCGACGATTATCCTCAGCAAAATATGCATCGTCAAGAGGTTCTTCACTCCTGGCGCGATCCGAAGGGGTCACATGGGGGCATGACCCAAATATTATTTTTAAGTTTAATCGGCCTGGACAAAAACCGATTTAAAATAAACTGTCTTTTCTACAGCAGTTTGGTCTAAAAATTGAAAGAATAACATCGCTTTAAAATCAAACCAATTGGTTTGGAAATTTTCGACATTTTCATTCAAATTTAACAAATCAGTCTAGAAATTTTCAGTTTGATTGACGTGAAACGAACACAAAGATGCCAATTTATTTTTTATTTTTTTGGAAAATAACACAAACTGACTTCAATTTTAAATAAAATTAAATTCAGACAGTCTACCAAATTTCATAAGATTCCGTGACTAAGGGCTCCCACACAAAACACCGATGCGATGCCGCATCGGAGTTATTCGCTATCGCAAGTTTCTCCGATGCGGCATCGCATCGTATCGTAGTTTTGTGTGGGAGCCCTAAATCATCGAGGTAAATGAAAGTAAATTTTAGCTTTTTGTTCATTTTTCAAAAATCACCACACCGATTTGGATGAGATTTACACCTCCAAACTATGATCTACTAAACAAAAAACAACCATCCTTGATTAACAATTGGCAGAGCTGGCATGCAAAAAATGAGCTGAAACACATACGTTTGTGTACTGCAGTGTATTTGAAATCATTATTATACAATTATAATTGAAAAATAAACGACAGTTTATCGTTTATGCATTGAAATAATACAATGTTATGTTTCATCAATTATCAAAAGCCAATATAAAACACATTGATAGCGGTGTATCATGTTTACTCACAGCTATTAAAATGATTGTAGACTAAAATCGATTAACCATTAATTTACGTATCATTAAGCAACCATTATAAACTCAGACTAGATGCTAAGTCTAACCTGACAGAAAACTAATATATGACCTTATAAAATAAATATACTCAGGGACGAAAAAGTCAGAACTTTTTCGCCTTGTGAAGTAAATATCGACCTGTAAGTTTTAACACCTAAATTTAGTAATGCAAATGGATTTTGTAGCGGTAATATTCTTTGCAGAGTCCGTCTGGGGAAGTACCATACTTCTGCCAGTTATTCTACCGCCAAGCAAACATTACTGTGTTCCGGTTTGAAGGGCAATGTTTCCAGTGAAATTACACAGAGACATAAAACATCAGAGTACAGGTACAGAGTAAGAGGTTAGGATATACGACATCAATTTTGTATTATCAATTTTTTAATCTTATGAACTGCTAGTAAATTAATATAGAAAGATAGGCGGTATTTGTTAACGCACTGCGCATCTTTATTCTTGAAAAAGATACGCAAAAAAATATACAATAACCTTAAAATACTAATGTGACAGATAGCGGCCTTATTGCTGAAAGTGATCTTTTTCATACAGCCTTAGGATGTGTGGATAATTCAAAATAGATAGATAGACAGATAGATAAACTCTTTATTGCACTTACATAACAAAGAAAAATACACAAAAAACTTATGATAAAGTAGCAATTGGCGACCTTATCGCTGAGAGCGATTTCTTCCAGGCAACCATAGGATGGTAAAAAACAAATCAATCAATAATGGAAGACGGGGAGTACAATTAAGAGTACTAACAATTTATAATAACAAACAACTAATTTAAAATACTATATAAAATAAAAATAAAATATATATAAATATTATATATCGATTTAACATCCTAATACACAAATAATTTCATAATAATAGACTAACAGATAATTAATTAATAATAACATGTTCAACGAATCAAAATATTTAAAGGTAAATAGATTACAATTTCATGACGATTTTAAGGAGAATAATGACTTTAACTAGCTGATGACTGCAACAAGTAGAACTCTTTAACTTGGTTCTTAAAAACAGCAAGAGAAGGAGCTTGTCTAATGTTGACGGGCAAGGCGTTCCACAACTGGACAGCTTGGAAAGCAAACGACTTGCCATAAAAAGTTTCGCTGCGCGCCGGCGGTGTTTCAAGGAACAAGTTATATTTTGACCTGAGCGGTAGACTATGTGCATTGCTCCAAAAAGTGAAAAGTTATTTCAAATACCGCGGAAAAGAGGGGTTAAATAATACGCTATAGAGAAAAGACAAAATATGAGCATTCCGACGAAAGCGAATAGGGAGCCACTTGAGCTGTATACGAAATTGAGATACATGATCATACTTGCGTAAACCAAATATAAATCTTATACAATAATTTTGGAGACGCTCAAGTTTATCTAGCTGATCTTCTTTGAGGTCAAGAAAGCAGACGTCTGCGTAGTCCAGGATGGGGAGAAGAAGAGTGTGCAAGCGCAATTTTAGTAGCAGTGGGTAAAAAATTACGATGACGAATGACCCGCCCGATGCAAACAGCTACAGCTGAGCGATTTCAGGTGTGATTCCCAGTTCAACGTGCGATCAAAAACAACGCCAAGATTCTTAACTGATTCGCTATACGGTATAGTGGCCCCATTAAAAACAATCTTAGGGATTGCGGACCAATCGACTCTAGCTATCATGTAGGCACTGCCGAGTATAATAACCTGGGTCTTGTTGGGGTTTACATCTAAGCCGAAGGAGTTACTCCAGTGTGCAATCTGCTTAAGATCGGCATTTACGATGTCAATAGCCACATTTAAGTCAGAGAGTCGAGCTTGCGAGTAAATTTGGAGATCGTCTGCATAAAGGTGGTAGGAAGAAGTTAAAAAGTGAGAAATGGAATTGATAAAGATGGCAAATAGAAGTGGTGATAGCACGCCGCCTTGAGGGACTCCAGCATTTGTACTACACCAAGACGAAAAACTCTCGTCGAGGCGAATACGTTGTCGGCGTCCATACAAGTAACTGTGAAACCAATCGATCACCGATGGAGATATGTTAATAGAACGCAATGTCGCCAGCAAGATATCGAAATCGATGACATTAAAGGCATTACTAAAATCTAACAGACCTAGAACAGTAAGCCTGGCGTCGTCCATACCTTTGCGAATGTCGTCGGTGATCATAACAAGAGCAGATACAGTGCTATGCCCGGAACGGAAACCGGATTGGAAAGGATTAAGAAGGTCTTGTCTGTTGAGGAATTGGTTAACTTGAGAGTGGACAAGACGCTCAAGGACTTTGGACAGAAAAGGAAGAATAGATATAAGACGATATTCGGAGAAGGAGGCAGGATTTGGTTTCTTTGGCAATGGAATGAGCTGTGCATCTTTCCAGATAGTTGGAAAAACACCACAAGCGATTGAGCTATTAAAGATGGAACATAAGACGGGAAGGATGGCGTCAAGAATGGGCAGTAGCATGTTGCGACTGATATTATCACCGCCAACAGCATTGGAGGAAATCTACATTAAACTCTTCTTAACATCACCTTCAGTGAATCGATTAAACGTAAAAGGAGAATAATCAGGAGTTGGTAGAGCAGAAAGATAATTTATTGTAGTATTTTTTACAGCATTCGTCATATCTACGTCATATCTGCATCTACGCAGAGGAAAAATGTAGGTTAAGAGCATTTATGTCTATTTTATTTGAAGCTAAATTTTGAGGTGATTTGCCAACTCCCATAGTTTTGAGAAACTTCCAAACTTTACTTGGATTTTCATTAGTGACAGCTTTGTGGACATGTCGGCGCATTGCATCTCTACACACCTTATTGCAGCGATTACGGACCTGAACGTACTTATCTCTGTTAAAATCTGTGGGACGCAATTTATACCGTGATTTGGCTGCTGCTTTTTTGTGGATCAGTGTTTTAATATCATCGGTGAGCCAGGGGGCGGGGAGATGTGTTATCTTGATTTTCCGTAGGGGAGCATGAACATCGTATAGTTGTGTGATGAGCGTATTGAACATAGAAACTTGTTCATCCACCGAGTTGGCGGTAATGACTGGTTCAAAGTTAATCTTTTTAGCATCATCGAGAAGAGATTGATGATCCATACTACCAAAGTTGCGTTGCAGAATGATTTTAGGTTTAGATTTAGGAGGTTTAATTTTATATGATAGAAATATTAGATCGTGGTATGAAAATTAATCAGCAGATTACTGACCATGGATAGAGACATTATTAGGAGAAGAGATAGTCATCAGGTCTAACAGAGATGAAGCACTGTTTGGAAAATGATGAGTAGAATTTAGAGGAAGAATATTTAAATTATAGGAATTAACAAGAGATTGAAGTGTAGACGAGCGAATATTATTTCTTAGAAGGCAAGTGTTGAAATCACCCATGATAATGGTGTGATTGTAAGAAGGTATAAATTCATTTAGGAGAGACTCAAATGAAGAAAAGTAGTTGACGTTTTTAGAAGGGCTATAATAGACTCCGAGAAGAACTTTCGTGTGTGAGAGAATTACTTCAATAAGAAGATGCTCACCCGCACATGTTGTGCAAAATAAGGGGTGTGCAAACAAGAAGTAGTAAAAACTAAAAGTAAATCACACAAATAATTACAATATAAACAAAATTATATTAGTAACGATTAACTTTTTTTTTTTTATTATAAAGTGACAAGACGAGGAGGATATATGCCTGATAGTAAGCAACATGCCTGCCACATAACAGCACAGTGACACACACAGCTACTGGAACAAGAAGAGTCCAAATCATAACCTAGCACTGCACTGCCCTCGTCACCCAGAGATCTAAGATATTATATATTTAAGCCCAGTAATTTCTCTGGAAACATTTCCCTTCAAACCGAAACACAGTAACGCTTACACATTACTGCTCGGGCGGTAGAATAACTGGCAAAGGTGAGGTACTTCCCCAGGCGGACTCTGCCAACAGTCCTACCACTACTATTATCTGAATCAATTGGAATTTTTATTTGAAAGAATTCGAAAAATACACCCGTATTTTTCGAATACTAAATTCGAATATTTTTACTCACGATGCTGAATTGTCGGGTGTTACGAACAGTTATTTAATTTATCGCCTCCGTTAATTAGAAGTTACTCAAGGGGTATCGTTTATTTAAAGTCCGAACTTGGAAAACATCTAAAGTTAAATGAAACCGATAACAATCACTTTGTTCCAGTTTGAAGGGCAATCTTTTCAGAGAAATTACAGAGCATAGCTATAAATCGTCTCATAGTGACGAGTGACGAGCGCAGTGCATGCCAAGACATTGTATTGACTATTCTGGTTTCAATAATTGCATGACAATGTGCTGTTAATGGTAGGCGTGCTTACCATCAGGCACATATCATGTTCGGTTCGTCACATAAAGTGACACATGTGATAAATGTGGGTTTTTATTTATAAAAATAAATAAAAATTGGATAAACATTTCATACACAACCCATCCGACCTCAAACTAAGCAAAGATTGTACTATAGCAGCCAGATGGCTGATATAATACATATAGACTACAGACCCGTGAACAAAATTTACGTAGTAAATGAACCACCAGGATACCTATGTGGGATGATAGAAGGGTATAAAGTAATAAGATTCAGCACTATGCCGTCACTTGTAAGCTGTCCAACTGAGTACAGTCGAAGAAGGGGGGTTGCAACCCTCGATCATTTCTCCTTGTCGCATGATTTTTGTACGGCGTTGCAGAATAATAGATTAGAAGAGGTATTGAAACTATAAAAATTATAATTTTTTATTATTAGTTCGTCGGAAAAATTCGTGATTTTCCGACGAGCGACGATTTACAGATTAAATTTGGGCATTTGGTTATGTACGGCACTGGTTCCATACAGTTTCAATACCTGTTCTAATCCATTATTTCGCAATGCCGAACAAAAATCATGCGACAAGGAGAAATAATCGAGGGTTGCAACCCCCCCTCTTCGACTGTACTCAGTTAGACAGCTTACAAGTGATGGCATAGTGCTGAATCTTATTACTTTATAGGCTTCTATCATACTCCATAGGTCTCCTGGTGGTTCATTTACTACGTAAATTTTGTTCACGGGCCTGTAGTCTATTATTTATGTAGTTGTAAATACACACCTATTATACTCGAACTTAGAATTACTCAGACACAGAACAAATATTTGTATTCATCACACAAATATATGCACTGGGAGGGAATCAAGCCCAATCAAACTTCACCCAATCAAACCTTCGACTTCGCAGGCAGACTTCCAACCAACTAAAATACAAGGCTCGTAAATAAAAATTGGCAGACATAGGAACTGCCGATAGGAGTGAAAACTTGTAACTCAGAATTTGATAGCTTACTTTGGCAACTACGCGGGTGAATCCGGAGAGCGTGGCTATGAGCATGGCCATGGTCCCGAGTTCAACCGAAGATTTCTTATCATTCCCGAGCGTGACGCTAAAATTCAATTCACAGCCCAAGAAAAATCAGTCTATGGTATGCCAAAACGAATGTTCCTCTTCAAAAATACCGTAATTCCCTTTCATTTCAATACACCCGTTAACTGTAATGTTGTAAAAAAGTCACCTACACTAATAGGCTAGCAAAACTAAACCGAACTATAAACCTTCTAAATTATTGCGGAAGTGCCTTACTTAGCAGGATTTATATTCTCGGTCCGAAAATAGGTTAGTTAGTAAGGTTTCCGTCGAAGCCGTAGAAGCGGCGCAGATCGGCCGATTACTCGCAGTTGGCTAGATCTGACCTCCACGTAATCCGGTTTCGATAATCCCAGGTTTTACCACCTTCCAAGTTTTGATGACTGTATAACATCTAACCTAATTATTGGTAAAAGTATTGTAGAACACTGACACTAAACATGATGATGGACCTTAGATTGGTCTATCTTATTGCAAAAAGCAACAAAATAGTTGTCTGATGAACATATTTACAAATGGAGCATGAGAATTTAGGTGAAGTTAAATTATTATTTTGGAGTTGATAAGCAAAACGGCTGACGGAAAGTGTATGGGTATATTGGGACCTTGTTTTTAAGGATATTGCCTACAACATACGTGAAAATCACTTATTAGAAAATACGTGAAGTAAGTAATGTTTGTATGTAGGTACCTTCATTACCCCATATCTCAAAATTGGCCGTCTAAGCAAGTTAGCGAGTAAGCATGTGTTCTTAGTACTTACTAACTCTACTCAATCGTCCACATTTCATTCATCAGAAAATAGGTGACGTCTCGGATCTCTGGGATCTTACTCCATTAGATTTACACGCGTCTTTCCCCGTCTGGTTATTTTCCCGTATCGATGTCAGGAAAACAATATATAAAAAGGAAACAAAAACACTTTAGCTATTGCTGAATTTTACCTTTAGCAATAATGTTTAAGGGCGTACCCCGAGCAAATGACCTTGAGTATTTCTTACCTTATCGCACACCGCAAGAAAGAGCAAGAGAGAAACAGTAGGATTTGTCGCTGTTTTACGCTCAAATTTTAGAATAAACTCTTTATAAAATCAGATTTTGGTCTTTTGAAAAAAATAAAACTACCAAAATGTTCGTAATGGAATTGTCTATCCGTTGGTGTAAGTACAAAATCAAAATAATGGACGATTTTCGATTAGATGCATGATAACTACAATTATTAAATTTTTTCATGGTTTCGTTTTGAGGCGATTATTTAAACAATAAGTTCATTAACAAAAAAACTAAAACTACCATTTTGAAGCCAAGATGTTGTAGAAATTTAATTTATTTTGTACCAGTTGATATTTGTTTTGGCTAATGAGTAGATAGCTCTTAAAACTGGACAAAAAACTCGTTTTGCTGGGGGACGCACCTTAAGCATTCGAGTAAGTAGAGGCTAAGTCAGACTAAAGTAAGTTGAACACCTTCCTTTTGACTCGGTACCGACATTCAACGCAACCCTGCTAATAAACAACTATATTTTAAGGTTTACGGCCTCGCTTTTTGCGTCGACTTGCAACGTTTTTACGTCTGCCTGTGTACGAAATAAACGTGAATTTAATTCACTTTTAGTTTTGCATTTCACCGCCGTCCAGAGAGACCAACCGCGCCGCAAAACCAACGCAAATGTAAAAGACATTTTCACAAATTCCAACAAAATGATTTCAGTTTCGTGAAATCACGAATCCTTTTACAGTTCGCGTGAAACTTTTATTCGAAGTATTCCATTATTTCAATGAGAGATGTCGTTAAGATTACTTTAAATTATACTTAGCTTGGATAGATAAGATAGCTAGTTTAAAATAACATCTAAAATGTATTAATAATGATACAAATCTCAATTACATACATAATTATATAATCTATAATAATTATTAAACCAAAAAATAAGACGCAAATGACAGAACGATCTGCAAAATATCTTCATCAGCGTCCGTTTTCGAATATCGTAAAAAAGTCAATTCAAACACACCTATATACGAGAGGATAATATCTGTCAGATACGATACTTGATCTAATACAAACTAAGAGCTAAGTACTCACTCTGTTTCGTTGTTTTCAAAGGTTACATTCCCTTGCGCAGGCTCGAACTGGCTCCCTCCCTTCGCAGTGCCGTCCTCAGTCCAGAATGGAATTCGGACCTTGCCCCGGGCACCAGCAGTCCTCACCACACGAAGGTCATAAGTCCCAACCGATTCTGTCAATTCAAAGTCTCTTTGCGGGAACGAAAACACACCAGAATGGTCATCGTCTAAGATTACCACTGTGGCAGTCGACGGAGATGCCAGGGACGCTCCACGGGGAGAACTCAATCTGCAGTAGAAATGCTCGTCCTCTTCGAAAACGTCATCGTCTATTACTTGAACGCTGAAGGTCTTTTCTGTTTCTCCGTGTCTGAATATAAGAGTGCCTTGAGCTGCTACATAGTCTGATCCAGCTTCGGCTGTTCCATCCTCGGTCGTGTACTGAACGGCAATTTCTCCAGCCAGATCTCCTTTTCTAACGACACGCACTTCGAAAGTCCCGCAGTTTTCCATGACTGTGTAGTGAGAAGGATCGAAACGCACGTTGGGACCACGTGGTTCCATCGTCGGGGAACTGGACCCGCGTCGCTGTAATTCTGCTTTCACCTCGCTGAGGTCGCTTTGAGCTCGTTCTGATATCTTTCGACTGAAATCTCCACCACCGGTCATTTTTCGCGTAGCGGCTACTCGGTAGAATGCTCTCGATTTTGGGCCGCGAGACATCAACGCTTCTAACGCCATCCTCTCCACTGTTTCTAGATCTTCTTCGGGATGTTGTCTCCTCAGTTCTCTGAGAACGGTCACATATTCCTTCCTCGATTTTTCTATTTCCCGACCTTCTTCGTCGTCGGACGCGAAGTCATCTCCGCCCGGTTTCAGGGCCATTTCGACAGAACCATCGCCTTCAGCCTCGACAATCACTCCTCTTTCGTTCACTCTGTAGCCTTTCTTTAAATATTTGTAAACTAGAAGGCGGCGGTCGGCGATGTATGCCGTGAGGACGGTCGTTGGGAAGAAGAGGAACGTAATAGTCCCTTCCCAGACTTCGACCTCGCCCGGCGAGATCACGGCTAGGATGAGATACAGCCAGACGTACGCGAATATGGACCATGTGGCTGTCACGAGGAAAACGCGAAGATGCTTAATCTTCCGGACTTCTCCATCCGGTATAACCGCGACGCAAATGGCCATAATCACGAACAAATTGTAAGCCGCAGAGCCGACGATAGTTCCCGGGCCCAAATCGCCGGCTTCGAAATTTTTGCCAGCTATTTCGATGACGGACAATAAAATTTCCGGGGCGCTGGACCCCAACGCCATCAGCGTCAGATTGGCGACGGTTTCATTCCAGACGCGAACGACGACGATCTGGTCGCTGCCGTTGCGTCGCAGGCGCACCTCTTTTTCCCTGGAAGTGATGACTTCGATGGCGGCCATGAAGCGATCGGAGACGATGGAGACTCCGATGAAGAGGTACATGAGGGCGATGAAGTAGACGGTACCTCGGAGGGTGAGTTCTAGAGTTGGGACGTCTTCGAGGGGTTTCCATGCCGGGAGGACGAGGCCCTCGGCGCACTGGAGTATGTGTCGCGGGGTATGGTTGGCAGGCGCGAGGCGCGCGGCGGGCTCGGCGGCGGCGCGCGCGGCGCAGCCTGCCAGCGCGGCGAGCGCGGCCCGCATGCCGCGTCACGTGGTGCGCCCCATCCGCGGCGACCGGCGCTGCCTGAGGCCGGCGCCCGACTGACGGCCCGCCACCGCCGAGCCGCCGCCGAGCCGCCGCCCGCCGCCCGCCGCCGAGCGCCCGCCCACAGCCTTCGCGATAACATTACACCACTTTCTTTGCTAATCATCAATTTTTCCATTCGAATTACCACAACCGAAAACCGTGGTAACAAATCCTGACGGGATGACAGTGGATGCGTATCTAATACCTTTATACGAGCAAATCTTGTATTCATGTAATAATACCAGCGCCTCACGCTTTTATCCCCATAGTCCCCGTTCCCGTTGTTTTCCCGGGATAAAAAGTAGCCTACGTTGTACTGTACGTATAGGTACTACTACTTACGAGCACAACAGTACAATGTGTTATTCCAGACTATAATCTCTGTTCCAAATTACAATCAGATCCGTTCAGACGTAACGAGGTGATTATTAGTAATATCGTAACATTGAAATGTATAATACTCGTATTAGTATGATAATGTAGAATCTGATTCTCGGAAACGGCTCCAAAGATCTTCATGAAATTTAGTATGCGGGGGTTTCGGGGACAATAACTCGATTTTGCAAGGTTTCATTTTTAGAAAACGTCGTTTTATCGATGTTTTCAAGCAATGAAAACCGACCAAAGCTCGGTTAGCCAGATACTAATTATTAAGCACCTAGTGACCGCTGGACAGTGAAACTGCTATTCAGAACTAAAGACGTGTCACAACGATTGTTCAAAACTATCGAACAGCTGAGGAGGCAATAAGTCAGCCACGGCCCGTACCTTTTTAATTTAACTAATGAATGGGGCTTTCATCAAGCAACAATTTATCAATTTGTCTAGTATATCGGTCTGAGCTTATTTACTCGATGGTATTACTACAATATAAATAATTAAATTAAACTGTGATATTGTCCAATAAGATAGAAAACTCCTTAGAACACACAAACGAATTGAAATATTACAACTTTTATTTATGAACCAACGCCACAGCCACTAATGAAATGAAATGAAATGAAAGTAATTTATTCCAGATTAAAAATCCATATTATAACATTAAATAACATTAAATCAAATGAAAAATTGAAAATATGAAAATTCATATTTAAATTAATTGAATTGAAAAATTAAAAGGAATAAAAACATAAATAAAATAATTAAAATTAATAAATGTAAATGTCAATCAAATTATATAAATGTTAAAAGTTGACACAAATTAAGTAATAGGCGCGTGATACGCCCTCCACGTATGGTGAAGTTGGCTGTTGTCCCAGTCTCTGACGGCAGCCACCAGAGTACTAAGTGGCAACCATATTGAAGAGAGGAATCTCTACCAGGCAACTAGCAACTTTTTAACCTTTTGATGATAAAATATTGTTTCTCCTTGTTCATTTTCACAACACTGATTTTGTGTGTTTGTTTATATGAGGTACTTAATCTCTGTAAAATAAACCAAAGCACAGATAGAATAATTATTACTCAAATATGATAATAAATAATTATAATTTCAAAAATCAAACCAATAAAATTACATTATTAAGTCAATTAAATTTCAAACAGTCCTCCCCGGGATGTTTCCGACGCAAAAGTACCCTGTAGTCTGGCTGCATTGCCACGCTGAATGGCTGAATGGCTGCGGTTATTCTTGGCACCAGAGATGAGCTACGTGGCATTGTGATCAGGTGTGTTACGTGTAGGTGCCTATTTTACTTATTGATTCGCATTAATTTTATTTTAATGGTATACAATGTATTAATGAGGACTGCCGCTTGAAGTAAAAATTTAGCACTCAGAATTTAAATCTTAAACAGCACTATTTTTTGTATAATTAATTAATAAAGAACCTGTACAGATTGAAGGAGCATAAGAGAGACAGTCGGCGTCATAAGTCCCAGTTATCCCATGCACCATCACTGACAAACACTGCACATCAATCACATCCTCAGCAACAGAGTGGTTTAATATAATTTTAACAGACAATAATTTATATTACATATTTCATATAATTTTTGTTACATATTTCAACACTGAGATATATGCATATCAGCTAATGCTGCTCGCCTATTATTAAATAAATAATAAAATAAATAAATAAAAATACGTCACCTGTACAACTACAGATAAGGTTTTATGGATGTCTCTAACTCGAAGATTCCACACGTCCTAAAACATCTAACGTGCACGTCCCGCTTCGCTGCTTGTCAAAGCCAAAGCTAAAGTTAAAGTTATTTGGTTAACTAGTTAACCACAGACGAAATTCAAATATTCCCGAATAGCAGCATTTCTCCTGCAGAATTATATGAAGCATGAAACTGCTAAAACTACTAAAATATTACAATTGCGAAAGTTTGGATGTTTGTTGGCACAATCACGTCGAAACGGCTGAACGAATCGAATTGAAATTTGGAACGCAGATTATATTCTTGAACTAGCGGCCCGTGCCGGCTTCGGTCGGGAATATAACCTAGATATCAACTGCAGCGCCATCTGCCGGGCTGATTTGTGAATCTAAACTATCCAGGGCCCTACCCAAAGGTAAACAAAAAAAATCATTCAAATCTGCCCAGTCGTTTAGGAGGAGTTCACTTACAACGAAAAGTGGCATTGATTTTTATTATATAAGACTAGCGGCCCATTCCGGCTGCGCGCGGATATTGTCATTTAAAGACTATTAATCGAAATAAAAACTATCCTATCTCTCAAGTTGGACCAGACTGCTCACGGTGTACCAATTTAATTTGAAATCGGTTAAGTAGTTTAGGAATACATCGCGGACAAACATCGTGACAGGAGATTTATATATATTAATTAATAAGATAAGATATAGATAACACATAGGCTGGGTACTTTTGATCGCAAAAAAATACGAGTCTAGAGTAGCAACTACGCGGGTACAGCCGCAGGGCGCTGCTGGTTTAGATATATTTTTGTATCTATGCTCACTTGGACGATTGTAATTTATCACAAAATTTGCGAAATCAAACTTACAAATATACTTACCGGGTATAAGAAAGTTTGATTTAAAGTTTCATCAAGTCTTACACTTCCCATAGCAAGTTTTTAGTAGTAATGGCCTTACATTTGACCTTACCTTTGCTTGCTCGCTTACCTAATTGATGATTCTGATGTATTAAAGTTCATAGACGTTGTACGCTTCTAAAAGTAATTATTATTAAATAGTAATGGATATTTCACACACAGCACAACCTGCCCCAATCTTAGCAAGGCTCGTACTATAGATGCCAAATAGCTGATAAATATCATAAAATATGTTACAGTGTAACAGATTCGCCAAAGGCTTGCTAAGGCGTAGCAAGCTAGCTAAAGCGTAGCATGACTACTAAGATGTAGCATGTTTGGTAAGACGTAGCAAGCTAGCTAAAGTGTAGCATGACTACTAAGATGTAGCATGTTTGGTAAGACGTAGCAAGCTAGCTAAAGCGTAGCATGACTACTAAGGTGTAGCATGTTTGGTAAGGCGTAGCAAACCAGCTAAAGTGTAGCATGACTACTAAGATGTAGCAAACTAGCTAAAGTGTAGCATGACTACTAAGGTGTAGCATGTTTGGTAAGACGTAGCAAGCTAGCTAAAGCGTAGCATGATTACTAAGGTGTAACAAACTAGCTAAAGTGTAGCATGACTACTAAGGTGTAGCATGTTTGGTAAGACGTAGCAAGCTAGCTAAAGCGTAACATGACTACTAAGGTGTAGCATGTTTGGTAAGACGTAGCAAGCTAGCTAAGGTGTAGCATGACTACTAAGATGTAGCATGTTTGGTAAGACGTAACTATCTAGCTAAAGCGTAGCATGACTACTAAAGTGTAGCATGTTGGTTAAGGCGTAGCAAGCTAGCTAAAGTGTAGCATGACTACTAAGGTGTAGCATGTTTGGTAAGACGTAGCTATCTAGCTAAAGCGTAGCATGACTACTAAGGTGTAGCATGTTGGTTAAGGCGTAGCAAGCTAGCTAAAGTGTAGCATGACTACTAAGGTGTAGCATGTTGGTTATGGCTTAGCAAGCTAGGTAAAGTGTAGCATGACTACTAAGGTGTAGCATGTTGGTTAAGGCGTAGCAAGCTAGCTAAAGTGTAGCATGACTACTAAGGTGTAGCATGTTGGTTATGGCGTAGCAAGCTAGCTAAAGCGTAGCATGACTACTAAGGTGTTGCATGTTGGTTATGGCGTAGCAAGCTAGGTAAAGTGTAGCATGACTACTAAGGTGTAGCATGTTGGTTAAGGCGTAGCAAGCTAGCTAAAGTGTAGCATGACTACTTAGGTGTAGCATGTTTGGTAAGACGTAGCAAGCTAGCTAAAGTGTAGCATGACTACTAAGATGTAGCATGTTTGGTAAGACGTAGCAAGCTAGCTAAAGTGTAGCATGACTACTAAGGTGTAGCATGTTTGGTAAGACGTAGCAATCTAGCTAAAGTGTAGCATGTTTGGTAAGACGTAGCAAACTAGCTAAAGCGTAGCATGACAACTAAGGTGTAGCATGTTTGGTAAGACGTAGCAAGCTAGCTAAAGTGTAGCATGACTACTTAGATGTAGCATGTTTGGTAAGACGTAGCAAGCTAGCTAAAGTGTAGCATGTTTGGTAAGACGTAGCAAACTAGCTAAAGTGTAGCATGACTACTAAGGCGTAGCATGCTTGGTAAGACATAGCAAGCTAGCTAAAGTATAGCATTACTACTAAGGTGTAGCATGTTTGGTAAGACGTAGCAAGCTAGCTAAAGTGTAGCATGACTACTAAGGTGTAGCAAACTAGCTAAAGTGTAGCATGACTACTAAGGTGTAGCAAACTAGCTAAAGTGTAGCATCACTACTAAGGTGTAGCTCGATGGCTTAGGCGTATCTCATTTGCTACGGTGTAGTACGTTTACTACAAAGTAGCACATTAACTTGCGAAGCTGTACCACATTAGTTAAGGGTCCATCCTATCTCAGTAGCCGAAGCTGTGCTGATAAATACATAGTAACGCTTGTTTGATCGTAGCGTGAATTGTAGGTTTTTTCAATGCATAGAAAAATGGTTGAATGAAAAAAAAACGTATGATTATTGTAGGTGTTCATATACTTGATCAAATTATCAAACTTATTCTCATGAACTTATCTTCTACATTTATTTCGAAAACAACGTTTTATTTTAAAAAAATCAGGTAGCTTTGTTTATTTTTTTCTTTCGACAAAATTGTTTGGAATCCTGTTTTCAAATCATAATAACTGTTGAGTCTAGCCGGATCTTTCTGATGTATGAATTTCTAATTTTAACATTTTGCTAAAGTGAAGTACTGGCTAACAAATATTTCACTGACCTGCAATATTGAACCATCAAATTTATTGTTACTCAGATTCGAGCTAAAATTGCTATCAGAACTAATACTAGCGTCACCGTTCACCTATAATAAACGCTAAGATGTGAAAATTAGGTTTTTTTTTTAAATAAAAAGTGACGAGACGAGCCCGACATGTGCCTGATGGTAAGCAACATGCCTGCCATATAACAGTACAGTGACACGCAGCTATTGGAACATGAAGAGTCCAAATCATTACCTAGCACTCCACTGCGCTCGTCACCCAGAGATCTAAGATGTTATACCTCTAAGCCCAGTAATTTCTCTGGAAATATTGCTCTTCAAACCGGAACACAATAATGTTTACACATTACTGCTTGGCGGTAGAATAACTGGCAAAGGTGTGGTACTTCCCCAGGCGGACTCTGCCAAGAGTCCTACCACTACTACTTTTACATCCACTAAGCATAATAGCACCTTAAATTCATCTATATTAGCTACGGGACGAATTGGGGACAAGCCGCTAGTAGTGTGGAAACGCAGCGTTATGATTCTGGCAACATCGGCACGTAGACTCTGATGGAGTTTTATTGCTTCCCCGTACCATAAAGTTGCCCAAATGTTGGGAAAAAAGGTTATTAGTTCAACGCATGGTGCTGCCAGGATTTGAGTGGGCGAATTTGCCAAAAGATTATATGCCGTCGGGTTAGATGAAAGTCGTAGGTGCATGGATACTAAAAAGTCGAGGTAGTCTAACGGCGAGAATGTCTGATTTACAATCGTGAAGTTGTAGGTTCGAAGTCCACCAAAGCTTAGTAATTTAAAGTATTATAAAGATGTACTAATTTGTCATCACCAGGTGTGTTTTGTAGTAGTAGGACTCTTGACAGAGTAATTCTGGGGGAGTACCATACACTTTCCAGTTATTCTACAGCCAAGCAATAACTGTGTTTCGTTTTGAAGGGCAATGCTTCCAATGAAATTACAGGCCATAGAGATGAAACATAATATATTTGGGTGACGAGGCAGTGCTAGGTAATGATTTGGACTTTTCATGATACAATAGCTGCGTGTCATGGTGCTGTTCTGTACAGGCACGTTGCTTACCATCAGGCACATGTGCTGCTCGTTTCGTCACTCTATACCTACTATAAAAAAATCTGTAACGGATAAAGGAAACATTGTAAGGAAACGGACATGTTCCACGAATGTCATCTTTCGAGGGTATATGTACCGTCCTCCAACCCCAGCGTACTATTTTCTGATCTGTGCCAGCGTGTTGAATTGTGGTCTTGTGGACTCTCTGTTATCTCTTTTGAGATATGTATCTTAGGCCCAGCAGTGGGAATATTGGTGGTTAATTGGACAAGTGGGCTGCTTGTAGTTTCTTAGGTTGTGATATCCTATTTTGAGATCGGTACTTGGAAAATCCATCAGAAATTCATTCAAACCTTCGACGATATGGTTGTAAATCGCACGTTTGCCATTATAAATAATTATGTATAGTTTACCTGAGACCTTTTGATATTTCTTTTTTTTTTCATTTATGTTTCATGGTTGATGTTCCAAAAGACTCGAATAAAGAGGTTTGGCTCTATTTTTGCATCCTACTAATATTATAAATGTCAATATAGGTATGGATGTTTGGATGTTTGTTGCTCAATCACGTCCTAACGTATGAACAGATCGGGCTGAAATTTTGAACACAGATAGATTATAGTCTAAAAGATTATAGACTTTTTATCCCGGAAAAGCAACGGGAACAATGGGAACGGGAACTTCGCGGGTAACACCGCGGGGCGCTGCTAGTTATTAATAATGGCTTCTAGCTTACAACGTTTTTAAGTTTCTTTTGGTTTTCTTTTGTGGCTTTTGTATATTTATAGGATCAAAAATGTTAAATTGTATGTAGTTCGGCTTGTATAAAAAGGCTTTATTATTTCTAATGACACGACTGAAAGAAAGGTTATGTTTTTCGCGCGTATATTGTTTTTCGCGTTAATTTCTGTATTCCCACGTATGTTTCAAATGGCTGGATGGATTTTGACGATTCAGATGTTGTTACATCTTATATATAAAATTGTCGTGTCACAGTGTTTGTTTCCTTACTCCACCGAAACGGCTTTACTGATTTTAACCAAAATTTATATGCATATTCAGTAGGTCTGAGAATCGGCTACTAGCTATTTTTCATACCTTTATTTATATGGCAAAACAACGTTTGCGGGGTCAGCTAGTATAAAATATAAAAAAATCAACATAGCCGATTTTTGACGCAAAATTGTAAGTGGTTGAAAAAATAATTTTATCTAGCATATCGAGTATGGTATCAAGATAAAGGAAATTTAAAGAGCATTATAAAGTGTTGTGTTTTGTAGTTAAATGGCATTTGGAACAGTTACAAGCATTTTAATTCAATTTTTCGAGTATATTTGTTTAAAATAATAATCTTACTTAGCTACCAATCAGTTTTTGCTACATTTACAAAGGTAATAAAACTACATGCTTCCGTTTATAGGAGACAGCCAAAAGGAACACTAAAAAGTACAAAATAATATAAAGAAATATAAACAGGATTGCCAAATAAAGTATGTACTAAAACATTACTACATTATAAGCTGGAAGTCTAAGTTAAACAAATTACATTATGTTTGGTGGCAGGCGGGACCCATACATTTTCTAACGATTAAAAAATATTTACAAATGGGTGCCGCCTGGCGCCCAACTGCAATTTATTTAACTTAGACTTTCAGCTTATAATGTAGTATGTAATGTTTTAATACATACTTTATTTGATTTAGGCGCCGAGTGCCGATTTGTCAATCTTGTTTCGGTCTTTGTAGTGTTTTTCTTATGTTGTTTTTAGCGGGTTTTTATTATTTTATTAATTACTAAGCCGATTTTCAGACCTAATGAATAATTGAATATGCATATAAAATTTGGTAAAAATCAGTAAAGCCGTTTCGGAGGAGTTAGGTAACTAACACTGTGACACGAGAATTTTATATCTAAGATATATTTTGTTTTATCTTAGGATTGTCTAGGCTATGTAATGCGTTTCCTGAGTAGGTTTTCCCAATGATTACAAACTTAAGTGTTTTCACATCGAGAGTAAATCGGTGGCTTCTAGGTAGGCACGCTCCATCGAAGACCGCATCGTAGGCGTCGCTTAACTTCAGGCGAGATGGCGGTCAAGTAGAATTAAAATTTAAAAAAAATACCTATATTAATAAAAACTACAGTAGGAAAAAAAAATACCAAAATGGTACAGCATTAGTGAAACATGGCAACACTGAGCAAAAGGCCGAACTTATTAAAAGTTACTTGAGAAACTCGGCGACGGGAACAATTTGCGGTGCGCCGAGTTAACGCATTTTAACTTTTCTGTTATTTAGGAGTGAAGTTAACACGTTTCCTCAGAATTTTAATATGTATTAATTCCGACGCGCACGTATTTTGACAGACTTTAAATACAAAATTTTATTATTTACTAGTAGAATCCCGCGGTGTCACTTTCATAGTTACCGATCTAAGTATTTTAGCGAGATTAAAAAGTTGCCTTTATTCCAGACTTTCGTTTATCAATGTCCCAAATGTCTAGTTTTTGCATTACATTTTTAATTTTAGTAGGAATTTCCGAGGAGCACTTGAAAACTGATTTAACAACACGGTGTTAAATATTCGGTCGAAGCAATAAGCGTATTTTATTTGTACCACAGTCCTACGCATGCTATACTGTGGTTGTAGACAAGGATGTAACCCACTATGCGAATATGGCACGAGTTGGCGTATACGTGGTATTTATGTAACACAAACACGACGTCAAAAAATGTCTTTCTTCTGGATTTCCTGACAATGACTTCTTTCACTATTAAAGCCAGAGAAACAGATACAGTTATACATCTTCTTTTGATTCAGTGGTCCAAGCAGGATTCGAATTTACTACAAAATTGACGTTTTCGCCTTTGGACCATCTTGGCCCATAAGTCAACGTTATAAATGATTATTATACACAAATCATATTTCTAGGGGACTGCTCGTAGCCTGAAAAGCGACATCGTTTCATGATTGACGTTCTAAAGGCTCGAACAATTCGCTCGAGTTTTGACTCTAATTTTGTGATAATAACGTCTGGCTCTGTCTAGGCTGTGGGATTCCTTGCCTAAGTGGTTTTTTCTCAATTAATACAACCTTGGTGTGTTCGAGTCGAGATTGTTTCAGTTTCTTCTAGGTATGCAGGTTCCATCGTAAGCCATATCGTCACCTAACATCAGGCGAGATGGCGGGCACATAACATTTATAAAAGTTATAAAAATAATGTTTTCCAAGACCAACTTTCAATCACTCCATCTTCATCACTACTCACAACAATCGATTCAAACGAAACTTGGAAGTCTCGGTCTCACGCACAAAATAATCAGCGTACAGAAGTCAAACTATTTATAACAAGGCGTGCTCTAACAACGCACACAGCTCACATAGACATCGCTCCGGGAAACAAAATCTCGGAACGATTGGGAACGGTATGAGTGCGAATCCCATCCGTTTCAGACATGCATCTTATGATATTATTTGTGCAAAGGTGAAACAAAGATTAATAATTATATAACCCGCGTGAAAAAATTCAATAGATAAGGAAACACTAAAAAGACCGAAACAAGATTGACAAAACAAACTACTAAAATTTAGAAAACTCTACATTAGTTTAATAGACTACTAGTTTATGAGCTGAACGTCTAATTTAAATAGTTTGGGTAAAAGGGTACACATCATGTTTGGTACCTAACAGGCGGGACACATTAATTTTCGTCATCATCATCCTGTATTCGTGCACTGCAGGACATGGGCCTCTCACAAAATACGCCACACAGCCCGATCCTCGGTCTTAAGTTTCCAACTTTCATAGGTCCTGGTCTCTGGGCATAGAATGTGAGATCGGTCCTCCCTGCATCTATGCATATGGGAAAGTTGACTGATGGTGGTTAAACCATCACAGTAACGGTGCAACTTAAAATATCGGTCGGTGATATTGGCAGCAGCGTCACCCGTGCAACAAGTTATTCCTCTGCGGTCGCTAACCCGCCTGACCAAACGTGGCTACTATGAGCAATGTATATACCTAATAATACCCTTCTATGGGCATCATCATCATCAGCTTATCTTAGTCTACTGTTGTCTACATAGGCCTCTTCCATGGTTCGCCACGCAGCCCTAGGCTCAGTTTTACGCCTCCGTCCACTACCTGCTGTCTTCCGTGATACGTCTTAGATACATTTTCTTACGATTTATAACTTGGGTACCGCCTGCCGCCAATTCATTAGTATTGTAGTCTGTTAAACTATAGAAGAGTCTATTAGCTTTTGTAATTTATATGGTCGTTTCATTGTAAACTGACGGTGTTTACAATTTTACTGTGACTATTATGATTTTGACATCTGTAAACTGATTATTCTGTGCCTCAAGAGACGTTGATTAAACAGTGGCGTGTTTTTGATTGCGTGTGTTACGATACCTACTCCATACCTACTGCATCGTAATCGCCTTGAAACTTTACTTTGTAATAGCATAGTATGAGAACTAAGCATTTTTCTAGCTAACTGTACTACTTAGGAATCGGTAAACCCTAAAATGTTAGGTACTGTTTAGATTATATCACATCACGTCATTGGTACGTGTCATATTAGTATAAGCAAAACTTATACACTTATAGACGAAAGAATAGTGTTGGAACTATCCTTTTTGCTTATTATCTTATAAAGGTATAAAGGTTTAAAGGTATAAGATAATAAGCCAAAAGGATAGTTCCAACACTATTCTTATATCTAAATTTCGAATCTAAATTTCGGAAACGGATCGAACGATTTTCATGAAATTATGTATCCAGGGGATGTCAGGGACGATAAATCGATCTAACTAGGTTTCATTTTTTTTAGATGCATATTATGCGCGTTTGTTCGATGATTAAAATCTGTTACATTAACATTAAAATGCGACGGTGAATTTCGCAGTCCTGCGGGCAGTATATTAGCTCAGTCGATAAGATGGGCGGTCATGAAGCAGTAGACCCCGGGTTCAAATCCAGAGGGCTTCTCTTTTTTTCCGGTTCTTTTTTCTTTATTTCTTTTTTTTAAGAAAATCTATTACTTTATCTGTAAGTATCTACTATCTAGTATACTCAGTGTTTAACCGAGCAAAGCTCGGTCACCCAGGTACTCATCATTATAAACAAATTTGGCCTTGTGCGACACAAAGTACCGAGAACCATCCATAACGAGTGTGTATTTACAACTATACGAGTATGTATAACTATGTATTAAATCAGTTATCTGGCTCCCATGGCTTTGCTTAGTTTTGGGGTAGATGGTTTGTTTATGAAATGTTCACCAATATTTGAATTCATTTTTATAGGGTAGTGGCAATAGGCAACCGCTCCGTATGATGGTAAACGATAGCCGCCGCTTATCGACATCACAATTAGAGTAAGATCCCAGAGCTGCCAGACGTCACCTATTTTCTGATGAATGAAATGTGGACGATTGAGTAGAGTTAGTAAGTTTAGGGGATGATTGCCCCCTTAGATAAGTCTATCTTATTTGAAAAAGCTTCAAAATAGTTAACTGACGAACATATTTACAAATGGAGTATGAGAATTTAAGTGAAGTTAAGTTATTATTTTGGAGAGTTGGCAGCTCTGGGATCTTGGACTAAATATAATTATATGGAATATTGGTGGACAATTTGACACACAACACCATCTAGACCCAAACTAAGCAAAGCTTGTACTATCGCAGCCAGATAGCTGATATAACACATTTGTAGGTACACTTACCCACTCGTGTAGTTGTAAATACACACTCATTATGAATGGATTTTCTCAGTATTTTTTTCTCGTAGTTTCAGGGTTTACATGGCAAAATTTGTTTATAATGATGATAATAAGCCGAAAGGATGATGTTTCAACGCCATCCTTTCGGCTAAGTATATAATTTACGCAAACACTGATATAACAGGTACCGATGACGTCAATTGATCTTAATCGAAACTGTACCTAACATTTCAGGGTTTTACCTAGATTCTTTGGAGATCATGTGTCATTCACCATTCCGCATTTGGCCAGCATTATTTGGCATTTGGTGGATGGCCTTGACTCGCTCCTTTTATTTTTTTACTAATATACCTACATACGTTTTACGGCTTACGCCTGACCGGCATCTCGCCTGATGTTAAGCGACAATACGCTCTACGATAGAGCGTGCTTACCTAGAAAAACCCGATTCATTCTCAATTCGAAAACAGCAAGATTGTAACCCTCGCGAAAAACCCACTCAGACAACGCATTCCACAGCTTAGATATTCTTACCACCAATTTAGAGTCTCATCAACAGCCCACTAAACGTTCCGACTGCTAGGACTCGGGGCCTTCTCTCGCAAGGAGAGAGTTAAGGCCATAATCCACCACGCTGGCCCAGTGCGGGTTGGCGGATGACACATGACTTCGAAAGATTCTAGGTACATGTCGGTTTCCTCACGATGTTTTTCCTTCACCGTTTTAAGTTAGCGGCATTACGCACATGACTTCGAAAAGACAGTGGTGCATGTGGTGTTTGAACCCGGGGTCTCCGGATCGGCAGGCGCCGTTCTCCCGACTAGACCACCGTAACTTATATTTTTTATATTGTACTTTTTATTTATTTGTACTTATATTTAGAGTCTATTGTCTATCTATTCGTTCGAATCTTTGGAACGTTAACCATGAAACGATGTCGCTTTTACGATCTAAACTTAAAGGATTTTTTTTATTGAATGATAATATTATAGTAATGTTTCAGAAGTAAATCCAAATACCTTAGCAGCCATAATTTCACATTTATCAATATTGTAAAGGCCGATTTAAACTGAACGAACATAGAGCTAGAGCTGGAACAAGAGCATTCTTTCTCGATCTTTTAGTGTAAACGAAAGATCGTTCTCAGCGTTTTCCATATTAGATATTCCATAGAATCTTTGCGAACGCAAACAAAACAACGAAAGAATGTTCTACGTTTGTTAACACCAAATGAATTTGATACAGTGGGGACAGAATGAGCATTCGCTCGTCATGTAAATCGGCCTTTATAAGTTAGAAAAACAGTTTATTTTTCAAGCACTTTTCGTCGCCGCCGTCGGAGAGTGAGATATTGTTTGCGATCCATTACGCCGTGCCAACGTAGTAACCATGATCTTTGGGGTGTTAAGCTTTAATGGAACGTAACTCTAGAGTATTTTAGACGTGATTGGTAAGCGAAGTGCTTTGAGAAAAGTCCTTCGAATTGTGGAAGAATTTTGCTTCAAAAATGTATGACTTTCTGATGACTTTATATTCCATTTGTTTCCCTGTTTTATTAGACTATAGGCCCGTGAACGAAATGTATGGGTCATAGGACCCACCAGGAGACCTATGTAGGATGATAGAAGGGTACAAAATAATAACATTCAGCACTATGCCGGCATTTGTAAGCTATCCAACTGAGTGCAAGTTGAAGAGGGGGGTTGCAACCCTCGTGTTTTTCTTCTTGTCGCATGATTTTTGAACGGCATAGCGGACGGAACAATTGATTAAAATTGAAAAAAAAAACAGATCGCGCGTGTCGCGGCTCAGCTTAGGTAATTTTTTTAAAACAAGCTTAGCCTTTATCATCAAAACTAAATGTATTGTAGAGTATTGGTTGTATGAAATACAACTACTGTCCTCTCGTTTCGTTTTCGCTTTGATGGAGCCTGGGCCTTACCTATACGTGCAACCTTATATCGTCGGTTTATTACGATTTCAGAGCAAAAAGAATAATTGAACTGAGATTTTGCATCGAATAAAAAAAAGCTTCAATTTCTATGACACATGACAGCCATCTACTTCTTGGTTGTTTAATTGTCAATACCGACAAATATGCAAATTCTTTAATATGTGTTCACCACAGAATTTCTGTAATCTGTGGTGTTCACTATTCTAAAAATCAATGATTAATTTCTCGATATCATTCATTTCTAACTTTGTTTACACACCGTGAAGCTGTGAGCTCAAGAAAAATGATTTGGTACGGCGTCTACACAATGTATGTTTTTGTTTTCTATAAATTCTATATCGTCTCCTATATTGATACATTCATTGGTTTACTTGTAAATAATGTGTATAGTATATTATAAGTTACGGCTGGTCTAGTCGGGAGAACGGCAGCTGCCGATCCGGAGACCCCGGGTTCAAACCCCACACGCACCACTGTCTTTTCGAAGTCATGTGCGTAATGCCGCTAACTTAAAACGGTGAAGGAAAACGTCGTGAGGAAACCGACATGTACCTAGAATCTTTCGAAGTCATGTGCCATCCGCCAACCCGCACTGGGCCAGCGTGGTGGATTATGGCCTTAGCTCTCTCCTTGCGAGAGAAGGCCCGAGTCCCAGCAGTGGGAACGTTTAGTGGGCTGTTGATGTTGATGTTGTTGATGAATGTGTATGTATAGCTTATTATTATTTTCCTGCGACTTAGCTTGTGTAGAAATTAGAATAATACTCGTCTGTCTTCTCGAAGTATTGATTTATTTTTAAAATGAACACTTCTTTTGGCAACACACACAGTAGTGGTAGGGCTCTTAGCAGAGTCCGCCTGGGGAAGTACCACACCTTTACCAGTTATTCTACCGCCAAGTAGTAAAGTCCAAACATTACTGTGTTCCGGTTTAAAGGGCAATGTGTCCAGAGAAATTACAGGGCTTAGAGATATAACATCTTAGATCTCTAGGTGACGAGCGCAGTGGAGTGCTAGGTAATGATATGAACTCTTCTTGTTCCAATAGCTGAGTGTCACTGTGCTGTTATGTCGCAGGCATGTTGCTTACCATCAGGCACATGTCCTGCTCGTCTCGTCACTCTTTATTTATAAAAAAAAACAGATTTTTCGTGGGCTGTGAATAAAGGTCAGCATCAATAAAAAAAAATAGGGTTAACTTTTTTTTTTAATAAAGAGTGACGAGACTAGCAGGACATGCGCCTGATGATAAGCAACGTGCCTGCCACATAACAGCACAGTGACACGCAGCTATTGGAACATGAAAAGTCCAAATCGTGACCTAGGACTGCACCGCGCTCGTCACCCAAATATCTAAGATGACGTCTTTTTTAAATTTATTCATGGCAATGGATACTAGATGGACAGATGACCTCACAAAGGTCGCTGGAAACCGCTGGTTGCAGGTTGCGCAGGACCGTTCGTTGTGGAAATCTAGGGGGGAGGCCTATGTCCAACAGTGGACGTCTTGCGGCTGATGAATGAATGGATACTAGTCATTCAGCCGCATCTGTCACTGTCGTGTCGATGTGTTTACTGTATTCAATTTATATTATGTAATCGTTTTAAAGTGAAAACTTCTTCGTGCCACAGACAGATTTTACGTGGGCTGTGAATTGAATTCTAGCTTCACGCTCGGGAATCATAAGAAATCTTCGGGTGAACTCGTTAGCATTTCCCATTGGCCATCTTAAAATGCATCAGCAGTTCAAGATGTCCATATTCATGGCCGCACCATCCGGTTTTACCCGCGTAGTTTTCAAAGTAAGCTATCCAAATTCTAAGTTATAAATTGTATTTCTATCGGCAGTTCCTATGTTTCACGATTTTTGTTTTGAATTATAATTCAATAGTTTTTAAAGTTACTTCTTATTACCCGACTGTTTTAGTGTTCACTTTGTGCGGTCTTAAGCACACACACACATTTGTATTTTTTTCAAAAGTGTTTAGAAAAAGAAAAATTTTGCTGTTTGCCATTTCAGACTCAAAAAATATTTTTTGTTTACAAAAGCTTAGAAGAATAGTCTTCAAACACTCGTTTCGAAAACAGGCCAAAAAAATAATGAAATTTAAAATGTATGAATTTCAGGATGATAATCTCAGCGCTAGCAAGTCTGATCTCCATCATAGTCGTGTCCAGCTTGAAACCTCCAGAAGTGAAGATAACTCCGCTTTTCACCCCCACTCCCCCTCCCTCCAGTACCACTACTACCACCAAAACTACTACTACAAAGAAACCGTAATATATAAATTGTATTATATTGTCGTAAGTTAAATTTGAAAAAATACACAATGCTTACAATTATTGGTTTTTTACTAGCTGATTTTTAATCATTCATCTTGTACAATGGAGAAGGTTCTCTATTCAACCGTTCATATCTTTTTGAAGTGAAAACTTCTTTTGGCGCGCCTAGACAGATTTTTCGTGGGCTGTGAATTGAATTCTAGCGTCACGCTCGGGTATGATAAGAAATCTTCGGGTAAACTCGGGACCATGGACATTGGCCATCTAGAAATGTGTCAGTCAATGGGAAATGCTGAAAGCGCGCGGCCTGGCCATCATGGCGTGGCCGTCTAGGAATGCGTGAGCCAATGGGAAATGCTGACGCATTTCTAGATGGCCATGCCATGATAGCCAAGCCACGCCCTCCAGTTACACCCGTGTAGTTTTAAAGTAAGCTATTTTTATTAAATAACTAGCAGTGCCCCGCGGTTAACCCGCGTAGTTCATGTTCCCGTTATTTCCCGGGATAAAAAGTAGCCTATTTGTTTTTTCAGATTACAATCTAACTGAATTCCAAACTTTTAGCCCGATCCGGCCTTCTACCGCCTAACTAATTCGGCTATCGCTTTGCTATTGCTGTCTCTATCATTTCAAGCGAGAAGGAAAGAGAGAGCAATATAAAAGCTAAGACAGTTTTAGTTTAGTTTTAGTAGTGGTAGGACTCTTAGCAGAGTCCGCCTGGGGAAGTACCTCACCTTTGCCAAATATTCTACCGCCAAGCAGTAATGTGCAAACATTACTGTGTTCCGGTTTGAAGGGCAATGATTCCAGAGAAATTACAGGGCTTAGAGACATAATATGTTAGATCTCTGGGTGACGAGCGCAGTGCAGTGCTAGGTAATGATTTGGACTATCATGTTCCAATAGCTGCGTGTTACTGTGCTGTTATGTGGCAGGCATGTTGCTTACCATCAGGCTCATGACCTGCTCGTCTCGTCACTCTATGCTATAAAAAAAAAAAAAAGTTAGGCTGTAGACCAACTTCCAAGCATCCAAAATCCAAACATCCCTCCAATATTCATAATATTAGTAGGAAAGATAGGTATTCTCAAAAAAATAATTAAAAAATTACCGTAGATTGAAGAGATCTCAAAACTGAAACATATTTCAATGAACATACTTTACTTGTCAAAATTGGCAGTGAAATTACGTTTAGAGATTGAATCAGAAAACCTTTCAGAAAAAGGCAAGAATTCCTTGACAGCATTATATCATACATACCGCATCGTCGCTTAACATCAGGCGACGTGGCGGTCAAGTGTAAACCTATAAAAGGTAAAAAAAAAAAAAAAAACATTTGCTACATCTGTTTCTAAAGAAAAGGAAAATCTTAGAAGGAATTTATTATAATTATATTTATTATAACAGAGAATTAAACTTAGATCACATTTTTATGCAAAAGTGAAAATAAAAAAAATGCATACATGTGACTTAGCGGTCGCAGCGATGACATACTGTACTGGTAGGAGTCTTGGCAGAGTCCGTCTGGGGAAGTACCACACCTTTGCCAGTTATTCTACCGCCACTTCACTGTATTATAATAACAATTATTAATTATCGTACAGAAGCAAGTACTGTCAAGCATTATACGAGTATAATAAATATAGTTTGCAAGCAATGTTGTTGCTTGCTATTGAGTAAAGCCGCCTATGCACACTGGCCAAGTGGAGGCCAACGCGAGCATCGACAAAACGGCACAAGACGAGTGGTAGCATCCACACACTGGCCGAGCGCAGGCCAACGCGAGCACCGACAAAACGGGACATGGCAAGTGGTAGCATCCACACACTGGCCGAGCGCAGGCCAATACGAGCTATGAGAGCCTTTGTTTTGTGCACAAAAACCGACACAGGTCACGAGAGACGAGTCGAGGCAAAATAGCCCTATACACACTGGCCACTTGCCGTCACTCGGCCAGCTAGGCGAACGACGCGACGGCGAGTGATCACAAGTCACGGCAAAACGACCCTCCACACACAATGGCGTTGGCCTGCACTCGGCCAGTATGTATAAAAAATAAAAATAAAAAATAAAATAAATTTATTTCAATAAAAAATAGATCTTAACTATACAATATTTTCTTACTTCTATACACAGGTAGATTCTTTTTGTTTGCCTGAACTAGGTAGAACTTGTGTTTCAGGCGAGAGAAATGCTTATTTACCTAAGAGTTACATCTAGGAAGAAAATAATACTAAACAATTTATTAATAATTCGGTCGGTACGAAATCGGTAAAAAGAAAAGGTATTTAAGAACTACTTTGCTTATCTAAATTATAGGTATGCGATTCCTTAATTATTTTGTAACTACTATCATATGTTCAGTTTCCTCATATGACAGAGTCAGCAAATACTCGGAGACAGTTTGTTTACAGTTATATAAATTTTGATTGTATAGTATAGCCGGCATTAGATAATATGCGTGAACTGGTACATTTTTATCTACTCTTTTTCGAATCATAATTATCCCACCCAACTCTACAGCTGTTCCGAGTAAATGGACGATTTAAAGGTACGCAATATGTTCGGTAGATGGCTCTGTAGGGCGTTAAAACGCGCTTGCGTTGGTCACTGCTATTTGGTATACGGAATGCACTAAGCATTGACATACATAGATAAGCTATCTAATTCTATATTGTATTACTATGTAGTAGTTTTCATAATGTAATTAGAATTTAAGTTTAGTTTAAAAGATGCTCTTCTTACCTATACCTACGTTATAAGTTATAAAGTTTTTGTAATCGCCTAAATTCACGTGAGTTTAGGTGTTGCATATTGAGAACTTTTAGTACCTATGTGAACCTGTGAACGATCTTTGCTCGGTTTAAGCAGTAACCACTGAGTATACTTGGATATCTATACGTAGATAGAAGGCACCTTGTAATGTTGTAATAGATTTTCTCATTAAAAACAGAGGAGCCGTCTGAATTCAAACCCGGATCTACTAATTCGGGACCGCCCAAATTCCCGCCTGAGTTATTACACTGTCGCGCCACGTTTCGAAATTTACCGTCGCTTTCTAATGTCAATGTTACAGTTGTTCATTGTTTAAAAACGCGTATATGATTACTTTAAAAAAAACCTAGCTAGATCGATTTATCGTCCCCGAAACCCACTGCATACATAATTTCATGAAAATGTTTCGAGACGTTTCCGAGATTGAAATTCTGTATACATATACAGGTACATAAACATATACAAGAATTGCTCGTTTAAAGGTATCAATCACTACATAGTATAAAACAAAGTCACTTCCCGCGTCTCTCTGTCCCTACGTATGCTTAGATCTTAAAAACTACTAAACAGATTTTGATGCAGGTTATTTTAATAGATAGAGTGATTTAAGAGGAAGGTTTTTTTTATACAGAATACATGCATAGTTCAGTAAAGAGACACTGATAATTTTAAAGATTTCTAAAACGTTGTCATAAATAAACAAACACAATTTTTGCGCTTAAATTCCAAACGCTGGACCCTACGAGATAAATCAAAATAATGTAGAGCAGTAATGTACACCTTAAAGTTCTGTAAAGTACACCTAAAGGTCTACAAAAAAGCTCACTATGGTATATATCTATTTCTTATAATTACCCACAATAACCATTTTTAATAGTATATTTAGTATCAGCATTGCACACGTGCGAAGCCGGGGCGGGTCGCTAGTAAGATATAATACCCACATACTTACCATTCACTATAACAGACAAACTTCTTAGCATTCCATGGATTCACCGTGCGGGTGCCGGTGGGTCTACCGCCTAACGAAAAACGCTTTGACGCTTTGATGCTTTGGCATTGCCGTCTCTTTTATTTCAAGCGAGAAGAAAAGAGATAGCAACGTCAAAGCATCAAAGCTTCAAAGCGTTTTTCGTTAGGCGGTAGAGGCCCGGGTCCATCGTGTGGTAGAGAGAGAAATCCCGAGTAGACCCCAAGACTTGTGACTCGGGCGTAGGTTTAAGGGCATACGTCAACACTCACCTTCACTACTCGTATTTCTCTCCCTGGCCAGCCAAATTAACTACATAGCCATTTTTTGTTAATTCGTTTTGAAGGCCGTAATACTTATTTTGTTTCATCGTGGTAGCTCTAGAAAAAAGGAAAATGTCCGGTCTGGATGACCGGACGAACCGAGGATGAATACCCACATCCTCTGGGATTTTATGGTGCTTTTCATACGTGTCCATTAAAATAGTCCAATCAGGTGCTGTACCCAGGATTGAGTAAGGCTTGTTCTTGGAGTTTGAAGTTGAGCCCTCTTTTACAAAGTTAGTTTGTCTTTAATTTGTCGTCAATCCCTTTTGGGCTCTAGCTACCAAGTTACTCTGGTCAGGGAGGGTCATTTGGAAAGCATTTAGATAAAATTTTAATAAGGCAGGAGACCAGTCATATAGCAAGGTGCGCCACTTCAGAGCTAATGGGATACAAAACTCAACTATGGTTAACCACTCACTTTGCATTTCTAAATTCATAGCGTGCACCTTGTAACTGTCATTTTCGTCTTGTTGTAGAAAGGTTTTTACCATGTCTCGGTCTTCCCTTTTCTTTCTCGCACCCAACCCAGCTGTATTTACTTGTGCACTTGCCATAAATTGTTTATGGAATTGAAGTTTAGATTCAAGGTCCGAAGCACTTTTGTCTTTTGGGAGAGATGCAATTAATTCGTCTTTCCCAAAACATGCGTTTTTGTAACTCTTAGGTGTTTGTAGAGTTCGGATGTTTTTTTTTTAGTTTCAGCCGAAAACTATTGTGATCCCTAAAGAGAGTAGAGGGATCAGCCGGATGTGCCAATCCAAACCATGACTTCAATATCTTTATGACATTAGCATCTAGCTTTGCCAGGAGGGTTTTACCGATGTCATATACTAGGGAAGGCCAAGTGAGACGTGATGTGAGATAGTTGTCGTATATCCAAGCTTTTTTGATATTGCTGATAGGCTGTTGGTCTACCTTATTGAGGTTGTTTATGAAATTTTCAACAACTATCTCTAATGATGGTGTACGTCCTTTGTAATCTATCTTTCTACCAAGAAATGTGAAAGGCACTGTCTCTGCAATTGTGGCAACTCTTTGGCTACTTATGGAGAGTCCCGGATCGTAAGAAGTATATTTGGTATTTCGTCTACCCAGACATAGACAATGACATAGACAATGACATTTACTTGGTTTTGCCCTCATTCTCTCCGTCCATGTACAGAACTCATCGACATCATAATCATCATCCTATAAATAAGACTGAATGACGTAAGAGTACCTAGCGTAGCCTACTAATAAAAGCGGTCAAGTGCGAGTCGGATTCGCCCATGAAGGGTTCCTTATTAGCAAGTAACATATTATTTTTTGTAGTTTGTTGTAACTTTGATCGATGTTTTAATAATAGGGTATTATACATTATATGTATGACGTACTAAAGAAAAACTAGTTATTAGATCGAGTTCAAACTAATTTTCGGTGAAAACTTGCATGGTAATGTACATCATAATATATACTTATTATAAAGTTTTATCATCTTAGTTTAGAAGTTACAGGAGGCACATTTTTTTATTTTTTTTTACTTTTATAGGTTCGCACTTGACCACTATCTCGCCTGATGTTAAGCGACGATACGATCTACGATGGAGCGTGCTTACCGAAAGAAACCTTAAGAAACCGGTTCACTCTCGATTTGAAGACACCAAGATTTTAACTATCGGTGAAAACCAAAAAAAAACAAGGAAAACTCAGGCAAAGCATTCCACAATCTAGACGTTCTTATCACAAACGTGGAGTCAAATATCTTCGTTCGTGTTTTTAGAACATCAATCATGAAACGATGTCGTTTTGGAAGTGTCTCTCGTGCAAATTATTCAGTTTAGAAAAAAATATGTTAGAAACCTCAACATAATTTTTGAAGACTTATCCATAACCACCCCACACGTAAGGGTAAAAAAAAACATTTTTGAGTCTCAGTTCTAAGTATGGGGCACCCCAAAATTTAAATATTACACCTCTGGGTGACGAGCGCAGTGCAGTGTTAGGTAATGATTTGAACTTTTCATGTTCCAATAGCTGTGTGTCACTGTGCTGTTATGTGGCAGGCATGTTGCTTACCATCAGGCACAGGGTCTGCACGTCTCGTCACTCTTTAGTAAAAAAAAAACACTACACTGGATTTTTGTATATTAAGATAATATGAATGAAAATATTGATAAAATGAAAAGGTTTCAAACACTTTTATAAAATTTTCATGGACCTATTCAGATGGTTTCGGAGGTGATGAATCGATCTAGCTACATACATTGCGTTTTTAGAAAACATCGTTGTTTCGTATTTAAATCGAGATAAGCTCGATCCGGACACTAGCCTTTAAAAAGAACAAATCCTAGTGAACGCTTTTACCGCTGAAATGTGTTGCAGCCAAAGCTTATGTCACAAAATACAGACAGAATTCCAACAGAGCTACCTTATTTTTGTTTGAAATGTTGAGTTTAGAGCTGAGAACTGACATTATTCCAGTACGTCTACTCTCTTTCTACGGAAAAAGTAATTTCAAAACAAACTTGCGACTTTCCTACTCCGGTTCAACTTAGGCCAATTGTCCACGTAGCTGCACGATATCCGCACGATTTCGACAATTGTCGGATGCAAGACGAATGCTTGCATCTTGCGTACAAATAATGAAATAGTCACGAAACGACAACGACACGACAGCCGCACGTCTTGCGTTCGTCATGCAGGATGCATGCGTGCTGCTAAAAGTCACTGCTCGACCGACTCGTCAGACGCACGCAGTGTTGCCAATTTACTACTACATTTTACTATTTGCTGTGACTTTGTCACTAGATCTAGTGAGTTTTTTGTAATTTTTTAGGGTTCCGTACCCAAAACGGGACTCTTATAGATTCGTCATGTCTGTCTGTCCATCCGTATGTCACAGCCACATTTTTCCAAAACTATAAGAACCATACTGTTGAAACTTCGTAAGTGGATGTATTCTGTGAACCGTATTAAGATTTTCACTTATAGTTTCAGAGATAGTTCTTATAGTTTCAGAGAAAACTGGCTGTGAGATACGGATGAGCAGACAGACAGACATGACGAATCTATAAAGATTCCGTTTTTTGCCATTTGGCTACGAAACCCTAAAAACAATTAATTTTGGGGGTGCCACATACTAAGAACTAAAACTCAATTTTTTTTTCATCAAAATCATCCGTGTTGAGTATCTATCTTTTTTCTTCTCTTCTTTAAAAATTATATTGAGGTTTCTCATATTATTATTTTTCTAAACTGAAAAGTTTGCGCGAGAGACTCTTCCAAAGTGGTAAAATGTGCTTCCCCCTCCACTGTATCACTGTATCTTAAAGAGAGACTCTACTCTCTAGAGAATAACAAAACTAAAAAAAAATATGATGTACGCGAATGATGTATGCAAACTTCTAGCGAAAGTTGGTAGTATTGGTTAGTAGTTTTATTGTAATCTACTTATTACACTGTTATTAAGGTCGATCGAAGTTCAAACTAAGTACAAGAATTTTTATATTATGTTACTTGCTGCTATGGAACCCTTCAAGGGCGAGTGCAACTCGCACTTGGCCACTTTATTTGTGATTTAGTGACAAAAAATCTGGTGATTTTAGTGTCTTTTACATGACTAACGCATCAGTTACGTATAATAGCAGTAGAAGTAGAAACTTGTGGTTGTATTAATTTTTATGGTTTTGGCTAAAAATTCAAGAGAAGAAGCATAAGTTTTGCATGTTTCAGTAAGATACATATATTACATAACTGATGTGTTGGCACACCCCGGACATTCGGCCTAAAATCTATACAGACGGTGCAGTTGGCATACCTACACTCACACAACTACGCATATGTCGTTCGAACACATTTACGCATGTGTGCGTGTCATCTAGGGTTACTAAATTATTTTATGGAATAGCTGTGACCCGTGAGTTCACCTGCCTGTATTAAGTGGTCTATAATCTTACCTAGTTAGTGTTCGATCTTTAATGTAGGTACATATAACTTTCATCAACAACCAGAAGGGAGAAGATTTAAAACAAAATAGGAGATAATAAAGGTACCATGGACGAATTGATTTTTAGTTAAGTACACTTACCCAAAGAGAAAACTTGATAGGCGTCATCACAGTTCACTAGGTATATCAGAGTATCATACACTGCACAAACTAATTATTTATTTACATCTCATGTCAGCACAGTACAGAAAAACAACATGATTTTCCAACTCAAAACTCACAATTCAATTTTGTAAACAAACTCGAACCGGCCGGAAAGATAATGTTGCTAGTTCCGGATTTAATTTATTCCTAATTGCTTAAAAAATATTACTTTTGTATATTGATAAATAGTGATTTATTTATTCGCATTATAGTAAGGATCGCATAAAACTTTAAATAAGTATTGTGAGAATAGTAAGTGAGTCTATTATACTCAAATCACAATCATATTTGCGCCGAATAAACAAAAATCAGTTTTAATTTCAAATTAAATTCAGAAACTTAATTGACCAAATTTCAACGACGATCATAAAAAACTTGAACAAAAATAAACGAAAGTAATTTTTAGTTTTGTTTTCATCTGACCTCGGCACAAAATAATTGTATCTAATCTCAAAAAAATCTAATAATTGTATGTAAATATATTTTAGGAAAAAAAATACACCACTCCCATAACCCAAATTAGTGGCTAACATGTTTTTTTGTCAGTGTAGTTTTGTAGGCGTTTTTTTTAAAGTTCACCAATACTGTTTGCAATCCGATGTAATCATCATCATCATCTTCATAACATCTTAGCATATACCTCTCTTCAAGTACCTACGCCTCATATCCCAGGCCTATGCTAGTGCTGTGCTTGTGCTAGTACTTGTCCAGATTTGACCCGCGATGTAAGCATACTGACAATTGAATACAAAGTACATTACCAAAAATAAGCGTATTATCATGAATTATTTTACTTACACTCGTTAAATTTGAATTCCAAGGCCACCCATCGCGAAAAGAACCTAAGCATATTCGTGCATTGTTGAAATATCTCTTTATGACTCAGCCGGTATATATTATTTTTCTATCATTAACACCAAATTATACAACATATTTTGTTCCATAAAACGAGCTTTTGACACGAACTTCTACAAAACTTCTACAGGCAAAAAAACGCAGGTTAGCCACTCAAACGGATGATGATGATAGTTTAGAATATTATTACTAATAACTTAAAATCCGAGGTACATCAAAAAACCCAGGTGTGGCACCTGGGTTTTTTCAATATGATTTGGGCTTATGTCCTTTGTTTCACAATAAATGGAGCTATCACGTAACAAACATATAAACGAATTGAGATCCGTCTCCTTTTTTGAAGTTGGTTAAAAATGAAACTAAATCGTAGTAGTACCGGTAGTACTAGAACCATTAAAGTTTATAAGTCAATGTCAAAGCCGTTAATTACTGAATAAGTTTTAGTTTAACCCGTCCAGGGCACGACGCGTAAACAAACGCATGTACCAAAGTGCCACGCTTCCCGCCAAAAAATTTTTTTTGAGGTTGGGAAGATTCTAAATTGGATAAATTTTGATGTATTCGTTAATTATATTGTACAAAATATACATCACTGCAATGGTCTTGAACCGCTTTATCATTTTTACGATTAATAGAGATAATTACACTTACCGGAATTTAGTATTTCTGTGTTGAATATGATGTTTACAAATTTTTGGTCGTCACCTCGCACAATTCACATGATTATGGCACTTTACGATGTAATTATTACACTCACAACACATTCACGACAAAGAAGGACCTTTTATGCACCCATTTTAGTAACATTTTCACCACAAAACGAAAATCTAATCAAGAAAAAGATTTAATTATCACGAAACCAAACGGTCCGCCATTGCGTTACACAGCCGCTACACTGGCACTGCCGGCAAACAAAAGCACTCAGTTGACGAAAAAATTGTTTACGTTAGTTTTTATTGCTGTAAACTCGACACTATCTGGTATGAAAGTGTTCATAGATATATTATACGTTAGTTTCCAGGCGATATGGAACACTACAATCGCTATATCGAGTATTATTTATCTAAATAACCTGCATGACGGACAATTTCGTACGCTTGACAAAAGTTTTCACATTTTATTTCGAAATATAAGCATCTATCACTAAAAAAAACACTGTTAGTACCTTACACATATATATTTCAGTAGATTACAGCACATTTACTCATCGTTTACGGTTTCCTGCCATTTTCGGAGACAAATAATCTGAAGCACTTGCACTCGAAAAATTGCAAAATGGCGGATCTAAAAATTTATGTTGACGAAATTTCTTTGATAATTATTTTTTTGTAATGTTTGTACACTTGGACTGGAAACAGCCAATAGAAATCGAGATTGTTATCTTGGCAATCGATTCGTGTAACGAAAACAAAGGATTGTCTATAGGCGACCGAGACAAAAAATAACAAATGAACGGCGCTCGCTTAGTATCACCCGTTAGATACTAAAGCGCTCGGGGGATTTGTTCCTTAGTATCACCCGTTAGATACTAAAGCGCTCCGGGGGTTAAAAATATCGTTAATTTTTTTTTGAACTATCCATTCCAATAGTCAATGTACTCGTATCCTCTTACTGCTTTTAATGAACGGTTGTTGCGAAATCTTAAATAAGCATACTACTAGATGAAATCCTATATTCATTGTTCACTATTGACCGACATAATATATACATGGACGCACATAAAAGTACAGATAGTCTAATATAGAACCTCTTTCTTTTTTTTGAGTCGGTTGAATGCTAAGAAATAATCACTTACCAATAAATCTGAATAGTAGCAATCTTAGTAAAAAAATCCACTAAATTGGCAACACTAGTGACTAAGCGAACTATACTCCGCGCCATCACTCGTTACCATACGTTATTGGCGCCACTGACGTATTTCACAACGATTAACGAAAGCCGCAGTTTAAAAACAACGAGTTTAATAATTTCGTCACAGGACTTCAGTGTTGGCGCGTACTTCTAACCAGTAGCACAGTTTATAATAAAGTGGCCAAGTGCGAGTTGGACTCGCCCATGAAGGGTTCCGTTGCAGCAAGTAACATAATATACATAGTACACATAGTTCTTGTAGTTCGTTGTAGCATTGATCAAAGTTTCAATAATAGTGTATTTATGACGTACTAAAAAAAAACTACTTATCAGATCGAGTTCAAACTAATTTTCGTTGGTAGTTTACATGGTAATATACATCATATATCTCGGGGTCTACTCGAGATTTCTCTCTCTGCTACACGATGGACCCGGCACCCGCACGGTGAATCCATGGAATGCTAAGAAGTACGTCTCTCTCTTTTTAGATTTTTCATTATCTTACTTTAGAAGTTAGAGGGGGGGGACACACATTTTACCACTTTGGAAGTGTGTCTCGCGCAAACTATTCAGTGTATACGAAAATGATTTTAGAAACCTCAACATCATTTTTGAAGACCTATCGATAGACACCCCACACGTGTAGGTGTGATGAAAAAAAAATTTTTGAGTTTCAGTTCTAAGTATGGGGGGCAACCCTAATTGTTCTTTTTTTAATTTTTTTGTTTAAATCTTAATGCGGTTCACAGAATACATCTACTTACCAAGTTTCAACAGTGTAGTTCTCATAGTTTCGGCAAAAAGTGGCTGTGACATACGGACGGACAGACAGACAGACAGACAGACATGACGAATCTATAAGGGTTCCGTTTTTACGTTTTACGGAACCCTAAAAATGATTCAATCTTTGTAGAAATTCTTATGAAATCAAAAATCTCTTATTCTTAACTTAAAATTGTGAACTTATCAAAACACAGTAGAATAAAGTAGCCAAGTGCGAGTTGGACTCGCCCATGAAGGGTTCCGTTGCAGCAAGTAACATAATATACATAGTATACATAGTTCTTGTAGTTCGTTGTAACTTTGATCGAAGTTTTAAAAATAGTGTATTTATGACGCACTAAAAAAAAACTACTCATCAGATCGAGTTCAAACTAATTTTCGTTGGTAGTTTTCATGGTAATGTACATCATATATTTTTTTTAGATTTTTCATTCTCTTACTTTAGAAGTTAGAGGGGGGGGGACACACATTTTACCACTTTGGAAGCGTCTCTCGCGCAAGTTATTCAGTGTAGACAAAAATGATTTTAGAAACCTCAATATCATTTTTGAAGACCTATCGATAGACAACCCACACGTGTAGGTTTGATGAAAAAAAAATTTTGAGTTTCAGTTCTCAGTATGGGGGGCACCCCTAATTTTTGTTTTTTTTACAAAACTTTTGTAAAAATCTTAATGCGGTTCACTGAATACATCTACTTACCAAGTTTCAACAGTGTAGTTCTCATAGTTTCGGCAAAAAGTGGCTGTGACATACGGACGGACAGACAGACAGACAGACAGACAGACAGACAGACAGACAGACAGACATGACGAATCTATAAGGGTTCCGTTTTTACGTTTTACGGAACCCTAAAAACGATTCAATCCTAGTATATTATAGAAATTCTTATGAAATTAAAAATCTGTTATTCTTGTTTCGTTGAACAGATGAAAAAATTGGTACCTAAATTATATTATAATAAATAACACAGCAACACAGCGTCATGGTCGTATTCTCATAGAAAATTGTCGTCCGATATAACCCTTCGTTGAGTGTTTCTCGCGTCCTTGCGGGGTAGGAAGCTTGAAACTGGCGGGGGGTGGGGAGTGTCCGTTCTATCTGTATTATCTATTCTATGGTGTTGGTCATGAAAAAGCCACTAGAAATCACCAAATTTTTTCTTGTCACAAAATAATAAAAAAAAAAAGTCACCAAAGACATCAAAAACTCACTAAACCTAGCGACAAAGTCGCTAAAACGGCAATACTGACCGTGGCTGACTATTTGCATCATCTTTGATTTGCATCATGCAAACGCAGCAGCGTGGACATTGCAAAGATGCCAAAATCGCCTGTCGTCATTTGTAGGATGCATGCATGCATCCGACAAAAGACTCGTGCGTGGCCTTAGTTTCGTCTGATCGAATATCGTTTGACATTTAAATGTTCTAAGCCTACTGTAGCAATTTATTCTAATCATAGAATAAAACGGACGAATCAAAGTAGAACCGGAGTAAGAAAGTCGTGAGTTTATTTCAATATAACGTTTTTCGTAGAAGTTAAAGTAGATGTTCAGTTTTCTCGGAACTTCTTGAAAAATAAAAGGGCAATGGAAGGTAAGGAAGGGGAACTTTTGGAACTCTTAGCAGAGTACGCCTGTGGAAGTGTGTCACTGTGCTGTTATGGGCAGGCATGTTGCTTACCATCAGGCACATGTCCTGGTCGTCTCGTCACTCTATAATATAAAAAAAGAACATGGGCCCATCAGTACCTACACAACATGTTGCCAGATAACATTACTGGAGCTCGCCTAAAGTGATAGCTTGTCGAGTGAACGTTCTATAATGTTGAAACGCTAACTATAATAAACACGCCTGTCCATAAAAGCTGTTTCAACATGAACGGGCCAAATCACTGCAAAACATTTCCTCCCACCTGGAATACAATAATGTTTGCACCTTACTGCTTGGCGGTAGAATAACTAGTAATAGTATGATACTTCCCCAGGCGGACTCTGCAAAGAACAGCTGCCATTGCAATATTATTCAAATAAATTACATCTGGTTTTAAAGGATTTCCACAGGCAAAATTGAATCGAGCCACTGGTTTTATTAATATGAGACGTAAGATTATAATCTTTTTGCCCTCCGAAACGTATATTACACCCGCATCCTATCGCCTTTGTTCTAGAGTATTCTACCGCGTCGTCCGCCATGTTTGCTATCTCATTTCCGCTTCCGCCGGCGAGCGGTCCGCTCTTCCGGTGCTATTCTTTCGCAACTAATTGTCTATGATATCTTATGAATGAAAACGGAGGAAAAATATGTCTGAAATATGCTACAAATCTTATTTATCACCGTTTTCTTCCGGTAGTTTCGTCAGCTTCAACAGAGACTATGTTACTTCTTTAAAATGTTACTTCATGAATAGTTATTACTTGCTAATCTACTCGTAATACCAGTTTGCCCTATCTATCGAACTGCTCGTAGCTTGAGCAGTTGACATCGTTCCATGATTGATGTTCCAAAGACTCAAGCCTAGACACAAGTACACACAGCCTACGTGAAACCAACTAGCCCTTATTTTACACATGGGATGTGAAAGACATGAGTTACGACACCTCGCCTGAAACATAATAGGCTGTGGCTCGAACTCATTTCCCTAGAAAAGTGCCTATAGGCGCAAAGCTCCGATGTGGAAATTCACCTCGATACCAGTACCTTACTTTCCTGTTTTTTACGTAAAAGAAATGCATTTACGCATAGGTACACTTTCGCCTGGAGGAGACGGTCTGGTTACACAGGGCTCGACACCACAAGTGGTGCTCCTACAATCCAAGAACTCTTCCGGATTTAATTTTTGCCGCTTACGGTGTGAACGTGGAACTAGAAAAGAATGTACCTAAGACTACATTCTTCCGCAATCCTGCTGCGGCCTGCCCGCTTCCAGAACCTTCTCTGAGGTACAGTCATGTCACTAGTACACCTGACCCCAAGGCATGCAGCGACCACTTCTGAGATTAACCACTTTATCTCCCCTAATCGACCAAAAAACCAAGATCTTGAGTTTAAATACTAACTTAGTAAAAATCCACTTCTCACATCATCATAATATTTTATTTAAAGTGGGTTCATTATACTGTTATGATATAAACATTAAGGTTCATTGCCGAGGTAAGGTTCCATTAGGCTATGTTTGCTATAAAGGGTTATAGTGCTACCAACATATCCGTTCCGTTGAGAGCGGCGCTAGTAGTGGATTTAACCCAAAACAAACTAAAACTAGTAATATTATCGTAACCGTCAGTCTAAACCTGTAACATAAATATGTTAGAGACGAGACGAACTTCTTAGCATTCCGTGGATTCACCGTGCGGGTGCCGGGTCCATCGTGTGGCAGAGAGAGAAATCTCGAATAGACCCCAAGACTTGTGACTCGGGCGTAGGTTTAAAAGGGGCCCCTTTTGGTGACGTATGTCAACACTCACCTTAACTACTCGTATTTCTCTCCCTGCCCAGCCAAATCCGATATGATCCTACTAGTGCAGCTTTAGATACTCGTTTTAGTGTAGAACTTACTGCACTTCTGGACAAGCCAAGGTCTTTAAGCAGGTTATAGAGAGATTTTGCTGGTATACCTCTCGCTCCTACTCCTACTACTAACATAAAGACTATAAATATGTACTAACATAAAAGACGTAATAATGGGCAAGAACACTAAAAAACTAATTAGTCCGTCAGTTAAAAGATAATGTACATAATATTGTACATGTATTTTGTCTTTTGTTTCACAAGCAAAAAATTACGAAGGTGCTTAAAAGCGAGTGACGTCACTTTATGGTACGGGTTTTATGAAAACGTGACGTCACAAGTCACAAGCCCCTGCTCCGGAAGTTTGATGATCTAAATCTTTGATGCCTTTTAAATAATATGATTTAACAAAAATACGAGTTCCATATTTTTTCTTAATTCAGCTGACGGACTGATTAGAAGGATACGTATATTTTTGTCCCTTTTTGTCCAGCCTTTCATTACGCGTGATTCACATCGTGAGCATTTCACTTAAGCCAAGTTTGGGTTGGCGGAAGACATATGTCCTTCCTCTCGTATAGCCTTCTCCCTTCTACAAACTGTTAATTTTGTTTAAACGTGGTCCGGTCAACTGTACTACCCAACTGCACCAATGAAAACAAGGGAATCAGACAGCGATGATCAGAGATACAGAAAATTTAAAGGTAGGAAGGATGGTAGGGAGGTATTGTCCAAACATTAGGACAAAACAAGCACACAATAAACACTTATCATACATAAACACACCCTCACACAGAACAAACATCCAAATTGATCACACAGATGTTTCTATTGTTTTTGAATATTTAAATGAAATGAAATCAAACTATGACATAGCAGAACCGTAGCGGACTGACTGTCGACTAAGCAACATTATATGTAAAGTATAGTTAGTTTGTAACATTAGGGTAGTAGGGTCTTGCGACTTCTTCACTAAATTCGGTAGGTAATACAGACAATTAGAGGCCAACTACCTTTGGTCTAAGTATAAAAAGTAATACAGACAATTAGAGGCCAACTACCTTTGGCCTTAGTATACTATCCTTAGTATACTAACTCAGCGGCTATTGTGGGGTAGGTGAGGGTTGCGCATAGTTATAGCAGAGTTTGAGTGTACTATAATGATATTCGCTATACATTTGATATAACTTAACTAAATAGAGCACTGTATTTAATATAAATCAGCATCTCAACCTCCGCGCCAAAATGGAAAACAGTTATAGAGTAAGATCCCAGGGCCACCAGACGTCACGTATTTTCTCATGAATGAAATGTGGACGATTGAGTAGAGTTGGTACGTAGGTACTAAGAACACATGCTTACTCGCTAACTTGCTTAGACGGCCAATTTTGAGATATGGGGTACCTAATGAAGGTACATACAAACATTACTTCACGTATTTTCTAATAAGTGATTTTCACGTATGTTGTAGGCAATATCCTTAAAAATAAGGCCCCAATTGTAAGCAATCTACATCAGAAGATTGGGAGAGTGAAGCAAACGATATACCATTACAACATTTAATATAATCTTAATAACAGACATAATCAATTAGTCCGACAAAGACACGAAATCAAGCACTGTACGTCCGCCGTGGGCGCTGTCTGGAGCCAAAGTGTCCCTCCTCCGTCGAGTTTTACCTTTTAAGTCAATATTTTCTAATACATGTCTCACTTAATCTCGCGCTCTTACCCATAGAGACATAGTTGAGTTTCGGTTTGAAGTTTCGGCAGCTTCAACAACAGATTAAAGTGCTAGCTTTTCGGTCAAGCTTTTTGTAGTTACAGCGATTTTTTAGAAATATGGCAAAGTTCCTATAAACATGTGATTTTTTTACATTTACCAGTACAATTGTATTTAAAACATATTTATTATACTCGTATTTGTTTATTTTACTCGTTGACAGTTTTCTGTACTATAATTAATAATTGTTATTATAATACCAGTGAAGTGATAATTTCAAACTTTGAAAATGTATTGTAGGCATTTTTGTTTGTTTTATTTTTTTATTAATTGACGTTTAATTGTACATTTATCAAGAAAGAACTTTGTCTTTGACTTTTATTTAAATGATAGTTTTGTTTGTGATTTAGTCCTGTAAAGTGTTTACATTATAAAATATGTCAAATCAAAAGGCAAGTATTTAATTAAGTTCAGGTATGACTAATAAACCAATTATCAACAGTTCCAAATTCGTTCATAGGAGCTAACAAGTTGGTGGCTGTACAGGGATGGGGTTTATGCGACTAGCAGACGCCGGGCGCGTTTTATTGTGGTTTTGTTACTGAAACTCGCGCGGGGTTCATTATTCGTCTTAACTTCTTCACTATTAACAGGGTAAGGTAATACACCTGTACTGAAGAGCCGGAAATGGCACGTGTACCCAACTTTGTGAGCAACTAATAAATGCAAGCGAATTAGTTCGCGAGAGAATAGGGTACAATCCTCAAAAAAAATTAAGTAGCCCGTTAGATTGCCAAAAAATATTGTACACGTATTTTTTCTTTTGTTTCACAAACAAAAAATGACGAAGATACAGCGCTTCGAAGTTTCGTGTGACGTCACTTGTGAGTACGATTTTTGCTCACGCACAGTGACGTCGCGACCCCCCACTCTCGAAGTTTGATGGTCTATATCTTTGACGATTTTTAATATTATGAAAAAACAAAAAATACGTGTCCAATGTTTTTCCATGATCTAGCTGACGGACTATTTAGGATGGTGTATTTTTGACCCAGTCCGGTACCCTAATAAAAAAAGAGCCCTTGAGCAACTCTGAATGTTGATAGAAGTAGCCTACATGGTAATCCAGGTTATCTCTCGGTTCGAGCTCTAAATTTCATCCTGTTTCGTTTAGTCGTTGAAACGTGATCAAGCAACAAACATCAAAATTTCTAAACTTTCAGATTTTATGAAATACTAGCTGCGCAATTTCACCCGCGTAGTTTCTGATCCCGATAATTTCCTGAGACAAAAAAAAAATCAGTTATTTTGGGCTATTATCTATGTATATGTTAACGGAAATGTATGTAATCCGTCATTGTAAACAATTCCTAGGAAATGTATGTAATTCCTAAAATCGCACGGAAATGTGTGAAATAAACTATATTATACACATTTCCTAGGAAATCTATACATTTCCTAAATAGCAATCGGAAATGTAAAACATGTAAGATATTTGGTGGGTACGTGGGGACAGCGGGACGAGGGGAGGGTATTGCTTTAGGTTAGGTTAGATTATTTTTTTTGTTTTTTAAATAAAGCTTGACGAGACGAGCAGGACATGTGCGTGATGGTAAGCAACAGGTTAGGTTAGGTTTTTTTTTTAAATAAATAGTGACGAGACGAGCAGGACATGTACCTGATGGTAAGCAACATGCAACAGGTTAGGTTACAGTTTTATTACAGAAAGCATTTACTTTATACATTTCCTAATGCGATATTGGAATTGAAAACAATTCCGAGGAAATGTATACATTTCCTAGGATATCTATGTATCAAACAGTTTTTCAAACAATATTTTATACATTTCCTAAATAGCATCGGAATTGTACACATTTCCTAGGATTTGTTTACAATTCCTTGATTTCATACATTTCCGGTAACATTTATATCAAATTTCATTCAGATCCCTTCAGTAGGTACTTGATTTAAGATAAACCCAAAAGAAATACGGAATCATTGATGGTTGATGATTTGATGAACTATTACTAAATATATAACTATTAGGCTTGGTTATACAAAGTTACGCAAAACGACTGTAAATAGTCAAAATTCATGTAAAATTCAGAATGATTCTCGGTATGGGCCCAGTCTTGCATTTATATGGAGCAGAGGTTTTTTTGTGATAAGGAAAAAAACTCTGGTTTCCCACTAACATTATAAATGTCGAAGTATGGATGTTTGTTGCTCAATCATGCCGTAACGTATGAACGGATCAGGCTGAAATTTGGAATACAGCGAGATTATATTCTGGAAGAATACATAGGCTACTTTTTATCCCGGGAAAATAAAGGGAACGAGAACTACGCGGGTAAACCCACGGGGCACGGCTAATTTATCAATAATATCAAGTGCAAATAAATCATCTCTGTGTTTTTCATCCATAAATATTTTCACAATAAAACCACGTGAATGTGAAATATACAAATTATACAGTGTCTACGCCTGTACCCAAGCGCACGCAGGCGACAGCGGGGCGGGCACACACCGAGAGGGGACCGACAGAGGCGGCTTTGGCACTCGCTGCGCGCGGCTTTCCAATCGGCCACAACTACACCTACGATCTAGATCTATTTTATCCTCAATGTAAAATTATATCTGGTCTAGAAATAAATATTAAATCATTCCAATATTGTGTTTGGCGTTAAGAACCCGAACAACTGGCGACCGTCGAAATTCAAGAACCTGTATCGGAAAGAGGAGTCCCAAAAAGGAAGTAAGCCCATTCCGTTATGTTCCATCATCCTGAACCTTTTTAACTTCTAATTGCTGTGCAAAGTGTGAATTGGCTTCCAATGGTTAGAAGATATCTAGCTTGACGCGTATCTTCCCTATTATAACTATTGCTAAGCACCGTCATTTACATTATTTGTCAAACGGCTATTATCGCGTTTCGTAAAGTTTACCAAAACTACCCACATACCCAATTATAACAAGGCCGATTCACCACGATTCATTTAAAATCTAATATTTATATTGATACACTGCGCCTTCATTGCAGAATCAATAAATAATACCTACAGGTAGTTTTGCATTATTACGAAAACATTATTAAACTTATCTTTTCGTCGCATTCTTCCGTATGCTAATGAAACTATTCATTATATATTTTATATTCTATAAGGTTTTTAACAAAGTAGTTCTGTAAACCTTTTGGCTTTAAACATCTGAACAACATTAAGTACTAAGTAATCGTATCTTTGTTGACTACTTAAACTACTTACTTGCTCATTAATTTATTAGTGATCGTTTTGATATTTAATAGTTTTGTTAAAAAGTTTGCGAGTAATATTCGTATAAGCGGTTAGCACCGCGCGCTCCCGGGCAAAGCCCCGAGCGCGGTCTCTGCGCTGACGCTCGGCGCGTCGCGTCGCATCGCCCGGCCCGCGGGCTCGGCTGCGCCGGCGCCGGCTGGCGGCTGGCAGGCTCGGCAGTGGCAGCGCATACAAGCTGCAGTCTATCGTAGTCATATCTTCTCGTTTTGCCCTATTCATTGTTCGATAAAATGGCGGAAAGGGAACCGACCACTTCTAGAAACAAAAGTCCACTTCCATTGTTAAAAATTGATCAATCTACTAAACCCGACGTTAAAGAGTATCTTAAAACTTTGATTAAAAAACGAGCGGGATTTAGAAGTCGTTTAACGGTTTTGAAGAATTACTTAGAAAATTTTGATAAATCTAGCGTATCAAATATTTCGAGATTGGAAATAAAGGAAATTTCGCTCAGATTGATTCAATTAAAGGAATTAATGGCTAATTTTGATCGAGTACAATTAGAAATCGAAGAATATTCCGAAGATTTAAGTGAGCAAATTTCGGAACGAGATATTACAGAAAGCGAATTTTTTACACAAATTGCATACGCTCAGGAGTTGGTCGATTTGTTTTCCACAAAACCTAACGTTGCAGGGTCAAGCTGTTGTCATGATCGTAGCACGGATTCAGTTCGGCTACCAATCATTAACCTACCTACTTTTGATGGAAATTATACCAAATGGCTTGAGTTTAGAGACACATTTAAATCGCTTATTCATGACAACGCTTCGATTGCGCCTATTAATAAATTTCACTATTTAAGAAATTCTTTGCAATCGGGGGCCAGTGTCGTGATTAGATCTTTGGAATTTGTCGCGAGGAATTATGAGCTTGCCTGGGATACGTTATGCAATAGATATAACAATACAAATATTTTAATTAATAATCATTTGAGTGCTTTAGTGAACTGTAATATTATACAAAAGGAATCATTCAAGGCTTTGCGTTATTTGATTGACTTAGTATCTAAAAACTTAAACGCTTTAAATACTTTGGATATTTCTACTGAAGGTTGGGACCCGCTTGTAATATTTTTGGTTTCGTCGAAGTTAGATTCGGCTACGAGTTCCAAGTGGGAAGAATACAAAGGTCTATTGTCTAATCTACCTTCGTTAGATGAATTTAAACGTTTTTTAGAAAACCGGGCGAATGTTCTGGAGACTGCAAGCTGCCGTAATCTAGAAAATAAACATACTTATAATAATAACTATAAAGAAAATCGAACTACTAAATCATTTGCTACTTTTTCTAATGGGGTTCAAACTTCCCAACAATTTAAAAACTGTCCCGTCTGTGGTCAGTTTCATTTCGTGTACCTCTGTAATAAATTTAAATCGATGAATATTGACGATAGGTTGAGCCAAGTTTCAAAATATAAATTGTGTACAAATTGTTTACGCGGTGGACACACCAATGCCCAGTGTGGTTTGAAGGGCACTTGTCGTTCGTGTAATAAAAAACATAACACATTATTACACAAAAATACCTCAAATAAAATACTTACCGAGTGTGATGACTCACCCAGCCCTCCTGTCAGCCTATCTGCGGTTTCTTCAGAGCAAGTCCTCCTGTGTACTGCTAAGAGAAAAGTATTTAATAAACAAACAAATAGTACTTACCTTGCGCGTGCACTGCTGGACACGGGGAGTCAGTCGTCATTTATCACGAAAACCCTGAAAGATAAATTAGGTCTGTCGACAACATCTACAGATATGCTGAATGTAGCCGGCATTAATGGGATATCCTGCCCTATAAAGGAGAAGTGTCAATTAAACATAAGGTCGTGTACTAGCTCATTTACTAAAGACATTAATTGTTTTGTTATTCCTAAAATCACTGGTCACTTACCCAATATTCAAATAGATGCGGAGCAGTTAGGGCTACCACGTAATATATCCTTAGCTGACCCCACGTTTTTCAACCCTTCTGAGATAGACATGTTAATAGGTGCCGAACACTTTTTTGACATTGTTTCTCCAAACAAAATTACACTGGGTCCAAACAAGCCTATTCTAATGGAAAGTGCGTTCGGTTGGCTAGTAACAGGTCGAACGGGACATATTTCCAACAACTAGGTACTTACAACACAATTGTAGTGGTAGGACTTTTGCAGAGTCCGCCTGGGGAAGTACCACACCATTGCCAGCTATTCTGCCGCCAAGCAGTAAAACATCACTGCTTTCCGGTTTGAAGGGCATTGTTCCAGAATACATTACAGGGCTTAAAGATAAAACATCTTATATCTTTGGGTGACGAGCGCAGTGTATATTGTGATCGTCCCGTCACTCTAATCTAAATAATAAAAATAAAAAATACAATTACAATGCCACTTTGTGCAAATCCAAAAATCATCTAAGTCAGAGTGTCACTTCAAGATATTCGTGACTACCTACATCCAAAATTCGTCTAACCGCTTGATACACCGGTGTGTAATATAGTACCCAAAACTTGGTTGATGACGAAAATATACAAACTTAACTCTGCGGACGGGTTTTTGGCGGGAAAAAATTTTTTTCGTGTTTTTATTTGGGAAGTTATACCGAAAAATTTGTGTTTAATGGCGTCTACTTGAACTGGTCTTTATTTTGATACAATCCACATTAAAATTAGAGTTCATTTACATAGAAAAATCGTAAAATTAAAAAAAAACAAAAATTAAAAATTTTGGCGGGAAAATGGTCCCGAAGTATTGAAAAATTTTTTAAAAATATATTTGTGCTATCGAATGCAGTTTTTTTTGGTTTTTCGAGTTTGTTATTTCGTATACAACACATTTAAGCCATAAAACCACTGTCTCCTTTATAAATTACTAGCTGACTCCGCAAACGTTGTTTTGCCATATAAATAAAGGTATGAAAAATAGCTAGTAGCCGATTCTCAGACCTACTGAATATGCATATAAATTTTGGTTAAAATCAGTAAAGCCGTTTCGGAGGAGTAAGGAAACAAACACTGTGACACGAGAATTTTATATATAAGATTAATGTAATAGCTGATCGACTACTTGAGAAATCGCAAAAAAAAATCTCAAGTGTCAAAAATGTTAGTTTACACTTTAAGTACATTAATTATAAACAAACGTCGTCGAAGCGTCTTGAAACGCTCTTGAGAATGAATGGGCTCAAACGGATACAAGTAAGGCGGCACTTCATATGCCGAAGCACAAACACCGCACTTATGTAACCTGACACCCGTTTTCCCGCCAAAATTGTAAACGCGAAGAACAGGCGGTGTAGCAAGCGGCTAAGTCGATGTCACTACAAGACATTCATGACTACATCTAAAATTCGTCTAAGTCGATGTCACTACAAGACATTCATGACTACATCTAAAATTCGTCTAAGTCGATGTCACTACAAGACATTCATGACTGCATCCAAAAAGCATCTGAGTCAGAGTGTCACTTCAAGACATTCTTGACTCCATGCCAAAAAATCATCGAAATCAGAGTGTCACTTCAAGACATTCATGACTTCACCCAATATTTTGGGGGGTTCAAAAAATAGGGTCCCTAGCTTCTTTTCTTTGATATTCGCGAAATTTTCTGGCCGTTAAGAAGGCAGAAATATGGTCTCTATTTTGTAACCCGTATGCATAGTAAGACAATACAATCCATAATGGGTAAATTTACCCGATTTTTAGGGTAAATTAAAATTTTGTTTTATTTTTTCTAACTCATATGTCATCTACTTCGCAGGGCTTTTTATGATTCCTTTTAATAAACATAGTAAACTAATCGGATCGCAAAGCTAATTTATGCGTTTTTCTCAGTCTAACAGTCAAAGCCTTGTATCTTGAAATTAGCGATATTTCAACTGTATCATTTATAATGTGCCTAGGCAGGTTCATATCGCGTCGCGTCGTATCATCACATCTATTGCGACAATGGCAACATTTTTGTTAGCGCGACAATGAATTGGGCAAAACATCGCGATCAGGTCGTCAGTTGATATCTGACTTCACTGCGAATAAAGCTATTACATTTTCTATTATTTATTTCTCCCGGCCTACTAGTCCGTTCTTTAAAATATTAAAACGCGCTGCTAGCAATGTCTTTCTTGCTTTTAAGAAGTTAACCACACTTTTGCACAGCTAGAAGCTATCCTCATCTCCCGTCTGCTCATCCCACGTGCATCCGATTCCCTCGACGAGAACCTTTTCACTCCAGGGCACTTTCTGATGGGGCGATCCTTAATGTCGCTTTCGTCGCTACCTGTCACCGTCGAGAAGCCAAATAGATGATACTAATTAATCAGGGAGATCAGACAACAATATTGGGAAAGATGGCGCCAGGAATATATGGCTGAAATACAAGAAAGTCGAAGATCCAGCCATCATTAAAGAGGACAACCTGATGTCACCGCAGTGGAAAATGGAACGAGTAATGCACCTTCACCCTGGTCAAGATGGCATCACTAGAGTGGAAGATCTGCACATTTCCTAAGACGTCATAAAACAAGCCATCAACAAACTGTCCTTTACCAATGGACATCTAACAACTTCTTCCAACAAACATCAACATTTGAAGATTTCTTCAACCCCTCGGAGGATGTCTACGCCTGTACCCAAGCGCACGCAGGCGACAGCGGGGCGGACACACACCGAGAGGGGACCGACGGAGGCGGCCTCGGCACTCGCTGCGCGCGGCAATCCAATCGGCCACAACCACACCTAGTATCAAGATCTATTTTATCCTCAATGTAAAATTATATCTGGTCTAGAAATAAATCTTAAATCATTTAAATATTGTTTGGAGTTAAGAACCCGAACAACTGGCGACCGTGACAGGACACCGGATATTTGAGAAAATACGGAGTCCACGATTTAGGACTACTACATTAATTGGTGAGTTTAATATGTTTATAATCATGTATCTCTTGTATTACATACATCCGCAAAACTGAATCCATACCGAGAATAATTGTGAATTTTATGCATTTTGATTGATTTGCAGTCGTTTTGCGTAACTTTGTATGTTCAAGTCGACCCAGTTCATCAATTTACATATTTAACAAGGAATGAACCAGTTCACATTTCTGGAACAAAGTAGCGATCTCATTACGAACGCTTCCTTTATCTAATTCAAGCCATGAAATGTTTTGGATAAGCCTCAAAATACACAACGATCTGAAGCAATCGATGTTCCATAGTCGAGAGGATTGTGGATGTTCTTTATTTTTATTCGTTTCAACTTTTTTCTTTAATAAATAAATAAATATTGGTGGACAATTCACACACAACACCACCTGACCCCAAACTAAGCAAAGCTTGTATGATGGCGGCCAGATAGCTGTTAAACTACTTATATAGTTTTAAATACATACTTCATCAACAACATCAACAGCCCACTAAACGTTCCCACTGCTGGGACTCGGGGCCTTCTCTCGCAAGGAGAGAGTTAAGGCCATAATCCACCACGCTGGCCCAGTGCAGGTTGGCGGATGACACATGACTTCGAAAGATTCTAGGTACATGTCGGTTTCCTCACGATGTTTTCCTTCACCGTTTTAAGTTAGCGGCATTACGCACATGACTTCGAAAAGACAGTGGTGCGTGTGGGGTTTGAACCCGGGGTCTCCGGATCGGCAGGCGCCGTTCTCCCGACTAGACCACCGTAACTTATAAATACATACTTATTAATATGTATTTATTACTTACATCTTACTTCATGAATGAACATTGAGCAACGCATGATTGTAGTGGTGATTTTTATGGCTGCCGCTGCGCATGCAAAATTCCTAGCTATGTCAATACATACCAAGAATTATATGTGTTGCATGTAAATATGTTTTATCTACAAAAGGATAAGGCAATTTTTCCACTTTGCTTGCAACATAGTATGTACTCTCGATGGCTAATCATAATGACTTTTTCCTTTCTTTATTTACCATTGTAACATGTTTTCTCATTGGATAACGATAGTGAATTTTCTCACTGTTTTTGCAACGGTTGTATGCACAAATAGGCATGCAAACATTGTTTTCTTAAATACAGTTATAACTAGTTCGGAGACAATGGCTTCCTACAAACATTTAAGTTTACTATTTTTAGTGTAAAATAAAACATTTTTATTTGTGTAGGCGAACCATTAAGACCGCAAGAGGAATGTCACCACATGCAGGGTTTTTGAAGAAGCCCACGTTGGATGCGGTCGACAAGAAAATAAAACTATTGGTGGGCATACTTACTAATGGACATTTCTTGCACAGCACCATCTATCTCTAGCGAGCTATATGTATATAACTAGCTCTAAATTAAGCAAAGCTTGTATTATGGGAGTCAGATACCCCCCTCACCTGCACCCCCGCAACATCCGTTGAGGTTGCGTGCGCGCCACGCCGCAGTCCGCAGTGTCAAACGGGCAGCCATCGTGCACTCTCCTTGAAAAAGGCCGCCGGACGCGGCCGAAACTCGAGTCGGATTGACCGACCATATTACACGTGAGTTACTCATTTACCCAATAAATATGTCAGATAGCTGATATAATACTTATATAAAATTTGTAAAAACATTTACTAAACATAGAAACAGAGCAAATATGTGTATTTATTACCTATACAAATGTTTATACTGTGTGGGGATCGAACCTACGGCTTCGCAGGTAGACTTACAACTACCTAACCCACGACTGTCGCCACTAAAACGAGATCGTAAAGTCTCCTACATAAACATAAACAGCTCACTAAATGTTCCCACTACTCTGACTCGGGGCCTTCTCTCGCAAGGAGAGTTAATGCCATAACCCATCACGTTGGCCCAGTGCGGGTTGGTGGATGACACATGACTTCGAAAGATTCTTGGTGCATGTCGATTCCCTAACGATGTTTTCCTTCACCGCTTTAAGTTAGCGGCATTACGCACATGACATCGAAAAGACAGTGGTGCGCGTGGTTTAGAACCCGGGGTCTCCGGATCGGCAGTCGCTTTTCTCCCGACTAGACCAGCCGTAATTTAAATTCCCCTACCCCTCATAATATTAATTCTGTTGTGTTTTGATCCGCGCGCTCGTACTCAGTTTGCTTTACGACTTTGGATGAACATCAAAACACCTTTATAGCGTCGGATGTGGGCCAGTCACCTGGAACTGCTTTAATGAGTAATCGTTTATTTTGGATGTACCTACGGCAGATTTATGGGTTTTTATAAAAGTAATCCTTTATTGCACACATTCATAGGCTTTGTATGCGACTATTTAAGCAGTAGCTGTAGAATCGTGTACCACAAATACATGCGGGAAGAACGCGGACATAGACGTGGACACAGACACAATACACGTGCAGTGAATACTTATGTGTAAATGATGTGCAAGGGCGTATCGAAGAGAGTGTTGTGTCTTATATTTCTGTGTGAGTGGGAGGATGTGTGTGTGTTTGTGTATGTATGCGCGTAATGTCTGTGAGTGGCAGGTGTGTTTAATGTATAAAAGTGTGAAGAAGAGTTACGAATTGAATATTTCGGAATGTTAGGGTGTTTTTTGTGTTTGAGGGGATGTGAGGGAGGGTGTGTGTGTGCGTGCGTGAGCGTGTTGAGAGAGGGTGTTGTGTGAGGGTGTGTGTGTACATAGGTACCACTTATTTATGACGCGAAATTGTTTTTATAAAGGCGTTATTTTTTTTTTTAATAAAGAGTGACGAGACGAGCAGGGCATGTGCCTGATGGTAAGCAACATGCCTGCCACATAACAGCACAGTGACACGCAGCTATTGGAACGTGAAGAGTCCAAATCGTTACCTAGCACTGCAATGCGCTTGTCACCCAGAGATCTAAGTTGTTATATCTCTAAGCCCTGTAATTTATCTGGAAAGATTCCCCTTCAAACCTTATAAAGGGATTTCAAGACATCGTCCAGGTGGAATAACTTCATCATATTTTCTGATATGTGAGCTGTGTGTACATGTGTGTTCTCTTTCATATTATCAACCTTTGTCTTTATTATCATATTCAGCTATTGCGCTTTTGTCGCGAATAATATTGGCTACGTTTTATCCCGAAAAAAATACGGGAATTTGAACCATGTGCGTGAAAACACCAGATACTATTCGTTCTAAATGTAATCACTTATGACTCGTAGCTCGTAGCCCCCAGTTAGAGACCAAACAAATAAATAATATGCATTGTGAATTGTACACAACTGCGGCGCTAACTAAGCACTGAACTATCGTTTTAATGATCTGGTTCTATCTTTATGGGGCAGTCGGAAACGCCGGCTGTGCCGCTCGACAATCAGCTAAGTGATTAGTAATTACTGGCTCAAACGCAGACAGGGACAGTGATAAATATCTCGTATTATCAATAAACTCTTGCGGAACATTCCTATTATTATAAATAGATAAATAAATATTGGTGGACAATTCACACACAACACCATCTGACCCCAAACTAAGCAAAGCTTGTACTATGGCGACCAAATAGCTGATATAATACTTATTTAGTTGTAAATACATACTTATAATACATAGAAACACCCATACACAGTGCAAACATTTGAATTCATCACACAAATATTTGCACTGGGTGGGAATCGAACCGCGGCTTCGCAGGCAGAGTTACTACCCACCGAGCCACGAGGCCAGTCAATTATACAATTCGAATTATGTATTTTGCGCCTGGTGAATGTTGTAGTGGTAGGACGCTTTGTAGCGTCAGCCACACCTTTGCTAGTGATTGTACTGCTACACAGTAATGTGCAAACATCGCTGTGTTTCGGTTTCAAGGCCACATTACACTTCCAGAGAAAATACAGAGCATAAAGAGCATATAAACTCTACTTTTGTGAAAAGAACAGGTAGGCTGTGGAATCCATTGCCTGAATTGGGTTTTCCCGATGGTGATAATCTTGGTGTCTAGATTAGATCGGTTTCATCTTAGACCGCATCGCTGCTTAATAGCAGACGAGATGGCGGTGATTTGGAAACTTCTAGTGGTTAAAAAAACATTCTATGTCTCTGTGTGACGAGCGCAGCGCAGTGCTAGGTAATGTTTTGGAAACTTCATGTTTCAATACGAGTAGCTGACGTACGTGACTCTGTTCTGTTATGGGCAGGTATGGTGCTTACCATCAGACACATATACTGCACTTCCCGTCACTCTTAACTAAAAGAAACATATTGTTTGATTATTGATTACATATTGTTTGAAGCGTTAAGCTATTAACAATTAAAGCTAACAATCATTTAACTTGTACTGAAGGTAATACATACCGAATAGGAATTATTTCTGATAACAAATAATTCACGGCAAAGTTACGACTTGCAAAGATATTAAACATGTGCCGCTGTAGAATTGCATCCAAATCTACGATCGACAAGCCTCGTACATAGTCTCGAATCGGGCAAGCATCGAAATTAGGTTCCTCGGTATTGGGAAGATATCTAGCTAGTCGGAGGCTAACTTCTATTGGAATTGCACTTTCGAACAGTAGACAGATAAATCAAATAAATATCAGTGAATTTTCTCACACAATACTATCTAGGCCCCAAACTAAACAAGGCTCGTGCTTTGAAAACTAGTTCGCTGATATAACCTCAACTCTTATTGTAAACTATCTAGGTATATATTGTGTAAACCGGCTTCACTCGTACGTAATATATCTTATACCTTTAAGCGAGCAATTCTTGTATATATATAAATATGTATCTTATCTTATACCTTTAAACGAGCGATTCTTGTATATATGTATAGAATCTGCATCTCGGAATTATTTTCACGAAATTATGCATGCAGGGGGTTTCGGGGATGATAAATCGATCTAGCTAGGTTTTATTTTTTAAAAACGTCTTTTATCGCTCTTTTTTAGACAATTTTTAGACAATGAAAAACTGTCACATTTAACATTAGAATGCGAAGGTAAATTTCGCCGCGTTGCGCGACAGTATAATAGCTCAGACGGTAAGTCGGGCGGTCACGAATTATTAGTTCCGGGTTCAAATCCACTCTTTTTTTTTCAAGTTCCTTCTTTTTTGGAGAAAGTCTATTACTTGGAGCCTTTTATCTGGAGATATCTAAGTATCTTTCATGTTTAAACCGAGCAAACCTCGGTCACCCAGGTACTAGCCTATATCAGGGATCACGTAAATATACAACGATGAAAGATTTTTTTTTATCGGTCCAGTAGTTCCTAAGATTAGCGCGTTCAAACAAGTATACTCTTCAGCTATGAAGCTGTTTTCAGTATAGATGCGATAGTAACTCTGTCTCTTTGTTACGCTTTCACGTAAAAAACGATTGAACGGATTTGAATAAATTTTACTAAAGGATCAATCTACTATAACCTGAGAGCTGAGAAAGCAGAGTCCGCCTGGGGAAGTACCACACCTTTGCCAGTTATTCTACCGCCAAGCAGTAATGTGCGAATATTACTGTGTTCCGGTTTGAAGGGCATGTTTCCAGTGTAATTACAGGGCTTAGCGATATAACATCTTAGATCTCTGGGTGACGAGCGCAGTGCAGTGCTAGGTAATGATTTGGGCTCTTCATGGTCCAATAGCTGCGTGTCACTGTGCTGTTATGTGGCAGGCATGTTGCTTAACATCAGGCAAATGTCCTGCTCGTCTCGTCGCTCTTTATTTAAAAAAAAAATTTGTTGTGTTTTGATACCAGGTTTAGATTAGGTCAACATCATAGACAATAAGAAGAAAGATAACGGTAAGAAACTGCTATTGCGCATATTGGTGACGTGAACTCACGAGATTTCACCCAGCCAAAAAGCGTCTGAAGGTAGCGTTTCGCGCGGAGACCGCGACACCAGACCACGACAGGAGACCGCGACAGGAGACTGCGACAGGCACTTGACATTATGGAATTGTATGGGCGCCAGTTCGTTCCGCGACGGCGAAAGGAGACCGAGACACGTGTTGTGGCCTCCGCGCGAACCGCTACCTTAACTTGCACGCTCCGCTGCTTTGCCGCCTCTTCGACGTTAACGTCACTACGCTGCCGTTGCAACGTCACCCAACTTTACTATGTCAGAGTCACGAACCCATTAGATTAAACCCCTCTCGTCCTGCTAAATAGACTTCAAGGCGGCAAAAATGTTTAAACTCCAAAAATGGCGTTAGATTCCTAGATGTCCCTGAAGCGGTACAGTCGTTTGTTTTATAAAAATCAGGAACAAGTTAGTGATGCTCTCTAAAACACACAAATCTCCAACCACATATATTCCCATCCAGCCGTCGTTGGTAGTCTAGTAAGTTTAGAGCAGGGAAGTGTTCTAACATCTAGCGTCCTGACTCAAGGGCCGTACCATAATATCTAATTACGATTCTCTGGATTTTACTTATATTCAGAGAGCTGGTAGGAAAATTTCGATAAGTATTTGAGGCAAGCTGAAAACTTCTCATATACTTCTCCTATTATATCCTTACATGGAGATGGCGACAGGCGCGGTCCCAGCAGTCCCAGAATTTTGGAGGGGGTCATCAGTACACAGTCTCAGATTTTGGTATCGAATATATCGAATTTTGGTATATATCGAAATTGTATATATCGTTGGAATACGATAAATCGAGTAAAAAAGACTTTACTAGTAGCGCTCCACGATTTTACCTGCATAGTTGCCGTTCCAGTTATTTTCCCGCGTTAAAAATAGTCTGTGTACTTTTAGATATTTTGGATTTTTATAGATTTTTAATATAACTTATCCGATTTTGTGGGGGTCGTGCCCCCTGTGAACCCCCCCCCCCCTTCCCTTCGGACTGCGCTTGGGTGGCGACCTGGCGGCTAGTGAGTAGCGGGGCAAAATGAAATTAGTGCTGGCTGGCGCTGGATATGAATTGGAATTAATAAATTGAAATACAAAAAATAGATTATTTTTTTCACTTCATTTTTGGATCAAGATTATAAATATTCTTTCTACTAATTAATTTACACTGCAAAAATAGGATACCCACAAACCACCTGAGAGCACATCATAGCATAATCAGCCTACTAAGTATTCCCACTCCTGGGACTCGGGGCTTTATCTCGCAAGGAGAGAGGAGGCCATAATCCTCTACCCTGGCCCAATGTAGGTTGTTGATTCTAAGAACATGGGAGTTTTCTCACGATGTTTTCAGCAAGCGACATTACCTTCGAGAAGATAGTGGAACGCATGCGATTCCAACCAGAAGCTCCTGATCGGTAATTCCCGTTCTCCACAACACCAGTCGTAACTTTAGCCACAATTTTTTTCACAGATATATAATAGAATGGTTATCTGTGAATTCGGTTCAAAATTATGTCAATGTTTGAATTTTGATTGCTCAATCACATCGTAACTTATGAACGGATCATGTTTAAAATTTGGAACACAGATTCCGATTTTATTATGCCAAATATAGGAAGAACAGATAGGCTTTTTATCCCGGGAAAATAACGGTGTCGGAATCTACGCGAGTGAAACTTCGGTTCACTCCCGACACCGTTATTTTCCTGGAAGCTGTGAAAAAAATTGTGCCTAAAGTGACGGCTGGTGTTGTGGACAACGGCAATTTCCGACCCGGAGCTTCTGGTTGGGATCGCATGCGCTCCACTATCTTCTCGAAAGTTAAAAACAAACAGTTCTCGCTTAGTTAAAAACTGTGCAGAAAACATCGTGAGAAACCTCCCCTAGTTAGTGGTTAATATTCTCTATCCCGCAATATAATCGAAATAAGGCTTCATGGTACTGGACTCCATAGACTACGCTCGCTGTAAGCCGATTGTGAAACTTTATGCTACGTGACCTAAGCTCCATAAACTTGTATTACGCTGAACAACGGTATTTCCTTGTGATACTCTAACCGGACTTGGGTTGAACGTATTTTCTAGACAAACATCTCGGTCTTAGTTTGTTTAGTTGTTTTTTAAACTACTAAACGATGTTTTCCTCGCGCCTATCTACCAACATCGCACTGCTAATGTGAATTCTCTACCTAAATTTATTTTTTCTTGGATTTTATTGGATCTGTGAAAACGGGACGACTAAAATACAGAGCGATCCGTTGAAATTGTTATAAATCGCAATTTGTAATTTCTGAAGTGATAATTTATTTCACCACATACAGATTTTTCGTGGACTGTGAATTGAACTCAAGCGTCCGTAGCGCGTTCGTAAATGAAAAAAATCTTCGGGTAAACTCGAATGATCTAGATAGCCATGGTCACGGCCACGCCCCCCGTTTTCAGCAGCGTAGTATCCAAAGTGAGCTATCAAATTCTGAGTCATTCGTTTTCACTTCTATCGACAATCCCTGTGACTGCCAATTTTTTTCATTTAGGTAGTTATTCCTTCTTCATGAGTTTAGTTATGCTATGAACTATAAACTTATAAGTCAAGTTAGTAGACAGACGTTTTTAATGAATAAATGTTAGGACTACTGTCCACGCACGCGTCTTTTGTCGAATGCATGCATCCTACGAACAAACGCAAGACGTGCGGCTGTCGTGTCGTTGTCGTTTCGTGGACACAGACTTCATTATTTGTATGCAAGATGCAAGCATTCGTCTTGCATCCGACAATTGTCGAAATCGTGCGGATGTCGTGCAGCTACGTGGACAATTGGCCTTAGTTATCAACTCAATATTCTTATTTCTTATACTATCTAAACAAA